>LR738715.1:467344850-467459338 GCA_902687465.1 Secale cereale | reverse complement strand
TGCACTAGTTCGGCGAAGAGATGGTGATACAAGTGCAATACAGATGGTAGATATGGGTTTTTGTAATATGAAAATATAAAAACAGCAAGGTAGCAAGTGGTAAACGTGAGCATAAACGATGTTGCAATGATAGGAAACAAGGCCTAGGGTTCATACTTTCACTAGTGCAAGTTCTCTCAACAAGGATAACACAATTGGATCATATTACTAGCCCTCAACATGCAACAAAGAGTCACTCCGAAGTAACTAATAGCGGATAACAAACAAAGAGATTATGGTAGGGTACGAAACCACCTCAAAGTTATTCTTCCTGATCGATCTATTCAAGAGTCCGTAGTAACATTCAATCTATAATAGAGTTCATACTAGAATAACACCTTAAGACACAAATCAACCAAAACCCTAATGTCTCCTAGATACTCCATTGTCACCTCAAGTATCCGTGGGCATGATTATACGATATGCGTCACACAATCTCAGATTCATCTATTCAACCAACACAAAGTACTTCAAAGAGTTCCCCAAAGTTTCTACTGGAGAGTCAAGACAAAAACGTGTGCCAACCCCTATGCATAGATTCCCAAGGTCACGGAACCCGCAAGCTGATCACCAAAACATACATCAAGTAGATCACGTGATATCCCATTGTCACCACAAATAAGCACATGCAAGACATACATCAAGTGTTCTCAAATCCTTAAAGACTCAATCCGATAAGATAACTTCAAAGGGAAAACTCAATCCATTACAAGAGAGTAGAGGGCGATAAGCATCATAAGATCCAACTATAATAGCAAAGATCGTGATACATCAAGATCGTGACATCTCAAGAACACGAGAGAGATAGATCAAACACATAGCTACTGGTACATACCCTCAGCCCCGAGGGTGGACTACTCCCTCCTCGTCATGGAGAGCATCGGGATGATGAAGATAGCCACCGGAGAGGGACCCCCCTCTGGCAATGTGCCAGAACGGGTCTAGATTGGTTTTCGGTGGCAACAGAGGCTTTCGGCGGCGGAACTCCCGATCTAGGTTATTTTCCAGAGGTTTCAGTATTTATAGGATTTTTTGCGTAGGGCACAAGTCAGGGGGGCCTCCGGGCTGTCCACGAGACAGGGGCACACGCCCTCCCGGAGTGGGCACGCCCCCCACCCTCGTTGGCAGCCCGTGGCTCTCCTGGCCCAACCCTTTTACTTCGGGGACTTCTTTTAGTCCAGAAAAAATCACCAAAAATTGGCACGTCAATTGGACTCCATTTGGTATTCCTTTTCTGTAAAACTCAAAAACAAGGAAAAAACAGAAACTAGCACTGGGCTCTAGGTTAATAGGTTAGTCCCAAAAATTATATAAAAGTGTATAACAAAGCCCATTAAACATCCAAGAAGGATAATATAATAGTGGAATAATAAAAAATTATAGATACGTTGGAGACATGTCAGCATCCCCAAGCTTAATTCCTGCTCGTCCTCGAGTAGGTAAATGATAAAACAGAATTTTTGATGTGGAATGCTAACCAACATAATTTTCAATGTAGTTCTCTTAATTGTGGCATGAATGTTCAGATCTGAAAGATTCAAGACAAAAGTCTATATTGACATAATAATAATAATAATAATACTTCAAGCATACTAACAAAGCAATCATGTCTTCTCAAAATACTATGGCTAAAGAAAGTTATCCCTACAAAATCATATAGTCTGGCTATGCTCCCACTTCATCACACAAAATATTCATATCATGCACAACCCTGGTTACAGCCAAGCACTTGTTTTCATACTCTATTCTTTCAAACCTTTCAACTTTCACGCAATACATGAGCGTGAGCCATGGACATAGCACTATGGGTGGAATAGAGAGGTGGTTGTGGAGAAGACAAAAAGGAGGGAAATAGTCTCACATCGACTAGGCTTATCAATGGGCTATGGAGATGCCCATCAATAGATATCAATGTGAGTGAGTAGGGATTGCCATGCAACGGATGCACTAGAGCTAAAAATGTATGAAAGCTCAACAAAAGAAACTAAGTGGGTGTGCATCCAACTTGCTTGCTCATGAAGACCTAGGGCATTTTGAGGAAGCCCATTGATAACCCACAAGTGTAGGGGATCGAAACAATTTTCGAGGGTAAAGTATTCAACCCAAATTTATTGATTCGACACAAGGGGAGCCAAAGAATACTCTTAAGTATTAGCAGCTGAGTTGTCAATTCAACCACACCTGAAAACTTAGTATCTGCAGCAAGATAGTTTAGTAGCAAAGTAATATGATAGTGGCGGTAGCGGTAACAAAAGTAATGATAGTATTTTTGTAGTTTTTATAATAGTAGTAACGGAAAAGTAAATAAGCAACAAGCAATATAGGAAAAGCTCGTAGGCATTGGATCAGTGATGGGAAATTATGTCGGATGCAATTCATCATGTAGAAGTTATAACCTAGGGTGACACAGAACTAGCTCCAGTTCATCAATGCAATGTAGGCATGTATTCCGAATATAGTCATACGTGCTTATGGAAAAGAACTTGCATGACATCTTTTGTCCTACCCTCCCGTGGCAGTGGGGTCCTATTGGAAACTAAGGGATATTAAGGCCTCCTTTTAATAGAGTGCCGAACCAAAGCATTAACACACAGTGAATACACGAACTCCTCAAACCATGGTCATGTAACACCCCAAGCGTAACAATTCCATTTATGGCAATATTTGCTACGTTGGCTTCATCAATTCCATTCTGGGCTCTTCCTTCATTTCGGGTTTCTTCGTTTTGCCATGTGCGTGTGTGTGCATATCATCCATGTCATGTCATCATGTGCATTGCATTGCATTCGTGTTATCACTTGCACCCGGTCATGCTCGTCTCTTCCCGTTGTCCGTTTCGAGTTCCGACACTCACACACGTGCCCGTGGCACCTCCGAGTCCTTCTTTCGTATGTGGCCGTAGAACATTCCCAGAATGAGGTGAGACTTCTCGTACGTTGTCGTTTTAGTACGTGGAGACCGTCTGTCAAGTTTCTTCGCGTTTGGAGATCGTTTGATACTCCAACGGTTAACCTAGTGGGCTAAAAGCTCCTCTTTCTTTTGGCCCAACACCCCTCCACAACAGCCCACTAACCCAGCACAACCACTCCCATCCTCTTGCTCATCGGATCGTGATCGTGTGGGCGAAAAACCGCTCCTCATTTGGACACTCCTAGCTCCCCATGCCTATAAAAACGTCCACCCTACTCCATTTCACGGGCGAAACCCTAGTCCCGAGCTCCTCCGCGCCGCCGGACACGTCCGCCGATGTCCGGACACGTCCGCCGACATCCGGACACGTCCAACCCCATCAGCCACGACGCGTAGGCCAATTGCGATCTGTCACCTCAGCCAGCCGCCACCCCCGGTCCAATCCACGATTACCACGTGGGCTGACCGCGCATTCCCCTCAGCCTCTAGCGCCGCGACCCACCGGGGCCCATGGCGGGCCCGCCCGAGCCCGCTCCGCCGACCGCCACCGCCCGTGAGGCCCGAGCGAGCCCGCGCAGCATCGCCTCCCAGCTCTAGTGCTAGCCGCCGGTGCGCCGCCGTCGCCGCCTTCTAGCGCGGCCAACTTCGCGTCCCTCTCCGCCGGATCTCCGCCGTCCAACCTCGCCTCGCCGGCGGCCCGTCTCCTCCGCCGCCTTGCGGACCGCCGGCCAGCGCCGACCCGCCGCCAGATCCAGCCGCGGGAGCTCGAACCCCGCCGGATCCGCGTCTCCGTCGAGCTTCTCTGCCGGTCCCGCCTCCAGGTGCAGGTCCGGCCGGTCGTCTCTGCCTCCAGCCCGCGCCGGGATGGCCCCGTCCCGGAGAGTCCGGCCCCTCCAACCAAACGGGCGTCGGGTCAGCTCCGTGCCACCTGGCCTCGTCCAGCTGAATGCCGTCGTCCCAGTCCACCCCGACCCTGCACGGCAGCATTCCGCCATCCAAACACATCTCTCTCCTGGATCTCTCCGCCCCGGAGCGCCCTCGTCCCGTTTCATGCTGGTATAATTTCGGCTAAGTCTGAGAAAATCATTACAAGATGCATCATTGTGTTGGTCCTATCATTGTGCTCGGTGCTCCGTTTTGCGCGTATGATATGTCGAAATGTTCGTCTCGAAGTGCTCTACATGTTAGCATCAGTTTCATGCATGTTAGAGTTCATCTAGTTGACTTAATTTTGGTGGCAAGATTGCTTCGTGATGAAACTGTTTCAGCACTTGTTGTCTGTGTAAATTTGTTGGCATGTTCATGAGCTAGTAACTTTGTGCATGTTGGTCCGAATGGAGTGAATGCTATGTCCAGATGTTCATTGTGAAGTGGTCTACATGATGGTTGCTGTAGCTTTCATGTTAGGTGTCATATTGCCATGTTTATCACTGTTGCAAAAGTGCATTTGGCTGATAAGTTTCTGAACTTTTTATGAGATGATGTTTTGTCTTGCTTGTGTATATTAATCCATGTGTCATATGAGCTAGGTGTCAACATGAGTTTTGCTCTTTGGAATGTGCTCTACATGATAGATTCATTATCACGCCATGATATGTCTTGAGATGAGTGCAACAAGCTTGTTAAGATGTCATCATGATGTTAAATTTCTGCTAAGTGTGAATCTGTTAATTTTTATGCCATGTTTCCATGACGCCACCGTCATTGTTGTGCATGTTTAGAGTTGTCCAGTGGTTGTTCCTTGATGTATATGTTATGATCTAGCTATCCATGCTCTTGTTTGCCATGATGCCATGCTGTAGCTTGTTCTTATGAGGCCCTCAAGTTGCTATAAAATGTTTCTGACAGCATGCTTAGATTTTGCTAAGTCTTGATAAACTTTTGCACTTTTGCCATGATGTTTGGGTCATGTTTTAGCTTATTGTAGAAGTAGTCATGTGGTTATTCTTGAAGATCATGTCATGTATGTTATTGCCATGCCTTTTGCTTGCATGTTGGCTTGCTGTAGATTGTTATTTTCATGCTCTCAAGTGGCTATAAAATGTATCTGTCAGCATGTTATCAACAAGTTCAGTTTTGCCACGAGTATAGCTAGTGTTCCATGCATCCTATGACAATGTTCTTGCCATGAGTAGCTTCTCAAATATGTCTTCTTACAGTTGGTTATCTTCACAAGCCATGGTATGCTTTGAGTTGAGTTGCACAAGCTTGCAAACATGCCTATTCGTTGTAATTTCTGCCATGTCTTGTAATTTTCACTAAGTCTAAGAATTCTGTAAATTTATTGCAACTTGCCATGCTTGTTTAATTGTGTTCCAGCAAGGTTCTGGGTGTGCTCTAAGTTCATGCTTGTTAAGTATCATGTCTATTTCATATCCATGCCTTTTGTCTTCATGTTTGGTTGCTGTAGCATAATTATTTCTTGCTCCAAAGATGCCATGTTGCTGTAAACTGCAGTTTTGCATTGCATCTTGTTTTGCTTGTCATTTGCAAACCGTGCATCCGTTTCCGGTGATCTTTATATCAATTTCAAATGAAATCTTCCAATCTATCCAGTGGCTTGCTTGGTTTCCCAAGATGAAGCCATTTCCATCATCTTCTCCTTAGGCTCAAGAGCATCCTCATGTATACGCACATCATACTTGCATCCCGTGATATGTCTTGCATCATGTTGATTGTACATTGCACTGTGTTTGATATTGTGCCGTTGTTGTGCTCTTGTTTTGGGTAGAGCCGGGAGCCGATACCGAGTTTGAGGATCTTGTCAAGACTGAGTTCGAGGAGCCGTCTTACGATCCCAGCAACGACTTACCATGCAAGATGACCATTCCCAGATATCACTTCTATCTTTGCCTATGCTAGATGTCTCGCTCTTTAGAATTGCCTTGATGCCCATTCCTGTTTGTCAGCCATCCTATTGTTGCCATGAAACTCTCTAACCACCTTCCTAGCAAACCGTTGTTTGGCTAAGTACGCACCGCTCAGCCCCTCTTATAGCGTTGTTAGTTGCAGGTGAAGTTTTGAAGACTGTTCCATGATGAAGTTGTTGTTGGCATAACACAATATATAATACCTGTTAAACTAATTCACCTATATATTGGTAATGGGTGGAAGGCGAAGCCTTTCTGCTTGGTGTTTTGTTCCACTCATGCCACCCTAGGATCCGATAAACCGGTGTTATGTTCCTTGATTTTGCGTTCCTAACACGGTTGGGGTTTATGGGCCCCCTTGATAATTCGCTCTGTTTAAAGCTTTTCCAGCAAGGCCCAACATTGGTTTTACATTTGCCTAACAACTAAAATTTGCATAGGGACTAGCTACCCCGTGGGCTTAATTAACAACCCGGGCCAGTGCTCCTCATGAGTGTTGGTCCAAACTGGGGGTCCTGTAGGGCGGCCTTGGGGAAACCTGAGGTATCTGGTATAACCTGTAGCATCGCCCATCCGGTTGTGGCTTGAGACGAGATACGCGCGGCTACTATCAGGGTATCGGTACGCCGGGAGGTCTTGCTAGATTAGTTTTACCTTTGTCAAAATATCTTGAGCACGTGATTCCAAGAATACCCGGGTCTTCCCACTTTGGAGTTGCGACTCCGTAGATCATGGGCTTGTGATGGGCTAAGTTGGGACACCCCTGCAGGGTTTTGATCTTTCGAAAGCCGTGCCCGCGGTTATGTGGCAGATGGGAATTTGTTAATATCCGGTTGTAGATAACTTGACACCTTATTCATGAATACACTACCTCCGTGAGTAACCGTGATGGTCTCTTTTCGAAGGGCTTCGGGAAGTGAACACGGTGGGGTTATGTTTGATCGTGAGTAGCTAGGATCACTTCTTAATCAACTTGGCAATCGTTGGCACTTATTCTCTTCTCGCTCTAAACTCGTAAGCTAGTGATTAGTGCTTGCTGCAACCCTTGTTTATAGCCTTTCCACACCTAAGGCTTTGGTAGTTTTGATACCCGGAAACGGGATTGCCGAGTCCTTTGTGGCTCATAGATTCAACACACACCAGATGCAGGTACCGTTGAGAACTATGCAGGAGATGGTTTAGAGCTTTACTAGGAGTTCGATGAAGAGCGTGGACGTTACTATGTTTCTTATTCCGACGATCAGTAGTGGCTCTTACTAGGAAGATCCGGGCTTGTGTTTTGGTATATTTATCATTTGGATTTTTGTCCGTAGTCTGACTTTGCTGTTCTTGGATGATGTATGCTATTGTATTCATTGTGTGACATGGCGTGTGTAAGCCAACTATCATTTTACAATTTCATCCCTGAATTTTACATGAGATGTGCAATACCATACTTGAGATCATTCTAGTATGCGTTTATGTCCTTAAGTCGTGCCTCGACACGTGGGGGACATAGCCGCATATTGGGCATTCCAAGTTGGTATTCAGAGCCTTCTTTGACCTAGGAGCCCCCTGATTGATCGAATCGCTGACGGTTGAGTCTAGGCACACACACAAAAATGTTTTGAGTCCTATATATATTGGAGAGTAGGATTTATTTTTACTCCTCATCCCTTCATCGCTCTGGTGAGGACTCCTGACGTTGTTCTATCTCCTCTACTCCCAAAATTTCTCCAATTTTTTTTGGGATCACGCAAGTATTGCTTGGATTGTTCCGATATCTTTGTGATGAGAACATTGTTCTCGATGCCTCCTGTCATTTAGGGGTTGTGGCAGTGTCCCGCGGAGTTGAGCTCCGAGGTCTTGTCGTCACAAATGTATCGTAGCGGTTCTAGAATACTCAAGACGGCCGACATCGAAAACTCTTCTATGCGGTTAGTGGTGAGATAACCCCGACGTCACCCAGTACTGGGGAGATAGTTCGGGAGTATTGCCACAGCTAGTATAGCGGATGCGTTTCGAAGGTCCGAGGTAAACAGTTTCCGAGGATGACTGGTTATGTGTTGACGGATGGATACAGCTGGATGTAGGTTTAGAGTTGAGTGCGCGGTGCTTCCCCTGTATCCCCAACACCAGATTGCATAACCGGAAAGTTTCGGGAATTAATAGGTGGGTTCTTCAAGTAGCTCGTAGGTATTCTTCCAACGAGTGCATGGTTTGAGGTTTGGGGTTCAACATCGAGTGAAGAGGTTTCATGGGCGTTGTTCCAATTGGGAGTTGCATCTTAAAGGGTCCTTGGCTATGCTGATCCGGGGATTGCAACACCCTTTGTAACACGTTCCATGGGGCATCCAACACGAACATGTGGGACGAAGCTTCTATCATGTATTTGTTCCATCTGCACGTTGTTGTTTTTATTTAATCTTTTGTTCTCCCAAGTGGCTTCTCGACAAGATTGTTGTACCATTAAACTATGGAATTCATTCGTTCATTTTGTTCGAATGTTCATTGTGAAGACTTTTTTGTGCAACTATCTAGCCGTTGATTCAGCTTATCTATTTGCATCAATGGCTAACGGTTGTCATCATATCAGGATGGCTCCCAAGAAGGTTCCCAACCCAAACCAAGAGGGTGAAGAAGAGCGTCCTCCTTCCCCTCCTCCTGCGTCTGAGGCATGGAGAGTGATCATGCAAGCGACCAACCAGAACACTCAGATGCTCATCCAAATGATGCAAAACTTTCAAGCCAACCAAGCAAATCAAGGCAATCATGGGAACCAAGGCCAAGGAAATCTGTTCAATCAACCTCACTTTGCGACAATGAACCAATTCCTGGCAAACCAACCAAAGTCATTCAGTTACTGTGTGGACCCGCTAGATGCTGAAGATTGGATCACAGACATCAAAAAGCACTTTGAATGCAGTAACGTGAGGCCTGAAGATTATGTCAACTTTGCCGCTTTCCAACTCAAAGATCAAGCTGCTGATTGGTGGCAACAGTACAAAGACTCCAGAGGTGATCATGAGATCTCGCGGATTGACTTCTGCAAAGATTTCCACTCTCATCACATCCCAACCAGTGTCATTGAAGGCATGCGTGAGCAATTCCGCAACCTGAAGCAAGGCACCATGTCCGTCTATCAATACAATGTCAAGTTCCAGAATCTTGCCCGTTATGCGAAGCAAGACATCCCCGATGCCAAGAGCAAGATATACTAGTTCCGAGGTGGTCTGAAAGATGAACTCCAACTTGCTATCACCTTGTTCGTGCCGGATGAATTTGACCAATTCTACAATATGGCTCTCAAGCAAGAGGCAGCTCCGCTCAAGTGTGAAGCTTCCAAAAAGAGGGTAAGAGATGCTGTCCACTCTTCCTCTTCCTCTCAAGTGGTTGCCAAGCAGCAGACGTTCTGGCTACCGCCTCCTCCAGTGCTTCGTCCTTCAAGCAACAACAAGAACTTAGGTGGTCGTGGATTCTCCCACCCACACAACCCAAGCAATCAGTCCAAGCCTCAGTTCCAAGCTCCAAGACCAAGTGGTCCTTATCACCGGCCTCTTTCAGAAGTTACTTGCAACAAGTGTGGCCAGAAGGGTCACTATGAAAATAAGTGTACTCAAAGACACTTTCCGCCTCCTCCACCTGTCAACAATGCTATTGTCAAGCACAATCCCAAGGTTGCAAGAGTGAACATGATGAGTGCAGCTCAAGCAGAGAATTCTTCCGATGTGATAATTGGTAATCTTCCGGTTAAGTCAATTCCTGCTAAAGTCTTGTTTGATTCGGGTGCATCATGCTCTTTCATATCTCGCCCATTTGCTTCGAAGCACAATTTTCAAACCGAAGCTTTGCCAAGGGAGTTATCAATTGTTTCTCCGGGAAAACGAATGCATTCTAGCATGTTTACTCCGGATATATCTATTCATATGGGTGATTACAGTTTTCTAGTTTCTCCGGTTGTTCTCAGTAACTCGGACATTGATCTTATTCTTGGGATGGATTGGCTCTCGAAGCATGATGCTCTTATTGATTGTGCAAATAAGGAGGTCTATCTAACTCATCCTTCCGAAGACGTGATTATCTTCGCTTCTCGAGATAACACAATCAGGCTATTCTCTCTCAATGACAAGGGCGAGATTATTGCCATATCTCAGATTCCGGTGGTTTGTGAATATGAGGATGTATTCCCTGAAGAGCTTCCAGGCATGCCTCCCCACCGTCCAGTTGAATTTGTCATTGAACTTGAACCCGGTACCGAGCTAGCATGTCGGCGTCCGTACAAGCTTTCTCCTAAAGAGTTGAAGGAGCTGAAGAAACAACTCGATGAGCAAAACGTATGGGTCTAATCAGACCTAGTACTTCTCCTTGGGGCTATGGTGTTCTATTTGTCAAGAAGAAGGATGGCATGGAACGCCTTTGCATTGATTACCGACCATTGAACAAGAAGACAATAAAGAATAAGTATCCGCTCCCCAATATCAATGAATTATTCGAAGCTCGATCTTCGGATGGGTTACCATCAGATTCGTATCCGTGAAGCGGATATTCCCAAGACCGCATTCAGAACAAGCTATGGCTCCTATGATTACACGGTCATGTCTTTCGGCCTTGCAAATGCTCCACCCACTTTCTCTCGGATGATGCACTTCATATTCAACCCCTACACCAATGAATTCGTGCTCGTCTACCTTGATGATATCTTGGTATTCTCAAGAATAAACAAGACCATGCCAAGCACCTCCGTTTGGTCCTTGACAGGCTCCATGAGAACAAGTTCTATGCGAAGTTCTCCAAATGTGAGTTCTGGCTTGATAAAGTCCTCTATCTTGGCCATATTATCTCTGCCGAGGGCATTTCTGTTAACCCCGAGAAGGTTGAAGCTATTTTCAACTGGGAACCTCCTCAGAATGTCAAGCAACTCCGAAGTTTCCTTGGTCTCGCGAGATATTCCAGAAGGTTCGTTGAGAAATTCTCCAAGATTGCCAAGCCTCTTTCCAACCTGTTGTAGAAGAATGTCAAGTACTCGTGGACTCCTGATTGTGATGTGGCATTCAAGACTCTCAAAGAGAAGCTTATTTCTGCTCCGGTTCTTACTCCTCCGGATAAGTCCAAGCCTTATGAAGTCTTTTGTGATGCTTCATTGCAAGGTCTTGGTGGTGTTCTCATGCAAGACAAGAAGATTTTAGCATACACTTCTCGTCAGCTGAAACCAAATGAGAAGAATTATCCCACACATGATCTTGAGCTAGCAACAGTTGTTCATGCCTTGATCACGTGGAGACACCTTCTGTTGGGCGGAAAAGTGGAAATCTTCACCGATCACAAGAGCTTGAAGTACATCTTCACTCAGCCAAACCTTAACCTTCGCCAGACTCGTTGGGTTGAAATGATTTGTAACGCCCCGGACACACCCGCCGGTGGTCGTTAATCCTGGCGGGATCTAGACTGGCCTCACATATCAATACTAGTCTTTTCTGCGCACTTTGTCCTCACTCGTGCGCACCCGGGAGCAACTTCCCGGTCGGTCACCCATCCTGAAACTACTCCAAGCTGAGCACGCTTAACTTTGGAGTTCTATCCGAATGGGCTCCCGGAAAAGAAGGAATTCCTTATTGATATGAGTAGTCTATCATCCCTAATAAGCCAGGCCATCACATACACCCCCATTCAGAGGAACCGACGTCCTCGTCGGGCCACATGAACGTTCCCTCTTGGCACAACCGTCTGTGCTTCCAGGACAACACATGTGCCATGCCGTGTGCCACGACGGGTCACAAACGTCATGCACAACATGACTGCAAACTGTCCGCAAACATCCGTGTAACCGCGAGGGTCGGCTCTGATACCAACTTGTAACGCCCCGGACACACCCGCCGGTGGTCGTTACTCCTGGCGGGATCTAGACTGGCCTCACATATCAATACTAGTATTTTCTGCGCACTTTGTCCTCACTCGTGCGCACCCGGGAGCAACTTCCCGGTCGGTCACCCATCCCGAAACTACTCCAAGCTGAGCACGCTTAACTTTGGAGTTCTATCCGAATGGGCTCCCGGAAAAGAAGGAATTCCTTATTGATATGAGTAGTCTATCATTCCTAATAAGCCAGGCCATCACATGATTCAAGAGTACGATCCAAGCATTGAGTATACTCCTGGCAAGGCCAATGTCATTGCAGATGCCTTGAGCAGAAAGGCGTATTGCAACAGTCTCCTTCTCAAACCATTCCAGCCTGAACTTTGTGAATCATTCAGGAAGCTCAACCTCCAAGTTGTTCCGTAAGGTTTTCTTGCAAACCTTCAAGTTGCTCCTACCTTGGAAGATCAAATCCGTGAGGCCCAACTCAGTGATGCTATGGTGCAAAAAGTGAAACATGGTATTGGTAAGGGTACTCCCAAGTACAAGTGCAATTGCATTGATGAGAAATAAACCTTGTTCTTTGAGGACAGGATTGTGGTTCCCAAAGGTGATCTCAGGAAGCTCATAATGAACGAAGCACATGACTCACTCCTCTCGATACATCCAGGAAGCTCTAAGATGTACCAAGACCTCAAGCAATCATATTGGTGGACTCGCATGAAAAGGGAGATTGCCCAATCCGTGAATGAATGTGATGTCTGCAGAAGAGTGAAGGCACAACATCAACGTCCAGCCGGACTCCTTCAACCTCTACTTGTTCCCGAGTGGAAATTCGATCACATTGAGATGGATTTCGTCACAGGGTTTCCCAAGTCCAAGAAGGGAAATGATGCTATCTTTGTGGTGATTGACAAGCTAACTAAAGTAGCTCATTTTCTTCCCGTCAAAGAATCCATCAATGCAGCTCAGCTGGCAGAGCTGTACACCTCCAGAATTGTTTCTTTGCATGGCATTCCTCAAGTGATCTCCTCAGACTGTGGAAGCTTGTTCAGCTCCAAGTTCTGGGATTCCTTTCAGTCAGCTATGGGCACCAAGATTCGCTTCAACACTGCGTTTCACCCTCAGACTAGTGGTCAAGTCGAAAGAGTGAACCAAATCCTTGAAGATATGCTCAGAGCTTGTGTCATCTCCTTCGGTATGAAATGGGAAGATTGCCTTCCATTTGCCGAATTCTCCTACATCAACGGCTTCCAAGAAAGTGCAGACAAAGCTCCGTTTGAAATCCTCTATGGCAGAAAGTGCCGTACCCCACTCAACTTGTCCGAGACTGGTGAATGTCAGCTCCTTGGAAATGATTTGATCTTAGAAGCCGAAGAAATGTGCAAAGTCATACGTGAGAATCTCAAAGCCGCGCAATCGCGTCAAAAGAACTACTATGACGTCAAGCATCGTCACTTGGCTTTCGACATTGGAGACCATGTCTATCTCCGTATTTCTCCCATGAAAGGCACTCAGAGGTTCGGTAACAAGGGCAAGCTTGCTCCAAGATACGTGGGTCCTTTCAAGATTCTTGGCAAGAGAGGCGATCTAGCCTACCAACTCAAGCTTCCCTCCAACTTTGCAAATGTGCATGATGTGTTTCACGTGTCTCAACTCCGCAAGTGCTTCAAGACACCTGAACGCACCATTCCTTTCGAAGAGATTGATCTTTAGCAAGACTTATCGTATCGTGAGCACCCCGTTGCTATCCTTGAAGAAACTGAGCGCAAGACCCACAACAAGTCCATCAAATTCTTGAAAGTGAAGTGGTCACACCATACTGATCGAGAAGCTACATGGGAACGAGAAGATCATCTCCATTCCGAGTATCCCACTTTCTTTCAGTCCTAGATCTCGGGATGAGATCTTTTTGTAGTGGAGGAGAGTTTGTAACACCCCAAGCGTAACAATTCCATTTATGACAATATATGCAATGTTGGCTTCATCAATTCCATTCTGCGCTCTTCCTTCATTTCGGGTTTCTTCGTTTTGCCGTGTGCGTGTGTGCATATCATCCATGTCATGTCATCATGTGCATTGCATTGCATTCGTGTTGTCACTTGCACCCGGTCATGCTCGTCTCTTCCCGTTGTCCGTTTCGAGTTCCGACACTCACACACGTGCCCGTGGCACCTCCGAGTCCTTCTTTCGTATGTGGCCATAGAACATTCTCAGAATGAGGTGAGACTTGTCGTACGTTGTTGTTTTAGTACGTGGAGACCGCCTGTCAAGTTTCGTCGCGTTTGGAGATCGTTTGATACTCCAACGGTTAACCAAGTGGGCTAAAAGCTCCTCTTTCTTTTGGCCCAACACCCCTCCACAACAGCCCACTAACGCAGCACAACCGCTCCCATCCTCTCGGTCGTCGGATCGTGATCGTGTGGGCGAAAACCGCTCCTCATTTGGACACTCCTAGCTCCCTATGCCTATAAAAACGTCCTCCCCCTCCATTTCACGGGCGAAACCCTAGTCCCGAGCTCCTCCGCGCCGCCGGACACGTCCGCCGACGTCCGGACACGTCCAACCCCATCAGCCACGTCGCGCCGGCCAATTGCGATATGCCACCTCAGCCAGCCGCCACCCCCGGTCCAATCCACGGTTGCCACGTGGGATGACCACGTCTTCCCCTCAGCCTCCAGCGCCGCGACCCACCAGGGCCCGAGGTGGGCCCGCCACCGCCCGCTCCGTCGGCCGCCACCGTCCGCGAGGCCCGAGCGAGCCCGCGCAGCGTCGTCGCCCAGCTCCAGCGCTCGCCGCTGGTGCGTCGCCGTCGCCGCGTTCTAGCGCGGCCGACCTCGCATCCCTCTCCGCCGGATCTCCGTCGTCCAACCTCGCCTCGCCGGTGGCCCGTCTCCTCCGCCGCCTTGCCGACCGCCGGCCAGCGTAGATCCGCCGCCTCCAGATCCAGCCGCGGGAGCTCGAACCCCACCGGATCCGCATCTCCGCCGAGCTTCTCCACCGGTCCCGCCTCCAGGTGCAGCTCCGACCGGTCGTCTCTGCCTCCAGCACGTGCCGGGACGGCCCCGTCCCGGAGAGTCGGGCGTCGAGTCAGCTCCGTCCCGCCTGGCCTCGTCCAGCTGAACGCCATCGTCCCAGTCCACCCGACCCTGCACGGCGGCATACCGCATTCCAAATGCATCTCTCTCCTAGATCTCTCCGTCCCGGAGCGCCCTCGTTCCGTTTCACGCTGGTATAATTTTGGCTAAGTTTGAGAAAATCATTACATGATGCATCATTGTGTTGGTCCTATCTTTGTGCTCGATGCTCCGTTTTGCGCGTATAATATGTCAAAATGTTCGTCTCGCAGTGCTCTACATGTTAGCATCAGTTTCATGCAGGTTAGAGTTCATCTAGTTGACTTAATCTGAGTGGCAAGAGTGCTTCGTGATGAAACTATTTCAGCACTTGCTGTTTGTGTAAATTTATTGGAACTTGCCATGCTTGTTTAATTGTGTTCCAACAAGGTTTTGGGTGTGCTCTAAGTTCATTCTTGTTAAGTATCATGTCTATTTCACATACATGCCTTTTGTCTTCATGTTTGGTTGCTGTAGCATAATTCTTTCTTGCTCCAAAGATGCCATGTTGCTATAAACTATAGTTTTACATTGCATCTTGTTTTGCTTGTCATTTGCAAACCGTGCATCCGTTTCTGGTGATCTTTATATAGATTTCAAACAAAATCTTCCAATCTATACAGTGGGTTCCTGGTTTCCCAAGATGAAGCCATTTCCGTCATATTCTCCTTAGGCTCAAGAGCATCCTCATGCATACGCACATCATACTTGCATCCCGTGATGTCTTGCATCATGTTGATTGTGCATTGCACCGTGTTTGATATTGTGCCATTGTTGTGCTCTTGTGTTGGGTAGAGCCGGGAGCCAATACCGAGTTCGAGGATCTTGTCGAGACTGAGTCCGAGGAGCCGTCTTACGATCCCACCGACGACTTACCAGGCAAGATGACCATTCCCAGATATCACTTCTATCTTTGCCTATGCTAGATGTCTCACTCTTTAGAATTGCCTCGATGCCCATTCCTGTTTGTCAGCCATCCTATTGTTGCCATGAAACTCTCTAACCGCCTTCCTAGCAAACCGTTGTTTGGCTAAGTACGCACCGCTCAGCCCCTCTTATAGCGTTGTTAGTTGCAGGTGAAGTTTTGAAGACTGCTCCATGATGAAGTTGTTGTCGGGATAACACAATATATAATACATGTGTTAAACTAATTCACCTATATATTGGTAATGGGTGGAAGGCTAAGCCTTTCTGCTTCGTGTTTTGTTCCACTCATGCCACCCTAGGATCCGATAAACCGGTGTTATGTTCGTTGATTTTGCGTTCCTAACACGGTTGGGGTTTATGCCCCCCTTGATAATTCGCTCTGTTTAAAGCTTTTCTAGCAAGTCCCAACATTGGTTTTACATTTGCCTAACAACTAAAATTTGCATAGGGACTAGCTACCCCGTGGATTTAATTAACAACCCAGGCCAGTGCACCTCATGAGTGTTGGTCCAAACTCGGGGTCCTGTAGGGCCACCTTGGGGAAACCCGAGGTATCTGTTATAACATGTAGCATCGCCCATCCAGTCGTGGCCTGAGACGAGATACACGCGGCTACTATCAGGGTGTCAGCACACCGGGAGGTCTTGCTGGATTAGTTTTACCTTTGTCGAAATATCTTGAGCACGAGATTCCGAGAATACTCGGGTCTTCCCACTTTGGAGTTGCGACTCCGCAGATCATGATCTTGTGATGGGCTAAGTTGGGACACCCCTACAGGGTTTTGATCTTTCGAAAGCCGTGCCCGCAGTTATGTGGCAGATGGGAATTTGTTAATATCCGGTTGTAGATAACTTGACACCTTATTCATGAATACACTACCTGCGTGAGTAACCGTGATGGTCTCTTCCTGAAGGGCTTCGGAAAGTGAACACGGTGGGGTTATGTTTGATCGTGAGTAGCTAGGATCACTTCTTGATGAACTTGGCGATCGTTGGCACTTATTCTCTTCTCGCTCTAAACTGGTAAGCTAGTGCTTAGTGCTTGCTGCAACCCTTGTTTATAGCCTTTCCACACCTAAGGCTTTGGTAGTTTTGATACCCGGGAACGGGATTGCTGAGTCCTTTGTGGCTCACAGATTCAACACACACCAGATGCAGGTACCGTTGAGAACTATGCAGGAGATGGTTCAGAGCTTTACTGGGAGTTTGATGAAGAGCATGGACATTACTATGTTTCTTATCCCGACGAGTGGCTCTTACTAGGAAGATCCGGGCTTGTGTTTTGGTATCTTTCTCATTTGGATTTTCGTCCGTAGTCGGACTCTGATGTTCTTGGATGATGTATGCTATTGTATTCATTGTGTGACGTGGCGAGTGTAAGCCAACTATCATTTTACAATTTCATCCCTGAATTTTACATGAGATGTGCAAAGATACCATACTTGAGATCATTCTAGTATGCGTTTAGGTCCTTAAGTCGTGCCTCGACACGTGGGGGACATAGCCGCATACTGGGCATTACAAGTCATCACCGGGAGTGGTCCCGATTATTGTCTCTTCGGGGTTACCGGATCATAACACATAGTAGGTGACTGTAGACTTGCAAGATAGGATCAAGAACACACATATATTCATGAAAACATAATAGTTTCAGATCTGAAATCATGGCACTCGGGCCCTAGTGACAAGCATTAAGCATAGCAAAGTCATAGCAACATCAATCTCAGAACAAAGTGGATACTAGGGATCAAACCCTAACAAAACTAACTCGATTACATGATAGATCCCATCCAACCCATCACCGTCCAACAAGCCTACAATGGAATTACTCACGCACGACGGTGATCATCATGGAATTGGTGATGGAGGAAGGTTGATGATGACGACGACGACGATCTCCACTCTCCGGAGCCCCGAACGGACTCCAGATTAGCCCTCTCGCGAGAGATTAGGGCTTGGCGGCGGCTCCGTCTCATGAAACGCGATAATTCTTTTTCCTTGATTTTTTTCTCCCCGAAAGTGAATATATAGGATCTGGGGATACGTCGGTGGAGCACTAGGGGGCCCACGAGGCAGGGGGCGCGCCCTAGGGGGGAGGGCACCACCCACCCTCGTGGACAGGGTGTGGGCCCCCTGGTCTGGATCTTCTTGCAGGTGTTTTTTATATTTTCCAAAATAATTCTCCGTGGATTTTCAGGCGATTCCGAGAAATTTTTATTTCTGCACAAAAACAACACCATGGCAATTCTGCTGATAATAGCGTCAGTCCAGGTTAGTTCCATTCAAATCATGCAAGTTAGAGTCCATAACAAGGGCAAAAGTGTTTGGAAAAGTAGATACGTTGGAGACGTATGATGTATCAACTCCCCCAAGCTTAAACCTTTGCTTGTCCTCAAGCAATTCAGTTGATAAACTGAAAGTGATAAAGAAAAACTTTGACAAACTCTATTTGCTCTTGTTGTTGTAAATATGTAAGCCAGCATTCAGGTTTTCAACAAGATCATGAACTAACCACATTCACAATAACTTCCAGGTCTCAAGACTACTCACATCAATGGCATAATCAACTAGCGAGCAATAATAATAAACCTCGGATGACAAAACTTTCTCAAAACAATCATGATATGATATAACAAGATGGTATCTCGCTAGCCCTGTCTGAGACTGCAAAACATAAATGCAGAGCACCTTTAAAGATCAAGGACTGACTAGACATTGTAATTCTTGGTAAAAGAGATCCAGTCATGATCATACTCAATGCAAATTAATAGTAATACATGCAATGACAGAGGTGCTCTCCTACTTGTGCTCTTTGATAAGAGGATGATGACTCTGCATAAAAGTAAATAGATAGGCCCTTCGCAGAGGGAAGCAGGGATTTGTAGAGGTGCGAGAGCTCGATTTTTAATTAGAGAGGAATAACATTTTGAGCGGTATACTTTCATTGTCAACATAACAACCAAGAATCTCGATATCTCCCATGCTACGCACATTATAGGCGGTTCCCAAACAGAATGGTAAAGTTTATACTCCCCCAACCACCAACAAGCACACTCCACAGCTAGCCCGAAACAACGGGTACAGTCCAAACCAGCAACAACCCTGGGGGAGTTTTGTTTAATTGTTATGATTTTGAGCATGGGACTGGGCATCCCGGTTACCATCCATTTTCTCATGAATGATGAGCGGAGTCCACTCATCATGATAATAACCCACCTAGCATGGAAGATATAGATAGCCCTAGTTGATACATGAGCTGTTCGAGCATACAAAACATAATTTCATTTGAAGGTTTAGAGTTTGGCACATACAAATTTACTTGGAACGGCAGGTAAATACCGCATATAGGAAGGTATGGTGGACTCATATGGAATAACTTTGGGGTTTATAGAAGTGGATGCACAAGCAGTATTCCCGCTTAGTACAGGTGAAGGCTAGAAAGAGACTGGGAAGCGACCAGCTAGAGAGCAACAACGGTCATGGACATGCATTAAAACTAATCAACAATGAATGCAAGCATGAGTAGGATATAAATCACCATGAACATAAATATCGTGGAGGCTATGTTGATTTGTTTCAACTACATGCGTGAACATGTGCCAAGTCAGATTACTTAAATCGTTCAAAGGAGGATACCACCCCATCATACCACATCACAACCATTTTAATATCATGTTGGCACGCAAGATAGACCATTATAAACTCTCAGCTAATTAAGCATGGCATAAGCAGCTATGATCTCTAATTGTCATTGCAAGCATGTTTCATTCATAACAAGCTGAATTAGGAATGATGAACTATCATATTTAGAAAAACAAGAGAGGTCGAGTTCATACCAGCTTTTCTCATCTCAATTAGTTCATCATATATCATCCTTATTGCCTTTCACTCGCACGACCGAATGGTGTGGATAATAATAATAGTGCACGTGCATTGGACTAAGTTGGAATCTGTAGGCATTTAATACAAGAGAGAAGACAAGGTAATATGGCTCAAGGTTAAATCAACAATAAAGCATATGAGAGCCACTAAGCATTTTCAACATGGTCTTCTACTCTTAACCCCCAAAGAAAAGAAAAGAAACTATTTACACGGGAAAGCTCCCAACAAGCAAAAGAAGAACGGTAAATATTTTTGGGTTTTCTTTTAATTATTACTACAAGGAAAGTAAACTAGTTAGAAGCTACAACTAATTTTTTTGTTTTTCTTAAGGTTTTTCTAGCACACGAGGAAAAGACTACGAAAAATAAATGAAACTAAGCACGGATGGTACAGTGAAAGAGTGTGAGCACCGACAACTAGAATAAGTGTGTGAACATGAATGTAAAGTCGGTGAGAAACACGTACACCCCCAAGCTTAGGCTTTTGGCCCAAGCTTAGGCTTTTGGCCTAAGTTGGTCTATGGTGTGAGCACCGACAACTAGAATAAGTGTGTGAACATGAATAAGCTACTCCCTCCAGTGTACTGAGATGTATCCTCTGCGTACCACTGGTTGGCGAGCTCATCCAGCTCCCACCCGTAAATAGACTAACGGTAAGGATCAAGTGGTGGCTCTGGCTCAGGCTCCAAAGCTTGTGCCTGGCTTTGGTATTTGTAGAAGGCATCTGATGTAATGAGGTATATGCCTGTAGACAGATCAAACAGAGATGGTGCAGGCAAGGTAACATTTTCGCAGTATATTTCATCAAACCTTAATTTATAATTAAGCAATCTATTCTTGTCTTTAACAATAAAATCATGGGCTACCATACTCTTGTAGTCTAAATAAATAGGGGCAAGAAATTTTTCTTCCTTCTCATGATGCCTAATAGGTATTCTAAAATGTTCAGCAAGGCGAGAAGCAAATATGCCTCCAAAGACGGGCCCCTTTGAGCGGTTCAGACTCAGTCGTTTAGCAACGACGGCGCCCAAGCTAAAAGTTGTGTCTTGAAACAAAGCATGGCGTAAGATGATAATATCAGGGGCACTAAGATTCCCACTATTCCCGCGACCAATTAAACATCTACTAGCAAATAAAGCAAAGTAGCGCAGAACAGGGAAGTGTATACTAGTGATTCTTGCCCCTGAGACTTGTCTAGTTTCTCCTATAGCTATCATGTCAATAAACCCTTCAACATCTTCACGATGTGGTTCATCAAGTCTACGTCCAAATGGTACCTTGCATATTTCACAAAATTCTAAGAGTGATATCTCCTTAATCACATCATATAAACGAAACTCCACTGTAGGTGGTGTTTTCTTAGCATGAAAATGAAAACTTTGCATGAAAATATTGGTGAGTAAGAGATACTGTTCTTTCTGGTCATGGAGGAAGTCGGTGAGGCCTGCATTATTTGCCAACCAATAAAAGTCTTCGTAAATCCCGGCGGACATCATGAAATCCTTACAAGGCCATTCGCACGGTCGAACTTCCGCCATGTGAGGAAGATTATACTTGGGCTTCTTATTTTCTTCTTTCTTCTTCTCTTCCGAGCTCTTGCTGGAGGAGCCCCTCAACAATCTCTTTATCATTTTCCTTTTCCGAAATTTTCTGAAATTTTTAGTAACTCAAAATAAAAGTTAACCGAACTCAATAAGATTGATAGCAACAACTCCTATAAGTGCCTAGAGACTATATCATGCATTATAACTACTTGGGACCAAGAAAATTTGACATGCAAGCTCAAGAACAAGGTCACCACAACAGAATAAATTTGCAATAAATAGAGCACTAGAACAAAAACTAATTGGACCAATGGAGGAGTCACATACCAAGGAACAATCTCCCCAAACAGTTTGGTGAATGGTGCTTTGAGCAAGGAGATCAAAAATGGCAGCAAGGTGAGCTAGAACTCGGGTTTGAGCTGGTTGGTGATTTTTTTGAGAGGAAGAAGAAGAGTGTGGGTGCAGGAATAAGTGGAGGGGGGGCACGTGGGGCCCACGAGGCAGGGGGCGCGCCCTGGCAGGGGGGGGGGGCACGCCCTGGCAGGGGGGGACGCCCTGGACCCTCGTGGCCAGGTGCTGGCTCCCCTCGCTGTCTGTTCTGTGCCATATTTCCTCAAATATTCTAGAAAAAATCATATTTCATTTTCATGGCATTTGGAGAACTTTTATTTTCGGGGTATTTTTTTATTGCACGGATAAGTATGGAAACAGACAGATAATACTATTTTTTTATTTATCCTAATTAACAGAAGGTAAAAAGAGGGTACAAAAGGTGGTGCTATCTAGATTCACCTATCCCATGCTCATCAAAAGGAATCCATTAACAAGGTTGATCAGGTCTTGTTAATAAACTTTTTCTGAGTAACGTGAAACCGGAGAATTTTCGAATAACACTAGGTTACCTCAATGGGGATATGTATGTCCCCAACAATAAGGATGTCATATGTCTTCTTGATAGTAGGAAGAGGAAATTCAAAACCTCCAATAGTGATAGTTGAAATTTTTCCAATATAATTGATACTGTGGACCTGAGGTTGTTTCCTCGGAAAGTGTACCGTATGCTCATTACCATTGACATGAAAAGTGACATTGCCTTTGTTGCAATCAATAATAGCCCCTGCAGTATTCAAAAAGGGTCTTCCAAGTAAAATAGACATACTATCGTCCTCGGGAATATCAAGTATAACAAAGTCCGTTAGAATAGTAACATTTGCAACCACAACAGGCACATCCTCACAAATACCGACATGTATAGCAGTTGATTTATCAGCCATTTGCAAAGATATTTCAGTAGGTGTCAACTTACTCAAGTCAAGTCTACGATATAAAGAGAGAGGCATAACACTAACACCGGCTCCAAGATCACATAAAGCAGTTTTAACATAGTTTTTCTTAATGGAGCAAGGTATAGTAGGTACTCCTGGATCTCCTAGTTTCTTAGGTATTCCGCCCTTAAAAGTGTAATTGGCAAGCATGGTGGAAATTTCTACTTCAGGTATCTTTCTTTTATTGGTAATAATATCTTTCATATACTTAGCACAAGGATCTGTTTTAAGCACATCAGTCAAACGCATACTCAAAAAGATAGGTCTAATCATTTCAGCAAAGCGCTCAAAATCCTCATCATCCTTTTTCTTGGATGGTTTAGGAGGAAAATGCATGGGTTTCTGAACCCATGGTTCTCTTTCCCTACCGTGCTTCCTAGCAACAAAGTCTCTCTTATCATAACGTTGATTCTTTGATTGAGGGTTATCAAGATCAACAGCAGGTTCAATCTCTACATCATTATCATTGCTAGGTTGAGCATCATCATGAACATCATCATTGATATTATCACTAGGTTCATGTTCATTACCAGACTGTGTCTCAGCATCAGAAACAAATATATCATTGGGATTCTCAGGTGTGTCGGCTATAGGTTCACTAGAAGCATGCAAGGTTCTATCATTTTTCTTTTTCTTCTTCTTAGAAGAACTAGGTGCATCAAAATTAGCTCTCTGAGAATCTTGCTCAATCCTCTTAGGGTGGACTTCAGGATACAGAGGTTCCTGAGTCATTTTACCACCTCTAGTAGCAACTATAATAACATAGTCATTATTCTTACTATTTAATTCATTGAGCAAATCATTCTGAGCCTTAAGTACTTGTTCTACTTGAGTGGTGACCATACAAGCATGTATACTAATGAGTTTCAGTTCACCTTTAGCTCTAGACAGATAATCACTCAAGCGTTCAATCATATAAGCATTGTGATGTATTTGTCTACCAACATAAGCATTGAAGTTTTCTTGTTTCACAATAAAATTGTCAAACTCATCTAAGGATTGGCTAGCAGACTTATAACGAGAAATTTCACCTTCATCAAATCTATAAAGGGAATTTACCTTTACTACCTGTGTAGGGTTATCAAGACCATGTATTTCTTCAATAGGTGGTAAATTCTTAACATCTTCAACTTTAATACCTTTTTCTTTCATAGATTTCTTTGCCTCTTGCATATCTTCAGGACTGAGGAATAGAACACCTCTTTTCTTCGGAGTTGGCTTAGGGGCTGGCTCAGGAAGTGTGTAATGCCCAGGATGGGACTATATCTCCTACATGTCGAGGCACGACTTAGAGACATAACCCCATGCTGGAATGATCGCAAGTTTGGTATCTTTGCACAACTCATGTAAAAGATGGGGATGGAAAACATAAAATAGTTGGCTTACACTCGCCACGTCACACAAATACATTACATGTCCAAATCATCATTCAATAAAACATCACAACCCATCTAAGGGTAAAATCCAAATGACAAGATACCAAACATAATTTAAATCCACAGGTCGGATCGAATCCTAGTAGAAGTTCCACTACTGATCATCAGGATAACGAACATAGTAACGGCTACGCTCCTCGTCGTACTCCCAGTCTAGCTCAGTGCCATCGCCTGGGTAACTCACCATCGGACCTGCATCTGGTGTGGTGAAGTAACTGTGAGCCACAGAGGACTCAGCAATCCCATTCCCGGGTAACATGACTATTTAAGCCTTGGGTGTGGAACAAGGCTGAAGAAAGAATAAGAAAGTGGTTGCAGCAGCACTAGCCTAGCTTACGTATAATAGAGCGAGAAGAGAAGGTGCCTCAGTCGAGAGATGATCACTAAGTGATCCTAAACTAAAGCCAGTCAAACATAACCCCACCGTGTTCATCTCCCGAATCCCTTTCGGAAAATGACAGTCACGGTACACACGCTGGTAGTGTATTGGAACAATGTGTCAAGTTTTCTACAACCGGATATTAACAAGCTCCCATCTGCCACATAACCGCGGGCACGGCTGTCGAAAGTTCATAACCCTGCAGGGGTGTTCCAACTTGGCCCATGACAAGCCCACGATCCGCGGAGTCGCAACTCCAAGGTGGGAAGACCCGAGTATTCTCGGAATCCCGTGCTCAAGATACTCCGAACTAAGGTAAGGCTAATCCAGCAAATCCTCCCGGCGTGCCGACACCCTGACAGTAGCCGCGCATATCTAGTCTCAGGCCACGACTGGATGAGACATCCTACGGGTTTTTACCAGACGTCGAGTTTCCTTGAGGTGACCCCGCAGTCTGCTCATTTCGGACCAACACTCATGTGGAGCACTGGCCCGGGGTTGTTGATTAAAAAAGAGGGTTAATTACTCCCTATGCAAGTTTATTAGTTATTAGTCAAATAGTACCAATGTTGGGACTTGCTGGAAAAGACTTAGCACTTAGCGGTTTATCGAGGGGGGTCCCATAACCCCAACCGTGTGAAGAACGCATAATCAAGGAACATAACACCGGTTTATACGGTTCCTAGCGGCATGAGTGGAACAAATCACCAAGCAAAAGGCTTAGCCTTCCACCCATTGCCAATATATAGATGATTTCATTTTAAGCATTTATATAGTGTGATAAAACCCAACAAAACTTCAACATGAAGCAAGCATCTCCAATCTTCACCTGCAACTAGCAATGCTATAAGAGGGGCTGAGCGAAGCGTACTTAGCCATTCAAGGGTATGCATAGGTAGGGTGGTTAGACATGATCATGGTTACAAGTAGGAGGCTGACATGAAATACATGGGCATCGAGGCAAAACTATAGATCGAGACTTCTAGCAATAGGCAAAGATAGTAATGTTATCGGGGTTCGGTCATCTTGCCTGAAGAGTTGTCGATGGGATCGTAAGAAAGCTCCTCGTTTTCAACCTCGGTAGGAACCTCGTTCTCGTACTCGTACTCAGCTTCCGGCTCTACTCAACACAAGCACACAAGGCAAGAAATCAACAAGATGCAATGCGCACACAAAATATGCTGGATGCATGACGGATGCACTATGGGAGCATACGGAGCATGTCAAGATGCGATCAAGAAAAATGCTTCAAAACATGAAAACAATAGGATATTATGATTCTACATGAAAAATCAATCAAGTTTCATATAAGACTTGCTGCAATCAGAGCTACGGGCTAAAAGTTACACACAAAACAATAAACATGCGAAAGCTGAAAATTACAGCAACATAGCAACTTCGGAGCACTAGATAAATAAGCTACAGAACTCAAAGATCATGGCAAAGAGCATGAACATAAACTAGACATATCCTACAGAAAATAAGTCCATTGGTGCACCCCCAAAGGAGCCACTGATCAATAGCAACAAGCTTGGACATATTGAACTTGACAACAAAATCCTGACAGCAGTATTTTATTGCAACTTGGGAGCAAAAGTTAAATATGCTACAGCCGCTCAAATAAGCATGTGAGAGCATGAATGGATAGCCAACAATATATACTACAAGGAATCATCAAGAGTCACCCCAAAACTATCATGG
This sequence comes from Secale cereale, assembly GCA_902687465.1. Classification (NCBI taxonomy): domain Eukaryota; kingdom Viridiplantae; phylum Streptophyta; class Magnoliopsida; order Poales; family Poaceae; genus Secale; species Secale cereale. The sequence goes on along the minus strand of LR738715.1, from coordinate 467,433,379 downwards.
ATTGGCCTAGAACAACAAGCAAACATGGCATCTGGAAATTACAGATTCCAGACTTAGTGAAATTTCACCAAGTGTTGAAACAACAGTTTCATCATGGCATCTTTGAGAGCAAGTTTAAGTCACCTCAAAACTAAACACGGCAAGTGGTATGCACCACATCAAAGTACATATGATGGTGATTCCAAAACACCTAAGCATGCATCATGGAGATAAACACAACGATAGCAATGAGCTCCTCAAGTTGGCATTTCATAACAAGTCTAACAACATCACAGCCACATGGCATTTGCAAAGGAGATAAACATGGCAAGATTAATTCTATCATGCAAACCTAAGCAATCATCATGTAGAGCATGACAAGACGAACACGTGGACATATCATTTGCATCATTCGGATAAACGAGCACCAAGTTATCACTATGCAAAGGTGGCATGAAAATAACTACAATCAGCAGTTTATATCAAGAAGCACTCTTGCAACAGATATTTAAGCACCTAGATGATCTCAAACATGCATTGCACAAAGGAATGAAATGTAGTATAAGTCTCCACGAACGTCTGGACATCATATTTGCTCAAATCGGAGCATCACACACAAAGTTATCATCATTTGAAAAATGCATCAGAGATCAAAATCTGGGGACTTAGAGGAATTTGGGGGCAACCTTCTCAGATCTGAAAAGTCAAACGGGCTCCTGGGCTGGAGGAAGCGGATCGGGCTTGGGATCCTGGCGGATCGGGCCCGCGGCTCGGGTCGGAGTGGATCCACGGGGCTATCAGGCCCGGCGGCGCGGGGCTTCGACTCGGGGCAGCCTAGCTGGGGAGGCCCGCGACGGCTGGAGCGGCCCGGCTAGGGAGGTGGCTGCTGGGCCGCGGAGGGAACCGGCCCAGGGGAGGGAAGGAGGCCCAGGCGGTCGATCGGGGCGAGGCGGCCGGCCTGCTGGCGCCCGTCGGCCCAGGCGAGAGAGTGGCCGCGGTCGAAGGGCCCAGCCTCCTCGGTCGATCTGGATCGGGGAATTGGTCCCTCGATCCCGATTCCCGGTGGCGGCGGTCGAACGATGGAGCCTCCCTGGCGCCAGACGGGGATGGGGGCGGCGGCGCCCGGCCGGGGCGGCGGCGGTGCCCGGCCGGCGCGGTGCGGCGGCGGTGTTGGGTGGCGCGGCGCCGGCGGTGAGGGGCCGGGAGGCCGGTCGCTGAGGAGGAGGTGGCGGCGGTGATGACTCCGGTGATGTTCCGGCGAACTCCGGCGAGGGGCTCCGGCGAGGTGGCGGTGGCTGGAGGAAGAAGAAGATGGGGGCTAGGGGAGCTAGGGTTTCCTTGGTTTGGGGCAAAAATTGGGGGAAGTGGACAAATATATAGGCACAAGGAGCTAGGGTTGTCCAAATGAGGTGTGGTTTTCGGCCACACGATTAGAATTGGATGGCCTAGATGAAGGGAGGGGTTTGGGATGGTTTGGTGGGCTGTTGGAGGGGTGTCTTGGGCCTCAAAGTGGAGGCACTTTGAGCCCACGAGAATAACTGTTGGGGTAGCAAACGAACTCCAAACGCGACGATATTTGACAGGCGGGTTACACACACCAAAACAACAACACATGACAAGTCTCGCGCCAAACCGGTAACGTTACACGGCCAAACACCAAAGTAGGCCTACGGGACGCCAAAGACACGTGAGGGAGCTCAGGAACGCGAAACGGACAACGGGAAGGAACGCGTGGAACCGGATGCAACCGACAACACAAATGCAATGCGACGCACATGACTACATGATATGAATGAATGCCACACACGCACACGACACAACGACGAAAACCCGAAAAGACAAAGAGCCCGGAATGGAATAGATGAAGCCAGAGATATATTATATGCCCAAAAGGGAAAGTATTACATCCGGGGCATTACAAACTTTCCTCCACTACAAAAAGATCTCGTCCCGAGATCTAGGACTGGAAAAAGGAAGGGTACTTAGAACGAAGATGATCTTCTCGTTCCCATGTAGCTTCTCGGTCGGTATGGTGTGACCACTTGACTTTCAAGAATTTGATGGACTTGTTGCAGGTCTTGCGCTCGGTTTCTTCGAGAATAGCAACTGGGTGCTCTCGGTAGGACAAATCTTGTTGAAGATCAATCTCTTCAAACGGAATCATGCGTTCAGGAGTCTTGAAGCACTTGCGGAGTTGAGACACATGAAACACATCATGAACATTGGCGAAGTTGGAAGGGAGCTCAAGTTGGTAGGCTAGGTCGCCTCTTTTGCCAAGGATCTTGAAAGGCCCGACGTATCTAGGAGCAAGCTTTCCTTTGATACCGAATCTTTGGGCGCCTTTCATCGGAGAAACACGGAGATAGACATGATCACCAATGTTGAAAGCCAACTCACGATGCTTGCCGTCATAGTAGCTCTTCTGACGCGACTGAGCGGCCTTGAGATTCTCACGTATGACTTTGCACATTTCTTCGGCTTCTGAGATCAAGTCATTGCCAAGAAGTTGACGTTCACCTGTCTCGGACCAGTTGAGAGGGGTACGGCACTTTCTGCCATAGAGGATTTCAAACGGGGCTTTGCCGGCACTTGCTTGAAAGCTGTTGTTGTAAGAGAACTCGGCAAATGGAAGGCAATCTTCCCATTTCATGCCAAAAGATATGACACAGGCTCTGAGCATGTCTTCTAGAATCTGATTCACTCGCTCGACTTGACCACTAGTCTGAGGGTGAAATGCAGTGCTGAACCTGATCTTAGTGCCCATGGCGGACTGAAAGGAGTCCCAGAATTTTGAAGTGAACAAACTTCCACGGTCTGAGGAGATAACTTGAGGAATGCCATGTAAAGACACGATTCTGGAAGTGTACAACTCTGCCAATTGAGCTGCATTGATGATTTCTTTGACTGGAAGGAAGTGAGCGACTTTGGTAAGCTTGTCAATCACCACGAAGATAGAATCATTCCCTCTCTTGGACTTAGGAAAGCCAGTGATGAAATCCATTTCAATGTGGTCGAATTTCCACTCGGGAATAGGAAGAGGTTGGAGAAGACCGGCTGGACGTTGATGCTATGCCTTCACTCTTCTGCAGACATCACATTCATTCACGAATTGGGCAATCTCCCTTTTCATGCGAGTCCACCAGTAAGATTGCTTGAGGTATTGGTACATCTTGGAACTGCCAGGATGAATGGAAAGGAGAGAATCATGTGCTTCTTCCATTATGAGCTTCCTGAGAGCACCTTTGGGAACGACGAGTCTGTCCTCAAAGAACAAGGTATCTCTCTCATCAACGCGATAGCACTTGTATTTAGGAGTGCCCTTTGTAATACCATGTTTCACCTTTTGCACCATGGCATCACTGAGTTGGGCCTCACGGACCTGATCTTCCAAGGTAGGAGCAACTTGAAGATTTGCAAGAAAACCATGCGGAACAACTTGGAGGTTGAGCTTCCTGAATGCTTCACAAAGCTCAGGCTGAAACGGCTTGATAAGAAGGCTGTTGCAATATGCCTTTCTGCTCAAAGCATCTGCAATCACATTCGCCTTGCCAGGAGTGTATTCAATGTTGGGATCATACTCTTGGATCATTTCAACCCAACGAGTCTGGCGGAGGTTCAGATTCGGCTGTGTGAAGATGTACTTCAAGCTCTTGTGATCGGTGAAGATGTCGACTTTTCTGCCAAACAACAGGTGTCTCTACGTAATCAAAGCATGTACCACAGCTGCTAGTTCAAGATCATGTGTGGGGTAGTTCTTCTCACTTGGCTTCAGCCGACGAGAAGTGTATGCCACAATTCTCTTGTCTTGCATAAGCACACCACCAAGACCTTGAAGAGAAGCATCACAGAATACTTCGTAGGGCTTGGACTCATCTGGAGGAGTTAGAACTGGAGCAGAGACGAGCTTTTCTTTTAGAGTTTTGAATGCCACTTCACAATCTGGAGACCAGTCGTACTTGACATTCTTCTGCAGCAAGTTGGAGAGAGGCTTGGCAATCTTGGAGAAGTTCTCAACGAACCTTCTGCAATAGCTGGCAAGACCAAGAAAGCTTCGGAGTTGCTTGACGTTCTGAGGAGCTTCCCAGTTGACAATTGCTTCAACTTTCTCGGGGTTTACCGCAATACCGTCAGCGGAGATGATATGGCCCAGGTACAAAACCTTATCGAGCCAAAATTCGCACTTTGAGAACTTGGCGTAGAACTTATGTTCACGGAGTCAGTCGAGAACGAGACGGAGGTGCTTTTCGTGATCTTCTTCATTCTTGGAAAATACCAAAATGTCATCCAGATACACCAGCACAAACTCGCCGGTGTAGGGGTTGAAAATGTAGTGCATCATTCTCGAGAAGGTAGGAGGAGCATTGGCGAGACCAAAAGACATGACTGTATACTCATATGAGCCGTAGCTCGTTCTGAAGGCAGTCTTGGGGATGTCTTCCTCGCGAATGCGAATTTGGTGATAGCCCATTCGGAGATCGAGCTTAGAAAACACTTTAGCTCCTTTGGGCTGCTCGAACAGTTCGTTGATGTTGGGGAGTGGATACTTGTTCTTAATTGTCTTCTTGTTCAATGGCCGGTAATCAACGCAGAGGCGCTCCATGCCATCCTTCTTCTTGACAAATAAGACACCACAGCCCCAAGGAGACGTACTAGGCCTGATGAGACCCATACGCTCCTGTTCATCAAGCTGCTTCTTCAATTCCTTCAATTCTTTAGGAGAGAGCTTGTATGGACGCCGGCATGCTGGCTCAGTACCTGGCTCGAGTTCAATGACGAATTCCACCTTACGATGTGGAGGCATGCCTGGAAGTTCTTCAGGAAAGACGTCTTGGTATTCGTTTACCACCGGAATTTGAGATATGGCATTCATCTCGCCCTTGTCATTGAGAGAGAAAAGCCTGATAGTGTTATCCCTGGAGGCGAAGATAATCACATCATCATCGGAATGAGTAATCTTGACTTCCTTCTGTGCACAGTCAATTTGAGCATCATGCTGAGAAAGCCAGTCCATTCCGAGGATAAGGTCGATGTCGGAATTGCCAAGAACCACCGGATTAGCCAGAAATCGATAATCACCCATGCGAATAGATACATTCGGAGCCATCAAATTTGAAGTCATGCACTTGCCCGGAGAAATAATTTGCAACTTATTTGGCAAAGGCACTGTGCCCACATTGTACTTGGATGCAAATGGGAATGACATGAATGAATGTGAAGCACCCGAATCAAACAAAACTTTAGCTGGAAAAGAGTTAACTAGAAGGTTACCCAAAATCACGTCAGAAGAATTCTCCGCTTGCGCTGCATTCATAAGATTCACCCTTGCAGACTTTGGAATGTGCTTGACAATAGCTGTACTGATAGGCGGAGGAGGCGGAAGGCGCTTCGGGTTGGGGCACTTGTTAGCATAGTGACCTTTCTGAGTGCAGTTGTTGCAGACCACCTCTGGGAGAGGACGGAAAAGAGAACCACTTGACTTGGAACCTTGGGACTGAAACTGATTCCTCGACTGGTTGCTCGGGTTGGGTGGGTGGGAGAAACCACGACCACTAGAGTTCTTGTTGTTGTTGGAGTTGTTGTAAGGAGCTCGAATCACTGGAGGAGGAGGAAGCCAAAATTTCTGTTGTTTCGCGACGACTTGAGAAGATGAGGAGGAGTGAACGGCATCTCGAATCCTCTTTTTAGAAGCTTCCATCTTGAGCTGAGTTGCTTCTTGCTCGAGCGCCATGTTATAGAATTTGTCAAACTCATCGGGCTCGAACAAGGTGAGAGCAAGTTGAAGTTCATCCTTGAGACCTCCTCGGAACTGATAGATCTTGCTCTTGGCATCTGGAATGTCTTGCTTAGCATAGCGGGCGAGGTTTTGGAACTTGCCATTATACTGGTAGACAGTCATAGAGCCTTGCTTCAGGTTGCGGAATTGCTCACGCATACCCCCGATGACACTTGTTGGAATGTGGTGAGAGCGAAAGTCCTTGCAGAAATCCTCCCAAGAGATCACACGACCTGGCCTGGAGTCTTTGTACTGCTGCCACCAGTCAGCTGCTTGGTCTTTGAGTTGGAAGGCTGCAAACTTCTCATAGTCCTCTTCCCTTACATTACTGCACTCAAAATGCTTCTTGATATCGGTTAACCAATCTTCAGCATCAAGAGGGTCGACACAGTAACTGAAAGCTTTTGGTTGATTGGCCAAGAACTGGTTGAGAGTAGCATGGTGCTGTTGGTTGAAGAAATTGCCTTGATTCCATGGAACACCCTGATTAGCTTGATTAGCTTGCATCCGCTGCATCATCTGCATCAACATCTGGGTGTTCTGGTTTGTAGTTTGCATGATCGCTCTCCAAGCCTCAGACGGAGGAGGAGGGGAAGGAGGACGATCTGGGACCTCTTCACCCTCTGGGTTAGCGTTGGGAACTCGTTTCGGAGCCATCCTGAAAGAGATGACCACGAATCAGCAATTGATTGAAAGAAGGTATAAGCTGAAACAACTGATTGAAACGCAACATAGTCTTCACAAGAATCATTCGAACAAGAGGAACGAATGAAATTCTTAGTTAAATGATAACATCAATCTTCACGAGAAGCCACATGGGGGACTAAAGGTAAATAAGAAAAACAACAAGGTACAGACGGAAACAAACACAAGATAGGAGCTTCGTTCTAACATCTTTGTGCTGAAAGCTTAAGAACGCGTTACGAAAGGGTTTTGCAATCCCCGGATCAGCATAGCCAAGGACCCTTTAAGATGCAACTCCTGATCGGAACATCGGTCATAAAACCACTTCACTCAATGTAGAACCCCGAACTCGCTAACCTGCATTCGTTGGAAGAATGCCTACGATCTACTGGATAAACCCACCTATTAATTTCCGAAAGTTTCCAGTTATGCAATCAGGTGTTGGGGATACAGGGGAAGCACCGCGCAATCAACTCTAAACCTACATCCAGCTGTATCCATCCTTCAACACATAACCAGTCTTTCTCGGAAACTGTCTACCTCGGACCTTCGAAAAGCATCCACTATACCAAGCTATGGCAATACTCCCGAACTACCTCCCCAGTACTGGGTGATGTCGGGGTTATCTTGCCACTAACCGTATAGGAGAGATTTTCGATGTCGGCCGTCTTAAGTATTTAGTACTGCCGCGATATGCTTGTGACGACAATACCCCAAAGCTCAACTCCCCGGGACACTGCCACAACCCCTAATGTCAGGAGGCATCGAGAACAATACTCTCGTCACAAGAACATCGAAACAATCCCACAATACTCGCGAGATTCCTAAAAAAAATTTGGTGCAATTTTGAAAGTAGAAGAGGCAAGAGTAGACGTCAGGAGTCCTCACCAGAGAGAAAGGGGAAGAGAAGCAAAGAAATCCTACTCTCCGATATAAATATATGACTCAAAATATTTTCAGTGTGTGCCTAGACTCGACCATCAACGATTCGATCAATCAGTGGGGGCTTCTAGGTCGGAGAAGGCTCTGATACCAACTTGTAATGCCCAGGATGGGACTATATCTCCTACGTGTCGAGGCACGACTTAGAGACATAACCCCATGCTGGAATGATCGCAAGTTTGGTATCGTTGCACAACTCATGTAAAAGATGGGGATGGAAAACATAAAATAGTTGGCTTACACTCGCCACGTCACACAAATACATTACATGTCCAAATCATCATTCAATAAAACATCACATCCCATCTAAGGGTAAAATCCAAATGACAAGATACCAAACATAATTTAAATCCACAGGTCGAATCGAATCCTAGTAGAAGTTCCACTACTGATCATCAGGATAACGAACATAGTAACGGCTATGCTCCTCGTCGTACTCCCAGTCTAGCTCAGTGCCATCGCCTGGGTAACTCACCATCGGACCTGCATCTGGTGTGGTGAAGTAACTGTGAGCCACGGAGGACTCAGCAATCCCGTTCCCGGGTAACATGACTATTTAAGCCTTGGGTGTGGAACAAGGCTGAAGAAAGAATAAGAAAGTGGTTGCAGCAGCACTAGCCTAGCTTACGTATAATAGAGCGAGAAGAGAAGGTGCCTCGGTCGAGAGATGATCACTAAGTGATCCTAAACTAAAGCCAGTCAAACATAACCCCACCGTGTTCATCTCCCGAATCCCTTTCGGAAAATGACAGTCACGGTACACACGCTGGTAGTGTATTGGAACAATGTGTCAAGTTTTCTACAACCGGATATTAACAAGCTCCCATCTGCCACATAACCGCGGGCACGGCTTTCGAAAGTTCATAACCCTGCAGGGGTGTTCCAACTTGGCCCATGACAAGCCCACGATCCGCGGAGTCGCAACTCCAAGGTGGGAAGACCCGAGTATTCTCGGAATCCCGTGCTCAAGATACTCCGAACTAAGGTAAGGCTAATCCAGCAAATCCTCCCGGCGTGCCGACACCCTGACAGTAGCCTCGCGTATCTAGTCTCAGGTCATGACCGGATGAGACATCCTACGGGTTTTTACCAGACCTCGAGTTTCCTTGAGGTGGCCCCGTAGTCTGCTCATTTCGGACCAACACTCATGTGGAGCACTGGCCCGGGGTTGTTGATTAAAAAAGAGGGTTAATTACTCCCTATGCAGGTTTACTAGTTATTAGGCAAATAGTACCAATGTTGGGACTTGCTGGAAAAGACTTAGCACTTAGCGGTTTATCGAGGGGGTCCCATAACCCCAACCGTGTGAGGAACGCATAATCAAGGAACATAACACCGGTTTATACGGTTCCTAGCGGCATGAGTGGAACAAATCACCAAGCAAAAGGCTTAGCCTTCCACCCATTGCCAATATATAGATGATTTCATTTTAAGCATTTATATAGTGTGATAAAACCCAACAAAACTTCAACATGAAGCAAGCATCTCCAATCTTCACCTGCAACTAGCAATGCTATAAGAGGGGCTGAGCGAAGCGTACTTAGCCATTCAAGGGTTTGCATAGGTAGGGTGGTTAGACATGATCATGGTTACAAGTAGGAGGCTGACATGAAAGACATGGGCATCGAGGCAAAACTATAGATCGAGACTTCTAGCAATAGGCAAAGATAGTAATGTTATCGGGGTTCGGTCATCTTGCCTGAAGAGTTGTCGATGGGATCGTAAGAAAGCTCCTCGTTTTCAACCTCGGTAGTAACCTCGTTCTCGTACTCATACTCAGCTTCCGGCTCTACTCAACACAATCACACAAGGAAAGAAATCAACAAGATGCAATGCGCACACAAAATATGCTGGATGCATGACGGATGCACTATGGGAGCATACGGAGCATGTCAAGATGCGATCAATAAAAATGCTTCAAAACATGAAAACAATAGGAAATTATGATTCTACACGAAAAATCAATCAAGTTTCATATAAGACTTGCTGCAATCGGAGCTACGGGCTAAAAGTTACACACAAAACAATAAACAAGCGAAAGCTGAAAATTACAGCAACATAGCAACTTCGGAGCACTAGATAAATAAGCTACATCACTCAAACATCATGGCAAAGAGCATGAACATAAACTAGACATATCCTACAGCAAATAAGTCCAGTGTTACACCCCCAAAGGAGCCACGGATCAATAGGAACAAGCTTGGACATATTGAACTTGACAACAAAATCCTGACAGCAGTATTTTATTGCAACTTGGGAGCAAAAGTAAAATATGCTACAACCACTCAAATAAGCATGTGAGAGCATGAATGGATAGCCAACAATATATACTACAAGGAATCATCAAGAGTCACCCCAAAACTATCATGGATTGGCCTAGAACAACAAGCAAACATGGCATCTGGAAATTACAGATTCCAGACTTAGTGAAATTTCACCAAGTGTTGAAACAGCAGTTTCATCATGGCATCTTTGAGAGCAAGTTTAAGTCACCTCAAAACTAAACATGGCAAGTGGTAAGCACCACATCAAAGTACATATGATGGTGATTCCAAAACACCTAAGCATGCATCATGGAGATAAACACAACGATAGCAATGAGCTCCTCAAGTTGGCATTTCATAACAAGTCTAACAACATCACAGCCACATGGCATTTGCAAAGGAGATAAACATGGCAAGATTAATTCTATCATGCAAACCTAAGCAATCATCATGTAGAGCATGACAAGACGAACATGTGGACATATCATTTGCATCATTCGGATAAACGAGCACCAAGTTATCACTATGCAAAGGTGGCATGAAAATAACTACAATCAGCAGTTTATATCAAGAAGCACTCTTGCAACAGATATTTAAGCACCTAGATGATCTCAAACATGCATGGCAGAAAGGAATGAAATGTAGTACAAGTCTCCACGACCGTCTGGACATCTCATTTGCTCAAATCGGAGCATCGCACACAAAGTTATCATCATTTGAAAAATGCATCAGAGATCAAAATCTGGGGACTTGGAGGAATTTGGGGGCAACCTTCTCAGATCTGAAAAGTCAAACGGGCTCCTGGGCTGGAGGAAGCGGATCGGGCTCGGGATCCTGGCGGATCGGGCCCGCGGCTCGGGTCGGAGTGGATCCGCGGGGCTATCGGGCCCGGCGGCGCGGGGCTTCGACTCGGGGCTGCCCAGTTGGGGAGGCCCGCGGCGGCTGGAGCGGCCCGGCTGGGGAGGCGGCTGCTGGGCCGCGGAGGGAACCGGCCCAGGGGAGGGAAGGAGGCCCAGGCGGTCGATCGGGGCGAGGCGGCCGGCCTGCTGGCGCCCGTCGGCCCAGGCGGGAGAGTGGCCGCGGTCGAAGGGCCCAGCCTCCTCGGTCGATCTGGATCGGGGAATTTGTCCCTCGATCCTGATTCCCGGCGGCGGCGGTCGAACGATGGAGCCTCCCTGGCGCCGGACGGGGATGGGGGCGGCGGCGCCCGGCCGGGGCGGCGGCGGTGCCCGGCCGGCGCGGTGCGGCGGCGGTGTTGGGTGGCGCGGCGCCGGCGGTGAGGGGCCGGGAGGCCGGTCGGTGAGGAGGAGGTGGCGGCGGTGATGACTCCGGTGATGTTCCGGCGAACTCCGGCGAGGTGCTCCGGCGAGGTGGCGATGGCTGGAGGAAGAAGAAGATGGGGGCTAGGGGAGCTAGGGTTTCCTTGGTTTGGGGCAAAAATTGGGGGAAGTGGACAAATATATAGGCACAAGGAGCTAGGGTTGTCCAAATGAGGTGTGGTTTTCGGCCACGCGATTAGAATTGGATGGCCTAGATGAAGGGAGGGGTTTGGGCTGGTTTGGTGGGCTGTTGGAGGGGTGTCTTGGGCCTCAAAGTGGAGGCACTTTGAGCCCACGAGAATAACTGTTGGGGTAGCAAACGAACTCCAGACGCGACGAGATTTGATAGGCGGGTTACACACACCAAAACAACAACACACGACAAGTCTCGCGCCAAACCGGTAACGTTACACGGCCAAACACCAAAGTAGGCCTACGGGACGCCACAGACACGTGAGGAGCTCCGGAACGCGAAACGGACAACGGGAAGGAACGCGTGGAACCGGATGCAACCGACAACACAAATGCAATGCGATGCACATGACTACATGATATGAATGAATGCCACACACGCACACGACAAAACGACGAAAACCCGAAAAGACAAAGAGACCGGAATGGAATAGATGAAGCAAGAGATATATTATATGCCCAAAAGGGAAAGTATTACATCCGGGGCATTACAAAGTGTCCAATTATTTTCATTGGCCAGCATATTATTCAATAGTAATTCAGCTTGTTCAACTGTTCTTTCCCTGAAAACACAACTAGCACAACTATCCAGGTGGTCTCTGGAAGTATTGGTTAGTCCACTATAAAAGACATCAAGTATATCATGCATCTCAAGAGGATGATCAGGCAAAGCATTAAGTAATTGGAGAAGCCTCCCCCAAGCTTGTGGGAGACTCTCTTCTTCAATTTGCACAATGTTATATATTTCCCGTAAGGCAGCTTGTTTCTTATGAGCGGGAAAATATTTAGCAGAGAAGTAATACATCATATCCTGGGGACTACGCACACAACCAGGATCAAGAGAATTAAACCAGGTCTTAGCATCACCCTTTAACGAGAACGAAGATAGCTTAAGGATATACTAGTAACGAATCTTTTCATCGTTGGTAAACAGGGTGGCTATATCATTCAACTTAGTAAGATGTGCCAGAACAGTTTCATACTCATAGCCATGGAAAGGATCAGATTCAACCAAAGTAATTAACTCAGGATCAATAGAGAAATCATAATCCTTATCAGTAACATAGATAGGTGAAGTAGCAAAAGCAGGGTCATGTTTCATTGTAGCATTGAAGGACTTTTCTTTCAGCTTAGCTAATAATTTCTTAAGATCATATCTATCGTTGCAAGCAAGAAAGTCTCTAGCAGTTTCTTCATCCATACAATAACCCTCAGGAACAACAGGCAATTCATATCTATTGGGAGAAGCTTCATCATCACTTTCATAAATATCATCAGTTCCAATATTTGCATTCTCCCTAACTTTAGCAATTTGTTCATCTAGAAATTCACCTAGTGGCACAGTATCAGGCATAGAAGTAGTTTCATCATACATAGCAGAAGTGGCATCATCAAGAACATATGACATATCAGATTCAATAGCAGGAGTAGGTGTCGCAAGTTTACTCATAACAGAAGGAGAATCAAGTGCAGAGCTAGATGGCAGTTCCTTACCTCCCCTTGTAGTTGAGGGTAAGATCTTGGTTTTTGAGTCCTTCAAATTCTTCATAGTGATCAACAGATATAAATCCCAAGTGAATTAAAGAATAGAGCTATGCTCCCCGGCAACGGCGCCAGAAAATAGTCTTGATAACCCACAAGTGTAGGGGATCGCAACAATTTTCGAGGCTAAGGTATTCAACTCAAATTTATTGATTCGACACAAGGGGAGCCAAAGAATACTCTTAAGTATTAGCAGCTGAGTTGTCAATTCAACCACACCTGGAAATTTAGTATCTGCAGCAAGATAGTTTAGTAGCAAAGTAATATGATAGTGGCGGTAGCGGTAACAAAAGTAATGATAGTGTTTTTGTAGTTTTTATAATAGTAGTAACGGAAAAGTAAATATGCAACAAGCAATATAGGAAAAGCTTGTAGGCATTGGATCCGTGATGGGAAATTATGTCGGATGCAATTCATCATGTAGAAGTTATAACCTAGGGTGACACAGAACTAGCTCCAGTTCATCAATGCAATGTAGGCATGTATTCCGAATATAGTCATACGTGCTGATGGAAAAGAACTTGCATGACATCTTTTGTCCTACCCTCCCGTGGCAGCAGGGTCCTATTGGAAACTAAGGGATATTAAGGCCTCCTTTTAATAGAGTACCGGACCAAAGCATTAACACATAGTGAATACATGAACTCCTCAAACCATGGTCATGTAACACCCCAAGCGTAACAATTCCATTTCTGGCAATATATGCAACGTTGGCTTCATCAACGCGCCCTGGGGGGGGGGGGCGCCCCCCACCCTCGTGGTCAGGGTGTGCACCCCTGGTCTGGATCTTCTTGCAGGTATTTTTTATATTTTCCAAAATAATTCTCCATGGATTTTCAGGCGATTCCGAGAACTTTTTATTTCTGCACAAAAACAACACCATGGCAATTCTCCTGAAAACTGCGTCAGTCCGGGTTAGTTCCATTCAAATCATGCAAGTTAGAGTCCATAACAAGGGAAAAAGTGTCTGGAAAAGTAGATAAGTTGGAGACGTATCAACTCCCCCAAGATTAAACCTTTGCTTGTCCTCAAGCAATTCAGTTGATAAACTGAAAGTGATAAATAAAAACTTTGACAAACTCTGTTTGCTCTTGTTGTTGTAAATATGTAAGCCAACATTCAGGTTTTCAACAAGATCATGAACTAACCACATTCACAATAACTTTCAGGTCTCAAGACTACTCACATCAATGGCATAATCAACTAGCGAGCAATAATAATAAACCTTGGATGACAACACTTTCTCAAAACAATCATGATATGATATAACAAGATGGTATCTCGCTAGCCCTTTTTGAGACATGAACATGCATTAAAATTAATCAACAATGAACGCAAGCATGAGTAGGATATAAATCACCATGAACATAAATATCGTGGAGGCTATGTTAATTTGTTTCAACTACATACGTGAACATGTGCCAAGTCAGATCACTTAAATCGTTCAAAGGAGGATACCACCCCATCATACCACATCACAACCATTTTAATATCATGTTGGCACGCAAGATAGACCATTATAAACTCTCAGCTAATTAAGCATGGCATAAGGAGCTATGATCTCTAATTGTCATTGCAAGCATGTTTCATTCATAACAAGCTGAATCAGGAATGATGAACTATCATATTTACAAAAACAAGAGAGGTCGAGTTCATACCAGCTTTTCTCATCTCAATTAGTTCATCATATATCATTCTTGTTGCCTTTCACTCGCACGACCGAACGGCGGTTTTGAGGAAGATATATGGTGGCTGTTTTGAGGAAGATATATGGTGGTTGTTTTGAGGAAGGTATATAGTGGGTGTATGGTACCGGCGAAAGTTGCGCGGTACAAGAGAGGCTAGCAATGGTGGAAGGGTGAGAGTGCGTATAATCCATGGACTCAACATTAGTCAAAAGAACTCATATACTTATTGCAAAAATTTACGAGTCATCAAAACAAAGCAATCAACGCATGCTCCTAGGGGGGAGGTTGGTAGGAGTTAACCATCGCGCGCCCCCGACCTCCACACAAAGGAGGACACTCTACAAATACCACATGCTCTAACTTCGTCACATAGCGGTTCACCATACGTGCATGCTACGAGAATCACAAACTTTAACACAAGTATTTCTCAATTTCATAATAACTCCACTAGCATGACTCTAATATCACTATCCTCATATCTCAAAACAATTATCAAGCATCCAACTTCTCATCACATTCAATGCACTAGGTATGAAAGTTTTTACTACATTCATCTTGGATGCCTATCATGTTAAGGCTAGTTTTATAGCCAAAGCACATTACCATGCTGTTCTAATAGACTCTCAAAAGGATATGAGTGAAGCATGAGAGTTCATCAATTTCTTCAAAATAAAACCACCGCCATGCTCTAAAAGATATAAGTTAAGCACTAGAGCAAAAACAAACTACTCCGAAAGATATAAGTGAAGATCAATGAGTAGTTGAATAATTATGTAACTATGTGAAGACTCTCTAGAATTTAAGAATTTCAGATCTTGGGATATTATTCAAACAGCAAGCAAAACAAACTAAAATAAATTGACGCTCCAAGCAAAACACATATCATGTGGTGAATAAAAATATAGCTCCGAGTATAGTTACCGATGGATGAAGACGAAAGAGGGGATGCCTTCCCGGTGCATCCCCAAGCTTAGGCTCTTGGTTGTCCTTGAATTTTACCTTGGAGTGCCTTGGGCATCCCCAAGCTTAGGCTCTTGCCACTCTTTGTTCCATAGTCCATCAAAGCAATACTCAAAACTTGAAAACTTCACAACACAAAACTTAGATAAAAAATCTCGTGAGCTCTGTTAGTATAAGAAAACAAACCACTACTCAAAGGTACTGTAATGAATTCATTCTTTGTTTATATTGGTGTTAAACCTACTGTATTCCAACTTCTCTATGATTCATACTTCCCAATACTGCTCATAGATGCATTGAAATAAGAAAACAACACACGAAAAACAGAATCTGTCAAAAAAAGAACATTCTGTAGTAATCTGTAACTTTCAAATACTTCTGTAACTCCAAAAAATTTGAAATAAATTGGTAAACGTGAGGAATTTGTATATTAATCATCTTAAAAAAGAATCAACTAAATAGCACACTCCAGTAAAATCTGGTAACCATTCTAGCGAGCGCTAATGATTCTGTTTTTCACAGCAAGATGATATAAACTTCACACAAGTCTTCCCAAAGGTTCTACTTGGCACAAACACTAACTAAAACACAAAACCACATCTAACCAGAAGCTAGATGCAATATTTATTCCTAAACAGAAGCAAAAGCAAAGAAAATAAAATAAAGTTGGGTTGCCTCCCAACAAGCGCTATCGCTTAACGCCCCTAGCTAGGCACGATGATTTCAATGATTCTCGCATAAAAGATAGGAATTGAAACATAACGGGAGCATCATGAAGAATATGACTAGCACATTTAAGTCTAACCCACTTCCTATGCATAGGAATTTTGTGAGCAAACAACTTATGTGAACGATAATCAACTAGCATAGGAAGGGAAAACAAGCATAACTTCAAGATTTTAAGCACATAGAGAGGAAACTTGATATTATTGCAATATGTAGAAGCATATGTTCCTCCCTTATAATAATCTTCAGTAGCATCATGAATGAATTCAACTATATAACCAGCAAGTAAAGCATTCTTTTCATGATCTACTTGCATAGAAATTTACTACTCTCCACATAAGCAAAAATCTTCTCATTCATAGTAGTGGGAGCAAACTCAACAAAATAACTACCATGTGAAGCATAATCCAATTGAAAACTAAAATCACGATGACAAGTTTCATGGTTATCATTATTCTTAATAGCATACAAGTCATCACAATAATCATCATATATATCAACTTTGTTCTCATAATCAATTGGAACCTCTTCCGAAATAGTGGATACATCACTAAATAAAGTCATGACCTCTCCAAATCCACTTTCATCAATATAATCATCATAAATAGGAGGCATGCTTTCATCATAATAAATATTATCATCAAAACTTGGGGGACTAAAAATATCATCTTCATCAAACATAGCTGCCCCAAGCTTGTGGCTTTGCATATCAAGCATTCATACTAACAACATTGCAATCATGCTCATCATGCACATATTTTATGCCAAGCATTCTATGTAATTCTTCTTCTAGTACTTGAGCACAATTTTCCTTCCCATCGTTTTCACGAAAGATATTAAAAAGATGAAGCATATGAGGTAACCTTAATTCCATTTTTTTGTAGTTTTCTTTTATAAACTAAACTAGTGCTAAAACAAGAAACTAAAAGATTCGATTGCAAGATCTAAAGATATACCTTCAAGCACTAACCTCCCCGGCAACGGCGCCAAAAAAGAGCTTGATGTCTACTACGCAACCTTCTTCTTGTAGACGTTGTTGGGCCTCCATGTGTAGAGGTTTGTAGGACAGTATCCAATTTCCCTCAAGTGGATGACCTAATGTTTATCAATCCGTGGGAGGCGTTGGATGAAGATGGTCTCTCTCAAACAACCCTGCAACCAAAAAACAAAGAGTCTCTTGTGTCCCCAACACACCCAATACAATGGTAAATTGTATAGGTGCACTAGTTCGGCGAAGATAT
Organism: Secale cereale; assembly: GCA_902687465.1. Taxonomy (NCBI): domain Eukaryota; kingdom Viridiplantae; phylum Streptophyta; class Magnoliopsida; order Poales; family Poaceae; genus Secale; species Secale cereale. Next base: position 467,416,069 of record LR738715.1, on the reverse strand, counting down.
GGTGATACAAGTGCAATACAGATGGTAGATATAGGTTTTTGTAATCTGAAAATATAAAAACAGCAAGGTAGCAAGTGGTAAACGTGAGCATAAACAATGTTGCAATGATAGGAAACAAGGCCTAGGGTTCATACTTTCACTAGTGCAAGTTCTCTCAACAAGGATAACATAATTGGATCATATTACTAGCCCTCAACATGCAACAAAGAGTCACTCCAAAGTAACTAATAGCAGAGAACAAACGAAGAGATTATGGTAGGGTACGAAACCACCTCAAAGTTATTCTTCCTGATCGGTCTATTCAAGAGTCCGTAGTAACGTTCAATCTATCATAGAGTTCATACTAGAATAACACCTTAAGACACAAATCAACCAAAACCCTAATGTCACCTAGATACTCCATTGTCACCTCAAGTATCCGTGGGCATGATTATACGATATGCGTCACACAATCTCAGATTCATCTATTCAACCAACACAAAGTACTTCAAAGAGTGCCCCAAAGTTTCTACCGGAGAGTTAAGACGAAAATGTGTGCCAACCCCTATGCATAGATTCCCAAGGTCACGGAACCTACAAGTTGATCACCAAAACATACATCAAGTAGATCACGTGATATCCCATTGTCACCACAGATAAGCACATGCAAGACATACATCAAGTGTTCTCAAATCCTTAAAGACTCAATCCGATAAGATAACTTCAAAGGGAAAACTCAGTCCATTTCAAGAGAGTAGAGGGGGAGAAGCATCATAAGATCCAACTATAACAACAAAGCTCGCGATACATCAAGATCGTGCCATCTCAAGAACACGAGAGAGAGATCAAACACATAGCTACTAGTACATACCCTCAGCCCCGAGGGTGGACTACTCCCTCCTCGTCATGGAGAGCGCCGGGATGATGAAGATAGCCACGGAGAGGGACCCCCCCTCCGGCAGGGTGCCAGAACGGGTCTAGATTGGTTTTCAGTGGCAACAGAGGCTTTCGGCGGCGGAACTCCCGATCTAGGTTATTTTCCGGAGGTTTCAGTATTTATATGATTTTTTGGCGTAGGGCACAAGTCAGGGGGGCCTCCGGGTTTTCCACGAGATAGGGGCACACGCCCTCCTGGAGTGGGCGCCCCCCACCCTTGTGGGAAGCCCGTGGCTCTCCTGGCCCAACCCTTTTACTTCCGGGGCTTCTTTTGGTCCAGAAAAAATCATTAAAAATGGGTACGTCAATTGGACACCGTTTAGTATTCTTTTTCTGTAAAACTCAAAAACAAGGAAAAAACAAAAATTCGCACTGGGCTCTAGGTTAATAGGTTAGTCCCAAAAAGCATATAAAAGTGTATAACAAAGGCCATTAAACATCCAAGAAGGATAATATAATAGCATTGAACAATCAAAAATTATAGATACGTTGGAGACGTATCATGGTCTAGTGATGGAAGATCATCTTGAGCTTGTGTTCCTTGGAAAGAAGTAGGATCATACTTATTTTGTTGAGGAACAAACTTCGTCTTGGGGTACTGATCTTCTTCCCACTCAACTCCATTGGCATTGAACTTTCATTCAAAACCAACACCTTGATTCTTCCGGTGTCTTCCTTGCTTGCGTACAATCTCCTCAAATTTCTTACTTCCAGAGCTTCTTTCGGAGTAGTAGCTTCTTTCGGAGTGGTCATCAGAGTTGGAACCGGATATCAATTCACCAACATGAGCTTTGTCAGGACCCCGATCCTAAGTCACACAGGTCTAGCCTGTAACACATCATATCACTTTGCGGCCTCACGCACGGTATCCCCACGGGTGCCACCTTACCTGGCCCGGAACCGTTTGCGCATTTTGGCACACGTATATGATAGTGTCGCTAGCATCCATATGACAGAGAACCCGGGCCGACATGACTAGTTATAAACCAAAAGTGGCACTAAATTACAGAGACAGGCATACATGACCCAGCAACGAACGTGTCGGTCATCAACGTATGAACCCAAGTCGTAGCAAGCTACAAGGACTTAAAGGAACAACGCGTGACATTTCCCCTAAGGGAAAGACACAGGAACGAAGAAGGACACATGCCGGCCAGCCTAAGTGTTCCGGAGCAGTAGCAAGCTACCAAGGCTCAGTGGAAGCACTAGGAGACATTTCCCTGTAAGATAGGCTACCAAGGGTAAACAACTAGGTGTCGGATCCCACACATAGCAATACACATTACACGTACGCATAACATGCAAGTATGTGCTGTACAACATGGTATCACAACATAACTCAACAACTCATATAGATAAGGCCCAGAAGAGCCATCATAACATTTATTACAAACAGAGGTCACATGACCCAACATACAGAGCATACAGGCAACGGAAGCATAACATGTCTGAGTACAGACAACTACAAATGAAAAGGCTGAGAAGCCTGACTATCTACAAGACCCTCCCAAGGGTACAAGATCGTAGCTGAGGTAACAAGCTAAACTTCGAAGTCCACGCGGAACCACTAGTGAGACTGAAGTCTCTCTGCAAAACATAAATTAAGCAAACGTGAGTACAACGGTACTCAGCAAGACTTACATCAGAACTAACTACATATGCACCAATATCACAAAGGGGATGGTGGAGTTTGACTGCAGCAAGCCAGCTTTGACTCGGTGACTATCCTAAACTATGACTGCAAATAACTCTTTTGAGATGGCGCACACGAGTCCACATATTCACCAATCAATACACCACTATGGATCCGCTTCCGTCTCCCTACGAGAAGGCCATCCATAGCACTCACGCTTATCTTGCGTGTTTTAGAGTATCCGCTTTCACTTGTCTATGAACTGTACAGGTAACCCAGAAGTATATTACCACGGACACGGCTATTCGAATAGATCATATATAACCCTGCAGGGGTGTACTTTGTAACACCCCAAAAATTTAACCATGTTTTATTAATTAAATTTTTGCCAGGAAATTGAAATTTTCATTTGCTGGATTTTCTTTTTGATTCCAGGACCATTCTTTTCCTTCTTATTATGGAGTTTTTACCACTAGAGAAAACTTTCCAATTAATGTTAGACTCTCATATTCACTCATTAAAACTTTTCTTATATCAGTGGAATTATTTGTCTCCCTAATCTTCTTCTCTCTAAAAAATGGTTTTCCTTAGTTTTAGGGCCCCATTTGAACTGCAACCACTTGATAAATTTATTTAAAATTCCAACCTAAAATTGCAGATGTCATGTGATGTTGTTAGATCACTTTTATGCAAGAATATATTTCATTCATTTAATATTTTGAGCTCCACACCATGATTTCAAATCTGGTCCAGTGGGCAATTTTGCACTACAACCCCTTTAAATATTTCTTTAGAGCTTCCACCAAAATTATGGGATGTTCATAGGAGTATATTATTCAACTTTATGCAAAAACCCAGAGTTGCCCTTTGAAAATTTTGAGTGAATCAACCCCATTTTCATTCTGGTCCAGCATGGTGATTTGTACAACAACCACCATTTAACTTCCCCTTCTAGCTATGATTCCTTTTCCTACTTATAGCACATCCTGCAAGAACCTTAAGTCCAGGAGAGTGGACTCATTGGAGGATTTTAAGTGCATGCATTGGTGCCATTTTCTTTCTGTCCAAAATCAGTTTCCTCACAAACTTGAACTGACAAGTTTTTGCTTTTAGCAAACTAACATTGCCACCCTATGTATCACCTAAAGAGACCCCAATCTGGAAGATTTGGCCACCCCAAGAGTTGCCTAGCTGTCCTTAGCATTTTGTCAAACACCTGGTGTGCATGGACAGTTTTGGCATGATCTTTGCTTTGCACTGTGACCTTGCCCCTCCATGCATACTGGCATGTCCACTAAACTCCCTAAAGCCTCTAGCCTAGACCTGCTAATTTCCAGCTTCACCCAAGCTCTGTGGCATGCCTTGGCATTTCGTCAAACAACTCACGTGCGTGCTCTGGGCGCGCCCAGAGCGCACGTTTTGCACGCGCGCGCACCGAGCCGCCGCGTCCCTCTACCGACACCCCGCGCCTGTTCTAGCCACTCCCCTCGCATAGCCTGCACGCCTGCCCCCTCCCTCGCTGTAGAGACGCCACTGGAGCTCCACAGTACCGCCGTCAGGTCGGCCGCGACAGCTAGTGGGCGGCCACATCAGCTCCTGCCCCGGACAGCGCCGCCTGAGCCACCAGCGCTCGCCACCTGCCCCCTGGAGCAGCTCCAGATCATCCGCAAGTTCGTCCTCTAGCACACGTCGCCACCACATCGCCCTAGCTACAGAATGTCGGTCGCCAGCGTTCTTATCCACGGCCGTCGTCGGAATCGACCCCGATCACCTATTTAAGGACCCCGAGCCTCTCCGCAACCGCAGACGACCTCAAGCCACCCCGCAGAGCACCCTCGTAGCAGCCAACCGTCCAGGGGAGGTCTTCTTCCCCATCTCCGGCCAGACAGCCGCCGCCACACTCCGGTCCGTTCTATCGCAACCCGAGCCCCTCCCGTCCATCTAGCGCCACCGTTAGACTCCCCATGACCCTGCGGAGCCACCCATCACCTCAAACCCGCTCGGGAACCGCCGTAGCGCGAAGCCCCAATTCTCCCGAGGCCACCGTCGGCCGCGAAGCTCGTCGTCGATGACTTCCTCCACCCCCGTCGACCCCTCGACCACCGGGAGGACCGCCCCGGTCTGGCGGATCCATCCTCGCCCTTGGATGCCCTCGAGGAGCCGCCGTTCGCCGGGGTTGATCGCCAGAGCCGCACTTCTGTTCGGCCAGAGGAAGAAGGAGGCGGGGGCGACTGGTCAAACCTGACCAGTGGCCCCCCTGGGCCCTCTGTCAGCGACCCAGCGCCAGTCCACGCGGGCATAAGTGAAGGCGCAAAACCCCGAGTACGTTTCCTTTGCTTCGAAGACGTGTTCTGCCCGAAACGTTTTCCTTTTTCTGTTATAATATAAAAACAGAATTTGACTAAACTTTGACTGGCTGTATCTTTTTAAATATAAATCCAAATGACTTGATTCTTTTTCTGTTGTTTCCCAAATATTGTCTAGTTTATTTTCATATTTATTTCAAAATTTTCCAAACAACTTTTTTGTGCTGCTTTGAGTCTATGCATTGATTTCATATTCTTTCAATTAGGATTTTGAAGAGGGAGAAAACTTCCAAAAAGTTTTGGAATGCATTTCTCCTCCCCTCTACTTGAAGGCAAGCACTTTTGAACCCTGGTCTAATGCATGTGGTTGTTGATACGATTGCAACAATATGAACGCATTCATTTTATTTCATATGTGATGATATGATCATACCCATGAGTGCATGCGGTAAACTCCTTGCTGTGAATAATTAGTATGCATGACGGTAATCCCCTTCGTATGCCTTTCGTGCCTAACGGAAGAAAGCCGTGAAAGTCGCGGTCTTGTGTAGACGCGATCTTGTCACTAGCTCCCCGTCGGGACGGTGGAGTCCGGTATGGCTTGGTGAGGCATGACGGGTGGTGATTCCGACCGTTGATGTGGGTTATGTTAGTTATGCTAATCATACCAGTGATGCTTGAACCTCCTAAGTCGACCGTAGATCGAGTCTTGTTCCAGTAACCCCCATACTTGTTTCGTACTGCCACTTGTCCCTGACGTAGGTAGGGTACGGTTCAGTAAGTGTCAACCCCTATTCTAGCACACACCATACAGAGAGGCCATGGTGGAAGATACCGGCTGCATCCGCTAGGCATGCCACCTGGTCCAGGGGCATGGGTGTTTCCGGTTGGGACCGAGAGGGGGGCACCCCTTAGAGCACACGATAGAAATTTGATCCCATGCTACGCGAGGTTGTAGCCTCCCCACTAAGAGTTTGCTTAACAAGTGTCGTGGGTGATTCCAGACACAAGTAAAGTTAAGCTGGTGTGTGCAAGTCAGGCGTGTTTTCGACTAAAAGACCGTAGACGGAATTAGTTCCGATGGACTAAAGAAAACCGTTACTCGTGGGTAAAGAGTACACCCTCTGCAGAGATATTAAACCTATTCAAATAGCAGTGTCCATGGCTAAGGACTACAGTCTGGGATGGGTCAAGTGTCGGCCTTCGGAGGGGAAACTACTAATCCAGAACATTGATTATGACCTGTGACATATGGTGATTATGATTATTATTGTGGACTAACCATTTGTGTTATTTGAATTAATGAGTATCCCTGGGACGGTTCTACCTCCTGGATATTCACTATGATTATGTTTATATATAAGCCCTTTCTGTGGTGTCGCCCAGACGCCCGACTGTGGCATGCTTGTTATTTATTTTCCTTATAAGCCATTTCTATGGTGTTGCTCAGACGCCCGACTGTGGCATGCTTGTTATTTATTTTCCTTATACGACCTTTCTGTGGTGTCGCTCAGACGCCCGACTGTGGCATGTTTGTTATTTATTTTATTTATAAGCCCTTTATGTGGTGTCGTTCAGACGCCCGACTATGGCATGATCGCTATTTATTTTATTATCACTCCCTGATTGCATATGCCCTTTTATACGAATGACCTGCTTGCAATATGGACTGTCATATCATAATTATCATTTTGATCACCAATTATTCTCGAGCATGATTATACCTCACCCATGTTCACAATGTTTGCGAGTACATTCAAAGTACTCACTGGCTTGTCCCTAGCTATTGTCTTGGCCAGATTTTCTTGCGTGGAAAGGAACGATGCGATGACAGCCCCGGAACCTACGCAAATGGAGATAGCAGCCTCGCGAAGATAGGAGTTATCCCGGTCAGCTGTTCCTGTGGGAAATAGAGTCCCATAGTCGCCGATGAACCACAAACCACTTCCGCCATCAGCCATTAGAAACCCTGTGTTGTACTCACAGGCCAGAATGGTCTTATACTACATATCTTTTACTTTGCTTGGAGTTTCTGTAACAAGTTGGTGCCTCATCAGCTAACAGTAATCCTGGGGCTGGTGAGCACAAGGGCCGCTTTTGGGAAATTAATACCCCGAAAATCCGGTCCTGACATACTTCTTCACACATGTTTCCACCACTTAGCGTCTGCACACGACATGTGCTCGGCAGACTTCAAGCAAAAGCCGACGTGGGTGTAGACCACGACCTAACCAACCACTCAAGTCTCTAGTCCAGGTTTATCGCCTATTTGGGTTCCATCCATGGGGAGATCCGGCCGGGTTGTCGCTCACGGCCCTAAACGATGTGTACAGGGTTCCCGAGTCACCAAATGGGTTCTCGGTACACCCGGCCACGTACCTGCCGCGTCACAGCCCATCCCGAGGGTCAGCGCTGCGCACGACCTCCAGTAAACTACAAACACCAGAAACTAGTTGCAACTCCTGGACAGAGGACATGGGCAGTCAATAAGTCGAGCGGGGTCATATTTCAGGGCCCAACGTGTGGTAGTAGCTGTTCATGGATCAACCAACACAGAACTCAGTTCCTGAGGATGGTTTCAATGAGACAACCCACCATGTACTCCTACATGGCCTCTCATCGCTACCTTTACCAAATCGTGTTCACACACTTAGCTCTCAACAGCAGGACATGTTAACCACATTCCAATTCATCCCCGATGAATCAGACCTGACACAACTCTAAGCAATAGCAGGCATAACCAGAAAGCATGAATGAGTAGGCACAACATGGCTCAAACAACTCCTACTCATGCTAGTGGGTTTCAACTATTTACTGTGGCAATGACAGGTCATGCAGTGGAAAGGGTTTCAACTACCGCAGCAGGTAACAGTTGAAGCGTTGTTGTCCTAATGCAGTAAAAGAGAGAAGGAGCGAGAGAGTGGGATTGTATCAGAATGTTCAATGGGGTTTTGCTTGCCTGGCACTTCTGAAGATATCACTGGGTCTTCATCAGTGTCATCGATCACATCGTCGGAACATCGTCTACTGAGAGGGGGCAAACACCGGCAAACAAGAGAGAACACAATCAATGCAATGCGACAATATGATACATGATCATGACATGGCAATATGCTGTTGATTGGGCTAATGCATTTAGCAACCATATTAAATGAAGTTGGTTTGAACCAAAGGTTCAAATTCAAACTCCATATGTGATTATTTAAATGTCATTTAATTGATTTGACCTGATCAGCAGGTTTAACTTGTTCAAACATGCATGAAAATGCCATAAACAGATTCCTTGAATTTTTCTGATCATTTTTCATATATAAATTATTTTAATTGGAGTTATAGATTATTTTCTGTGATTTTTAGAAGTTTTAGCTATTTTCTAAAATAAATAAATCATTTCTGATTTATTTAAAATCTCAGAAAACAGATACTGTGTCAGCATGACGTCACTATGATGTCAGCAGATCAAAGAGTCAGTCCAGGTCAAACCTGATGTGTGGGGTCCACACGTCAGTGACACAGCAATTAAACAAGCTTAACTAAACTTAACAGAAGATTAAACTAAACTAAACAGGCACAGGGGCCCACATGTCAGTGTCTCGGTGGTTAACTAAAATTAGTGTAGTAACTAAACTAATTTAGTAGGGCTCTGGGTCCACCTGTCATTGACCCAGGGGGGTCATTAGCACTAACTAACGCGTACTCGCCGGAGTTACTCGCCGGCGACCACATTCCGCGGCGGTGTCTTGCCGGAGAGGCTTGGGTTTCGCGTACAAGGGGCGGTTTCGGGCGCGGTTAGTCCCGTTGGAAAGCTGGCACTCAGCCGCATCGAATGGTGCAAGCTGTACGATCTGAGGTGGCCGGGAACAGCGCCGACGGTGAGGTTTGCGGCGGCCGGAGCTCGGGCACCGACGGTTTAGGTGCTACGGTGCACGAGAGGGCAAGGGAGTGGGTGCGTTAGGCTCCTGGGGGCTTCCGAAGCATGGTGACGCACTCTGTTGTGAGCTCGTGCGGGTGTGGCCACGGCTACGCCATGGCCGGCGGCGAGAAGCTCTCGGCCGCAGGAGGAAATGGAGCGAGGGGACGAGCGCGAGCACGAGAGAGGAGGGAAATGGAAGAGGCGCTCACGGCGATGCCGAAGAGGAGATCAGCAAGCTCGGGAAGGTCCAGGCGGTGGCGAATCGTCGGCGGCGGTCATCGGACCCAGAGGAGGAAGACGACGGCGTTGCGGATGAGAAGGAGCTCCTGGCGCCGCGTGACTCGATGGAGAGGATGAGGGAGGCACGGCGGAGCTCGGGGGCTCGTCGGAGAGGCGAGGGGGAGGCTGTGGCCGCAGCAATGGCGAACGGCGGCGACAGACGTGTTCGGTGGTGCGGGGGGAGAGAGCCAGGAGAGGGGAGAGAGATCGAGGGAGAGTGAGAGGGGCCTGGGGGCGTGCGTGGCGTCTCCAGGGGGGGTCGAAGAGGCTAATGGAGCAGGAGGTGGCGGGGAGACGTGACCGTGGCTGGCTGTGCGTCGGGCACGCAGCTGCTTCTCCTCCTGGCAGGAGGAGGAAGACAGTGCTGCCCCTGGTGGGCCGGGCCTGCAGCTGGGCCGGCTACAGGTAGGTGGGCCAGGTAACTCTCTCTCTCTCTCTTTTTATTTCTGTTTTCTATTTTCTGATTTTGTTTTGCTTTAATAAAAATGCTAGAGCATTTTCATAAATCATGAAAATATTTGTGGGCATTGTCTGGATTAATTCCAACAACCCTCATTTACTTCCAAGATTATTTGGACATTTGAAATCATTTAAAGGATTTAAATGTCCAAATGCAAATAGTTATGATTTAATTCAAAGATCCAAAATGACTCCCAAAATTATGAAACCATTTTTGGCAGAGGTTTTAGTCAAGACCAAAAATGCTGAACATTTTGTGAAGGGCACTTTGGGTACATTGAAAAGTATTTATTTTGAACCTAGTTGAGTTCACTTGGTGCTAGGGTTTGAACAACCCCATTTCAAGTTTAAAAGAAATTTAGACATGATGCGCATGATCATGCAGAGTCAAGCAAAGGCAAAAGCTATAGGGCTGTGACAAGCTTGATGTCTTCGTCTTGTATAGCTCCTTGATGATTTGTCCTTCCTTTCCGAATCTTTGCTTCTCCGAGAAGGTCTTCGTTCATAACGATCATCTCTACTCCTTCTCTCTCTCTTGGTGGTGAATCTTCTCTTCTACTCCTCCTTTTAGGTGAGTCTTCTTTTCTCTTGCATGGAGCCGTACACTCATTGGAGTAGTGTTCGGGTCTTCCACAATTGTAGCAATTCCGATCATGACTTGAAGATTTTTTGTCATTGTAGGACCTTGACTTGGAACTTCTCTCCTTGCTTCTACTCTTGTAGAACTTTTTGAAGTTTTTCACAATTAGGCAATTCTTTATTGAAGGATTGTTTCTCACTTGATGATGTGGGAGCATCACATGAGGCTTTGTAAGCACCACTTGACTTGTTGTGGAGCTCTTCCTTATCCTTAAGTGACATCTCATGAGCAACAATTATTCTAATGACTTCCGTAGGCTTGAGATCTTTGTAATTGGGCATCATTTAGATCATTGTGCACACGGTATCATATTTTCCATCCAAGGCTCTTAGGATCTTCTTGATGATGAATCTGTCGGTCATCTCTTCACTTCCTAAGTCGGCAATCTCATTTGTGATGAGAGCAAGCCTAGAGTACATTTTAGCGACACCTTCACCATCCTTCATTTTGAACTTGTCAAGCTAACTTTGAAGCACATCCAATTTGGATTCCTTGATAGAGTCAGTACCCTCGTGCATATCAATCAAAGTATCCCAAATTTCCTTTGCATTCTCAAGACGGCTGATTTTGTTGAATTCTTCGAGGCACAATTCGTTGAAGAGGATATCACAAGCTTGAGCATTGTATTGGAGCATCGTCAGCTCTTCCGCGGTAGCTTCACGGTTTGGTTCTCTCCCATCAAAGAATTCACCTTGCAAGCGAACACACACAATAGCCCAAACGGTGGGGTTATGTCCAAGAATATGCATTTTCATCTTATGCTTCCAACTAGCAAAATTAGTACCATCAAAGTAAGGACCTCTACGATGGTAATTTCCATCGCTAGACTCCATACTCTCCTAGGTTGTGAAACCAAGGCTATGATCACCAAAAGCTATGGAAATCAAGGCAAATGGAGACCTTAGCTCTGATACCACTTGAAGGATTGAAAGTATGTCTAGAGGGGGCGGGGGGTGATTAGACTACTTGACCAAATAAAAACCTAGCCTTTTCCCAATTTTAAGTCTTGGCAAATTTTAGCAATTATGCACTTGTCAAGCAATTAACCTACACATGCAACTATAAGAGTATAGCAGCGGAATGTAAAACAATTGCATATGAAGGTAAAGGAAGGAGTTTGAGGGAGCAAACGCAATGTAGACACATAGATTTTTCATCCGTGGTTCCGATAGGTGGTGCTATCGTACATTCACGTTGATGGAGACTTCAACTCGCGAAGGGTAACGACTGCGCGAGTCCACGGAGGGCTCCACCCACGAAGGGTCCACGAAGAAGCAACCTTGTCTATCCCACCATGGCCATTGCCCACGAAGGACTTGCCTCACTAGGGTAGATCTTCACGAAGTAGGCGATCTCCTTGCCCGTACAAACTCCTAGGTTCAACTCCACAATCTCGATGGAGGCTCCCAAGTGACACCTAACCAATCTAGGAGACACCACTCTCCAAAAGGTAATAGACGGTGTGTTGATGATGAACTCCTTGCTCTTGTGCTTCAAATGATAGTCTCCCCAACACTCAACTCTCTTTCATAGGATTAGATTTGGTGGAAAGATGATTTGAGTGGAAAGCAACTTGGAGAAGGCTAGAGTTCAAGATTTATGTGGTTGGAATGGAATATCTTGACCTCAACACAAGTGTAGGTCGTTCTCTCTCAGAAAATGTATGTTGGAAGTGTAGGCATGTTCTGATGGCTTTCTCCATGAATGAAGAGTGGGTGGAGGGGTATATATAGCCTCCACACAAAATCTAACCGTTACATGCAATTTACCAAACTCGGTGGGAACGAATCAGAGAACTTGGTCAGACCGATTTAGTTCATAATGTGACCGTTAGGCATTTCGGTGAGACCGATATGATCAACTCGGTAGGACCGATTTCATTAGGGTTAGGGCATAACGTAATCTCGGTGAGACCGATTACACAAACTCGGTAGGATCAATTTTTGTAATAAGCTAACCAGAGAGTTGGTCAGGCAAACTCGGTGTGACCGATTCGCTTGTTTCGGTTGGACCAAAACGTTACAAAGGGGAAATAGAGAGTTTGCATTGCGAACTCGGTGGGACCAATCGCTCATCTCGTTTAGAATGAAATGTTACGAAGGGAAACAGAGAGTTTGCAATCCCATCTCGGTGAGAACAAGATCCTTATCTGTGAGACCGAAGTGACTAGGATTTGTGGCAATGGCTATGTCAAGAGAACTCGGTGGCGCCGGATAGAAGATTTCGGTGGGGCCGAGTTTGACTTTTGGTTTGGGACATATGTGGATGTGAGAAAGTGGTTGAGGGTTTTGGAGCATATCACTAAGCATTTTGAGTAAGAAACCCATTAAGCAACGCCTCATCCCCTTTTAATAGTATTTGCTTTCCTATGGATTCAATGTGATCTTGGATCACTAAAATAGAAAATGTAGAGTCTTGAGCTTGAGCCAATATGTGTCCTTAGCATTTTGAGGGGTCCACATTCCTAATCCATGCCATGCCAATCATTGAACTTTCTAAAATGATCATCTTGAAAGAGCATTAGTTCAATGAGCTATATGTTGTTAGGAATTACCAAAACCACCCAGGGATAGTTGCACTTTCACTTACACCTACATGGAACATCTTCAATGCCAATTGGAGAACACCATACAACGATCCAAGTCCCTCGATGAGTACTTCAAGGAGATGAAGAAAGCCTTGCGACGAGCCTATGTGGATGACCCCATTTGTATGAAGTTCCACTTCATGATGGGATTGAATAATGACATCTCCAAGACCATCTTCCTCGAGAACTGCAAGTCCCTCGACGACCTCTACTTTGGTGCTCTCATGGCACAACAAGAACTCTTCAAGGCAAACAAAAGATCCTGTTACAAAGCTAGCGAACGATTCTAACTACTTGGATTAATACTAATGATTACAGGGTGGTCCACTAATCACTGTCATCTGAAGACTCCATGGTATCTGCTCCAGCTTCGTCTTCATAGTCACTTTCATCACTCTCGGTGTCGTCTATCAAAATGTAGTTCTCCATAGTTATTCCTATTTCTGGTTCCGGCTTCACTGTGCCAGTTCCAACCTTCTTCTTCAGTGCTTCATTCTGCTCCAATAGTATGGCGATTTCCTCTTCATATCCATCTCGTACTGTCTTGACTTCTTCTTCTAGCTCCGCATTCCGGGTTATCACCATGCTGGTCTTCTGCATAAGTGCACACATATGATTTTTGTAGCATCGAATATGTTGGTCCATCTCCTGGATGTATGCTGCAATGGATCCATCCTTCCTTGTGCGAAGCATCTCCCATTGCTGGTCTCGATGTCCAGAAATCTGGTAGATGGTGTCTTCCAGGTCCTTGTTGTAGACTTCACATATGCGTCCAAATGTGATGTGAGCTACCATACTCTTTCCTAGGCTCCATGTCGGTGCGTCGAATTCTAGCTCCAGTGGCTCTGTGAATGGTGCAATAGTCCTTACATGTACACTAACTTTTATCTTCCAGCATTCCTCTTCCGGTGATGTTGCGTACTGATCTCCAGTGATACTTGGTATTCCAATGTGCAAGTATCTAGTGACTTCCTTCAAGTGCTTTCTGAAAGGGGTGTCATCGTCTGGTTGAGTGAACTTGCTCACTAGGTCCGACGTCTATAGAAAATAAATAGAGAAGAATTAGAATGAGTAGAGAAGAAGTAGAATGAATAAAGAAGAACATCATATGGCTTATCCTAGTGGTCGCGTCCTATAGTCAACGTGTGCTCTGATGCCATCTTGTAGCGACCACAGTCCCCATGAACCGAAGTCTCTGTGCTCAGTGTCATCCCTGGATCGGTATGCTGACACACACAATACTCGAGGATTTATAACAGAGGTTCGATCACACTTTATTACATCGAAGAGTCCTCGAAGAGGCAATATCCAATACACGAATATGGCAAAAGACCATCTAAAACAATAAACTGCGGAAGCTATGAAGAGTAGTTGAGTCCATCCAACTCCACGACAAACATTGAGTGCATGACAACGACCTATCGCACCTTAATCTTCGTCTGAAAACTCTGCAACATGATACATTGCAGCCATGTAGGTCAGCACATTGAATATGCTGGCAAGAACACACTGTAATGATAATGAGTAATGTCTACAACTATATGCATATTTGGCTGATGGTGGCTGTAAGGTTTATTTTTGCAAAAAGCTAGTTTTTCCCTACAACAAGGATCGTATTAATTTAACTACTTAGTTAAATTTAAGCATGAACAATTGAGTATGGTTCCTCCATCTCAATCCCAAACCAAAGTCATTATTAACCCAACAATTTAATAAAGTGATGAGATCAGTCCATAATTCAAATACCAGAATACTCAAGATGTCCATAACCGAGGACGTGGCTAATCATGATCAATTTGTACACTCTGTAGAGGTTTGTGCCTTTTCCCAACAAGACTCGATCGCTACCGTTTGATTTCTCGCACTGCATGGTGTTTGAGAAATGGATGACTAAGACAAAGTCTTTCAGAAGCATTAACTCTTAACCCTGGGTAGACCGTACCACCTACATCCTCTACATCTGCTAGTTTACCATAGAAGGAGATCACATAACATACTCAACTATGCCAGAGCCCATAATGGCTTGTGGCTGCACACAGAAGTTTCTAGGTATTATATGATCCCTTTGAGTCTGGGTGGCATTCCATAGGATAATCATGCGGGTCCTCCAGGATTTCCTAAGACAACACTGGATTTTCCAGGTGCCCTGCAACCAATCCACCCAGTTGTGTATTAAATTCCACCTTAAAGACCCCTTAGTTGTTATTACTCTCACAACTTTCATGAAATCACTCATACCAATCCAGGTCTACAAGCATGGCTAAGCAATAAGTAACGAGCGTAAATTCCCTTGGTTGATCTCAAGTCATTGGGTTCCTACCTCATGAACTACAAATCAACATATTGTGTAACCAGTCCTACTCATGCAAGTGTTTGAGGATATAACTAATGCAGTAAAAACTAGGTACTGGAAAATACGATCAAAGTATGAACTTGCCTTGTTGACGATCGCTGAAACCTAAAGACTAGTAGTAGCACGCTTCACACTCCGGGAATTCTATCGCAATCAAACAATAGCATACATAAGCAATCATGCAACAGAATCGAAGAAAAGATCTCGAAAGACTTCGAAAACAAATGAATCACTCTTGCAACAGCAAACAATTTCTAACAGTACCAAAATTGAGTGAATGTGGCCTTATCAGAAAGTTTAGGTCAAGAGCTTCGATTTGCAAAAAAAATCAACTCAAACGGAGTTACGAAACTCAAATTACGATCAAACGAAGTTCAAACTCAAAACTGCTTGAATTCAAATTATAAAATTTCAAAATCAACTTTGAGATGCACTACTGGAAAGATAAGATCAAAACGAAGAAATTGGCGTTGGTTTCACCTAATTCCGACTAACGAGTAAAACGTTACGAGGGTTTCAAGATCAAGGACCAACTGCAAAAAAATTCATCGCGGATAGGTCCTCGACGAAAATAAACAGAAAAAGAAAATGCTCATTTGTGAACGTTCGTTTTCTGTAACTAAACAGCGGACGTTCGTTAAATAATAAAACCAGAAAAAACGAACTAGGTACTAAAAAACCGATCTAGGTTTTTTTAAAAAAAAACCGAACTAAAAAACGGCGGTTTTTACCTCGCGGGTCGGATCGGGTCCAGCTCGCGGATCGGGCGGCTGGTTCGCGGGCCGGCGACGGGCGGCGCGCGGCCGGCGGCGGGGGACGTAGGCGTAGGTGGCTCGGGCGGCGGGGTGGCTAGGCGCGGCGGTGGGGCGGCACGGAAGTGGCGGCGGCGGCGACTAGCGGGCGGCGGCGTCGAGCGGTAGCGACGGGGTTGGACGAGGGGAGAGGGGGCTCGGGGTTCCGCTTATAAATCCTTGGGCGAGGCCGTGGCTTGGCCGAGAGGGCAACGACGGCGACCGTGTGCGGGCCGGACTCTGGCGAGCCCGAGCCGCGCACGGGAGGCGGAGGCGGTTGGCGGCTGGGCCGGCTCGGGCACCTTGGCCTTTGGCCCAGTTGGGTGAGGCCAAAACATTTTTTTATAAAATCGCCCGATCGAAAATAAAATTCTAAAAAAATATATAAAAAAAAATTCTAAAAGTACCAGAAACAATTTTCACCGTCTAAACCTAATATTTAGAACAAAGTGAACATTTTTATGATATAAAAATGCCAAAAAATAACTTTTTAATGCAATTTAAAAAATAATAAACTGCAAAAAAAAATTCTATAAAAATTATTTTTACTCAAAAATCAAATTCCAACATTTTTATTATATTTTTTTAAGAAGACATATTATCTTCTCTCATTTATTTTAAACATTGGAAAAATGAAATTTGGCAAAAATATAATTGATCCAACCCCACTTGAAAAATAAATAAAATAATGGGCTCCTCTTTGGAAAACTTCCAACTCTCTCACTTGGGTCCTTGAGTTGCTTAAAGTTTTGGATCAATTTTCAAATATACTCATGTTCAAAATTCTCAAATGATGCATGCATATGAATGATCTATGATAACATCCAAATTGAAAATTGGGATGTTGCACTACAGCGGTCGAATGACCGACGAGACGCTGGCCGTCCGGCAACCTCCAACGTCCGGACAACCGACCACGCCCGGAAATCTGGCGACACCTGTCCAGAGAAGAAACGTCGGAAGTCCAACGCCCTCCGGACGACCAGACCCCCGCGAGTGATCGGACGACCGACAACAGCCGGATGTACGAAACTACGTGCGTGTTGACCCATGGGTTTCCACCCATGTATCCCTATCCCAATTACCCCTACGTGGCTTACACTATAAATAGACATCCCCCTTCCTGATGCGGAGCAACCTATGGACATCACCATGTCAAGAGTCCATTTGGCAAGTGACATGTGCGACATCTACTTCATACATACAAAGGTGAATCATCTCCTTTACATGTGTCCACTTGTACCTTTCGAGGATGGTATACTACTTGACCCCCTCTCTCATGTGCATACATAGGTGTGAGCAGAGCTACACATTCATCGAGGAGGAGTTCGAGAGCAGGAGAACAACTACACTATCCAATAGGGAAGCTTGGAAGCGGAGAAGGAACCAGCCAAGAAGAAGACATGAGCTCCCATGCGACCCCGTGCGCACGGGCCCCTCCAACCCCGTGCCCACGGGCCTCCCAGGCTGCATAGTCCAGAAGACCCCGTGCGCACGGGACCCCCGTGGGCCTTAGACCCCGTGCGCACGGGCTGTTGCGTCAGGTTTCTGGAGACCCCGCGCGCACGCCCCCCCCTCCCCGTGTGTTACTGCCGGCTTTGCCTTTGTATTATCATTTCGCCCCCACTTATCCCTCTCCTTGCCTAGGACTATATATACTCCTTCCCCTCCTCCATTTGAACTTAACTAAGAATAGATCTAAACATTAGAGCTTAGCTCATGTATCTCCCCTTGTGGGATTCCTCTTGAGAGAGAGACACTCCATTGGAGTTCAAGGCCACCATTGGAGAAGGATCCCTAGGATCATCAAGACCTCCTAAGGGAGAAGGATTCCCCAAGTGAATCACCAAGACCTCATCTCCTTTGGATTTAATTCGAACACTACCTTGTATCTTTCCCTTTGAATGTTCTTGTACCTTGTGGATCTTATGTGTTCGTGAGTCTAGTGGATGTGTGATTGGACTAGTTCTTGAGTGTTCCTCTTGTTTTCCCCTTGTTCTTGGGGATTTCCCCTCCAATTCATGAAAGATCGGCCCCTAGGGTTCCACCCTACATCATCTTGGTATCTAGAGCCATGGTTTCTCACAAAATTGGAGCCCCCTCCTTGTTTTCTAGCCTAATTTTGTTGCTTTTGATCCAATTTCCAAAATTCCCCACAAAAAGAGTCGTACCATTTTTTTGTGATTTTTTTCCTAGTGAGTTGCTGATTACAATCCATGGAGCTGGTTTTTAGCAAGTAGATCTACCTCCTATTGCATCCCCATACCCCAATTTTTCTACCCCCCCCCTCTAATTTGACCAAAAAATCGGGCAATTTCCGCCATCCTCGTGTCCACGGGCCCCCGCGAAGTCCCAGGTGACCCCGTGTCCTCGATACGTGTATTGTGCGCACGGGACACCGTGTGCACGGGCCTTGGACCCCGTGCGCATGGCCCCCCTACAGCCAGCCGCCAGGATTTCACATTTTTGGTCATAACTTCCACTTCCAAACTCCGATTTGGGTGTTCTTTGGCTCGTTTAAAAGGTAGCGATGTGCCCGATCTGCTCATCTTGGTTTTTCCACCATTTGACTCCATAAAATTTGGTGCATTTTTTTGCATCTTTTGCATAGGACATCCACCATATTCTTCCGCATACCACCATAGCTTTCCGCAAAACTAACCCATTTTGCTTCCCTTTGCATTTGTGGTTTGAGTTGTGATTGAGTCTCCTAAGGTGTTTCGGCTACTTAGGGATAGTAACATCTTCAACCACCACGTGGAATGATACGAGTATGACTAAATCCATCGATTACATCCACCTCGAGCTTCGACATCAACAACGACCATCCATCCTTTGAGACCATCTTCAATCGGAAGCAAGGCTGGTTACCCCCGACTTCGTGAAAGGTTAAGTGTGACGAAGGTATCCATTCCATCATATACTTCTCATTCCTTGACATTTCATCTTGATAGTCCCACCATCTTTGCGAATCCCTTCATACCTATTGAGACTAGCTATCCGAGTATTGTCGAGCTTCACGAAAACTTGTGCACCATAGTGATACAGTATCATATTGTTGCATCATTTGAAATATCATATAGTGGAATTGTTTGCTCCCGTGCATATCTTGTGATACTTGTCCCATATATTTGGTTGAGGCTCAATAAGAAAAGTGGAAAGGAAGAGAAGAGGAAAAAAAGTCAAGAAAAAAACTTTTGAGCAAGAAAAGAAAGATCATAAGCTTATAAGCAAAGAGTTGAGCATGAAAAGATATACTTGTGCATGAGGATACATGGAATATGAAACGTTTTGCTTGCATATAGGATTGGTGGCAAGTGGTGAATCGTGCCCCAGTGTCAATCAAGCTAGTGGTCTCCTAGTGTTTGTGCAACACGAGCTTAGTCTTCGTTAGTCCATTTTGTATTGCTCATCCCTATAGTTGCACAAGCCCCATTATCCAACAGTGTGTGTTTCTTTATTGCCATGATTTATATTTGTGATCACTTGCTTTGCAATTTAAGTCCTCTGGCTTGATTTCAACATTTACAAATCTTGGACTTCAATTTGCATGAAATTTGTGCCACTTGTCCTAACCAAGCCACTCGATAAGCTTTACTTTGTAGGTGTGAGTGAACAAGTCCGGTACCAATTCCACTATTCTTTCATTTTACATTGCGTGACATGAGATACATCCTCAACTTTGGGAAACGTCAGCTTGGTATTGTTTATCTCATTTCCTACTCACCTTTGGAGACTTCTCTTGTCCAAGTCCGGAAATACTCCGACGACATAGCCGCCAAACTTTGGTGAGACCCCTCTCTATTTCTGTTAAAAAACGAAGGGTACTGGCCTATCAGATCTGGACATGTGGCAGTTCATATAAAATCCTGTAATTTATTTTCACAAAAAATGCCCAATCTTTAGATATTCATATCTTTTGATATACTTATCCAAATTTGACAAATAAGATATCCCTGGATTGCTGAGGACATCTAGTTTATTTTAAAGTTATAAAATTTCACTTTTGACAATATAAAATTTAGTTTTGATTTAAATGTTAATCTGAGTAATTTTGCTATATCTTTTATTGTGCAAATGATATAAAAATGTTTTATATATGACAATTGGACCTTAGGACCTAACCTTTCTATTCGAACTGATGGATTAGTTTTTCCAACATATTTTAGACGTTGTTTTCTCATCAAAACCTTAATTTGACCTTCTTTGATCATCGTTTAATAACTTCGTGGAACTAAAATTTAATCCTAGGATAAATCTCTTAGATTGATCCCTAGGGAACCTCTCTGGTCATATGCCATCAATATACAAATTTGGACTTAGGAAATGTTACACAAATGTTGTAACATAAACCATATGCCACCAACTTCATCTACCATTTTCATTGGACCCAAGTCAATATTTCATCAAACCCATTATAGACTTTGTCGTAGAACCTTGCCTCACAACTCATCAATCCACAATCCTAACTTGTATCAATTTGATCCAACCCTGGAATATGATTTACGTCATATTTTCAATCAAGCCAACTCGATCCTATCTCAACCCTACAACGCCATAGTAACTATCTTAGTAATGGTAAAAACTAAATAATTTTTATTGTGAATTTGTATCTTTTATTTGGATCTTCATTTGGATTTTGTTGTGTGTTGAATTATTTTCTTGTATCGTTAGATATATCGTATGGTGAAGGAGAGACGACTAAGAGTAGAATATTTCATCTTCAAGAGACCCAGGCAAGTTGCAGTCGATCATACCATATCCTATATTTTTATATGCATGAACTCTTTAATTATTATGCATGTTTTATTAAAAAGTTTTGCAAACAACTATTGCTATCTAAAGCCCTAGGAACTTGTAGCTATGCTTAGCCATGCTTGCGAAGAAAAAGGGTTGGGAATCAAACAAGTTTTAAAAGAATAAACTTGCCCTCTTTGAGGCAACGTTTTGTGAATTTTTTTGAAAACAAAATTATATATTTTATTTTATTTCTACTCTCTAGGCGGAATGGTATTGATGGGAGCATCTACAAGTGATTGCGCCCATCGGGGTCTTGCAGTGAATGCGCCCGACTGGGGTCTTGCACACATGCTTTTGGTGGGGACCGCCGTTCAGGGAAATGAGATCTTCCAAGTATGGTTTGATGTAGCTTCCAGTACAGCCACATGCTACTATGGACTCTAGCTTAGCTTAGTACTAACGGGAAACCCTACCCCAGGACTGCCATCGGAGAAAGGCTTTCATGCCTAAGTTGCGGGCGACTTGGTGGTATAGGGGGCTGTTACAGAAAGGCTTCATCACAATCTCCTCCTAGTCGTGCACCAAGTGTGTAACGATAAACGGGGTTGGTTGTGTCATGTGGGGAACATGTACTACCTGTGCAGAGGGTTAAACCTAATCGATTAGCCGTGCCCCCGGTTATGGGAAATTTTGAGCAACTAAAAACTTGGACTGAAGAAGAATCTCCCCTCTATTTTTTAAAAGTCTATTTTAAGATTTAAAAGTTGAGGATTGAGCACAGTGAATGTGTTTCACTTCAACGATATATATGTTTAACCAAAATTGGAGAATGAGCTTGGTGCGTATATCCAATGTCTCACTCCAATCTTTTACACCAAAAATGTATTTGAAAGAAAGTTTATAAAATTTAGTATAGGAGAAAATTGGCTTTATGCAAACAAAACCTCCACCAATACTTACCCTGCATATATAATATGTTATATACTTCCTTTGCAACTTGCGAGTACATTCCACGTACTCATCTGCACATGTCATGTGCAGATCTCGACAGATTAACAAACGATAGGGTTAAGATCTATACTCAACTAGCCAAGTGGCGTTGATGGAGCCCTAACTTAGCGACTGCGTATAATTCCATTGTACTATGTGCCAGCTTAAGTTGTGCCAAAGGTATGATTTATATATATCTATATATATATCTGGATCTACCATTGTAGTAGAATGATGTATGTCTTATTGATATTCATTCTTGTTACTATGTCTGCTAGCTATGATCCAGGGATAGCACAGTAAAGCTCAGAGACTTGCATTCTATCAAATTTGGGTCATGGCGCCGTATGCGTTGCTTCTCATCTTACTCTGAAATTCGTAAGCTAGCCACCTCATATGATGCTTAGTGCTTGCTGCAACCCACTTTATACCTTCTCCACACCTAAAAGTTCTGGTAGTTTCGATACCCGGGAACAAGATTGATGAGTCCTCGTGACTCACGGTTTACTGCAAAAACAGGTGCAGGTACAACTGAGTTTGATCCAGGCGATGGGCAAGAGCTCCAGTGGGGGTTCGATGAATAGCGTGGGCGTATGTACGGGACGTACCCCGACGATCAGTAGTGGTTCCTACTAGGGCCGATCGGGCATAACATGTGAGGTTTCTTTTATTCGTTTGATTTCATCCGTAGCCGAACTTTGTGTTCATTCTGGATGATTGTATGAATATTTGATAATTGTGTGATGTGGCGAGTGTAAGCCAACTATTTACCTATATCTACCTATTCAGTACATGGGATTGTGTTAAGATACCAGTCTTGCGACCATTCCAGAATGCGGTTATGACTCTAAGCCATGCCCCAACACGTAGGAGCTATAGCCGCATCCTGGACGTTACAGGAGTGTCGTATCCTCCATTCAATTTCTCTCATCTTATCAAGATTTGCCTATCTTTTCAACCGGAGTGCTATATGAAATCTTTATTACCCCTTGTGCCATTCCTTCAATACTTCTGGAGGCAGTGTGTTGTTGATTTCATCAAGTATCATCCCATATTCTCAAGTCCATGTGAAATTCCATCCATTTTCAGTCGGAGCGTTGTCCGAAATATTTTACTCTTATTCATTCTCTATCTTGATTTAACCGGAGTGTTTTAAATGTCTATCTTGTCACCTAAGCTCTTCATTCTCGTCGTATTACATGTTCCTCTTGTCCAACAGAGTGTTTGCAATCTCGTTCATCTGTACTCTTTCTTTCAATTTGTTTATCCTCTCAAGGTTCATGGTTTCACTCGTTTGTCAGAAGAAGCAACTTGGTTTTACCTATTCCTTTCCGCTTACCTCCGGTTCCATCCCTAGGATCTCGGGCCGAGATCCTCTATGAATGTGGGAGAGTTGTGACGCCCCAAGGCCGACGCTGCAGAAGTGTGACGCCCCTAGTCCGATGCGCTAGGTGTCTTCTTCTTATTCACTGTCATTGCCATGTCATTTGCTTGCGTGTTGTACTTTGCTTGTCATCATGTGCATTTCATCTGCATAGTTTTCAAAACTTGCATCCGTCCAGGTCCTCCGTTCTCTTTGTTGTCCGTTCTGAGCCCAGACAAACTCGCACATGCCCGCGACACCTCCGAAACCTTGTTTTGTAAGTGGCCATAAATTGTTCTTGGATTGGGGTGAAACTTGGCATGTGGTCTTATTATAGGGTAGGTAGACCACCTGTCAAATTTCGTCGCATTCGGAGTCCGTTTGATAGCCCAACCGTTAAACTATAGCGGCACTATCGCCAGTCAAACGTCGGACGTTTTCGGTCTTCGGAAACCTTGTGCCGGGCTGGCATCTCCCTCTCGTCTCAGCCCCCTCACCCTCTTACACAACCCATAGATCCAGCCCACTAAACCCCATCTGCTCCGTAGCCACCCGATCGCGATCCGGGGGTCCGTAGACCATCTAAATCCCCCTAACCTAGCCCTATGTCTATATATAGACCTTCCCCTTCCAAAAGTGGACTAACCCTAGTCTAACCTGCCCCTCCTAGCCTTCTCCCACTGCAGCCGCCGCCCCCTCCTTGCATTCCGTGCCAACCACACTAGTTCCCCACTTGTCGCCAGCCCAGTCGCCTCCGCCACTGCAACCGCCTCCCACAACCAACCACAAGCGGCCATGTAGCCTCCACGCACCCCCTCCACCATGCCAGCCTCCGCCATGGCCCGCGAGGCCCAGGAGCAGCCCGCCCCGGGCCCGAACCAGCCCGACTGCTCCGAGTCGCTGCCCGCTCGCTCTCCGCAGCTCCTCCTCGATCCGATCTGGATCGGGAGGGAGCGCCGAAGTTCCCCGACCTCCCGCTCAGCCTCGTCACCTCGCCGTTGCGCCCTTTGGCATCCTGGATCTGCCGCCATACGTGGTCGCCACCTCCCCGTTGCCCTCTTCTCCTTCCTTCCCCCGTTTTCTCTCTATCTCATGGACCTCTCTCTCTCCTCTGTGTCATCGATAGGAGCTCGGCCATGGATGGCCTCCTCAAGTTGTGCCAAGCTCCACTTTCGGTGCACCGCTCCTCCGTTCCGCCACCGAGAATGGAGCCGCCCCGGCCAGATCCGCCCATATCCGGCAGGGCCCCACCGTATTCGCCACCGAAGCATCGCCGGATCACTGGAGTATGCCCTCGCGGTGGCATGGCCGCTCCTTCCCGCAAGCGTGTGCGAGCGCACGCATAACCACCCCACATGGGCCGAAGCCCCTGCGGCCCAGCTGCCGGCCGCCTTCTCTCCACGTTCGGCCCAAGGCCCACTTGGTGAGCCGCCCTCTATCTCCACCCCACGCTCTGTTGTTTTTTCCTTCTTCTTAATTTTCACTAAGTCCCTGTTCTCATTTATCATGTATGCATATTGTATAGGTCATAACTCTGTGCTTTTGTGTCCAAATTGAGAATATAATATGTCAAAATGTTCATCTCTCTGTGCTCTACATGATGGTGGTTATTGCATACATGTTAGGATTCAACTAGGTGTTGTAATCCCAATTGTAAGAGTGCATGTTGCTGTTAAGTGCTAAACACTAATATAACTTGCTCATTTGTCTTTTTCATATCTTTTTGTGTGATTTTTGTTTGAGCATCATGTCAACATGTTTTAGGAGCACAATCATGTCATCTTTGCAATGGTGTAACTGGTTTGTCATGATATGCCTTGTCGTGAGTGCAACAAGCTTGCAAAGTGGCCTACCCAATGTTTGTTGTTTTCTGAGACTTGTTAAAAACTGGCAAGTCTGAAACTGTTATATTGTGATGCCATGTTTGCTTGATGCTACAGTCAAATCTATGCATAATGTGGAGATGTTCTGTGATCATGTTTTGTTACTCATGTAATGCTCTATCTATCCATGCCCTTTTTTGCAATTATTGCCTGTTGTAGTTTATGTTAACCATGCTCTTAAATTCCTATATAATGTTTCTGTTAGCCTATTATCAGTAAGTTCAGTTTTGCCATGTGAATAGCTAGTGTTCTATGCATCCTATGACCATGTTCTTGCCATGAGTAGCTGCATAAACATGTCTTCTTGCTGTTGGTTATATTCACTTGCCATGATATGCTTTATGTTGAGTTAACCAAGCTTGCAAACATGTCTACTTGTCGTTGTTTCTGCCATGCCCAGTTTTCACCAAGTCTGTTATATCATCTTGCCATGTTCACTTGAAGCTATCATCAAATCTGTTGTTCCAATGGTCATGCTCAGTAATGATGTTTTGCTAAGGGTGTTTTGTAAATGTTTTCCATGCCCTTTGATGCCATGAAATATTCCTATAGCCTATACTTTTGTTGTCTCAAAGTATGCATCATGAATCTGTTTTCGGCCTTACTCTGTTTTTCACTAAGTCTGTGAATCTGTTATCATTTGCATTCTTGCCATGATAATCTGCAGCCCACTTTATACCTTCTCCTCACCCAAAGGCTTTGACAGTTTTGATACCCGGGAATGGGATTGCTAAGTCCTCATGACTCACAATTTACTACACAAACAGGTGCAGGTACAACTGAGTTCGAAGCATGCGATGGCCAGGAGCTCTAATGGGAGTTCGATGAAGAGCGTGGGCGTATATACGTGAAGTACCCCGGCGATCAGTAGTGGTTCCTACTAGGGCCGATCGGGATTAGCCTGTGTGGTATCTTTTCTTCGTTTGATTTCGTCCGTAGTTGGACTCTGTGTTCTCTGGACGAATGTATGTTTATTGTATTAATTGTGTGATGTGGTGATTGTAATCCAACTATTTACTTCCTTGTTCATTTACATGGGAATGTGTGAAGATGACCCTTCTTGTGATTCTACCAAAATGCGGTTATGCCTCTAAGTCGTGCCTCGACACATAGGAGATATACCCGCATCTTGGGCGTTACACCGGCCGTGTGCCCGCTCTTCGGCATCAAGCCTACCTACACTGCCGTTCCCAACACACGGCTGCCCGTGCCTCGCCGTCTTCGTTTGCTCGCCAGCCACCCTCGAGCCTATCGATCCTGTAACCCTTGCCTCTCCTGTGGTCCAGCCGGGTTTGCATTAAGAAGCCTGTAAGTTACTACTCTCCATCATGGTGAGGCATATTTCCTCACAATCCCTCTTCCTATATTGGTCCGTCTGTTCCCAATTTGGCTATAAAATAACCGAGAGCGTATATATGTTCATTATCTACCTTCATAACTAGTACATATAAGCAGTATTTTTCCAATAAGTTACTGCCGATTTACAGATCGCGGGCGCCTGAGTCACACAAACTTAACAAATAAGACGTACATTTTCTAAATTATTGCATGAAATGTTTAGAAAACTTGATACCAAGTTCCTAGTTTTATGCTTATCCTCCTTTCCCGAGTTTCGCATGTGTTCTCTGTAGATGCCGATTAGTAGCGATAACACTCATGCTTCAGGCGATGTATCTTCATATGATTCTGACAAACCTAGGTCTTCAGCAGATGGTGAGGGATCAAGTAATCTTGAACGGGATAGAGCGGCAGAAATTACCCTTCCGGACAGGACACGGAGGAACAATCCGAGGAAGCCCACACACCAGCCTAAAGGTGTATATGAAGTAACCGAGATCGATTTAAAGTCTTGGGCTCCAACTAAACCAGATAAAGCATGCACAAGGTTCAGGAGTGTGTGTGGATTTGTTGGTAGGGCAAGGCTCAACATTAATTTGCCGGGGTTTCGGAAGGTTGACACAGAAACACGGCGAAGGATAGTCTAGGAGATCATGGATCACTTCAATGTTCCAGAGTAGTGGAGAATGCATGTGGAACACGCTGCACTGAAGAAGGCTAGGGATGCTTGGAGAAACTAGAAGCACGAGCTGTACAAGAAGTACTTGAGTGAAGGCAAGGATCCAATCCTCGCATACCGCCAAATTACAAAGGCAGACTTGGAAGAATTCAAAAGGGTCAGGGCAACTAAAGAGTTTGCTGAGAAGAGTGCCAAGCAATCGGAACTTCAGAAGAAGAACACACCCCCCGCCGTATGGGTGTGGCAGGATACTACGGCAAGAAGCCAATATGGGATCAGAAGGACAAAGAAGTAGTAGCGACGCGTGGGAAATTGACCTTTAATGAAATCAGGGGCGAACGCCCTAGAGACTACTTGCGGGCACGTGCAAGGAGGCGTGATGACATAACTTATTACTTTGAAAAATCACGTGACGAAGGACTGTATCAAGTGATGTTAAAGGCTTCCAAGATCCCTAGAAGGTTCTACAGGAAATCAGGGCCATGTGACATTCTGTTTGATGCTCTAGAAACAAGAGAGCCCCCTGGCCGCAAGGGGTATAGGTGTTCATGTCCCGCACAAGAGGGCTTTCATACCCAGCAAAGAAGAGAGGCCCAGCATGAAAAAGCAAGGAGTTAAATGAAGCAGAGTGAATTGTATGAAAGGTTGAGGAAGGATATGTATCCGGCTGTTCGAAAGGATATTGAGGAGTCAATGATGATGCAGAAGACTCTAACAAGAACATATAGCCAACAGATGGGAGGGGAGGCGGGCATGGAGGATGCTTCTTATTGTGCGACAACACCGCACAAGAGTAGCTGTGCATCAACTGACCCCAGTGACACTGAGACTGCAGCTGCTCATGATGAAGCTATATCTGATCTATCTGGATTGGAAGACAGACTGAAGCGCGTGCTTACACATTATGATGGTACATTAAAATTTGCAACAGCTTGGGTTTGCGCACCCTTCTTGGAAGAGGGCCTCTTGTTGGACAATGTGCCATTGAAGCCGGGCTGTGTGAAGTGCTATGTGACTGAAGTAAATCCTAGATTCAATGAATTTGCCCTGAAGAATGTCCTAGGAGACATTGATGAGCAAAGGACCTTGGGAGAAACACTGTTACATCACATTAGGTGGCCACAAAAGGAAATAGAGTTCATTGATGAGATCCCTGAAGCCCCGCCAAGAGCAACCAATGATGCCCCTCAACCGGTGACACTCTCCTTGCCACAACAGCTCTCGCGTGCTTCCCCCAAAGAACGAAATACTCGTAATCAGACGGCTGATGCATCAACTTGTGATTAGCCGGCCCGACTTTGTGCCGAAGAGGCCATGTCATCCTCCAACCCAGAGTAGCCAGTGGAAAGGCCTACAACTTCCGAAGACACACCACCGGTTCAAATGTCGGCCGCTAAAGCAGCGGGGGAAACCCAGCTGCAGCACATGCTCATCAAACCAACCTGGTGGAATGGACTGCCCAAGCAGTCTGATGCTTCGGAACTGCCTGCTAAGCAGTCTGTAGGTCCAGAACCGACTGCTCATCAGTCCATCGGTCCGTAGTCGCGTGATCAACATACCAATGCATCAACACTTCATGCTCAGCAAACCAACGCGTTGGCACGACCTACTCAGCACACCGACAAGTTGGCACCTCCTGCGCAGAAACCCGACATAGCTTCAACGCATTTTTAGCAGTACGATGCCTCTGCTCCTATAGCCCAGCAGTCCATCAAAGCAGCACCGCCAGCTCAGCGGTCCATCATAGATAAACCGTCTGCTAAGCAGTCCGTCGAAGCTTCACCGTCTGCTCGGCAGTCTACCTTGTAGCCAACTAGATGTTCTGCCAGAAATGCTTCAAGTACCAAAAAGGAAGCGGCCAAAAAGGTTGCACCCACGAGGAAGCACATCGGGATAGCGAAGAGGAAAGAGAATGATCGCCTCTTACTTAAAGCACTCATCGCCCAGAACCAAATTAATAGCAGGTTGTTTGAATCCGGGAGTAATATTATTTCTGACGGCATGGATGATGAAGAAGTAGATTTGTTGCTTGCTAAAAGTAAAGCAGACGTACTTGAAGCACGCAATTACGTCCATGGCCAGCCATTTTTTTGTTGGCGAATACTTTGATGAGTGCAGCTCCAGTTGCCGCGAGTTACATGAATATTGCATGGATCAAATGTCAGCAGGTCATCATGGGTTGCTAGTCCACTACAACAGAGATCATTTCCGACACGATGCTGGTTCCATCAATGTGAGTTTTGAGGACTTACATCTCTTCTTCAACTTCAACGAGCTCGATGCCATTCTTGTTAGATGCCTGATTTTGTAAGTACTTAACAAACTCTAATCAACTTCTCCATACAAGGCTGTAAATGATAAACAACTAACTGCATTTTATTCCTCTCAGGGGATTGAACGCGTAGAGAAGAGAAAGGGAGACTGTGTATTTCATAGATCCTGCATTAGCAAATGGCACAACATTGGATGGTAAGGACCTACGGGACTGGGCCATTAACTGTCGGGACCACGATCCTAAGTCACACTGATCTAGCTTGTAACACATCATATCACTTTGCGGCCTCACGCACGGTATCCCCACGGGTGCCACCTTACTTGGCCCGGGACCGTTTGCGCATTTTGGCACACGTATATGATAGTGTCGCTAGCATCCATATGACAGAGAACCCGAGCCGACATGGCTAGTTATAAACAAAAAGTGGCACTAAATTACACAGACAGACATCCATGACCCAGCAACGAACGTGTCGGTCATCAACGTATGAACCCAAGTCGTAGCAAGCTACATGGACTTAAAGGAACAACGCGTGACATTTCCCCTAAGGGACAGACACAGGAACAAAGAAGGACACATGCCGGCCAGCCTACGTGTTCTGGAGCAGTAGCAAGCTACCAAGGCTCAGTGGAAGCACTAGGAGGCATTTCCATGTAAGATAGGCTACCAAGGGTAAACAACTAGGTGTCAGATCCCACACATACCAAGCATTTCAATAACATACACACAATATGCTCAATATGTGCAAATACAACATTGCATCACAACAGAACTCTATGACTCAAAGTACTTTACTTAAGAGGCTCTGAAGAGCCATACATAACATATCCATACAGATAGGTGTCACATGACCGAACACTCAAGTCATACAAGCAAACAATCACAAGCGGAAGCTAACTTGTCTGAGTACAGACAACTTGGAAAGAAAACAGGCTTGGTGTAGCCTGACTATCTACAAGGCCCTTCACAAGTCCAAGATCTCTGTCTGGGTAGCAAGCTACTCGTCGATGTCAACATCTATGTAGAACCCATCAGAGGGGGCAGGGTTCTCCTCTGCAACAGTTATTAAGCAAACATGAGTACAAAGGTACTCAGCAAGACTTACATCAGATCCTATCATACATGCACAATTATCAACAAGGGTAGTGGAGTTTATTGCAGCTAGCCAGCTTTGACTCTTGGCTAACCTATTCTACAACTCTCAGCAGATTGCAAGATGAGACTACGCACACGAGTCCACTACTCACCACAACAATACACTACCGTGGATCCTCTTCCATCATCCTACGGAAGGGCCATCCACGGCACTCACACTTGTCTTGAGACTTTTAGGAGTAACCATTAACTTCTCTATGAACTATATAAGCAACCAAGTGGTCCTTAACCGTGAACAACGGCTATTCGAATTGATTGGTAACCCTGCAGGGGTGTATTTCTTCACACACGCTTCCACCACTTATCACCGTTTACTCGACATGTACTCGACAACCTTCAAGCGGAAGCCCAACGAGGGTGCCGGCCACGACCTGACTAACCACACAAGTCCCTAGTCCAGGTTTATCGCCTATTTGGGTTCCATCCGTGGGGTGTTCCGGCCGGGGTGTCGCTCACGGCCCCAAACGATGTGTACAGGGTTCCCGAGTCACCAAACGGGCGATCGGTACACCATGCCACGTACCTGCCGCGTCACAGCACACCCCGAGGGTCAGCGCTATGCACGACCTCCAGTATACTACAAACACCAGAAACTAGTTGCAACTCCTGGACAGAGGATAAGGGTAGTTAATAAGTCGAGAGAGTCAATTAAGGATCCCAATGTGTGGTAGTAGCTGATCTTAAATCACACATACAGATCTTAGGTCCTATGGACGGTTCCAATGAAACAACCTACCATGTACTCCTACATGGCCTTTCATCGATACCTTTACCAAGCATATTCCACACTTCACTCTCTTTACCAAACATGGTCATTTCACTCTGATCCATCACCCAAATGAACCAAACCTGACACAACTCTAAGCATAGCAGGCAGCATAAACAAATAGCATGGTAGGAAACACATCACATGGCTCAATCAACTCCTACACATGCTAGTGGGTTTCAACTATTTACTGTGGCAATGACAGGTCATGCAAAGGAATGGGGTTCAACTACCACAGCAAATAGCAATTCACACGCCGTTGCCTTAATGTAGTAAAAGAGAGCAGTAGCGAGAAGATGGGTTTGTATCGAAATGATCAATGCGTTGCTTGCCCGACAGATTGGTTGTCGGGTACTGCTCTTCAGTTGGATACGCGGATGTATCCTCAGGAGCAGGACCTACCACGGAAAACACCGGTAATACAATCAATACACAAACAAATGCAGCAATATGATGCATGCTCATGACATGGCAAGATGGATGTGTTTTGGGCTAATGCAACTATGAACAGAAAGGTTTGAGCTTATTTGAATCAAAGATTCAAATCCATGCCCGAACTATTATTATTTAAAATGCATTATCATGTTTTAAAGTGAACACCAAGGTTAACTTGCTCAAACATGCATGAAACCAGTACCAATGGAAAGATCGGATTTTTCTGATAATTTTTCATATATAAATATCTCAGCTATTGTTATATTTATATGAATTTTAGAAGTTAGGGCATTTTCTGAAAATAAATAAATTATTTCTGTTTTATTTAAATCATAGAAAACACTTACTGTGTCAGCATGACCTCATGCTGACATCAGCAGGTCAACAGGCCTGGTCGAGGTCAAACCTGACCAGTGGGACCCACTGGTCAGTGTCACAGTTAGTTAACTAACTAATTAAGATTAGTTTAAGCGCTAACATAGGTTTGACTAACAGGCAGGGCCCACATGTCAGTGACCCAGGGGAGTCAAACCCTTGGTCAAACTAGGTTGACTCGCCGGCGTTTAGCCGCCGACGACATCCAGACGCGGCGGAGGCTGCGGGTTTCGCCCTCCGGCGACCAAATGGATGGCGGAGCACATCTACGGGCAGCTGGGAGTGAGTCGTGTCGAGTGGTGCACGACTTGGAGCTCGAGGTCGCCGAAAATGACGTCGGCGACGAGTCCAGCGGCTGCCGGAGTTCGGGTGGTGACAAACTCGGCGGTGCAGTGCTCGTGGAGGCTTGTGGAGAGGTCCTACAACATCTACACGAAGCAGTGCAGCTAGTGGGCACGACGGCCGGGCCGTTAGGTGGCCAGAGACACGTCGACGGCGAGCGTGTGCAGGTGAGCCTGTTGCGGTGGCTGTGGTGCACGACAGGGCAAACGGGAGGGACGGGGACGGCCAGGAGCTCACAACGGAGACAACGAGCTAGTCGGCGAGTTCGAGGACGAACTGTTGCGGTGGCGACGGCGAAGGGGATCTCCGGCGGTCGAGGCTGAAGACGTGCTCGTGGCGGTGGCTCCGGGGCGAGCGAGCGCTCGGGGCTCGGCCTGCTGGACGAAGCGGATGACGGCGAAGCTCCTTGACACGGCGAGGCAACGGTGGCTGCGGCTACGACGACGGGAAGCTCGCGGGTGCGTCGGCCATGGAGAGGAGAGGGCGAGGGAGAGAGGCAGGGGGAGAAGTGCGGTGTCGTGGCGATCTGGGCGACGACGTGGAGGTCGTCCAGACGTCTTGGGGCGGCGAAGCGGCGGCCAGGCGGCAAGCAGCTGCCGTGGTGGCGCGCGGCCGTGCGCCGGCGTCACCTGCCTGCCTGGCAGGACAAAACAGCTGGCTGGCATGGGCCAGCACAGTGCTGGGCCACCAGGTGGGCCGGTCTGGTCAGTCTCTCTCTCTCCTCTCCTTTTCTATTTTGTTTCTGTTTTCTTTTCTTTTTCAACTGTGTTGAATTAATAAAAATGCTAGAACATTTTTATAAATCATGAAACTGACCATGTCCAATGTATATAATAAGAACAACATGGAACATTTTAGTTTATGATTATTTGGGCTTTTAAGATATATTATAGTATTTAAATGCCCAAATGCAAATAACATATGATTTAAACCAATGACCTTAGAATGTCCTAGAAAATTGTGCACCATTTTTGTCAGAGGTTTAAGACCAAGGCAAAGATGATGAACATTTTTGAAGGGCATTTTGGGTACATTGGAAAAGATTTTATTAAACCTTAGTTGAATGAAGAGGGGTGCTGGGGTTTCTGTCATCCCCATTTCAAGTTTCTGGAAAAAGTAAACATGATGCACACTCTAGCTAGTCCTAATGCAAGCACTGACTAGGGATGTGACAATTCACCCCCACTCAAAAGAATCTCGTCCCGAGATTCAGGTTCCTCCGGAAAAAGGGTGGGGTACTCAAGTCGAAGACGATCCTCCCTTTCCCAAGTAGCTTTGTTCTCGGAATGGTGTGACCATTGAACCTTGAGAAACTTGATATTATGACGTCGAGTGGTACGCTCGGTTTGATCAAGAATACGAACGGGGTATTCTCGATATGTGAGATTATCCTGGAGATCAAGCGTTTCGTGGTCCAGTCCGCGGATAGGATCCGAGAAACAACGCCTGAGTTGAGAGATGTTGAAGACAT
The DNA here is from genome assembly GCA_902687465.1 of Secale cereale. NCBI lineage: Eukaryota > Viridiplantae > Streptophyta > Magnoliopsida > Poales > Poaceae > Secale > Secale cereale. The sequence goes on along the minus strand of LR738715.1, from coordinate 467,382,381 downwards.
CATGAACTCTGGAAAGATGCGGGGGTACTTCCAGTTGGTAGGCAACTTCTCCTCGTTTGGCAAGAATGCGAAAAGGACCGATGTAATGAGGTGCCAATTTGCCTTTGATACCGAAGCGATGGGTTCCCTTAAGAGGAGTAACCCGAAGGTAAGCCTTATCGCCGACTTCGTAAGTCACAACCTTATGATGGTTATCATATTGGCTCTTCTGGCGAGATTGGGCTGTTTTCAATTTCTCACGAATGATGCGAACTTGCTCTTCTGCTTCCCGGATCATATCCGGACCAAAGAATTGTCTTTCCCCGGTTTCTGACCAGTTAAGAGGCGTCCGACACCTTCTTCCATACAGAACTTCGAAGGGAGCCTTGCCCAAGCTAGCTTGATAGCTATTGTTATAAGCAAATTCGGCGAATGGAAGACATTTCTCCCAATCCATACCGAATGAGATGACAGAGGCTCGGAGCATATCTTCCAGAATTTGATTGACTCGTTCTACTTGACCACTTGACTGAGGATGAAAGGCGGTGCTAAAAAAGAGACGAGTCCCCATAGCATTTTGGAAACTTTCCCAAAATCGGGAGGTGAAAAGATTTCCACGGTCCGAGTTAATCTCCAATGGAACACCATGAAGAGATACTATTCGGGAGATATACAAGTCTGCTAGTTGACTAGCGGTTATACTCTCTCGAACAGGTAGGAAATGGGCTACTTTGGAGGGGCGGTCGATAACGACGAAGATAGCATTATTCCCTTTCATGGTCCTGGGAAACCCGGTAATGAAGTCCATACCGATCTTATCCCATTTCCATTCAGGAATAGCTAAAGGTTGAAGGGTGCCAGCATGCCGTTAATGCTCTGCTTTAACTCGACGGCAGACGTCGTAGTTAGCAATGAAATGAGCGATTTCTCTCTTCATCCTAGTCCACCAGAACCTCTGGCGTAGGTCCTGATACATTTTGGTACTACCGGGATGAATCGTGAGAGGAGATTCATGAGGCTCCTTAAGGATCATTTGTCGTAGTTGTTGTTTCTTGGGAACCACCAGGCGGTTCTCGAAGTACACAACACCTCGATCATCCATAGAGAAACTTTTAGCAACTCCGCTAGCAATGTTCTCCTTGATCCGAGATATTCCTCTATCATACTGCTGGGCAGCTATGATTTGATCCATAAGGGTAGGTTTTGCCACCAAGGTGGAAAGGAATCCTCGAGGAACAATGTGAAGGTTAAGCTTACGAAATTCCTCGTGGAGAAGTGGTTGCTCTTGTTGTAACATCAGGTTGTTACAATAAGACTTACGACTTAGTGCGTCAGCCATGACATTGGCCTTCCCAGGGGTGTAAGTAATTCCTAAGTCGTAATCTGTGAGCAACTCAACCCAACGTCTTTGCCTGAGATTCAAATCCGGTTGGGTGAAGATGTATTTCAGACTTTGGTGACCAGTGAAGATTTCACATCGATTACCAAGAAGGTAGTGTCGCCATGTTTTGAGTGCGTGGACTACAGCTGCAAGCTTTAGATCATGTGTAGGATAATTATCCTCATGTGGACGCAACTGTCGAGATGCGTAGGCAATCACTTGGCGATCTTGCATGAGAATGCAACCTAGTCCTTATCGCGAGGCGTCGCAATAGATAATAAAATCCTTGGAAAAGTCTGGTGGTACCAGTACGGGAGCAGATGTCAGGCGTCTTTTCAGTTCCTGAAAGCTGGACTCGCACTGTGAGGTCCACTCGAACTTTTTATCTTTCTTGAGGAGTTCAGTTAGAGGTTTAGCAACCTTGGAGAAATTCTCGACAAAGCATCGGCAATAGCTCGCTAAGCCAAGGAAATTCCTAACTTTCTTGACCGATTCAGGTGGAGTCCAATCAAGGATGGCCTGAACTCGCTCGGGATTGACAGCAATACCCCTACCAGAGATTACATGACCTAGATAGGTCACTTCTAGCAACCAGAATTCACACCTGGAGAATTTGGCATAAAGGCGGTGCTCTCGAAGTTTCGTCAATACCAACCTTAGATGCTTGGCATGATCTTCCTTGTTCTTGGAGTAAATGAGTATATCATCGAGGTATACCACGACGAATTTATCCAAGTACTCCATGAATATATAATTTATTAGTGGGGAGAAAGTGGCTGGGGCATTGGTTAACCCGAAGGACATGACGGTGTACTCGTATTGGCCATAACGAGTAACAAAGGCCTTCTTGGGAATGTCCCAGTTCTTGATTTTGATTTGATGGTAGCCCAACCTCAAATCCAGTTTGGAAAAGACTGAGGATCCAGCGAGCTGATCATACAAGTCGTTGATCCTGGGGAGCGGATAGTTGTTCTTTATGGTGACCAGGTTGACACGTCGATAATCTACAATGATCCGATCCGTTCCATCCTTCTTCTTGACGAAGAGGACGGGACAAGCCCAAGGAGAAGAACTAGGATGGATGAAACCCTTTTTCAAGGACTCATTGAGTTGTTTCTTAAGCTCAGCTAGTTCTAAGGGTGCCATCTTATAGGGTCTCCTAGAGATTGGGATAGTTCCTGGAACAAGATCTATCACGAACTCTACATCTTTGTCAGGTGGAACACCTGGCAATTCTTCTGGAAAGACATCCAGAAAGTCACGGACTACCGGGATATCTTCGAGTTCTGGTAGAGGGCTGGCATTAAGAGAGTAGAGCTGACGCTCAGCCATTCGGGCCAAAACATTGACTGTCTTGCCGGATGGGTGCGTAAGTTGAACAGTCCTAGTGTAGCAATCAATCTTGGCATAATGAGCTGTGATCCAGTCCATACCCAAGATGATGTTTATGTCCGAGGACTTGAGAGCTATTAGAGAAGCCAGAAAGACAAGTCTATCGACAAGAATTTCATTTCCATGGCTTACCCTAGAGGTTTGCCATTTCGAGCCAGGAGTTTGGATTACCATGGAAGTGGGCATGTCACAAAAAGTCATGTGGTGCATTCGAGCATAGCTCTCAGATATGAATGAATGAGATGCTCCCGTATCGAAAAGAACAGAAGCCGGATGGCAGCTAACAAGAAGCGTACCAAGGACGACGTTAGGATCCTCATAAGCTTTTTCAGTAGAGACATAGTTGACATGACCACGAGCAGTGGTGACTGGCTTGACATAGTTCACCTTGCCTGTTGGCTTACCACAACCAACAAACCTTCCTGGCTGGTTCTGAGGACACTCACGGATGTAGTGCCCTGGTTCTCCACACTTGAAGCATGTCACTGTGCCGGTGCGTGGAGCAATATTGGCAGATGGTCCTCCATAAGTCTTGGGCGGTGCATACTGCTCGGTTGGGCGAGGCGCCTCATAGGATGGCCTCAGAGTGAACCTGGGTGGCAGAGCTGTGTTTGGAACCCACACACGGCGTTTGTGAGAGCCAGAGTTGGATGAGGAACCAAAGTCACGAGGATGCTTGCGTGTGGCTTCAAAATCAGTCTGACCTGTCTCAGCACTGATGGCTTTGTTCACTAGCTTCTCGAGGGAGGTGCACTCATGCAGATGTAAATCTCGGCGAAGTTCAGGACTGAGTCCCTTGCGGAACCTCGCCTGCTTCTTCGCGTCGGTGGACACTTCTTCGGGAGCATAGCGTGCCAAGTTGCCAAACTCACGACTATAGCCATCCACGGTTAGCCTGCCCTGGGTGAAATTGCAAATTTCCTCCCGCTTGCGATCCATGAGACCTTCCGGAATGTGATGTTCATGGAATGCCTCGCTGAACTCTGCCCAAGTGGTAATTTGGCCAGCAGGATGCATAGCCTCATAGTTTTCCCACCAAAGGCTAGCAGGGCCCTCAAGATGGTAGGCGGCGTAGGTAACCTTGTCAGCTTCGGCCACACGGGCAGAATGTAGCTTGTGGGTGATACTGCGAAGCCAGTCATCTACATCAAGAGGTTTAGCGGAATGATGGAACTTTGGTGGGCACATCTTGATAAAGTCATTAATAGACACCACGTCATTCCTCTGGCGAAAAGCAGTATTCTGCTCTACGCGTTCCAGCAGACGGTTGGTCTCTCTCTTGTTCCTTTCTGCCTCCAGCATAACTTCAGCCAAGGAGGGTACTTGGGGCAGATTCTCATCTCTAGCCCCACTGGCTTCACCCTGCTCCTGAGCGGCAGGGGTGCTGTGAGTGTTGACCATCATAGGAAACAAAACAACGGTTTAGACAAGGATGGCAAAACTTTTACATAGGAGTGCAGAATGTAATGGATGACACGGAATGCAGAGATGTTCATCTGTATGACATGGTAATATAGAAACTGCCATATATACACCATTGGTCATACACACCATACATAGTTTGGTAGAAGCCAAGGCTAAAGTACAACTGCGGTGAAAGACGATACATCTCATCAGAGGCATTCCAAGCTCCTATACATTATTTATCTACGCCTCCGGAACTCAGTACACACTAAGTTATATTCCACAAGACACGCAAGACTATGGAAATACAACTACTACGATACTACTACTGCCACGGACTAACTCAGACGTTTCTGTAGTAATCTTCGTAAAGATTACCCCCGTAGCCTGGAAGTGGAACATGTGGATCTGGAAACTCTCGAGCACTTGAAGGCTGTGGACCATAGGGACATGGATGCGGCCTCGGTCCCGCTGCTGGTGGTAACCGACGCCTACGTGGAGGTGTAATACCCCCAACGTCATGCCAATCCATACGATCGGGCAGACGAGTCCGCACGGGGTACAAATCCCGCATATCCAGATATCCGGCCTGTACGGCAGGTGCAAGCCGTGTTAGAGTGGCCCAGTGGGCGGCTCGAGTGTTATAAAGCTCCATCCGGAGGGCACGGACCTCACGATCCCTATCCTCCAGCATCTAAGTGGTAGTCTGAAGTAGCGGCTCCTCATGAGCGGCATTAGTATACATACCGGTGTAGTAGCCTTCCTCTCCAGGAAGTGAGGCTGGCATGTAGCAGAACTCTGTGTTCAGCAGCAGGGCATGCCTAGTTCGGATGATAGTCATCATCGAGTAAGCGGCATCCTGCACTGCCATCTCGATGGTAACCCCGAGTCCATACGTCCAATGGATGGGGTCGGTAGCTCCGGGATATGAAGGGTATATCCGGACTGTGCAGAAATACTAACTCTGGTTGAAATCCTGGTACTGCTCCTCCAAAGTATACTCAGGGTACCAACGGTAGCCAGTCTCGGTCAAGACACGGACCAACATGGCCGTGTGACCTGGCACATTAATGCACCGGGTCAGACGGACCACCTGATAAGGGGTGCGGTCAGACATCTGAAACACGAGATAATGCAAAGGCATTAGAATTTCTAGAAGAAATCGGGCAGCATAACAACTGTAAATGTTCAAAAAATATTTTGAGACATCATACAAATGATAGCATAGCCACTCAACAACATCATATCAAGGTTCCGGGTTCAACTAATCAACACACCGAAAGGTAGAAACTGAACTGAGGCTTGAAACCAACAATCCTAAGAGTCTACAAATTAGTAACACGTGAACCTAGTAAAGATGAGAGGCCTAGTCCTAAACCCCCGTGGAAAGAATAGGCTGACTAGATCAGAAGGGCATAAGGTAAAGAAGTAAAAAGAGCCTTACGTTCCCATCCACAATCAATTCCCCTACATATAACTAAGAGTTTTCTAGACTCAACATCAACCAGCTTGGCTTCAAGAACCTACAGGCAGCCCGGCTCTGATGCCAACGCTGTCTGGACCCCGATCCTAAGTCACACCGATCTAGCTTGTAACACTTCATATCACTTTGCGGCCTCACGCACGGTATCCCCACGGGTGCCACCTTACCTGGCCCGGGACCGTTTGCGCATTTTGGCACACGTATATGATAGTGTCGCTAGCATCCATATGACAGAGAACCCGGGCCGACATGGCTAGTTATAAACCAAAAGTGGCACTAAATTACAGAGACAAGCATCCATGACCCAGCAACGAACGTGCCTGTCATCAACGTATAAACCCAAGTCGTAGCAAGCTACATGGACTTAAAGGAACAATGCGTGACATTTCCCCTAAGGGACAGGCACAGGAACGAAGAAGGACACATGCCGGCCAGCCTACGTGTTCCGGAGCAGTAGCAATCTACCAAGGCTCAGTGGAAGCACTAGGAGGCATTTCCATGTAAGATAGGCTACCGAGGGTAAACAACTAGGTGTCGGATCCCACATATACCAAGCATTTCAATAACATACACACAATATGCTCAATATGTGCAAATACAGCATTGCTTCACAACAGAACTCTATGACTCAAAGTAGTTTATTTAAGAGGCTCTGAAGAGCCATACATAACATATCCATACAGATAGGGGTCACATGACCCAAGACTCAAGTCATTCAAGCATACAAGCACAAGCAGAAGCTAACTTGTCCGAGTACAAACAACTTGGAAAGAAAACATGCTTGGTGTAGCCTGACTATCTATAAGGCCCTTCACAAGTCCAAGATCTCCGTCTGGGTAGCAAGCTACTCGTCGACGTCAACATCTATGTAGAACCCATCAGAGGGGGCAGGGTTCTCCTCTGCAACAATTATTAAGCAAACATGAGTACAAAGGTACTCAACAATACTTACATCAGATCCTATCATACATGCACCATTATCAACAAGGGTAGTGGAGTTTATTGCAGCAAGCCAGCTTTGACTCTTGGCTAACCTATTCTACAACTCTCAGCAGATTGCAAGATGAGACTACGCACACGAGTCCACTACTCACCACAACAATACGCTACCGTGGATCCTCTTCCGTCATCCTACAGAAGGGCCATCCACGGGACTCACACTTGTCTTGAGACTTTTAGGAGTAACCATTAACTTCTCTATGAACTGTATAAGCAACCAAGTGGTCCTTAACCGCGAACAACGGCTATTCGAAAAGATTGGTAACCCTGCAGGGGTGTACTTCTTGGCACACGCTTCCACCACTTATCGCCATTCACTCGACATGTACTCGGCAACCTTCAAGAGGAAGCCCAACAAGGGTGTCGGCCACGACCTGACTAACCACACAAGTCCCTAGTCCAGGTTTATCGCCTATTTGGGTTCCATCCATGGGGAGATCGGGCTGGGGTGTCGCTCACGGCCCCAAACGATGTGTACAGGGTTCCCGAGTCACCAAACGGGCGATCGATACACCGTGCCACGTACCTGCCGCGTCACAGCCCACCCCGAGGGTCCGCGCCGCGCACGAGCTCCAGTATACTACAAACACCAGAAACTAGTTGCAACTCCTGGACAGAGGACAAGGGCAGTTAATAGGTCGAGAGAGTCAATTAAGGATCCCAATGTGTGGTAGTAGCTGATCTTAAATCACACATACAGATCCCAGGTCCTATGGACGGTTCCAATGAAACAACCCACCATGTACTCCTACATGGCCTTTCATCGATACCTTTACCAAGCATATTCCACACTTCACTCTCTTTACCAGACATGGTCATTTCACTCTGATCCATCACCCAGATGAACCAAACCTGACACAACTCTAAGCATAGCAGGCAGCATAAACAAATAGCATGGTAGGAAACACATCACATGGCTCAATCAACTCCTACACATGCTAGTGGGTTTCAACTATTTACTGTGGCAATGACAGGTCATGCAAAGGAATGAGGTTCAACTACCGCAGAAAATAGCAGTTCACACGCTATTGCCTTAATACAGTAAAAGAGAGCAGGAGCGAGAAGATGGGTTTGTATCGGAATGATCAATGGGTTGCTTGCCTGACAGATTGGTTGTCGGGTACTGCTCTTCAATTGGATACGCGGATGTATCCTCGGGAGCAGGACGTACCACAGAGAACACCGGTAATACAATCAATACACAAACAAATGCAGCAATATGATGCATGCTCATGACATGGCAAGATGGATGTGTTTTGGGCTCAAACATGTATGAAGCCAGTACCAATGGAAAGATTGGATTTTTCTGATAATTTTTCATATATAAATCTTTTCATCTGAGCTACTATTTAATTTATATGAATTTTAGAAGTTAGGGCATTTCTGAAAATAAATACATCATTTCTGATTTATTTAAATCACAGAAAACACCTACTGCGTCAGCATGACCTCATGCTGACGTCAGCAGGTCAACAGGCCTGGTCCAGGTCAAACCCGACCAGTGGTACCCACTGGTCAGTGTCACAGTTAGTTAACTAACTAATTAAGATTAGTTTAAGCGCTTACCTAGGTTTGACTAACAGACAGGGCCCACATGTCAGTGACCCAAGGGAGTCAAACACCTGGTCAAACTAGGTTGACTCGCCGGCGTTTAGCCGCCGGCGATGTCCAGACGCGGCGGAGGCAGCGGGTTTCGCCCTCCGGCGACCAAATGGGCGGCGGAGCACATCTACGGGTAGCTGGGAGTGAGCCGCGTCGAGTGGTGCACGACTTGGAGCTCGGGGTCGCCGGAAACGACGTTGGCGACGAGTCCAACGGCTGCCGGAGTTCGGGCGGTGACGAACTAGGCGGTGCAGTGCTCGTGGAGGCTCGTGGAGAGGTCCTACATCATCTACACGAAGCAGTGAAGCTAGTGGGCACGACGGCCAGGCCGTTAGGTGGCCAGAGACACGTCGGCGTCGAGTGTGTGCGGCGGCGCGTGCGGGTGAGCCTGTTGCGGTGGCTGTGGTGCACGGCAGGGCAAACGGGAGGGACGGGGACGGCTAGGAGCTCACAACGGAGACGACGAGCTGGTCGGCGAGCTCGGGGACGAACTGGTGCGGTGGCGACAGCGAAGGGGATCTCCGGCGGTCGAGGTTGAAGACGTGCTCGTGGCGGTGGCTCCGGGGCGAGCGAGCGCTCGGGGCTTGGCCTGCTCGACGAAGCGGACAACGGCGACGCTCCTTGGCACGGTGTAGCGACGGTGGCTGCGGCTACGACGACGGGGAGCTCGCGGGTGCGTCGGCCATGGCGAGGAGAGGGCGAGGGAGAGAGGCAGGGGGAGAAATGCGTTGTCGTGGCGATCTAGGTGATGACATGGAGGTCGTCCAGACGTCCTGGGGCGGCGAAGTGGCGGTCAGGCGGCAAGCAGCTGCCGCGGTGGCGCGCGGCCGTGCGCCGGCGTCACCTGCCTGCCTGGTAGGACGAAGCAGCTCGCTGGCATGGGCCAGCAGAGTGCTGGGCCGCCAGGTGGGCCGGTCTGGTAAGTCTCTCTCTCTCTCCTCTCTTTTTCTATTTTGTTTTCTTTTTCAACTGTGTTGAATTAATAAAAATGCTAGAACATTTTTATAAATCATGAAACTGACCATGTCTACTTTATATAATAAGAACAACATGGAACATTTTAGTTTATGATTATTTGGGCATTTAAAATATTTTATAGCATTTAAATGCCCAAATGCATATAACATATGATTTAAACCAATGACCTTAGAATGTCCTAGAAAATTGTACACCATTTTTGTCAGAGGTTTAAGACCAAGGCAAAGATGATGAACATTTTTGAAGGGCATTTTGGGTACATTGGAAAATATTTTATTAAATCCTAGTTGAAAGAAGAGGGGTGCTGGGGTTTCTGTCATCCCCATTTCAAGTTTCTGGAAAAAGTAAACATGCTGCACACTCTAGCTAGTCCTAATGCAAGCACTGACTAGGGATCTGACATTAACACCATCATCCGTCTCTTCAAAAACACTTCCCGTGCAGAATCATTTCTCTGGACATATCATGAACGGTAAGTCAAGTAAACAACCACGCATACACTGATTCTCTTTCAGATTTCGACATAATACGTAAGTTCATGGCTTTCTTAATATGTAGCGATCATTGGATATTGGTATTTATTGTTCCAAACAATAACACAATTTACTACATGGATTCTCTCAGAGATTCAAGAAACGCTCACGATACGCATCTTCAGCAATTCATGGATAGGTATTGAATTCTACGATGTTGAAAGTAATTTACATTCATATCTAGTTCAATAATTGATGTTGTCAAAATTCATCTTCATTTGCAGTGTGCTTGCATTGGGGAAAATTAAACCAGGGAACATGTTCAAGAGGGAACTACCTCTGCAGCATGAGATCGTTTCTCCAGTAACACACCGAAATCCATTATTTTTGTAAAATTTGTCCAATAGTCTACAAATACCTTTTCTTACTCTCGTCAAATGTTCAAGCTTCTAAATAAACCTCTTTATATTTTTGTCCAAAGAAAAAATAATACATCTAACACCAGTTAGGTTGTTCCTAACAGGACAAATACATGACTATTTCTGTACAAAAATATCAGTGTCCTCAACAACAAGCAGGGGCCAACCTTTGTGGATACTATGTTTGCAGACACATGATCTCCATCTGCAAATCTGCTGATAGTTGTGATGATCCTCATGAGTTAATAGCAGTAAGTCTATCTTAATTAATACCTTCTACTCTACTCATACTCCAACGATTTGTCCACACATATATGCATTACATAATTAATCATAGTGTACGAAATACGAAGACCTCATCAGATAGAAAAACAATGGATCCATGCGTATATGTTTAGTGGCTAACTCTTACTCAATGTTTCAGGAGAACGCATGCTGAAATCTTCATTATCAGCTGTGGGATTGATGTAGTGATTCAGGAAGAAGCCGCTGATAAATCTCCGAACCATCGGCAATTCACCAGACGGGAGCGATTCAGGGGTCCTTAATTAAGATCAGAATGTGTCATATGAGTAGAGTAGAAGGTATTAATTAAGATATGACACATGAAAGCACATTTGCTCTCCGGGTGGTTTTGGTAATTAATGACAACATACTTTGTGGTTGGACTAATGCTTTTATCAAGTATGTTTCAGGAAACCCAATCACATTGGTATGGCAAGATGACTGAAGAAGTGGACCCCTCAAGTGCTAAGACAAGCATTGGCAAAAGCTCAAGACTCCATTTTTGGTTTAGTGATCAAAGATCACATTGAGTCCATAGGAAAAGCCAATACTATTAAAAGGGGATGAGGTTGTGTTAATGTTCTTGTTGCTCAAGTGCTTGGTGATCTAACTCCCTCAACTATCAGCACTATTCACTACTTAACACACACCCATAAGTAATCTCGGTCAAACCAACTCTGTCTCACCGAGATGAAGTTATCTCTACAAACCCTAACATCTCGGTCACACCGATTCTTTCAAATCAGTCCCACCGAGATGAACCACTTCTGCCATTTTCCAAACCCTAGAAAAATCGGTCTTACCGAGTTTGAGATCGGTCACACCGAAACTGAACTGCCAACCTTCTGTAACCACTTCACATCTTTTCGGAATAACCGAGTTTGTATTATCGGTCTCACCGAAATGGACAAGCTTCTGTCTTGGATCAAATCGGTCTCACCGATAATTCATTTTCGGTCAAACCGATTCTGGCATGTTCCTACTCTTTCTCAAATCGGTCCAACCGAGTTTTCTTTCTCGGTCTCACCGAAATCTCCAACGTTCATATCAGATACACTTTCGGTCTCACCGAGATGGTATTTTCGGTCCCACCGAAAATCCCAACGTTCACTATATTTGAACTTTCGGTCTGACCGAGTTTTCACTTCGGTTTGACCGAGATTGGCCAAATGTGTGTGTAACGGTTGGATTTTGTGTGGAGGCTATATATACCCCTCCACCCCCTCTTCATTCGTGAGGAGAGCCATCAGAAAGTACCACCATTCCTACCATACACTTTCTGAGAAGTGAACCACCTACCCTTGTGTTGAGATCAAGCCATTCCATTCCTACCATATGAAACTTGATCTCTAGCCTTCCCAAGTTGCTTTCCACTCAAATCTTTCTTCCACCACAGCCATATCAGTGAGGAGAGTTGAGTGTTGGGGAGTTTATCATTTGAAGCACAAGAGCAAGGAGTTCATCACCATCAACACCGTCTATTACCTTTTGGGGGGTGGTGCCTCCTAGATTGGTTAGGTGTCGCTTGGGAGCCTCCGTCTTGATGATGTGGAGTTGAACCAAGAAGTTTGTAAGGGCAAGGAGATCGCCTACTTCGTGAAGATCTACCCCGAGTAAGGCTAGTCCTCCGTGGGCGTAGGCCGTGATGGAATAGACAAGGTTGCTTCTTCGTGGACCCTTCGTGGGTGGAGCCCTCCGTGGACTCGCGCAGCCGTTACCCTCCGTGGGTTGAAGTCTCCATCAACGTGGATGTACGATAGCACCACCTATCGGAACCACGACAAAAATCTCCGTGTCACCAAACTGCGTTTGATCTTCTCCACTTCCATTTACTATATATGCAATTTACTTTCCGCTGCCCATACTCTAGAATTGCATGTGTAGTATGTTACTTGACTTGATCTTAATTGCAAAATTGCCTAAAACTTTGCACAACCAAAAGGCAGATTTTTTATCTTGTCAAGTAGTCTAATCACCCCCCCTCTAGACCTACTTCTTCGATCCTACAATTGGTATCAGAGCTTTGGTCTCCATTGCTTTGGTTTACACACCATTGGAGGAAGATGGACGTGTCTACGGATGGGAGTGTTAGCCATAGAGTGCCTGTTCTTGATGGAAGGTTCTATAACTCTTGGAGGTCTGAAATGCTTAGTATCTTTAAAATGTACAATTTGTGCAAATATGTTGAGACCCCCTATGTGCCTCCTGTTGATCCCTTGCACCCTACCATGGATGAAGAGCTTGATTTGCTTCGTAACCTTAGAACTGTGAATCTTATCATTAGAGGTTTACCTGATGACTTGCTCAATCTTGTTACAAACTTTGAGTGTGCCTATGCTATATGGAAGTTCTTGGAAGAACTTTATCCGGACTACTCTTTGAGAAGTCTTGATGAAATTCTACACAAGACTATTGAATTTGATAGGTTGCACCCCAATGATCCTAACTTTGATAAATGCTTCTTTGAGCTTCGTGATCTTATGAAAAAGAAGGGTGATCCCGGTCTTATCAATGTTATCATTAGAAATGCTCTTGCATTGCATTCCGAAGGTTATTGTTCCATTGACCAAACTAATGCAAGTACTTATCAAATTGACCTAGGTGTTGATGATGAACAATCCTTGGGTCAATATGATGATGAGTATGATGATGATTATTCCGATTCGGACACCGAGCTAGACAAAGTCATGAAGAGTCTCAATCTTATGGCAAATATGAGAGACTACATGTCCGGTGGAAAAGAGTGGATTCTTGATAGTGGATGCACCGATCACATGACCGGAGACAAAGACATGTTTCGAGAGCTCGCAAAGAACGATGGCCCACGCAAGTATGTGACTTTTGGAGATAACTCCAAGGGTAAGGTACTTGGCCTTGGTAAGGTGGCCATATCTCATGATAGCTCAATTCAAAATGTCATGCTTGTTGAATCTCTTGGATACAATTTACTTTCCGTGTCTAGATTAGCTGACTTTGGATTCAATGTGCTATTCACCAAAGTAGATTGCCAAGTCTTTCGTCGTGATAATCAAAACATGGCTTTTACTGGTATTCGTAGAGGTGATCTATATATTGTTGATTTCACTAAGAAAGCCCAACCTAGAGCTTGTTTCATTGCTAAATCCTCTAAAGGTTGGTTATGGCATAGAAGGCTAGGACATGTTGGTATGCGTAACCTAGACAAGCTAATCAAAGGTGATCATATTCTTGGTGTTAAAGATGTTTTCTTTGACAAAGATAGACTTTGTAGTGCGTGTCAAGCAGGAAAACAAGTTGGTGGAAGTCATCCCGTGAAAAACATCATGACCACTAGGAGACCGCTTGAGCTTCTTCATATGGATCTCTTCGGTCCCAATGCTTACAAAAGCCTTGGTGGTAACTCCTTTGGTCTAGTTATAGTTGATGACTATTTCAGATTTACGTGGGTATTTTTCCTTGATGATAAATCGCAGGTTCAGAAAATCTTCAAGACCTTTGCCAAAAAGGCCCAAAATCAATTTGAGGTGAAGATCAAGAAAGTTCGGAGTGACAATGGAACGGAGTTCAAGAACGCCAATGTAGACTCTTTTCTCGATGAGGAAGGAATTCTACATGAGTTCTCGGCTACGTACACTCCTCAACAAAATGGAGTTGTTGAGAGGAAGAACCGAACGCTCATAGAGATGGCAAGAACGATGCTTGATGAATACAAGACACCGAAACATTTTTGGGGAGAAGCGGTCGAGACAGCTTGTCATGCTATCAACAGGCTTTATCTTCATAAGCTTCTCGGCAAGACATCATACGAGCTTCTCACCGGTAACAAACCCCAAGTGGGATACTTTCGTGTCTTTGGTTCAAAATGCTATATCCTTGATAAGCATCGTCGGTCTAAATTTGCTCCTAAATCTCATGAAGGCTTTCTTCTTGGTTACGGATCAAACTCCCACACCTACCGTGTCTACAACAATTTCACCCGAAAGGTTGAAGAGACGGTAGACGTGAAGTTTGATGAATCTAATGGCTCGCAAGTAGAGCAAATGCCTATTGATGTAGGAGACAAGGACCCATCGGAAGCAATCCAAGATTTATCTATTGGAAAGATTCGTCCCATGGAAGTGAAGGAGAGTACCTCATTACATATGTGGAGCCACCTACCTCACAGAGAGATGAACCTCAAGGCAACATGGAGGCCTCCACAAGTGGAACTCACCAAGATGAGGAAATGCAACAAGAAGATCCACCACAACCTCCTTCTCCACCACCTCAAGACAACACCAACAACAATGAAGAAGAAGAAGAAGAAGATGAAGATGATGAGGAAGCTGAGCCACAACATCAACAAAAGCTATCCCGAGTTCGAGCAAGAGTCAAGAAGAATCATCCCGTGGAACAAATGATGAACGACATCAACTCCGGGAGAATTACTCGCTCTAAAACTCGCTTAGCTAACTTTTGTGAGCATTACTCATTTATCTCTAGTATTGAACCTATGAAGGTAGAAGAAGCACTTAAAGACCCGGATTGGGTGAACGCTATGCACGAAGAACTACACAACTTCGAGAGGAACAAGGTATGGACCTTGGTAGAGAAGCCCAACGATGATCAAAACATCATTGGAACCAAATGGGTGTTTCGGAACAAGCAAGATGAAGATGGACAAGTCATCCGCAACAAGGCTCGTCTCGTAGCTCAAGGTTACACACAAGTCGAAGGTATGGACTATGGTGAGACCTATGCCCCCGTTGCTAGACTTGAGTCCATTTGCATTCTTCTTGCTTATGCCAATCACCATGATATTACTCTCTATCAAATGGACATCAAAAGTGCTTTCCTAAATGGTGAAATTGAGGAGGAAGTATTTGTGAAACAACCTCCCGGTTTTGTGAATCCCAAAAAGCCTAATCATGTTTACAAGTTGCATAAAGCCCTTTATGGTCTTAAACAAGCTCCTAGAGCTTGGTACAAATGCTTGACTAGTTTTCTTCTTGAAAAAGGCTTTGAGATTGGAAAGATAGACTCAACGCTGTTCACAAAAAGGGTTAATGGTGAACTATTTGTGTGCCAAATATATGTTGATGATATTATCTTTGGTTCAACTAACCCTCATTTTAGCAAGAAGTTTGGACAGCTCATGTCGGAGAAGTATGAAATGTCCATGATGTGTGAACTCAAATTCTTCCTTGGGTTGCAAATCAAGCAATCTAAGGAGGGTACCTTTGTCTCACAAACAAAGTACACCAAGGATCTCTTCAAGAAGTTCAACATGCAAGAAAGCAAAGGTATGAGTACCCCCATGCCTACTAGTGGACATAATGACTTGACAAAAGATGGAGAACCCGTTGATCAAAGGGTTTACCGTTCTATGATTGGTTCTCTACTATATCTTTGTGCTTCTCGTCCTGACATAATGTTGAGTGTATGCATGTGTGCGCGATATCAAGCAGCTCCTAAAGAATGTCATCTTAAAGCTGTTAAAAGGATAGTGAGATACTTGATACACACACCAAACTTTGGCATTTGGTATCCTAAGAGAGCTTCTTTCGATCTTGTTGGCTATTCCGACTCGGACTATGCCGGTGACAAGGTTGATAGAAAGTCAACTTCGGGTACATGTCAATTCCTTGGTCGATCCCTTGTATCTTGGTCCTCCAAGAAACAAAATTCGGTATCTTTATCCACTGCCGAAGCAGAATATATTGCTGCTGGTTCGTGTTGTGCTCAATTGCTATGGATGACACAAACGCTTAAGGATTACGGGATACATGTGAGACGTGTTCCCTTGCTTTGTGACAATGAGAGTGCAATCAAGATTGGACACAATCCTGTGCAACATTCTCGAACAAAGCATATTGAAGTTCGTCACCATTTTATTCGTGATCATATTGCCAAGGGTGATATTAATCTTAAGCATGTTCGTACTGACAAACAACTTGCTGATATCTTTACAAAACCTCTTGATGAGAAAGTGTTTTGTCGCTTGAGGAGTGAGTTGAACATCATTGATGCTTCAAACTTGGAGTAAGAACTCCATTGATGCATGCAAGGCATGAGCCTCTTGACTAATCCTTGATATTTCTCTTATGATGATGATCATATGTCTTGGACACATTTGCCTCCTTGTATTGCATCTAACTCTTTGCAGGTACTTGGATGATCTACATTCCACAAGATTACCACACACTCAAATCATGAGTAATCTTGTCATTGACCAAGTATCTAGCCCTTTGGGATGTTGAGTTCAAGGAACAAAATTCCACATATCCTTTTTGACATCTTATACATCTAGTTGTTCACTCTTGTCATCTTGGATATTCTTGAGTATTTCCTTGCTTGCCTAACCCATGTAGGAAGATGAACTACACAAGTAGAAATGGCGCTCCAACTTCACATTCAATGAGCACCTACATCAAGCTTACCTATATGAGTAAAGCAACAATATGCCCAAGGTATGTTCTTCACATCTTTGAGGAGCTTTACTCAAAGTCATGAGTACAAGCAGCTTCATAAGATGTGATCACATCAAATGCTTAATCGAAAAATGGCAACCCCATTTTGAGCTTAAACGATGAGTATGACCTATGATCAAATGTCCTCATTTGACTCCTAAGTCAATATACTCAAACATAGGTGACTTTGTCGCCGACCTTTACCTAGATGAAGTACATATGTTTTTGGAGTTTTTCTGTTTTCTCTTTTGTTCTCTCATTGAGTTTTCTTTCAAAAAAAAAACTTCATCTAGAAATCTTCTTTATTTTTTTCTTTGTGAATATCCTTCTGGAAATCCTTTTTCTGGCTCTGATCAATTCCCCGAAAATCTTTTACAAATTCATTGCAAATCCTTTGAAACATCCCTCGCAGAGTGAGCTGGTTTATTTCTGTGTTTCCTTGGATTTCTTCCAGGACATCACCTTCTGCAGCTCCACTCAGACTTAAATCTTAAAGAGGGAGAGGACTCAAATTTGGACTCAAATTGTTTCTCTATGAATGTTCTTATTTGCCCTGTTGTGATTCTTCAGGATCCCACTTCTTTCTTTCTTTCTTTCCTTCTTTCCATCTTTCCTGTCCTACCTAGTTTACTGTCCTTTTCGGCACTTGATGTCAAAGGGGGAGAGAACTTAGGGATTAAGGGGAGTAGGGGAGAAGATAAGACTTAAGGGAAGAAGAAAAGCAATCTTATCTTAAGGGGGAGAGAATCACATCAAAGCTTTGTCATGTTTTACATTGGACATTACAATTGGCATCATTCTTTTGATTTTGCTTTTTCCATCACACCCCTCGTTATCACAATTGGTATCTTATTCACAATTGGTATCTCATGAAATCTCTCTGAGTTCATTGAAAATCTTTTAGCTTCGGAGACATGTTTGCTGATTCAAGCCTGTGCTCAATATGAGACACTCTTCATACATGTCCTCCCTGGCTTGGTACTCTTGATGTTCTTGCAGTTGGTTGAAGGAATACTCTTGTGTTATCTAACCTTGTTTTCTCAAGTTTATCCCTTCAGGTACAAGTGCCAAGGAACCTCAAGGTAAGTATATGCATCTTGCAGAATGTGCATGATGGTGACTTGCTTGTAAATACTTGTTTGCAAGAAATCACCATGCACATATGCATTATCACTCACTTCCTTTCTCTTCTGCTCTGATGCATATAGCCAAGCTGCATGTAGCACATCTTGCTTATCTCTCTTGTGTGCTTGTGGTAGTCCAAAACCATAATCTATGAAAATCTTGCACACTTGTAGGGGGAGCTTGTGTACTACATGCTTGTCAAAGCTTTCATGATAATCCTGTCTTTCTTTCAATAAGCTTTGATGTCTTGTTCAATATAATTTCAGTGTGTTGCCATCAATTACCAAAAAGGGGGAGATTGAAAGCACATTTGCTCTCCGGGTGGTTTTGGTAATTAATGACAACATACTTTGTGGTTGGACTAATGCTTTTATCAAGTATGTTTCAGGAAACCCAATCACATTGGTATGGCAAGATGACTGAAGAAGTGGACCCCTCAAGTGCTAAGACAAGCATTGGCAAAAGCTCAAGACTCCATTTTTGGTTTAGTGATCAAAGATCACATTGAGTCCATAGGAAAAGCCAATACTATTAAAAGGGGATGAGGTTGTGTTAATGTTCTTGTTGCTCAAGTGCTTGGTGATCTAACTCCCTCAACTATCAGCACTATTCACTACTTAACACACACCCATAAGTAATCTCGGTCAAACCAACTCTGTCTCACCGAGATGAAGTTATCTCTACAAACCCTAACATCTCGGTCACACCGATTCTTTCAACTCAGTCCCACCGAGATGAACCACTTCTGCCATATTCCAAACCCTAGAAAAATCGGTCTTACCGAGTTTGAGATCGGTCACACCGAAACTGAACTGCCAACCTTCTGTAACCACTTCACATCATTTCGGAATAACCGAGTTTGTATTATCGGTCTCACCGAAATGGACAAGCTTGTCTTGGATCAAATCGGTCTCACCGATAATCAATTTTCGGTCAAACCGATTCTGGCATGTTCCTACTCTTTCTCAAATCGGTCCAACCGAGTTTTCTTTCTCGGTCTCACCGAAAATCTCCAACGTTCATATCAGATACACTTTCGGTCTCACCGAGATGGTATTTTCGGTCCCACCGAAAATCCCAACGTTCACTATATTTGAACTTTCGGTCTAACCGAGTTTTCACTTCGGTCTGACCGAGATTGGTCAAATGTGTGTGTAACGGTTGGATTTTGTGTGGAGGCTATATATACCCCTCCACCCCCTCCTCATTCGTGAGGAGAGCCATCAGAAAGTACTACCATTCCTACCATACACTTTCTGAGAAGTGAACCACCTACCCTTGTGTTGAGATCAAGCCATTCCATTCCTACCATATGAAACTTGATCTCTAGCCTTCCCAAGTTGCTTTCCACTCAAATCTTTCTTCCACCACAGCCATATCAGTGAGGAGAGTTGAGTGTTGGGGAGTTTATCACTTGAAGCACAAGAGCAAGGAGTTCATCACCATCAACACCGTCTATTACCTTTTGGGGGGTGGTGCCTCCTAGATTGGTTAGGTGTCGCTTGAGAGCCTCCGTCTTTGAGATGTGGAGTTGAACCAAGAAGTTTGTAAGGGCAAGGAGATCGCCTACTTCGTGAAGATCTACCCCGAGTAAGGCTAGTCCTCCGTGGGCGTAGGCCGTGATGGAATAGACAAGGTTGCTTCTTCGTGGACCCTTCGTGGGTGGAGCCCTCCGTGGACTCGCGCAGCCGTTACCCTCCGTGGGTTGAAGTCTCCATCAACGTGGATGTACGATAGCACCACCTATCGGAACCACGACAAAAATCTCCGTGTCACCAAACTGCGTTTGATCTTCTCCACTTCCATTTACTATATATGCAATTTACTTTCCGCTGCCCATACTCTAGAATTGCATGTGTAGTATGTTACTTGACTTGATCTTAATTGCAAAACTGCCTAAAACTTTGCACAACCAAAAGGCAGATTTTTTATCTTGTCAAGTAGTCTAATCACCCCCCCCCTCTAGACCTACTTCTTCGATCCTACAACACATTCAGGGGATCTTAGAACCAAGGACCCCTGAATCGCTCCCGTCTGGTGAATTGCCGATGGTTCGGAGATTTATCAGCGGCTTCTTCCTGAATCACTACATCAATCCCACAGCTGATAATGAAGATTTCAGCATGCGTTCTCCTGAAACATTGAGTAAGAGTTAGCCGCTAAACATATACGCATGGATCCATTGTTTTCCATCTGATGAGGTCTTCGTATTTCGTACACTATGATTAATTATGTAATGCATATATGTGTGGACAAATCGTTGGATTTTAGCTACCATATGTTCAATTGCAATTGTTGCGAAATCTGATGAATATTCTTCGTGTGGACACTATTTGTTTAATTGAATATTATGACGAATTTGCTTTTTGCATGCCGATTCAAAATGGGATATTTTTTTAACCTGGCAATTGCTCAACACACGGTTCAACTGAATGAGTGTGTATGATGCACATCGGAAAGCATACATCAATCATAGCGGAACCGTCGATGATACACAACAGATCGCAAACGATTTGCAGTGTTACTACGTGTGCGTAGGGTCTCCGAAACTGTTTGTGATATCATGGTATCGCACACGAGAGCCCAGAGTAAACCATGCCCAATGTAAAATAAAATCCCACTCGTAATTTTTTCAGGAAACGTGTGGGATCCCAAATGAAAAGCACACGTCACTCTTGCCGCAACCATCGGTGATACACAAGAAATCACAAACGGTCTGCAGCACTTGTATATTTGCGAAGGGGCTCCTGAAACGTTCGTGATAGAACATTATCGCACACGGTAATTGTTGCGAAACGTGTGCGATGGAGTCTTGCATGATAGACAGGTTTTGTAGAAAACTCGTGTGCGATGGGGCCCATATCGCACACAGTTCATATGTTGGCCCGTGTGCCTTACATACTGTTTCCCAAATGGTTCATTACGACACACTGTTTGGTTTCACTGCATCATTAGAAACATTTAATCATCGATCCCACACGTGCGGAAGAATTTAGTGTGTGCTACATCGCACACGATTACATTTTGCAAGGCCTCTGGATCATGGCTCCATATCCCCGACGGTTTTTGGGTCGTGTGGGAAGGAACCCCCTATAGCCCACACTCACTTGGCGACGGTCCCAAATGCCGTTGCGGAAAGGGGTTCAAAACCGTGTGTATAGCACCGACTGATACGTCTCCAACGTATCTACTTTTCCAAACACTTTTGCCCTTGTTTTGTACTCTAACTTGCATGCTTTGAATGGAACTAACCCGGACTAATGTTGTTTTCAGCAGAACTGCCATGGTGTTATTTTTGTGCAGAAATAGAAGTTCTCGGAATGACCTGAAAATCAACGTAGAATTATTTTGGAATATATAAAAAATATTGGCGAAAGAAACAAGACCAGGGGGCCCACATCCTGTCCACGAGGGTGAGGGCGCGCCCCCTGGGCGCCCCCTATCTCGTGGGCCCCCTGATGCTCCACCGACCTCAGCTCCGACTCCACATAATCACTTTCGGGGAGAAAAAAAATCAGAGAGAAGGATCCATCGCGTTTTACGATACGGAGCCGCCGCCAAGCCCAAATCTCTCTCGGGAGGGCTGATCTAGAGTCCGTTCGGGGCTCCGGAGAGTGGAGATCCTCGGCGTCGTCATCATCAACCTTCCTCCATCACCAATTCCATGATGCTCACCGCCCTGTGTGAGTAATTCGATCGTAGGCTTGCTGGACGGTGATGGGTTGGATGAGATTTACCATGTAATCATGTTAGTTTTGTTAGGGTTTGATCCCTAGTATCCATTATGTTCTAAGATTGATGTTGCTATGACTTTGCCATGCTTAATGCTTGTCACTAGGGCCCGAGTTCCATGATTTCAGATCTGAACCTATTATGTTTTCATGAATATATGTGAGTTCTTGATCCTATCTTGCAAGTCAATGGTCACCTACTATGTGTTATGATCCGGCAACCCCGAAGTGACAATAATCGGGACCACTCCCAGTGATGATGGTAGTTTGAGGAGTTCATGTATTCACTATGTGTTAATGCTTTGGTCCGGTACTCTATTAAAAGGAGGCCTTAATATCCCTTAGTTTCCAATAGGACCCCGATGCCACCGAACGATAGAACAAAAGATGTCATGCAAGTTCTTTTCCATAAGCATGTATGACTATATTCGGAATACATGCCTACATTACATTGATGTACTGGAGCTAGTTCTGTGTCACCCTATGTTATAACTATTACATGAGGAATCGCATCCGACATAATTATCCATCACTGATCCAATGCCTACGAGCTTTTCACATATTGCTTGTTGCTTAGTTACTTTACCGCTGCTACTGTTACAATCACTACAAAACTGCTACCGTTACTTTTGCAACTACTACCGTTACTTCCATATTACTTTGCTACTAAATACTTTGCTGCAGATATTAAGTCTTCCAGGTGTGGTTGAATTCACAACTCAACTGCTTATACTTGAGAGTATTCTTTGGCTCCACTTGTGTCGAATCAATAAATTTTGGTTGAATATTCTACCCTCGAAAACTGTTGCGATCCCCTATACTTGTGGGTTATCACCGACGTGTACCAGTGATGGGTGCTTTCTTTTATTCATTTGAATTCCTTCGTAGCCGGATTTTGTGTTCATTCTAGATGATTGCTATGGTGTCACCTACCCTCGAAAATTTTGTCAACTCCCCTAGGGTTTTTGGAATATTTGGTTATTTATAAAGCAAAGAGGCGATGCGGGAGGCCACCGAGGTGGGCATAACCCACCTCGGTGCGCCTGGCCCCCCAGGCGTGCCCTGGTGGGTTGTGCCCCCCTCGGGGTACCCCCCAGGTGCTTCTCTAGCCCACTGGATGTCTTCTGGTCCAAAGAAAATCTCCAAAAAGTTTCGCTGCATTTGGACTCCGTTTGATATTGATTTTATGCGATGTAAAAAACAAGCAAAAAACATCAACTGGCACTGGGCACTATGTCAATAGGTTAGTCCCAAAAAATGATATAAATTTGATATAAAATGATTGCAAAACATCCAAGAATGATAATATAATACCATGGAACAATAAAAAATTATAGATACATTGGAGACGTATCAGCCATGATGTCCTCATCTACCACTACTACATGGCCACAGAGCCTTGCGACCCTTTCGCTAGGTTTGTCAGCAACACCGACTACAAGTTTGCTATGGTGTAAACTACCGACGATGTAAAAGCGCTCAGGGTTACGATCTTGGCGTGCAAGAACCTTGTCGAAATCCGTGACCACTACAGGGTATGTGGTAGCATGAAGAAGGACTCCCTGGTTGAACTTGCCTCGGCCATCATTGACCCCTACTACGAAAAGATAAAGCAGGATGCCAACAGAACACATCCCCTATTGTGGCATGGGGCCTGGATGCGGCAACTGGATGAACCTCACCTCAGGTTCACGGCCAAGAGCGTGTACAGATGCTACGAGATGAATAGGCGGAACATTGACATGAGGAACTGCCTCGTTCCCAAAATGGACGAGGCGCCGAATCGAGCCACAAGAAGAGCAGTAGCGGCAAGCATCACAAGAAGCGGATGATGATCAGATGACTGTTTATCCTAGTAAATTATGCATGTAATATATAGTTTACTTTGGTGTGTGGAAATGTCATGTGTGTGGCAGCCACCTATGTAATTATGCATGTAATAGTTTACTTTGGTGTGTGCAATTAAATGTCATGTGTGTAGTAGCCACCTATGTAATTCAATATTTAATTTGGTTATGCAACCATGTCCTTATAAGTGTGTATATATATGTTTTGTTCTGTATGCAATCCCATCTCACTATACACACATCTTATTAGTAACAATCGCTTGTGTTATTATCGGTCTTCGCACACATTTCCGATTACAGACCTGTTTGCCACATATCTCACACATCTTATTAAATTAAACTGTTTCTATTCTCTTGGATCAACGCAAACAATTCATCCGAGTGGACTGTTTGCCCTCTATCACACACACCTTAATCTGGCTGACCGTTTCTTTTGTTCCGCCTAATGACAAACAGTTCATTCGAGTGAACTGTATGCCGCCAATCGCACACACCTTGATCTGGCTGACATTTTCTGTTGTGTTGCCTAATCACAAAAAGTTAATCCAAGTGAACTATATTCCGTATATTCCACACACTTTCATTTGGCTGCCCATTTCTGTTGTTTTTCTTCATCGCAAACAGTTCATTGGTGTGAACCATATGCCCCTCATCGCACACATAAGTAAAATCCGAACCGTGTTTGATGTATCCGCCATCACAAACATTTTGCATCCTTTTTGACGGTTTTTTTACATCACCATTTGCTATAAATGCATCGCACACAATTTCATCGAAGGGTCTCTGATTGTAGTGTCGCGTTAGTAGCATCCTGCAGTAGTGTTAGCTGCAGCCTGCTCAACAAAGACATTATATGCTTCGTTATTAGTTACCTCTGGCAGTGGATATTTCTGCGATATAATCTTCACAAAATCGGTAACGGTATGATTATATTCTGGCACATGGCTTGTGTCCAGCACTTTGGTCCTCTCTTCATTGATTCTCACCATTTTAATATCTTAAACCGGGTTAGGCTCTGGTTTACCTACAAACTTGGCTAAGATTAATGTTTGGCTCTATGCAATCTTAGCTACTTGTGCTTCCATGTTCTTGGATCTTCATTCAAGTATCTCCACATCATTTGTTAGTCTAACAATGTTACTATTCAAGTGATCAAGTAAGTTATCATGATTCTTCAAGATATTATTGAAGTTTTCATTCTACTCGGTTTGACTAGCAACATTTTTTTAGGAGTTTCTTCAGGAGTATTTCTATTGCTGGTAAGAGCTCAATTAAAATTATTGTATTCTCCTCCATTACTAAGATAAGGGAGTTTGGGAGCATAACCATTATTTTTCTAGTTGGGATTATAGCTATTACGAGAAATAAAATTCACATCGCTAGTTTCTTCATTAGTGATGGCACTAACTTTTACCTCTTTACCTTTCATCACAGAGATAAGTTCATCAAGCTTGGCTGTCAACTCCGTGCTACCTTTTTCTATTGCATTCACCATCTTGGTGGTGGCTCTTTCAACATGCCATTGGGCATCATTCACTTATATATCATCAAGTAGTTTCTTGACATCACCTATGGGCTTTCTCATGATTGTTCCTCCCGCAACTATATCAAGCATAGTTTTTGACATGTGATTTAAACTATTATAAAACATATGAAGGATTAACCACTCCTCCATTCCATGGTTAGGGCAATTCCTCATTGCTACTTTGATTCTATCCCACGCAAGCGCTAGTGGCTCACGTTCTTCCTAATTGAAACATGCAAGCTGAGAATGTAATTGCATAACCTTCGCAGGTGGTAAAAAACATGGATAAAAATTCCTAGAACAATCAGCCAAAGAAGTAATACTGCCTCTATGTAGAGCTAGAAGCCATTCTTTTTTCTTTTCCTCTAAAAAATAAAGGAAATAGACACAACATCAAAGCGTTGGGGTCATAATCTTCAGTGCATGTCATGTTGCACAATTTAGTAAAATTATCCAAGTGCATACCGGCATCTTCAGAAGCAGAGCCTCCAAATTAGTCTGGTTAAACCATGGAAACTAAGTTTGGTTACTCAGCAGCTGCAACCTCTTGTAGTGCTATAGGTTCACCCATGAAGTTGTCGCTGGGAGTAGCAAAACTCCCAAGATTACGAGCCATGGCAATCTTTTCATTTTTTTAACTGACAAGACATGCAACAAGAAATAAACCTTAAACTAAAAATAGGAAAGTAAAAAAATAGAAACTAAAATTTAACTTTAACAAAAACTCTAAATACAAAGACTAGGAATAATACTAAACTCCCCCTGGTGAACAGCGCCATAAAAATTGCTTAATACCTCCTTTTGGTGATTCGGTAATGGAACGGAAAAGTGTATCCCGCACCTATTTCCCCATAGGTGACCCTGGGTCATCGAACCCATGAGACACTAGTACGCGTTGGTGCTATACAAACGGTTTTAAACCCCTTTCCGCGACAGCATTTGGAACCGTCGCCTAGTGAGTGATGGCGATTGGGGGGTCCTTCCCACACGACCCAGAAACCGTCGGGGATATGCCCTCCTAGCACACACGCTCGGCAAAATGAGGTCGTGTGCGACCGGCGAGCGCTCAAATACGGAAATACGTACAATAGAGCTAAAAAATTCATTTATACAGGCGAAATTGTTTCTGGTCACAAGTACATCCCACACAGTTAGTCCCCGCTAAACGTTTCCGTTCATATGTACAACGCACACAGTCGCTCCAAGGAAAACGTTTCCGTTCACAGGTACATCACACACAATTTTCCCATTAAATCGTTTGTGATACCGTTGCCATTGCACACGATATTAACAATTTTATCGTTTGCGTTATTGAATGCATCACACAATAAAATGTGTGGCAAAGGCTGTCCATCACACACCAATTTTTATATGGTAAACGTTTGCGCAAGGTGGCCTAATGCAAACAGTTTTCAAGAGGATGTCGTCTGTGCAGTGGAGATTGATCGCACACGTAGTGAATCCTAGAAACGTTTCTGACCTCCACGTCTATCGCAGACGTTTTGCTTTTGCAAACCGTGTGCAGTGTAATCCCTAATTTAAAAATCACATGTTTTGAATTTGAAAGTAGGCAATCACTTACTAGTCGAAGGCACGTGCTTTGCACGTGTACATTCTTAATAAAAAGATTCACACAAAAAGCAAATTTGCAATACAAGTTGAGCACCTATTACATGGATTGTATTAGCTTTGCAACCTGTACCAAGTTATGATGTCTTCATAAATTTTCATTTTCTTAAATTTCCAAAATATGCCAAGAAATGTTGGTTAGTGCCTGCTCTCTTTGTAAAGAAATATAAGACTTTTTAGACTTATATTTCTTTACGGAGGGAGTACTACTTCACAAACCTGCATTCAATGTTCACAAAATAGTAATTCATGTCATGGAATCATATTTTGCTGAGAAAATGATCATCTCCATGCATTCTACATCACCTAGGCGTAGATGGAATACAGCTAGAGGTTAGGCTAGAATTATTAAAGGGTCGTATATCCAGAAAGAATTGCCAAAAAATGGAATATATACGAAAATACATAATGGAACCTCGGTATAGGTGCGCCCTAATTAAAAAATATTCAAAAGGTTAAACAATTCTAAAACTTGTTTTAACGAATATGATCCAGTGTTATACTCATGTGTATATGTTCGTGAAGAAATGACTTTCATGATCCTCCGTTAAAAAACATTTATATATATAAAAGTTACAATTCGATTTTCTCTTTTAAAATATACTACTTACTATTTGTATATTTTTTTCCTTTTACAAACACACTATTCAACTTTGTAAGTTGCTATTTTATTTTTCCCGCCTAGATGAACACTGTAGTCATTTCTTCATTAAACTTCATACGTGAATAGAACACTCAATCATATGTGCCAAGAGAACATTTTTCACTTGATATTTAAAAAATAAAAAATGCTATATAGGATGGGTCTAGAACCTTGTCCCAAAAATCTGAACCGACATGTATGTCCATATATACACATTTTTTTGGAAAAGTCCATATATATACATGTATATGCATGGCAGTAGCTTTTTTGTATATTATCTAAAACTCGTGAAAAAGCATGGCAATTTTTTTTGAGACAATCATCGCCAGGCTTTATTCAGTGATCAAAGTGTTTACAGGTAAGAAAGCCAGGTCCCCGGGTTGGCCCAACCAAACATGGCGTCCAAACCCGAGTTCTAAAGCGTGCCTAGCGAGATTGTGAGCCTCAACATTCGAGCTCCTATACTCATGAGTTATATTACAAGAATTAAAAAGACTAGTTCGATAAATTTTTTCTTGAATTATAGCTCCATACTCCGACTTGGAGTTTTTCTCCTGGATATCTCTGACTACCGTCTTGCAATCCGACGCAATAAGAATCCGGTTAACATATAAGTCTTGTGCCAGAGCTTGGCCTTCCCTGGTCGCCATTGCTTCCAAAGTGGCAGCTTCGGATATGAACTTTACCTTACACGCAGAAGCTCCCAGAAAATTGCCCTCATCGTCACGGCACACTGCCGCAACCACTCCAAAAGATCGTTCAGTTGCCACAGCCGCATCCGTATTTATCTTCGCATGTCCCTCCGGAGGGGGCACCCACGCTGCTAGTCGTGGCACCTTCCTGGACCGAACTGAAGTATTTTTGTCCATGATCTTAATATCTCTCAGAAAGTTATTGATAAAACTGTTTGTCTTGAAAGGGCTCTCAAAAATGTCTTCATGAACTGCTCTTCGTCGAGCTCTCCAGATTGACCACAATGTTACCACTACTCGAGTAAAGTCCTCATGCGATAACGCATCATGAATTGTGAACAGCCAGCTCCTGGCATTCATTGACAGATTTTCTATCATGGTTTCCACCGCTTCTTCAGAACTTAAAGCCCATATGCTCCTCGCCATGACACAGTCTATGAGCGCATGCTTCCAGCTGTCCTCTATCGTGCACAAGGGGCAGATCTTTGTTGTTGACATATTCCGATGATGTAATAGATCCCCTGTGGGTATAGTCTCGTGGCAAAGTCTCCATAAGAACACTTTTATCTTTGATGGTACCTTCAAATTCCACAAAGAGGTCCAAGCCCTCTCATCTTCTGAGAAATCAACCCGACCACCCACAGGCTGCAGTAGCTCTTCATTGCTCCTCTTCGCTCCCGCAAACAACTTGTAAATTGATCTAACCGAGAAGAAGCCTCTTGTATCCTCTCCCCACGCCCAGTAATCCTCCACTCTACTTGTACAGAGTGGGATCCTCAAGATGATGTCCGCATCTATCTGTATAAAGGTAGCTCGTACCTTCTCTTCATTCCAAGTTGCCGATGAAACATCAATCAGCTCCGAGACCCAGATAGGTCTTTCATCCACTAGAGAGAGCATCGGCCTCCTCATCCCCGATCTTGGCAGCCAATTATCTTCCCGCACTCTAGTTGATTCTCCGGTCCCAATTCGTCTAACGAGTCCTCGTGAAAAAGATTCTCTCCTGTCCAGCACTGCCCTCCAAATTTGTGAGGGATAACTACCCAACTCGGCCTCCAGAAACGAGACTGTCGGAAAATATTTAGCTTTCAAAACTCTCGCACTTAAGGATAACGGATCCTGTATAATTCTCCATGCTTGCCTCGCCAGAAGGGATAGGTTAAAAATTTCTATATCTCGAAAGCCCAATGCTCCCAAATGTTTTGGTTTTGTGCAGACGTCCCAAGACACCCAATAGGGTTTCCTCTTCCCCCTTTTACTTCCCCACCAAAACTGCCTTATCATTGAAGTAATGCTTTCACAAATCCCTCTCGGCAATCTGAAACATGCCATGGAGTAAACTGGGATTGCTTGTGCTACTGCCTTGATCAACACCTCCTTTCCTCCATATGAAAGCAATTTCTCCATCCAACCCTTGATTTTGTCCCACACTCTATCCCTCAAAAATTTGAAAGTCCCGTTCTTTGAGTGTCCCACATCCGTTGGCATACCCAGATATCTATCCGTAAGTTGCTCATCATGCACATTGAGAAGATTTTTAATACCATCACGAACCACTTGTGGACACCCTTTGCTGAAAAATATCGAGGACTTACTATTATTCACTCTCTGGCCCGAAGCATGGCAGTAAGTATTTAGCAGGTTTGATACCACTTGTGCACCCTCATTACTTGCCTTGAAAAGCAGCAGGCTATCATCAACAAAGAGTAGATGGTTGACAACTGGAGCTGTCGGAGCCACCTGAACCCCCACAAAAGCTGACGATTGAGGAACGGATTTAAGTAGGCACGAAAGGCCCTCCGCTGCTAACAAGAAAAGATAAGGTGATATCGGATCTCCCTGCCTAATACCTCTTCAAGGTCTGAATTGTTGCAATTGCTCTCCATTAAAAAGGACTGAAAAAGATACTGAAGTGATCATCTTCATAACTGTGCTTACCCATATTGGAGCAAAACCAAGTTTCACCATCATTGCCTCGAGATTGTCCCATTCTAGCCTATCATAAGCTTTCATCATATTGAGTTTCAATGCACAGCTGCTACTACCCTTTGCCTTGCTCCTCTTAATAAAATGCAAACACTTGTACGCTGTAATAATATTATCTGTTATAAGTCTTCCTGGGACAAACGCAGATTGTTCCTCTGATATGATCTCTGGTAAGATTTGCTTCAATCTATTTGCAATAACCTTCGAAGCAATCTTGTACAGTACATTGCATAAACTTATAGGTCTAAACTGAGTTAGCAAAGTTGGGTTCATTACCTTAGGGATCAAAACCAGGAAAGTGTCATTTATACATTCTGGATTCTCTTCTCCTCTCACAATTCTGAGTACCGCTTTGGTCACCTCCTCACCACAAACATCCCAATGTGTTTGATAAAAATGAGCAAGGAATCCATCAGGTCCTGGTGACTTGGTGGGAAACATCTGGAAAAGTGCTGTTTTCACTTCCTTCTCACTGTAGTCCGCAACAAGCATAGCATTCATTTCAGGAGTAACTTTCTGAGGTACATGGTCCAGAACCGCTTGAATATTAGTTACTCCCTCTGATGTGTACAGAGACTTGTAAAAATCGGTTACCATCTCTTTCAGCTCCTTCGGGTCCTCCACCTGGACTCCTAACGAGTTCATCAGCGCCCTTATCATATTTTTCCTACGCCTCAAGTTCGCCCTCATGTGAAAGAACTTAGTGTTTCTATCCCCCGACGTTAGCCAGTCTATCCTTGATCTCTGGCGCCAAAGCAGTTCCTCCCTGTGGTAAAGCTCCACCAATTTCTTATTAAGCTTCCTTTCAGTCTGGCTCGGACTAGTGCGAGCGGGATCATCTCGGAGCCTCTCAAGCTCCTCTTTTATGCTTTTCATCTCCCTCCTAACCGACCCAAAGGTCCTCTTATCCCAGCCCCCCGGGCTCTTGGATAGTTTTTGAAGCTTTTCTTTTAAATCGTACACTCTATCAACCTTATCACCTTTATTCCAAGAAGAACGAATTGTATCCTTTAAATCCTCATGTGTTTCCCAGGCCACTTCATACCGAAATATTTTGCTCTTTATCTGACTCGCCACTTCACCCCTATTTAAAGAGAGGTGAATGGGGCCATGATCTGACGTGGCCGAAGTGACATGATTAAGAACTGCCAAGGGAATCATAGTGCACCAGTCCGTAGCTCCCAGCGCCCTATCCAACCTCACTCTAGTATATGAGCCCCCTGAAACTTTCTTTTCAAACGTCCAAAAACGCCCTTTGAACCCAATATCCATCAACATGCAAGTATCAACTGCGTCACGAAAACCTTGTATCTGCGCATTGCTACGTTGACCAATTCCTTCATGCTCTTCCGGACATAACACCTCGTTAAAATCTCCAATACAAAGCCAAGGAAGCAGACTCAAAGAAGAGATATTTTTCATAGTGTCCCACGTCTGGTGCCTAAGGTGAGTTTGAGCCTCCCCATACACCACTGTGAGTCTCCAGGGGTCGAAACCACCCTCTCAAACTCCACAATCCAGATGATAGTCCGAGTAACCCAAAATCTCAATATCAATATCATTATTCCAAAACAAGCCAATACCTCCACTCCTTCCATCACTACTAACAGCATAGCAATGATCAAAACCTATTGAACTGGCTAAACTTCTACCCTAGCTTTATCAACTTGAGTTTCTACTATACAAAGCAAGGTAGGGACAAACTTCTTCGTGATTTCGCGAACTCGCGAATTGTCGAGGCTTTGCCCGCACCCCGACAATTCCAACTGATTATGCTCATTGGTCCCGGCGGCGCCCCTCAAGGGAGCCCGCCGATATTGCAGTTTTTTCTTTGTTCCTCTCATCACCTTCTCCATATTCACCTTGGTCTATCCCCTTTTTTGACCTTTTGTTTATCTTCCTAGGAGAGACGTACACCGGCGGCATGGGGGGAATGCCTGGTGGTGTCTTTGCAAACGGGACCAATCCCAACTCTTCTGGCAGCTCTGAAGATTGAGCAACCATTGCCATACTCGCCTGAGAATTTTCCACCGAAGCTCTCTTATTGGTGCCCCTGATATCAGAGGCCACCTCTTCCATACGGTTCCCTGTGTCAGCTCCCTGGACATCTTCTTTTGGGGCATCACTCCCATGACCGGAGTCTCTGTTATTCGCTGCTCCTCCCCTTCCTTGGTACATTCCACGACCTCTTCCTCATTCCCCTCCTCTACCCCTACCTCCACGGAAGAAAGATCTCCCATCAGAAGGCTAGTTGTAGGGTACTTCCCGACGTTTCGCAAGCATCCAGCTTCCCCACTTTTTATCAGATTCACTCCAGACACCATTGCCACACTCCTCAAAGACATGACCCATGATGCCGCAGATTTTGCAGAAGAACGGGACTTTTTCATACTTCACCACTAGCATCTTTCTCCCCTCTCCTTCCACGTTAAGAGGGGTAAACCTAGTCAAAGGTTTGGCAGTCAGAACACAAACCCTAGCTCTTACATAGTCCCCCTCATAGAAGAGATTAGGACGAAGTTGAACCTCCCTCACTTTGCCAATCCTGCGGGCTAGCTCGTCCACCACCTCCGGGTGGCGATAGAGGTCAGGGACCTTATGAATCTGCGCCCACAGAAACAGACCATCTAGGGCATAATCTTGGGGATCAGTTACCCCATCATAATCCTCGATAACCACCGCAAAGTTCCTGAACAGCCAGGGTCCCCCATGGACTACTTTCTTCCAATCTCCTAGGCAGTACATCTGGAAGATGAATCTGTTTGCCCCCGCCTCCCTGAATTTTGGCGTTTGCGCAAGGCCCCAAACGAATGTCAGCGTATCAAACAAGGACGATGAACTGAAAGGCCTGTTAGTATTAACCCTAGCCACCGCCATCCAGCGGGCTTCTTCCTTGAATTGCTTAACTTTTTCCTTCCCTATGATCACATCATCAAGTTCCTCATCTAGCAGATCCATGTTCTTTAGCATCTCTTCTAGATCAGACTCTTCCCCTCGCCCGGATCGAGACGAAGATCCTCTTTCCTCCGCCATCTAGGACAGGGTATAGGATAGCACGACCCCCAGCCTCGCGGTCACCCGAAGACGGCAGCAAAGACGGCCGGTGTAGCGACAGAACCTCCCGCCGGCAGAAGATCGCCTGGCGGAGGCAAAGATGAAACCCTAAACGAGAGGGTAAAACTCCGAACTGTGCTGAAAAAAAAGCATGGCAAATAGCCATCCACCTTTCCGCCTGGGCTGAACTATGAATTTTGGTTGACACTCGGCCATACGGGCCACTAAGCCTGCCACTGGGCAGCTATCGCCACTGTAGAAAAAAAAAGCAGAGCGTCAGCACTCAGCACACCACCACACCCTTCGTCAGATCCCGTTCCTTTTTCTCAAAAGAATTAAATATCAGATCCCCGTTCTTGCCTGCCCCGTGGAGGCGTGGACGCAGCGTTCCTGCAGCCAGACGCTCCACGTCTCCACAGCGAATGGGATCAACAATCCATTTTCTCCAAGCATCCAGCCTGGACCAAGAGGCGACTGTGGGTTGTGGAGTCTTCCAGAAGGCGCGAGTGTTTGTAGGTTGGCGGGAGAAACGTGAGTGGCGAATCCATGCGCTCTGAGCCGTTTGATCAAATAGATCCGACGGCTACAAATGAATTCATGTTGGAAGATGCGGCAGAACATGTGAGATAAATGTAGATTCAAATATTCAAAAAAACATGTACTATAGTAGTAGAGATTTCACATCCACCCATGTTTATTACAAATATAGGTTCAACCACGAATGCATAATTCGATGCACATGTACATATACTGAATAACTACAGAAGCACCAAGTAAAGAATGATGAACCACAGTTGTACTAAAAACTGTAAATAGAGAGGCGAAAGACATTCTGGTTGCTGGAGAAGGTGAAGCAAAATGCCCATATTGTGCCCTCCTCCATGCGTAATGCGCGCACGACTCTAGGCCAACCCCTTGTGATGGCTTCCCATCCATCCTTCACTGTCTTCATTACGACTTCTCGATGGTCATTGTAGCCTAGATGAAATACTTTAACCTTCATTACGTGTCCACCAATGATGTACTTTGCGAGGTAATCTTGAGTGAACTGCTTCGGGAACCACTGGGAACGAAAAAGATTCAGACATTGTTGTCTAACAACTCATTATGGGCAGTAAAAAGAGAAGGCTGCAGAGTTTGTAGTTACCATCCTACAGTTCACTGTTGTATTCGATAGAGCATAAACAAATAATTTTCTTGCCACCATTCATATCTTTTTGCTAATAACCTTATCAGTTTCCCCACTTGATGCTTGTTCATGAATATCTCATTGCCCCATACATAAAAAGGATCGATGCGTGGATCCTTGCCAAGGGCATATGTACCAACAAGAAACAAGTCAATATTAGAAGCTAACAAGTGTCCAGGCCTGGATCTATATGCACTACATTATGGAACGACGGGGGGAGTACAAGCCGAGGGATGAAGCTAACCTCGGCGGAAAATGGTGGCCACTCCCGTTGTTGTCTTGCATAAGTAGTGGAAAGGCATGATAAGTACAACAACCTTAACATCAAACAAATATAGCAAAGGTAAATAACATCATCTCCAAATGATAGCTTGAATGTGTTGGTTTCAACATGCTGTTAAAGCAGATATAAAATGGAAGGCAATGTTACCGACATCAGACTTAACAACCATCAAATATTGCAATTCAAACTGGTATTATTGAAAATGAATAGAACATAGGTAATGCTTAAACATCACACTGGATAAATGTGTAAAACTGAAATAAAGGGCATGTGTTAAGTACACCAGGAATAATTGGAACCAAATATAGCCGTTCAAACTGGTATTGATGTAGTCGAGTGGCACAGTTCCGACTTGCACATAATGAACAACACATTGTGAATGACTGAAATAAACAAGGCATAAATGACCAGTATAACAACCAAATATAGCCATTGAAAACTAGACAGAGCCTCACTGCAACCACCCTAACAAGCAAATACAGATAAACATGGCATATGCTTGAAAACTAGACAAATGCTCACTGCAACCAACCTAACAAGCAGATAAAGATAAATAAGGCATCTGCTTGATAATTGGACAAATGCTAAAAAAGCAACCTAACAACCAAATACAGATAAACAATGCATCTGCTTGATAACTAGACAAATGCTAAAAAGGTAACCTAACAACCAAATACAGATAAACAAGGCATCTGCTTGATAACTGGACAAATGCTCACTGCAACCAAACTAAGAACCAAATACATATAAACAAGGCATCTGCTCGATAACTGAATAAATGCTTACTCCAACCAACCTAACAACCAAGTACATATAAACAAGGCATCTACTCACTATAAACAATAAAATATAGCCATTTGTGAAATTGAAGTGGACACTTCATACTTAAACATCACATAGCCCTATTGAACAATACATTTTTGTAACTGAAATAATTAAACACGTCACAGTTAAAGCACCGCATGACAAATGCTGCTACAGCAAAGGGTACGGGTTGGAAAGCTAGAAAAGGTAAGATTTGCTGATAGAATGTTGCCTCATATTTCATGGACAGGATCCTTCCAGTTGGAATAACATAGACCCATGCTGCGCTCTCTGATGTCATAGATGGGCTGTTTCACCTTGGAAGAACCTTCGTGGGTGCCCTCCTCGTGGTCGCGATCGTGGTCGATGAGATTTGACTTGGCAATTGAGGATCCCAAGCCGCCGCAGTAGAACGTGTCCTTCAGAAATGACAAAATGGGCTCGATGGCGTATAAAGCTTGCAAATCCTTGGCTGCTTGGTGGAGGAGATCAGCGGCAGGGCTGTCGAAGAGATCAACGGCGGTTGAACCAGAGAGGTTGATGTCATAGCCAGCTTTCTCGAGATACAATAATATGCTAGCTCGCTGGCATGAAGCCTTCGGCATGGCAACGTAGTAAATGTCTTCGCCGGCTTCCGCAGTGATGTGTTGCTCCGGGATCGACAGGTCAGGGCGAACGGCGGCCACCTCTCCAACGTCCACCGAAGAGGCCATGATAAACCTCTTCTTGGCCGAACACTCATCGGGCTCCCCGGGATATGTGGTTGATCTTAGGCTGCGACATTCTGGAGTAGGGGATGTGGATCTAGCGGGGAGGGACATCGCAGGTCTCATCTAAAAACTCATGAGAGAGGGGCGATGGTATGTGAATCATTGGGTAACCTGAACTTTATTATCTAAGCTAGGAGGAACGGGTAGACCGGCAGGGGTTGGCGGCGGCGCCGACGGCGGCCGTGAGCTAGGGTTCGAGGGGGGATGGGGGTGGGTGGGGGACTATGGAGGGGGTGATGGTGTTTGAGGATACACCGCGGCTACTGAAAATTTTATTAATGGTGGGTGGAGATATTGGTGGACGAGGGAGGGCGACGGTTCAAATGCCTCGGCTACTGCAATTTTACTATAAGGTCGGTGCTGGAGGAGTGTGGGCGACGGTTGAAGTATGGCGGCTACTAAAATTTGGGTAACGGAATTGATGCGGGGCGGGAGTGCCGAAGACCGTGCACGGTCCAATAACAATATGCATGTATGCTAATAAGGAAAAGTGGCGCGAAACCGCCGAGTTTTGCAACGCTCAAGGCGGGTAGTTTGTTTTTATATTTCTAGCTAGCTAGTCTATCGCACACGGTTCATCCTAATTTCCAAATAAACTTACCCGCTATATAATGACATAATGTCGTACCTAGCTAGGATGCTTGGCCCACCACCTCTCACTTCGTGTTAGTGGGGCGGATGCACGTAATGATCGATACTTTGGGCATACATGCATGTTGCCATGACCGACCATAAGACGAACCAATGAATCTATCGTTTGGTCAAACGACAGTTGTTGTTGTCGATAAACTGCTTGGTCCAATAGATTGAACAATCATAAAAATCACACGAGAGGGACCACAAAACCAGCACCTCTTGCATGCGGCCCAAAATGATGTACGTTGGGAAGGGGTTATGTGTGTTTTCAATATAGAATAATGTACACTTTAGATGTGGTGCCTACCTCTCGATACAGACGACAACCATGAAGGCAAGGTAGTTAAGGACGAGATACGCAGGGTTTGATGTAGGTCGAACCCAGCAATCCGAGCATGTGGGAGGGAATCCTGACAACACATGAGCTCGAGCTTTGGTTGAGCGACATGTGACGGTGACCGGCCCTAACACGAACTAGGAGGAATCCATTCATGGCCAACACATACCCCTCATTATCGGTCAAAGGGATGATATATATACACTCGAGGAGCCCACATATATTCGTGTCGTCACAAAAAACCTCATAAGAGAGACGTGGTCGACCAGAAGACCCCGTATACACTACATGCGGCCCGAAAATATGTATGGGTACGGTGGTGTGTGACGTGTTTAAATCCCAAATGCACAACTTCGATGGGCCACCAACTACATTAAAAATCGAACACCATACCGGACTCCAAGCCTGGTTCAATACGTATGATGTCAGTTTCCTAACTTCGAGGCGGCAGCCGGGG
>LR738715.1:467300026-467337384 GCA_902687465.1 Secale cereale | reverse complement strand
CGGGACCACTCCCCGTGATGACCGTAGTTTGAGGAGTTCATGTATTCACTAAGTGTTAATGCTTTGGTCCCGCACTCTATTAAAAGGAGGCCTTAATATCCCTTAGTTTTCAATAGGACCCCGCTGCCACGGGAGGGTAGGGCAAAAGATGTCATGCAAGTTCTTTTCCATAAGCACGCATGACTATATTCAGAATACATGCCTACATCACATTGATGAACTGGAGCTAGTTCTGTGTCACCCTATGTTATAACTGTTACATGAGGAATCGTATCCGACATAATTATCCATCATTGATCCATTCCCTACGAGCTTTTCACATATTGATCTTTGCTTAGTTACTTTTCCGTTACCATTGTTACAATTGCTACAAAAACTGCTATTGTTACTTTTGCCACCACTACCGTTATTTCCATACTATTTTGCTACTAAATACTTTGCTGCAGGTATTAAGTCTTCCAGGTGTGGTTGAATTGACAACTCAACTGCTAATACTTGAGAATATTCTTTGGCTCCCCTTGTGTCGAATCAATAAATTTTGGTTTGATACTCTACCCTCGAAAACTGTTGCGATCCCTTTGTAATGCCAAGTATGCGACTATGTCTCCCACGTGTCGAGGAACGACTTAAAGACATAAGCGCATACTAGAATGATCTCAAGTATGGTATCTTTGCACATCTCATGTAAAATTCAGGGATGAAATTGTAAAATGATAGTTGGCTTACACTCGCCATGTCACACAATGAATACAATAGCATACATCATCCAAAGAACATCAGGGTCCGACTATGGACGAAAATCCAAATGAGAAAGATGCCAAAAACACAAGCCCAGATCCTCCTAGTAAGAACCACTACTGATCGTTGGGATAAGAAACATAGTAACGTCCACGCTCTTCATCGAACTCCCAGTGAAGTTCTGAACCGTCTCCTGCATTGGTCTCAGCGATACCTACATTTGGTGTGTGTTGAATCTGTGAGCCACAGAGGACTCAGCAATCCCGTTCCCGGGTATCAAAACTACCAACGCCTCAGGTGGAAAGGCTATAAACAAGGGTTACAGCAAGCACTAAGCGCTAGCTTACGAGTTTAGAGTGAGAAGAGAACAAGTGCCAACGATCGCCAAGTTGATCAAGAAGTGACCCTAACTACTCACGATCAAACATAACCCCACCGTGTTCACTTCCCGAATTCCCTTGGAAAGAGACCATCACAGTTACTCACACAAGTAGTGTATTCATGAATAAGGTGTCAAGTTATCTACAACCAGATATTAACAAATTCTCATTTGCCACATAACCGCGGGCACGGCTTTTGAAAGATCAAACCCTGCAGGGGTGTCCCAACTTAGCCCATCACAAGCTCACGATCCGCGGAGTCACAACTCCAAAGTGGGAAGACCCGAGTATCCTTGGAATCCCGTGCTCAAGATATTTCGACAAAGGTAAAACTAATCCAGCAAGACCTCCCGGCGTGCCGACACCCTGATAGTAGCCGCGCGTATCTCGTCTCAGGCCACGACAGGATGAGCACAACGTACAGTGACCAAAACCCAAGTTGCCAAGGGGGGTACCACACACGACTCTGGGTTGGACCAACACTCATGAGGAGCACTGGCCCGGGGGGTGGATTAAGAACTCAGGTTTACAACGCCCTATGCAAGTTTTAGTTATTAGGCAAATGTAAAACCAATGTTGGGCCTTGCTAGAAAAGCTTTAAACAGAGCAAATTATCAAGGGGGCCCATAAACACCCAACCATGTTAGGAACGCAAAATCAAGGAACATAACACCGGTTTATCGGTTCCTAAGGTGGCATGAGTGGAACAAAACACCAAGCAGAAAGGCTTAGCCTTCCACCCATTACCAATATATAGGTGAATTAGTTTAACATGTATTCATATATTGTGTTATTCCAACAACAACTTCATCATGGAGCAATCTTCAAAACTTCACCTGTAACTAACAATGCTATAAGAGGGGTTGAGCTATGCGTACTTAGCCAAACAACAGTTTGCTAGGAAGGTGGTTAGAGTGTTTCATGGCAACAATTGGGGGGCTGACAAACAGGAATAGGCATCAAGGCATATCTAAAAGAATGAGACATCTATCATAGGTAAAGATAGAAGTGGTATCTGGGAGTGGTCATCTTGCCTGTTGATTCCACGGAGGGATCGTAACCTTGCTCCTCAAACTCAGCCTCGAAAGGAACCTCGAACTCCGAATCGTCACCGAGCTCTAACCAACACAACATTGCAACACCGGAACAACAATCAATCATCATGCAATGCTCAAACACATGATGCATGAATATGGTGCACATGAACATGGGTAGGATATGATGCAACTCCTAGGGACAAGTTGAGTGCACAAGCATCATGGCAACAAACAAGCTCACACACATGAGAAACACAAGCAAAAGGAAACAAAACAAACATAGTCACAAGTGGTTATGTAGATTATTTAAACAAGCGCCCAACAAGTTTTAAAAGTTGTTTAACATGGCAAGGGGTGCATCTAGGACTAACAGCAACATGCTAGCAATTTAAATGGGCCGGAAAGAACAAACAACAATTTCCGGAAACTCCCATATTCATATAAATAAAATTAGGACAGATCTGAGATAGTCATATTTTAAAGTTGTTAAACATGCTAGACAACAGCACCACATTAATCTCCATATTTTTCCACCCCAAATACATATAAAGTATGTCAAATTTGGATTTGTAGTTATTTAGTTATGATTTTTACAAGTTGAAGCATAATTAAACACAAATAAATTCGAACAACAATTTAAATGTTTTTAAACATGGCAACAAACTGCATATTAATATTCTACAGGAAAAACTAAGCAGTTTTCATATATAAAGCATTTCCATCAGCTGCATATATTAATAGATATTAAATATGCAAAGATAATGCAGAAAAAGAAAAAGAAAAACAAAACAGAAAAGAAAAACAAAGGAAAAAGGGCTAACTAACACAGGCTGGATCTAGCCCTAGCCACTGACCCGTGGGTCCAGAGGCGCTGAGGTGGCAGTGGCGGGTGTGAGAGTGGGTGTGCGCGAGCTGGGTGGATGACAGGTGGGGCCGCCCTGTCAGTGGCACATAATAAGCAAAAAGGAGGGATTAACCACTGCCCCCGGCGTGATTCGAACCCGCGTCGCTGGTTCACTAACGAAGAGACACACCACTGGGCTACGAGCGTATATATGACAGATAAGGGGAGCACTGCCTTAAGAGTATACTACAGAAGCAGAAAACAGGGGAGATGCAGGGCCCGTCGGAGCTGCTCTGGCGACCCAAACAGGTGGTGGAGTGGTTTGGTGTGCTCCTGGGGGAGTCCCGCACCCGCGACGCGAACTTGCAGCACCTAACAACGGCTACAACGATGCTGGCGGCAAGCTACAGAGGCGGCGGCGACGCACTACGGCATGAAAAACTACGGGACTAAATGGAGAGACGAGAGCACTAGCAGAACCTACGCAACACGGTGAAGCTGATGGACACCAGCAGTAGAGCTAAGGTGGTCGGGGAACTCGCCGGAGACGAGGCCCGACGGCGACGCGTTCGGGCGCACGCGGCTAACGCAGCTAGAGCAAGCAAACGAGGAGGAAAAGGTGCCAGGGAGGTGCGCGGACGTACCACAAGCACGGAGGTGTGCTTGGTTAGCCGCGAGGAGGTCGGAGGCGACGGAATTTCGCCGGAGAAGAACGGAGGCCGACACGGGGGTACTCGACGAGGAGGTAGACGAACTTGGCGTCCCGCGGGCCGTAGATGAAGCAGGGGACGTAGTCGACATCGGCAAACGTGATGGACACGGCCTCTAGGGCAACGGTGGCTGGAGAGCACGTCGGCGATGAGGACGAGCTCTTTGTTGCGTTTGGGACGGCGGAGGAACGGCGGATCTGGGGGTCTAGGACGCCCTAGTGGTTTGGTTAGACATGGAGGGGGCTTAAAAGGGGGGACAAAGTGACGACGTAGTGGCGACGGTGTCGGGCTCGCGATCCCCATGGTGACGACGCGAGGAGGACGAAATGTGGGTGCGCACCTGGCCTCAGTCGCTGACATGTGGGTCCGACCTGGCCACGTGGGCGCGAAGCAGCGGGGGTAAGTGGGGGCACGGGTGAGAAATGGAGAGAGGGACGCGCGCGGGCTGCTGGCAATGGGCCGAGGGAGAAAAATGGGCCCAAGCCTGCTGGGCTGCGCTGCTGCTGGCTGCTGCTGCTGTGGCCCTTTCTTTTTCTTTTCCCCTCAGACGGAAAAATAAAAGGAAAAGCACAGGCTAAAAGAAAAGGAGTTTGGGGGAAAATAAAATATCCCCATGCTCCTAGATTTATGCCCTATTTTATAAAATTGGTTTGGGCATTTTTAGAGGTAGAAAAATAAAACAAGTTTGAATATGGTTCAAACTTCTATCATTTTTGAACCTAACCAAATCAATTCAAATTGGGGCAAGGCTTTGCAATGTGACTCATGTCAAAGCAACAAGGAAGTGGGGAGGAGATGAACATTAAAAGAAGAGGCTAACGCACTTGCAAAATTGATTAAAGAATGGAAAAGAAAAAGGAGGAAGGAGAAGAGTGGTGCAAGAAGAAGGAGGGGGTTAGGGTTTAGCATGGCATGGCTTGCCACCACCAACACACAACAAGATCAAAGGCGGACTCACTTGGTATACTAAGGATGAACAACACAATGACAAGTAAAACAAAAGGATGCTATGTTGATCATGATGCAATGAGCAATGCATGGATGCAAAAGGAAAAGAAAACATGACAATGCAATATCAATAAGAATGCATAAATGAAAAGAACCACCAAGGAAACGACAAGGATCAAATTGATAATGCTTTATTGCCATATATGGAAGGTATCACATATGGGGTGTTACACCCTTATACTTGTGGGTTATCAAGACCATTTTCTAGTGTGGTTGCCGGGGAACATAGCTATATTCTTTGAGTCACTTGGGATTTATATCTGTTGGTCACTATGAAGAACTTGAAAGATGAAAGAACCAAGATTTTTTCCTCAACTACGAGGGGAGGTAAGGAAGTGCCATCTAGCTCTGCACTTGATTCACCCTCTGTTATGAGTAAATTTGTGACACCTAAACCTGCTATTGATTCTGATATGTCGCATGTTATTGATGATGCCACTTCTGCTATGCATGATGCTTATGACGAAACTACTTCTATGCTTGATAATACTATGCCACTAGGTGAATTTCTTAATGAAGAACTTGCTAGGGTTAGAGAGAATGAAATTATTGAAACAGATAATATTGATGAAAGTGATGATGAAGATTCTCCCCCTAGATATGAATTGCCTGTTGTGCCTGAGGGTTATATTATGGATGAAGAAACTGCTAGAGATCTTTTAGCTTCCAAAGATAGATATGATTTTATCAAACTGTTAGCTAAGCTGAAAGAAAAGTCTTTGAATGCTAGAATGAAATATGAACGTGCTTTTGCTACTTCACCTATCTGTATCTCTGATAAGGATTATGATTTCTCTGTCAATCCGGAGATAATTCATTTGGTTAAATCTGATCCTTTTTATGGCTATGAATCTGAAACTATTGTGGCACATTTTACTAAATTAAATGTAACCTCCCAAATTTTCAATTTCGAATGTTATACATAGGTCATCTTGCATATCATATTTTATTTGCATTTGTGTGTTGTGATCCTCGAAATTCTAAGCAACTCAAGGACCCACGAAGAGAGTTGGGAATTTCACCGTTTTCATATTTGAGTTTTCTCAAATATCGGTACGAGGATCAATTTGGTTTTAATTATTTTTCTCTCCGAAAATATTTCATAATAAAAATATATGAGTGGAGATAATATGACTTCTCCAAAACAAAAGAAATATTGGAGGAAAAATATTAAAATCAATTATTTTATTTTATTTGGATTTATTTGCAATTTTATTCGATTAGGAAAAATACGTGTTTTTTGAAATTGCATTTAGGAACGAGATAAATGTTCACTTTGTCCTAAATATTATTAGAGGACGGTGAAATTTTATTTCGGAATTTTCAACTCCGTTTAGTATTTCTTTTGATTAATTTCCTGTGTTACGACCATAAAAAAAAGTCAACCGACCTAAGGGCCGTAACCGACCCGGACTCTATCGGGCCGGCTTTATAAGCCGAGGCCCAGCCGTCCGAAGCCCCAGCCTCGCCCCACTCTAGCGCCGACGCCGCCGAGCCGCCGCCGCCGCGCCGCCACCTCGCACCTCGTGCCGCCGCGTCGCCGCCTCACCCCGCCGCCGAGCCGCCGCACCACCTCGCTGCCTCGCCGCCGCGCCATCCTGCCATCGTCGCCGGAGTCGCCGCCGCCGCCGGAGTCGCCGCCACCGGTCTTTTCTCGGTTTTAGGTAAAAAAACGTGGTTTTTAATAAAAATCCTAGATCGGTTTTTTCGGTTTAGATCGGTTCGAGTCGGTTTAGTTGTCTAGCGGACATTCGTCCGTTCGTTCGTTTTAACGAACGCTTTTCCTCTTTTAGTTATAGACAGCAAACATTCGTTCGTTAGGCTGTTCATCGCGTTTTCTTTTTTCAGGGTTTTTCCGTGATTTTTTTCGATCGCGATTTCTGCCCTGATCTTCGTGTTACTATAACTTTTCGCTCGTTAGTCGGACTCATGTGAAACAAGCGCCTAGATCTGCGTCTCGAATCCCTCTTTCTGTTTAACCAACTTGAACAAGATT
The DNA here is from genome assembly GCA_902687465.1 of Secale cereale. NCBI lineage: Eukaryota > Viridiplantae > Streptophyta > Magnoliopsida > Poales > Poaceae > Secale > Secale cereale. The sequence goes on along the minus strand of LR738715.1, from coordinate 467,330,671 downwards.
TTGGTACTTTACAAATTTGACTTTGGCACAATCTAGTAAACGAATCTCGTTTCTTTCGTGGTTTAAGTTTCGTTGCTCCGTTTGATTTGATTCCTTTTGCAAACCAGAGTTCTTCAGTTGAACTTTCTGGTTAGATCTTCTTATTTGAGATTTACCCGTGCTTCTTTGCTTGGTTGCTTATGTATGCTATTGTTTGTTTGTGATAGAATTCCCGGAGTGCGAAGCGTGCTTGTACGAGTCTATAGGTTTTGCGAATCGTCAGGAAGGCAAGTAACACTTTGATCATACCCTTCATTACCCAGTTTTTATGCATTAGTTCCAACCCTCACACATTGCATGAGTAGGATATCTTAAAATGTGGGTCTGGGAAGTAGATTGAGGTAGAACCTATTACCTGCTTTATTATCAAAACCCTGGGAGTTAGTTCTACGTTATGCTTAGGTTGCCATGTTATGCTCGTAGACGTGGATTTGGTTTGAGAGTATCCATGACAGATGTGAGATTGTTAATTAATGGTTCAACTTAAGGTGGCTACTTTAATACACATCTGGGTGGATTGGTTGCAGGGCACCTGGAGAATCCAGGGTTGTCCTAGGAAACGCGGGAGGAACCGTGTGATTATCCTACGGAATGCCACCCAGGCTCAATGGGATCATAAGACTATTCATGCTAGAAACTTCTGTTTGCACCCACAATGCCATTATGGGCTCTGGCATAGTTGAGTATGTTGTGTGAGCTCTTTTAGTGGTGGACTAGCAGATGTAGGGGAAAGTATGTGTACGGGTCCACCCGGGGTAAAGAGTAAATGCTTCTGAAAGACTGTGTCTCGGTCATCCGTTTCTCAAACACCATGCAGTGCGAGAAAACCAATGGAGGAGATCGAATCTTGTGGGTAAAAGTGCACAAACCTCTGCAGAGTGTACAAACTAATCATGATTAGCCGTGTCCCCGGTTATGGACGTCTTGAGTATCTGGTACCTGAATTATTGGATTGATCTCATCACTCTAAAACTAATTTGTTGGGTTAATAAAGATGGCTTTAATTGGGATTGAGTTAGAGGAACCTTCTCAATGATGTTTCAACTACCATGATAGTTAAAATAAATTTATTCCTTTGTTGTGGGGAAAATTGGCTTTATGCAAAAACATTATAACCTTAGAGCCTCCACGAGCCATATATGCATGTAGTGTTAGCCTTTATCTGTTACTTGCTCTACTGTGTTATCTTGCCCGCATATTCCATGTGCTGACCCGTTTCAGGCTGCAACATATCATGTTGCAGACTTTTCAGAAGAAGAGTAAGGTGCGCTAGGTCATTTGTCATGCACTCAGCTATGCCGTTGGAGTTGATGGACTCACTTCATCTTCCAAGCCTTCCGCTGTTATCGTGTTAGATGGCCTTATGCCATATATTTTGTAATAAGTTCTCTTTTGAGACATTCAATGTAATACGTGTGTGATTACCACTCTGTTATAAATCCTTCAAGTATCGTGTGTGTCAGCATTATCAATCTAGGCATGACACAGAACACAGAGTCTTTGGTCCATTCGGATCGTGGTCGCTACAAGATGGTATCAGAGCACACGCTGAATGTAGGACACGACCACTAAGATAAACCTTAGGTCACTCTTCTCTACTCATTTCTGACTCCTCTCCATTTTCTACTCTTTAGGATGGTGGACTCAAGGAACAAGTTCACCCAACCGAATGAAGACACACCTTTTGGACGACACTTGAAGGAAGTCAATAGGTACCTGAACATCGGAATACCAAGCTTCACCGGGACCTACACCGCCACTTTACCAGAAGAGGAACGATGGAATATTCAAGTTCAAATTCCCGGGAGGACGTTCATGCTAGTCACTGAGTCCATACAGTTTTCCTTTGATGCACCAACCTGGAGCCTAGGTAAGAGTATGGCCGCCCACATTACTATGGGCCGAATTGGAGAAGTCTACAAACAGGAGCTGAAGGACACTATCTACCAGATATGTGGACGCCGAGATGAGCAATGGGATATGATCAACATCCGGAAGGACAAGTCCATTGCAGCTTTCATGCAAGAGTTAAACCAGCACATTCATCGACAGGAGCATCAGATGTGCGCAGCCATGATAGACTTGAAAAAGGCGTTAACCAGGAACATGGAGCTAGAAGAGGAACTCAAGTCTTCACATGACAGATATGAGGAGGAAATCGCAATACTTGTGGAGAAGAATGGCGACCTAACAAGGAAGCTAGGAGTATTCATGGGAGACCCCGCACCGGGAGGAGAAGATGACGAACCCAAGGAGATTCATTCTGAGGACTACATCATCGTCGACGACACCGACTTAGACCCTGATGATAGTGATGATGACTATGAAGACGAAGCTGGAGCAGATATCATGGAATCTTCCACCAATCAAAACTTCTAGATGACCACCCTGTGAACAGTAGTCTTTCCCCCATATAGTAGAAGTCCGAGCACTTTTGTAACATTAGTTCTAGACCTTTTGTATGCCCTTACTTGAAATTGATTGGTGTGATATGATTGTGTTTGTCTCATGTGCATATGGGTAGTGAATGTCCCCCCCCCTAGACCTCATTTCCATTCTAATCTCTTCCCTCTGAACCCACCAGATGCCTCCAAGACGTGAGCCCGGATTTGAGTTTCCCCTGAGCTCACCCAGTTGATCCAACATCAGAACACTTTGATGCAACTTCTTTTCCATAACCAGAACAATCAGAACAAGAACAAGAACAACAACAACAACAACAACAACCCTCCACCACCACCACCAGTGGACAACCTAGCCCGTTTTCTAAGGTTGCAACTGCCGGTGTTTTCTAGTAGCGTCGAGCCAATAGTTGCTCATGACTGGATATGCTAGATTAGAAGGGAGTTGACCACTGCAGGTTGCACAGATGCTGAGAAGTTACGTTTCGCCGCACATCAATTGGATGGACCAGCAGCCTCATGGTGGGAGAATTACACAACCACTTTCCCTATAGCCAATGTCACTTGGGATCAGTTTCAGCAAGCTTTTCACACCGCCCATGTCTCAACTGGAGCTATGAGCATGAAGAAGCGTGAGTTTCGCAACTTGCGCCAAGGAAATCGTACTATGGCTCAGTACGTAGATGAGTTTAGTACTCTATCTCGCTATGCCCCTAATAATGTGGCCACAGATGCCGCAAAGCAAGAGAAGTTTATGGAAAGGCTGAATGACGAGATGAGCATACAGTTGATGGTGGCAACATTTAACAACTATCAGGAGTTGGTGGACAAGGCTCTTACGATTGAAGGGAAGCAGCAGCAGATTGAGAGCCGCAAGAGGAAGTATCGACAAGGAAAGAACAGTTCTGGAGCCCAGCAGAAGCCCCGTTTCACTCCGAACTCGGGAGGATATACCCATAACCATGGAATCCATGCCCATAATGGAGGGAGTTCTCATAACCACAATGGCCCCAAGAATGGGAATGGAAATGGAGCAAGCAATAATCAGAATCGCTCCACTCCAGCCACACCCGCCAAGAGGGATCTAGGTCACATTACCTGTTTCAAGTGCGGGAAGAATGGACACTACGCCACAGAGTGCCCTGAAGCGAAGAATGGGAATGGCAATGGAAGCGCTGGGAAGAAGCCCAACCCTTTCAACAGGGGACAAGTGAACCACGTGAATGTGGAGGAGGTTGAAGAGCACCTTGATGCAGTTGTCGGTAAGTTTTTGGTTAAGTCATTTATCGCAATAGTTCTTTTTGATACTGGTGCATCGCATTCATACATTTCAAGAGGATTCGTGGATAGATATAAGTTGCCCACCAAAGTACTTATGACACCTATGTTAGTAATCTCACAAGGAGCGGAATATATGTCTAGTCAAGGATGTTTTCAGATGCCATTGACCATTGGACGCCATGTTTTCCCCTCAGATCTGATTGTTTTCGAATCACAAGGATTAGATGTGATACTAGGCATGGATTGGCTATCGGTGTATGGAGGGAACATCGATTGTGCCAGTAAGTCGATTTTACTTACCATCCAGGATGGAAAAAGGATCAAGTAAATATCTAGGCATGCGCCTGGGAGGACACAAGTAAATTCCCTCTCGGGAGTTGTTCTGGAGGAAGTGCATGTAGTGAAGGATTACCCGGATGTATTTCCAGAAGAGCTACTAGGCATGTCGCCAGATCGAGACATTGAGTTTTTGATAGAACTATTGCCAGGCACCGGACCAATTTCGAAGAGAGCATACCGGATGCCAGCGAATGATCTGGAGGAGATCAAGAAACAGATTAAAGAGTTATTGGAGAAAGGATTCATTCGACGAAGTTCATCACCCTGGGGAGCCCTAGTGCTCTTGGTCAAGAAGAAGGATGGAGCTTTAAGGATGGTCGTTGATTATCGGGCACTGAACGAAGTGACGATTAAGAATAAGTACCCACTACCGATGATCAATGATTTGTTCGACCAACTTCAAGGAGCTAAAGTATTCTCCAAAATTGATTTACGATCAGGATACCACCAGTTGAAGATCCCAGAAATAGATATACCTAAGACAGCCTTCACCACAAGGTATGGGCTATATGAGTATACGGTTATGTCATCTGGATTGACTAACGCCCCTGCCTATTTCATGAGTATGATGAACAAGGTGTTCACGGAGTTCCTGGATAAGTTTGTCATGGTATTCATCGATGATATTTTGGTGTATTCGAAGAACGATGAGTGATACGTCTCCAACGTATCTATAATTTTGGATTGTTCCATGCTATTATTTATGAAGTCTTGGATGTTTAATGGGCTTTATCATTCACTTTTATATCATTTTTGGGATTAACCTACTAACCCAAAGGCCCAGTCTAGATTGCTGTTTTTTTGCCTATTTCAGGGTTTTGCAGAAAAGGAATATCAAACGGAGTCCAAACGGAATGAAACCTTCTCGGGAGATATTTTTGGCGGAAATCACGCTCGGGAAAAGTCTGGACCAAGTCAGGGGGCAAGGGACCAGCCCTCGAGGGTGGGGGGCGTGCCCCCCTACCTCGAGGCTGGCCCACACGGCCCCGGTGCCCTCCTTCTTCCTATATATACCTACTGTTGGGGAACGTAGTATTTTAAAATTTTCCTACGATCACGCAAGATCTATCTACCAGATGCATAGCAACGAGAGGGAAGAGTGTGTCTACGTACCCTCGTAGACCGGGAGCGGAAGCGTCAAGTGACGCGGTTGATGTTGTCGAACTTCTTCGCGATCCAACCGATCAAGCACCGAACGTACGGCACCTCCGCGTTCAGCACACGTTCAGCTTGATGACGTCCCGTGAGCTCTTGATCCAGTTGAGCTTCATGGGTGAGTTTCGTCAGCACGACGGCGTGGTGACGGATATGATGTGTTCACCGGCGCAGGGCTTCGCCTAAGCTCCGCGACGGTATGACCGGGGTGTGATTCTGTGGAGGGGGGCACCGCACACGGCTAAAACAATTCAACTTGTGTGTCTTTGGGTGCCCCCCTGCTCCCGTATATAAAGGAGCAAGGGAGGGAGGCCGGCCGGCCCTTCCTGGTGCGGCTAGGGAGTGGACTCCTACTAGGAATAGGATTGCAATCCTATTCCTAGTAGGATTCACCAAAAGAAGGAAGGGGGAAAGGAATAGGAGAGGTGGCGCCCCCCCCAATCCTAGTCCAACTAGGAACCCTAGGTGGGGGCGCCGGCCAGCCCTATGGGCTGCCTCTCTCTTTCCCTTTAGGCCCACTATGGACCATCCCCCCTCGTAGGGGGTTCCGGTAACCCCCTCCGGCAATCCCGTTAAATCCGAAACTTTTCCGGAACACTTCCGGTGTCCGAATATAGTCGTCCAATATATCAATCTTTATGTCTCGGACATTCCGAGACTCCTCGTCATGTCCGTGATCTCATCCGGGACTCCGAACTACCTTCGGTACATCAATACTCATAAACTCATAATACCGATCGTCATCAAACGTTAAGCGTGCGGACCCTACGGGTTCGAGAACTATGTAGACATGACCGAGACTCATCTCCGGTCAATAACCAATAGCGGAACCTGGATGTTCATATTGGCTCCTACATATTCTACGAAGATCTTTTATCGGTCAGAACCGCATAACAACATACGTTGTTCCTTTTGTCAAACGGTATGTTACTTGCCCGAGATTCGATCGTCGGTATCTTTATACCTAGTTCAATCTCGTTACCGGCAAGTCTTTTTACTCGTTCCGTAACACATCATCTCGTGACTAACTCATTAGTCTTTTGCTTGCAAGGCTTATTGTGATGTGTGTTACCGAGAGGGCCCAGAGATACCTCTCCGACACTCGGAGTGACAAATCCTATTCTTGATCTATGCCAACACCACGAATACTTTCGGAGACACCTGTAGAGCATCTTTATGATCACCCAGTTACGTTGTGACGTTTGATAGCACACAAGGTGTTCCTATGGTATTCGGGAGTTGCATAATCTCATAGTCATAGGAACATGTATAAGTCATGAAGAAAGCAATAGCAGTTAAACTAAACGATCATAATGCTATGCTAACGGATGGGTCTTGTCCATCACATCATTCTCCTAATGATGTGATCCCGTTGATCAAATGACAACTCATGTTGAAAGTGCAACTAATCCCCGGGTGGTTTTGGTAATTAATAACAACATATATATCATTGAACTAATATTATCTTGAGAATCATTTCAGAGAAGTTCGATGATATGGGTATGGAAATGTCTGAAGAAGTGGACCCCTCAAAATGCTAAGACAAGCATTGGCAAAAGCTCAAGACTCCATTTTTGGTTTAGTGATCAAAGATCACATTGAGTCCATAGGAAAAGCCAATACTATTAAAAGGGGATGAGGTTGTGTTAATGTTCTTGTTGCTCAAGTGCTTGGTGATCTAACTCCCTCAACTATCAGCACTATTCACTACTTAACACAAACCCTAACATCTCGGTCACACCGATTTCTCCAACTCAGTCCCACCGAGATGAACCTCTTCAGTTGTTTCTCCAAACCCTAGCTTCTCGGTCAAACCGATTCTGAGTTTCGGTCTTACCGAAAAAGGGCTGCCAACCTTCTGTGATCAGTTGACATCAATTCGGAATATCCGAGTTTATATTTTCGGTCTCACCGAAATGGCAAACCCTAACCTTTGACTCACTTCGGTCTCACCGAGATGGTATTTTCGGTCCCACCGAAAATCCCAACGTTCACTATATTTGAAATTTCGGTCTGACCGAGTTTTCACTTCGGTCTGACCGAGATTGGTCAAATGTGTGTGTAACGGTTGGATTTTGTGTGGAGGCTATATATACCCCTCCACCCCCTCTTCATTCGTGAGGAGAGCCATCAGAAAGTACCACCATTCCTACCATACACTTTCTGAGAAGTGAACCACCTACCCTTGTGTTGAGATCAAGCCATTCCATTCCTACCATATGAAACTTGATCTCTAGCCTTCCCAAGTTGCTTTCCACTCAAACCTTTCTTCCACCACAGCCATATCAGTGAGGAGAGTTGAGTGTTGGGGAGTTTATCACTTGAAGCACAAGAGCAAGGAGTTCATCATCATCAACACCGTCTATTACCTTTTGGGGGGTGGTGCCTCCTAGATTGGTTAGGTGTCGCTTGGGAGCCTCCGTCTTGATGATGTGGAGTTGAACCAAGATGTTTGTAAGGGCAAGGAGATCGCCTACTTCGTGAAGATCTACCCCGAGTAAGGCTAGTCCTCCGTGGGCGTAGGCCGTGATGGAATAGACAAGGTTGCTTCTTCGTGGACCCTTCGTGGGTGGAGCCCTCCGTGGACTCGCGCAGCCGTTACCCTCCGTGGGTTGAAGTCTCCATCAACGTGGATGTACGATAGCACCACCTATAGGAACCACGACAAAAATCTCCGTGTCACCAAACTGCGTTTGATCTTCTCCACCTCTCTTTTACATGTGCAATTTACTTTCCGCTGCATAAACTCTAGAATTGCATGTGTAGGGTGTTACTTGAACTGATCTTGTTTGTGAAACTGCCAAAAACATTGCATGATCTAAAGGCAGATTTTTTATATTGTCAAGTAGTCTAATCACCCCCCCTCTAGACCTACTTTCGATCCTACAAGTGGTATCAGAGCTTTGGTCTCCATTGCCTTGGTTTCCATTGCATTGGACTCCATAAGCTTGGTTTCACAACCTAGGAGAGTATGGCGTCTAGTGAGGGTAATTATCGTAGAGGTCCTTACTTTGATGGTACAAATTTTGCTAGTTGGAAGCATAAAATGAAAATGCATATTCTTGGTCATAACCCAGCCGCATGGGGCATTATTTGTGTTGGCATGCAAGGTGACTTCTTTGAAGAAGGAAAAGTTCCGGATCGCGAAGCTACACCCGAAGAACTGAGGATGTTGCAAAACAATGCTCAAGCTTGTGACATTCTCTTCAATGCTTTGTGTCCCGAAGAGTTCAACAAAATCAGCCGTCTTGAGAATGCTAAAGAGATTTGGGATACTTTGGTTGAAATGCACGAAGGTACTGAATCTGTGAAGGAATCAAAGCTAGATATTCTTCAAGGTCAACTTGACAAGTTCAAGATGAAGGATGGTGAAGGAGTCGCTGAAATGTACTCTAGGCTTGCTCTCATCACAAATGAGATTGCCGGCTTAGGAAGCAAAGAAATGACCGACCGATTCATCATTAAGAAGATTCTCAGAGCTTTGGATGGAAAGTACGACACCGTGTGCACTTTGATCCAAATGATGCCAAACTACAAGACTCTCAAGCCAACTGAAGTCATTGGAAGAATTGTTGCTCATGAGATGACACTTAAGGATAAGGAAGAGCTTCACAACAAGTCAAGTGGTGCTTACAAAGCTACAAGTGATGCTCCCACAACCTCAAGTGACAAGTTAATTTCCAATGAAGAGATAAGCCTAATGGTTAAGAACTTCAACAAATTCTACAAGAATAGAGGCAAAGAGAGAAGCTCAAAGTCTAGATCATATGATGAAAAGAGATCTTCTAGTCGTGATCGAAACTGCTACAATTGTGGAAGACCCGGACACTTCTCAAATGAGTGTACGGCTCCCCACAAGAGAAGAGAAGAATCTCCAAGAAGAAGATCAAGAGACGAGTCACCTCGGAAAGAGAGAAGGAGTAGAGATGATCGTTATGAACGAAGACCCTCTCGGAGAAGCAAGGATTCGGAGAGGAAAGACAAGTCATCAAGGAGCTACACAAGAAGAAGACATCAAGCTCATGTAGGTGAATGGGTCTCCGGCTCCGACTCCGACAATCAATCCGATGGAAGCTATCACTCCGACTCCGACTACAGTCAAGATGAAGGTGTTGCCGGTCTTGCACTCGTATCCTCCAACTCCAACTCCTACGACTTATTTGATTCACCAAATGAGGGAATTGGAAGATGCTTCATGGCTAAAGGCCCCAAGGTAACACATCCTGAATTCATTGACTTTGATAGTGATGAGGATGACTTGCTTGGTGAAGATGAGCTCTTGCATGATAAATCTAGTGAGCTTAGTAACGATGAAAATGCTAGTAGTCTTTATAGTCGAGAAGAGTCGAATGACAATGCTATGAAGGAGATTGAGCGTCTAACTAAAGAACTAAACACTCTTAAGTTAGCTCATGAAACAACTCAAGAAGATCATAGAGAGCTCCTAAGATCTCATGAGAAGCTACGCTTCGAGAAGCTCACTCTAGAGCAAGAACATGAGTTTCTAAAAGCAATCAATGACGATCTTCGAAAGAAGAGTTCTTCATATCTTGCCAAACGACTTCTCTTGTCTAATTTCTTGCCACCTATTAAGACTAAGCATGACAAGCATAAGAAAAATTCTTCCTCTAGTAGTAACAATAACAATGTTAAATCTAATGTTGTTACTTCTAGTAGTTCTCTTGATTCCACTAACAATGTTTCAAGCCAAGTTACACTTGAGCAAGAAAATAGCTTATTGAAGGAAATCATAGAGAAAGGTGTCTACAAGAGTCTTGCCGGAAGCAAGAACTTTGAGGAGATTGTTCGCAAACAAGGAAGACACCGGAAGAATCAAGGGATTGGTTTTGAGCGAAAGTTCAACGCCAAAGGTGTTGAGTGGGAAGAAGGTCAATACCCTACTCCACAGTTTGTCTCACAAAAGGAGAAGTATGATCCTACTTCTTCCAATGTGGAACAAGCTCAAGATGACCTTCCACCACAAGACCACAAGCTAAAGGCCAAGGACAAGCTTCAAGAGGAGATTGATGCATTCATTGAAGCACCTCAAGCCATGGTCAAGTGGGTTCCCAAGGACACATCAAGTTCTACTTCGTCAAGCTCAACTACAACACCAAGGATTCCCATCAAAATGATGTGGATCCCAAAGAAGAAGAACTAGTAGGTTCTTGAGGGTGACTCCGCCAACAAACTTCACTCATATTCGTTTTGGCAAGAACTTGTGCAATCAACTTCCACATCATGCACTAGTTCATGGAGTCACAAACCCTCTTGTTGGTAAGTCAAGGGACAAGGTAATCATTGCTTTCATGGACATCATCTCTTGTGTACTTCACTCTATGTCCATGGATATTCTTGTTTGTTCCTTGTGGGACTAACCCATGTAGGTATTGAAAGTGCCCTAATCCAAGGATAGCTCTCAACTCTTGATGATCTACATCAACATTGAGCATCCACATCTTCAACATCTACATGAAGTCTTCTACGACAACCCAAGGTTAGTTTGACCCTTTAAAAGGGGTTCTCACATCTAGGGGGAGCTTTGCTCTAAAAATTGAGCTAAAGCATCTCCAAATGATGTGAACACATAAATGCTTTATGTAAAAGTGGTAACCCCACTTGTGCTTAAACGATGAGTATGACCTATGACCAAATGTTCTCATTTGGCTCCTAAGTCAATATACTCATATATAGATGACCTAGTCATCGACAAATTGTGTGCTAGTAGCTAGAGTGATTGGTTGTGCATGTTTGACACATATTTCAGTTGCTATCTTATTGTGTGAGCATGTTGAATGCATGATTCTATTCATTCAAGGACATCCATTTGTGGTTTTGATTGTTTTGGTTTCTTTTTCTGGCCAAATGGATGGACAAGAATGCCTAAGCACCTTCCCTAGCTATCTATGCTATCTTGTCTCAAATTCTATTCATGCTTATATCACAACTTTGAACAAGTCTTTTTCGGACAGTCCGAGTGAGGAGCACTCGGAACCACCGATTCGTCTAAGGCTGACTTCCAAAACCTTCTAAGTCCATTTCGGTCTGACCGGCTTCCCAATCTCGGTCCAACCGAAACACTTAGATTGATCTAGGTTTCATCTCGGTGAAACCGAGTTCAAAATCTTGGTCTGACCGATATGCGTAACTGCACTGCAATTATGCATCTCGGTGACACCGAGTTTTTCAACTCGGTCCCACCGACAGCACGGGGTTATATATACTGAGGGCTGCGCGCGATCTATTCCTTTCAAACGTTCGCCCTCCAAGACCCCTGCTGTCGCCGCCCTGGTCTACGGATCGTCGCCTTCATCACCTGTGCGCCCTCGCCGCAGGTCTCCGCCGCCGTCAACGGTAATCTTCTCCGCCGTTGCCGCCGTAGAGGGACACCACCAAGTTAGGGTGTGTCCCGATCCCTTTCATGCTCCACTTTTGATTCTTGCATGATAGGACTGCCCTGATTCAATCCACGTTTGATATGATCCCAATACATTGTTCAGATCTTCTAGTTTCGAGGAAAATTCTTAGGTTTAGGTTTCCACGGAATGCATCTCGGTGAAGCCGATTCCTGAAACTCGGACTGACCGATTTGGTCTCTGACCATTGCACTACATAGTTCGGTCTGACCGAGTTGTGAAAATCGGAATGTCCGAATTGAAGTTTCTGTGAAACCCTAAGTTTTCGGTAGGACCGAAACCCATTTCGGTCTGACCGAAAGTGGTGTGTAGGTTCTGTTGAACACTTCGGTTACATCGAAACTTGAAATCGGTTTGACCGAAATACATTCTGTGAAAACTCAAAACTAAGTTTTTAACTCATTTTTTTTCAAAAACTTCTGCAGTTGTGATAACTCTTCCATTCTGCCTATACCTTATCTTTTCACAGGTCTTTCAGCCATGTCAGATGTCAGTGACAGCCAGAACAGGTCTGAATCACCGTTTGCTGAAATTCCAGAGGCAGATACAAGTCCTGCAAGCAGCTCTAGTGATGATGGTGAGAGGAGCACCCCTAGTGGTCTGCCTCCCGCAGCTACGAGAACCAGGAAGAAGAGAACCTCTGATGATGAGGATTCCGACTTTGTTGCTGAGGAAGTTACCTCCAAGCCCAAGAGGAATGTGGTTGCCAAAGAGCACCAAGGGCAGCAGCCAAGGAAAGGTACAAGCAAGGTAAAACAGTCTGCAGTTGCCAAGAAGCTCAACTTGGAAGAGCCTGCTCCAAGCAAGGTGAAGAAGACTTCCAAGAGGAAGAGAGTTGTTTATGCTGAACCTCAAGTTGATGCTGAAGAAGAAGAAGAAGAAGATGCACCCCAGCCTCCTCCTCAGAAAGCTAAGTTCATGGGTGATGCTATTCGGGCTCAAGCCTCCTCCAAGCCCAAGAAGCCTGCTCAAGCTAAGGCAGCTCCAGCGAAGCCCAAGAGGACAACCAAAAGCATTCCAGCTTCTGAAAAGAACAAAGGTGAGATGCCACCTTCTGAGTCAGATGAAGAGCATGTGTTGCTCAAGCTCCGTCCCAAGTTGCCACTCCACAATGATGCTCATCCTCAAGCTGAGGACATGAAGGCAAGGAAGGACAAAGGTCTCAGGCTATGGAGACAGTCTGATCCATATGCCGTAAGAAGAAGGACTGCTGTGGACCCCAGATTCCACACCAGAGAGCAGCAGGATTTCTATGAGACCGTGCTAATGGATAAGAAGCCCATTGTTGCTGACACCAGGTATGTTGACTGGGAGTACATTGACAGTGAAGAGCACCGGGACTTCTTTCCCCATGTGCATGAGAGCTTTACTGCATGCGGAGTTGCTGATTTTGTGGGTCAAGAACTGACAGCATGGAATGACGAGATGATCATGCAGTTCTATGCCACTGCCCACTTCTACCCCGATGGCAAGATCACCTGGATGACTGAAGGTCAACGGTTTTCTTCAACTGTTGCAGAATGGGCAGAACTTCTGAACGCTCCTGTGCAGAGAGAGGACGACATTGATGTCTATGGGATTCCTAAGAAGAGTCATGATTCTATGAAGAATATGTACAAGGAGATCCCAGCTGCTGATTTGGAGGGATGGAAGCTCGGCTCAGTGTATTATCTCCAGGCTGGTCTGACCACCACTAACACTATTCTGAGGCATACTTTGATGCCTAAGTCAGGTGACCACCGGATGATACGAGGCTATTCTATCAACATGCTGCACATTATCGATGAGAAGGCACCTTTTAAGGTGATGGACTTGATGGTAGAGACCATTAAGAGGACTGCAGCTGACCAAAAGAGGTCATGTGGGTTTGCACCGCAGATACAGATGCTCATCAACGCCAAGTTTGGCACGGGCAAATTCATGTTGGACAGGAAGCACTTGCCACTGCAGCCAGAGCATGAGGACAACGTAGTTGTGATGGATGAAGAGGATCCCACCTCAGTTGAAGGGCAAGCCAAGATCGAAGCTGCAAAGAAAGCCAAAGCTGACAAAGAGGCAGCAGCAGCAGCAGCTAAGCCCAAGAGCTTTGGAGAACAAATTCTTGAAGCAACCAAGAGAATTGAACAACGCCTGGCCAGCATTGAGCAATCTCAGGAGAGCCTTGAGAGGATTGTCGAGGACAAGATCCACGCTCTAGACGTGAAGCTGACTGAGATTCAGGTGTCTGTCAACAAGCTTGAGGCAGACATGGAGGAGACTAGGCAGGAGAGAGCAGAGCTTATGCAGGATGATCTAGTCCAGGACTCTCATCGCCAGGCTGCTCAGGTTCCCAGAGGATCCAGATCTGCAGCTATCCCAGTGACAGACTCCAGGGCTACCACTTCAGCACCAGCTACAGCTCCAGCAGTTCCTACAGCTCCAGCATCCACTCCTCCACCGCAGACATCAGCAGAGGTCTTCGCAGATGCAGCTATCTCTACACCGACATCGACCCAGACGGGAGCAGCCAGCCGAGCCCGCAGTGACGTTTAGCTCTATACCTTTTCGAACTTTTTGGTAACTTGTTGCCAAAGGGGGAGAAATTGTTATAGATCATAGGGCTTCGAGAGAGAGAGTGCTCTTTCGTTTTTTCGCCTTTTGCCGGTTTCTCTGTGATACATTGGTTTCTTTTGGTTCCTGAAACTTTTAGTGTGCTTGCTACTACGTTTGATGCTACCTTAATGAGTGCTTAGCCATACTATGCTTTAATGTGTGCTTATTGCTTATCCTATGCTATTCCTTATTGTATGGCTATTTACTTTTGTCTTGGTGATTAAGTGCATGTTATTCATTCTTATCATTTTGTGCGCTCCACCAAGATGTATGTGACATGGAAGAGTGACCCATAATCCTAATCGGTTGTGCATTTGCATTCAAACGCAAATTTTAAATAATGCACAAATTTAGGGGGAGCTCTTGTTTATCACATACTTCTCAAAGCGACGATATTATTCATTGATTATATCTTTTGTCGAAGCTTTGATCTATATGTTGTCATCAATTACCAAAAAGGGGGAGATTGAAAGTGCAACTAATCCCCGGGTGGTTTTGGTAATTAATAACAACATATATATCATTGAACTAATATTATCTTGAGAATCATTTCAGAGAAGTTCGATGATATGGGTATGGAAATGTCTGAAGAAGTGGACCCCTCAAAATGCTAAGACAAGCATTGGCAAAAGCTCAAGACTCCATTTTTGGTTTAGTGATCAAAGATCACATTGAGTCCATAGGAAAAGCCAATACTATTAAAAGGGGATGAGGTTGTGTTAATGTTCTTGTTGCTCAAGTGCTTGGTGATCTAACTCCCTCAACTATCAGCACTATTCACTACTTAACACAAACCCTAACATCTCGGTCACACCGATTTCTCCAACTCAGTCCCACCGAGATGAACCTCTTCAGTTGTTTCTCCAAACCCTAGCTTCTCGGTCAAACCGATTCTGAGTTTCGGTCTTACCGAAAAAGGGCTGCCAACCTTCTGTGATCAGTTGACATCAATTCGGAATATCCGAGTTTATATTTTCGGTCTCACCGAAATGGCAAACCCTAACCTTTGACTCACTTCGGTCTCACCGAGATGGTATTTTCGGTCCCACCGAAAATCCCAACGTTCACTATATTTGAAATTTCGGTCTGACCGAGTTTTCACTTCGGTCTGACCGAGATTGGTCAAATGTGTGTGTAACGGTTGGATTTTGTGTGGAGGCTATATATACCCCTCCACCCCCTCTTCATTCGTGAGGAGAGCCATCAGAAAGTACCACCATTCCTACCATACACTTTCTGAGAAGTGAACCACCTACCCTTGTGTTGAGATCAAGCCATTCCATTCCTACCATATGAAACTTGATCTCTAGCCTTCCCAAGTTGCTTTCCACTCAAACCTTTCTTCCACCACAGCCATATCAGTGAGGAGAGTTGAGTGTTGGGGAGTTTATCACTTGAAGCACAAGAGCAAGGAGTTCATCATCATCAACACCGTCTATTACCTTTTGGGGGGTGGTGCCTCCTAGATTGGTTAGGTGTCGCTTGGGAGCCTCCGTCTTGATGATGTGGAGTTGAACCAAGAAGTTTGTAAGGGCAAGGAGATCGCCTACTTCGTGAAGATCTACCCCGAGTAAGGCTAGTCCTCCGTGGGCGTAGGCCGTGATGGAATAGACAAGGTTGCTTCTTCATGGACCCTTCGTGGGTGGAGCCCTCCGTGGACTCGCGCAGCCGTTACCCTCCGTGGGTTGAAGTCTCCATCAACGTGGATGTACGATAGCACCACCTATCGGAACCACGACAAAAATCTCCGTGTCACCAAACTGCATTTGATCTTCTCCACCTCCTTTTTACATGTGCAATTTACTTTCCGCTGCATATACTCTAGAATTGCATGTGTAGGGTGTTACTTGAATTGATCTTGTTTGTGAAACTGCCAAAAACTTTGCATGATCTAAAGGCAGATTTTTTATATTGTCAAGTAGTCTAATCACCCCCCCTCTAGACCTACTTTCGATCCTACACATGTCTATGGTTAGGAAACATAACCATCCTTGATCAATGAGCTAGTCTAGTAGAGGCATACTAGGGACATACTGTTTTGTCTATGTATTCACACATGTACTAAGTTTCCGGTTAATACAATTCTAGCATGAATAAAAGACATTTATCATGATATAAGGAAATACAAATAATCATCTTTATTATTGCCTCTAGGGCATATTTCCTTCAGTCTCCCACTTGCACTAGAGTCAATAATCTAGCTCACATCGCCATGTGATTTAATACCGATAGTTCACATCGTTATGTGAATAACACCCATAGTTCACATCACCATGTGACCAACACCCAAAGGGTTTACTAGAGTCAATAATCTAGTTCACATTGCTATGTGATTAATACCCAAGAGTAATAAGGTGTGATCATGTTTTGCTTGTGAGAGAAGTTTAGTCAACGGGTCTGTCACATTCAGATCCGTTTGTATTTTGCAAATTTCTATATCTACAATGCTCTGCATGGAGTTACTCCAGCCAATTGCTCCCACCTTCAATACGCATCCAGATTGATACTTAGAGTCATCTGGATTTAGTGTGAAAGCTTGCATCGGCGTAACCCTTTACGATGAACTCTTTATCACTTCCATAATCGAGAAACATTTCCTTAGTCATCCAATTACTAAGGATAATTTTTGACCGCTGTACAGTGATCTACTCCTGGATCACTATTGTACCTCCCTGTCAAACTCATGGCAAGGTACACAACGTGTTTTGTACACAGCATGGCATACTTTATAGAAAATATGGCTGAGGCATAGGGAATGACTTTCATTCTCTCTATATTTTTCTGCCGTGGTCTGGCTTTGAGTCTTACTGAACTTCACACCTTACAAGTCAGGCAAGAACTCCTTCTTTGACTGATCCATTTTGAACTATTTCAAAATCTTATCAAGGTATGTACTTATCGAAAGTCTTATCAAGCGTCTTGATCTATCTCTATAGATCTTGATGCCCAATATGTAAGCAGCTTCACCAAGGTCTTTCTTTGAAAAAAAACTCCTTTATGCTTTCCAGAAAATTTTACATCATTTCCGATCGACAATATGTCATTCACATATACTTATCAGAAAGGTTGTAGTGCTCCCACTCACTTCTTGTAAATACAGGCTTCACAGCAAGTCTGTATAAATCTATATGCTTTGATCAACTTATCAAAGCGTATATTCCAACTCCGAGATGCTTGCACCAGTCCATAGATGGATCGCTGGAGCTTGCACATTTTGTTAGCACCTTTAGGATTGACAAAACCTTCTGGTTGCATCATATACAAGTCTTCTTTAATAAATCCATTAAAGAATGCAGTTTTGTTATCCATTTGCCAGATTTCATAAAATGCGGCAATTGCTAACATGATTCAGACAGACTTAAGCATCGCTACGGGTGAGAAAGTCTCATCGTAGTCAACTCCTTGAACTTGTCGAAAACCTTTCACAACAAGTCGAGCTTTGTAAACAGTAATATTACCGTCTGCGTCGGTCTTCCTCTTGAAGATCCATTTATTTTCGATGGCTTGCCGATCATCGGGCAAGTCAACCAAAGTCCACACTTTGTTCTCATACATGGATCCCATCTCAGATTTCATGGCTTCAAGCCATTTTGCGGAATCTGGGCTCATCATCGCTTCCTCATAGTTCGTAGGTTCATCATGGTCTAGTAACATGATTTCCAGAACTGGGTTGCCGTACCACTCTGGTGCGGAACGTACTCTGGTTGATCTACGACGTTCAGCAGAAACTTGATCCGAAGTTTCATGATCATTATCATCAACTTCCTCACTAATTGGTGTAGGAATCACTGGAACAATTTCCTGTGATGTACTACTTCCCAATATGGGAGAAGGTACAATTACCTCATCAAGTTCTACTTTCCTCCCACTCACTTCTTTCGAGAGAAACTCCTTCTCTAGAAAGGATCCACTCTTAGCAATAAAGACATTGCCTTCGGATCTGTGATAGAAGGTGTACCCAACAGTTTCTTTTGGGTATCCTATGAAGATTTACTTCTCCGATTTGGGTTCGAGCTTATCATGTTGAAACTTTTTCACATAAGCATCGCAGTCCCAAACTCAAAGAAATGACAGTTTATACGGTGTCATCTCCACGGATTTTAGATGGTGCCCTATTTAACGTGAATGTAGCTGTCTCTAATGCATAACCCCAAAAGCGATAGTAGTAGATCGGTAAGAGACATCATCGATCGCACCATATCTAATAAAGTACGGTTATGATGTTCGGACACACCATTACACTATGGTGTTCCAGATGGCGTGAGTAGTGAAACTATTTCACATTGTTTTTACTGAAGACCAAACTCGTAACTCAAATATTCTCCTCCACGATCAGATCGTAGGAACTTTATTTTCTTGTTACGATGATTCTCTACTTCACTCTGAAATTCTTTGAACTTTTCAAATGTTTTAGACTTGTGTTTCATTAAGTAGATATACCCATATCTGCTCAAATCATCAGTGAAGGTCAGAAAATAACGATACCCGCCGCGAGCTTCAACACTCATTGGTCCACATACATCTGTATGTATGATTTCCAACAAATCTGTTGCTCGCTCGATAGTTCCGGAGAACGGAGTTTTAGTCATCTTGCCCATGAGGCATGGTTCGCAAGCACCAAGTGATTCATAATCAAGTGATTCCAAAAGTCCATCATTATGGAGTTTCTTCATGCGCTTTACACCAATATGACCTAAACGGCAGTGCCACAAATAAGTTACACTATCATTATTAACCTTGCATCTTTTGGCTTCAATATTATGAATATGTGTATCACACGATCGAGATCCAACAAACCATTTTCATTGGGTGTATGACCATAAAAGGTTTTATTCATGTAAACAGAACAACAATTATTCTCTAACTTACATGAATAACCGTATTGCAATAAACATGATCAAATCATATTCATGCTCAACACCAAATAACACTTATTTAGGTTTAACACTAATCCCAAAAGTATAGGGAGTGTGCGATGATGATCATATCAATCTTGGAACTACTTCCAATACACATCGTCACTTCATCCTTTAACTAGTTTCTGTTCATTATGCAACTCCTATTTCGAGTTACTAATCTTTAGCAACTGATCCAATATCAAATACCGAGGGGTTGCTATGAACACTAGTAAAATACACATCAATTATCTGTATATCAAATATACCTTTGTTCACTTTGCCATCCTTCTTATCCGCCAAATATCTAGGGCAGTTCCACTTCTAGTGACCATTTCCTTTGCAGTAGAAGCATTTGTTTCAGGCTTGAGTTTAGCTTTGGGTTTCTTCACGGGAGTGACAACTTGCTTGTCATTCTTCTTGAAGTTCCCCTTCTATCCCTTTGCCCTTTACTTGAAACAAGTGGTCTTGTTAACCATCAACACTTGATGCTTTTTCATGATTTCTACCTTCGCCGACTTCAGTATCGCGAAGAGCTGGGAATTCCTTTCATCATCCCTTGCATATTATAGTTCATCACGAAGTTCTACTAACTTGGTGATAGTGACTAGAGAACTTTGTCAATTACTATCTTATCTGGAAGATTAACTCCCACTTGATTAAAGTAATTGTAGTACCCAGACAATCTGAGCACATGCTCACTGGTTGAGCTATTCTCCTCCATCTTGTAGGCAAAGTACTGTCAGAGGTCTTATACCTCTCGACACGGGCATGAGTATGAAATACTAATTTCAACTCTTGGAACATCTTATATGCTCCGTGGCGTTCAAAACGTTTTTGAAGTCCCGGTTCTAAGCCGTAAAGCATGGTGCACTTAAACTATCAAGTAGTCATCATATCGAGCTTTTGTCAAAACGTTCATAACGTCTACATCTGCTCCTGCAATAGGTCTGTCACCTAGCGGTGCATCAAGGACATAATTCTTCTGTGCAGCAATGAGGACAATCCTCAGATCACGGAACAATTCCGCATCATTGCTACTAACATCTTTCAACTTAGTTTTCTCTAGGAACATAAAAAAAATAAACGGGGAGCAACATCGCGAGCTATTGATCTACAACATAGATATGCTAATACTACCAGGACTAAGTTCATGATAAATTAAAGTTCAATTAATCATATTACTTAAGAACTCCCACTTAGATAGACATCCCTCTAGTCATCTAAATGATCACGTGATCCAAATCAACTAAACCATGTCCGATCATCACGTGAGATGGAGTAGTTTCAATGGTGAACATCTTATGTTGATCATATCTACTATATGATTCACGCTCGACCTTTCGGTCTCCAGTGTTCTGAGGCCATATCTGTATATGCTAGGCTCGTCAAGTTTAACCTGAGTATTCTGCGTGTGCAAAACTGGCTTACACCCGTTGTATTTGAACGTAGAGCTTATCACACCCGATCATCACGTGGTGTCTCGGCACGACGAACTTTCGCAACGGTGCATACTCAGGGAGAACACTTATACCTTGAAATTTATTAAGGGATCATCTTATAATGCTACCGTCGTTCTAAGCAAAATAAGAAGCATAATAAGATAAACATCACATGCAATCAAAATATGTGACATGATATGGCCATCATCATCTTGTGCTTTTGATCTCCATCTCCAAAGCACCGTCATGATCACCTTCGTCACCGGCGCGACACCTTGATCTCCATCGTAGCATCGTTGTCGTCTCGCCAACTATTGCTTCTACGACTATCCCTACCGCTTAGTGATAAAGTAAAGCAATTACATGGCGATTGCATTTCATACAATAAAGCGACAACCATATGGCTCCTGCCAGTTGCCGATAACTTTACAAAACATGATCATCTCATACAAAACCGTATAACTCATCATGTCTTGACCATATCACATCACAACATGCCCTGCAAAAACAAGTTAGACGTCCTCTACTTTGTAACATGACCTACCGCTTAGTGATAACTTTGGGGATGCTTGATACATCTCCAACGTATCTATAAATTTTATTGTTCCAGGCTATTATTTATGAAGTCTTGGATGTTTAATGGGCTTTATCATTCACTTTTATATCATTTTTGGGACTAACCTACTAACCCAAAGGCCCAGTCCAGATTGCTGTTTTTTTGCCTATTTCAGGGTTTTGCAGAAAAGGAATATCAAACGGAGTCCAAACGGAATGAAACATTCGCGAGAGATATTTTTGGAGGAAATCACACTCGGGAAACGTCAAGACCAAGTCAGGGGGCAAGGGACCAGCCCTCGAGGGTGGGGGGCGCGCCCCCCTTCCCAGGGAGCGCCCCTGCCTCGAGGCTGGACCACATGGCCCCCGGTGCCCTCCTTCCTATATATACCTACGTACCCCAGAAACTCCATACGTAGAGAGAAAACCCTGATTCCATCACCGTAGCTTCTGTTCCCATGGAGATCCCATCTTGGAGCCTGTTCCGGGAGGAGGATCCATCACGGAGGCCTTCGTCATCATCATCATCATCGCCCTCACCATGAGTTGTGAGTAGTTTACCACAGACTTTTGGGTCCATATCTAGTATCTAGATGGCTTCTTTTCTCTCTGGATCTCAATACAAAGTTCTCCTCGGTCTTCGAGGAGATCTATTCGATGTAATATCTTTTTGCGGTGTGTTTGTCGAGATCCGATGAATTGTGAGTTCATGATCAAGGTTATCTATGAAAGATATTTGGTTCTTCTCTGAACTTTTTATGTGTGTTCATAATATCCTTGCAAGTCTCTTCGAATTATTGGTTTGGTTTGGCCTACTAGATCTATAGTTCTTGCAATGGGAGAAGTGCTTGGCTTTGGGTTCAATCTTGCGGTGTCCTCCCAGTGACAGTAGGGGCAGCAAGGCGCGTATTGTATTATTGCCATCGAGGATAAAAAGATGGGGTTTTCATCATATTGCTTGAGTTTATCCCTCTACATCATGTCATCTTGCTTAAGGCGTTACTCTGTTCGTATGAACTTAATACACTAGATGCATGCTGGATAGCCGTCGATGTGTGGAGTAATAGTAGTAGATGCGGGATCGTTTCGGTCTACTTGTCTCGGACGTGATGCCTATATACAATGATCATGCCTAGATATTCTCATAATTATTCTCTTTTCTATCAATTGCTCGACAGTAATTTGTTTACCCGCCGTAGAATACCGCTATCATGAGAGAAGCCACTAGAGAAAACTATGGCCCCCGGGTCTATTCTCAACATATCAATCTACATCTACTTTATTTTTCTGCTTTTATTTGCTGTTTTATTAAACCAAAAATACCAAAAATATAATTATCATCTCTATCAGATCTCACTTTCGTAAGTGACCGTAAAGGGATTGACAACCCCTTATCGCGTTGGCTGCGAAGTTCTTATTTGTTTGTGTAGGTGCGAGGGACTTGCGCGTAGTCTCCTACTGGATTGATACCTTGGTTCTCAAAAACTGAGGGAAATACTTATGCTACTGTGCTGCATCTCCCTTTCCTCTTCGAGGGAATACAACGCAAGCTCAAGAGGTAGCAATGAGAAACATGAGGAACATTTGCGTTTGGTTCTTGAAAAGCTCAGAGAACACCAGTTATATGTCAAGTTCAGCAAATGTGAGTTTTGTTTGAAGGAAGTTGGATTCTTAGGACATGTTATATCAGGAGAAGGTATAGCAGTGGACCCTACCAAGGTGCAGGCAGTCACTGAGTGGTTAGCACCCACCTCGGCTGGGGAAATCCGCAGTTTCCTTGGACTCGCGGGATATTACCGGAGATTCATATAGAATTTCTCCAAGATTGCAAAGCCTATGATGGCATTGTTGAAGAAGGACACAAAGTTCCATTGGACTGAAGAGTGCGAAGAAAGTTTCCAGAAGTTGAAGAAACATTTGACAACAGCCCCAGTGCTGATCTTGCCAGATATACACAAGGATTTCCAAGCGTGTTGCGACGCTTCACGCTTAGGACTTGGAGGAGTACTCATGCAGGACGGAAGAGTTGTTTCTTATGCATCCCGTCAACTCCGACCACACGATTGAATTATGCTACGCATGATTTGGAGCGAGCAACTGTGGTGCATGCGCTCAAAACCTGGAGACCTTTCCTTATTGGAAACCATTGTGATGTGTACACGGATCACAAGAGTTTGAACTACATTTTCACCCAAAAGGAACTGAACCTCAGATAGAGGAGATGGTTGGAGCTCATAAAGGATTATGATATGAAGCTGCACTATCATCCAGGCAAGGCCAATGTCGTAGCAGACGCTTTGAGCCGGAAGAGTTATGTTAACACCTTAGTAAACGGAGGATTGCCACCGGAGTTAACAGAAGATCTCAGGGAGCTTCGTTTGGAGATAGTTCCTAGAGGTTTTTGTTGCAGCCTTGGAGGTTCAGTCAACATAATTGGGGAAGATACGAGAAGCTCAGAAGGATGACAAAGATATTGTAGAAATAAAGGAGAAGATGAGTGAAGGAAAATCCAAGGGTTTTCGTGAGGACGAACACGACACCTTGTGGTTTGAGGACCGAGTATATGCGCCCAACAACGCCGAGATCAGGAAGTTGATACTACAGGAAGCACATGATTCTCCATACTCGATGCACCCAGGAAACACTAAGATGTATTTGGATTTGAAGGAACGTTTCTGGTGGACGGGAATGAAGAAGGACATTGCCGAGTATGTAGCCGTATGTAATGTATGTCAGAGAGTGAAGGAAGAACATCAGAAGCCAGCATGATTACAGCAGCCTATGCCAATACCCGAATGGAAGTGGGATAAGCTTGGCATGGACTTTATCACCGGATTACCCAGGACCAGATCGAGATATGACTCTATCTGGGTAGTAGTGGATCGCTTGACCAAAGTAGCTCAATTTATCCCCGTGAAAACCACCTATACCAGTGCGAAGTTGGCCAAGATATACATGACCAGGATCGGATGTCTGCACGGAGTTCCGAGGACCATCGTATCAGATAGAGGAACACAGTTTACTTCAAAGTTTTGGCATCAGTTACACCAGATCTTGGGTACCCTTTCACCCGCAAACTGATGGATAGACCGAGAGAGTCAATCAGATTCTAGAGGACATGTTCAGAGCTTGTGCGCTAGATTATGGATCTAGTTGGGATGACAACTTGCCCTACGCAGAATTTTCGTAAAACAACAATTACCAGGCCAGCTTGAAGATGAAACCGTTCGAAGCATTGTATGGGAGGAGATGCCGAACGCCATTGATGTGGGATGAAGTCGGAGACCGTCAATTATTTGGACCAGATCTGATCAAAGAGTCAGAAGTGAAGGTTAAGTTGATTAGAGATAGACTGAAGGTAGCTCAGTCCAGACAGAAGAGTTATGCAGACTCGAAACGCAAGGAAGTAGTCTATAAAATCGGAGACAGAGCATACCTGAGAGTGTCACCTCTGCGAGGAGTTAAGCGTTTTGGTGTTAAGGGAAAGTTAGCCCCGAGATTTGTAGGACCATACTGTATTTTGGAACGCATGTGAGAGGTTGCCTACAAGTTAGAGTGACCCAAAGGATTGTCAGGAGTTCGTGATGTGTTTCACGTTTCCCAGCTTAAGAAGTGCCATGCTGAGATGGCCGATATTCCTCTGAGAGATACAGTGCCCCTGGAAGCAATCCAGCTGGATAGTGATCTAATTCACGAGGAACAACCAGTCAAGTTCCTCGAGTTTGCAAGCAGAGTCACCCGCATCAAGGTTATCAAGTTTTGAAAAGTTCAGTGGAGCCATCACACCGAGAATGAAGCCACCTGGAAACGAGAGGATTGTCTACGCAAGGACCACCCACACCTATTTTCTAGCCAACCCGAATCTCGAGGGCGAAATTCATCTTAAGGGGGGTAGGTTTGTAACATCCCAAATTTTAAATTTGGAATGTTATACATAGGTCATCTTGCATATCGTATTTTATTTGCATTTGTGTGTTGTGATCCTCGAAATTCTAAGCAACTCAAGGACCCACAGAGAGAGTTGGGGATTTCACCCTTTTCATATTTGAGTTTTCTCAAATATCGGTATGAGGATCAATTTGGTTTCAATTGTTTTTCTCTCCAAAAATATTTCATAATAAAGTATATGAGTGGAGATAATATGACTTCTCCAAAACAAAAGAAATATTGGAGGAAAAATATTAAAATCAATTATTTTATTTTATTTGGATTTATTTGCAGTTTTATTCGATTAGGAAAAATAAGCGGTTTTCCAAATTGCATTTAGGTTCGGGAAAAATGTTCACTTTGTCCTAAATATTATTAGAGGACGGTGAAAATTTATTTCGGAATTTTTCGACTCCATTTAGTATTTCTTTTGTTTATTTTTCTGCGTGAGGACTATAAAAAAAAGTTAACCGATCCACGGGCCGTAACCGACCCCGGACTCTGCCGGGCCGGCTTTACAAGCCGAGGCCCAGCCGCCCGAATCCCCAGCCTCGCCCCGCCCGAACCCTAGCGCCGCCGCCACCGAGCCGCAACCGCCTCGCTGCTCCGCCGCCTCGCCCCACCGCCGAGCCGCCGCACTGCCTCGCCGCACCGCCGCACCATCCCGCCGCCATCTTCGGAGTCGCCGACGCCGGTCTTTTCTCGGTTTTAGGTAAAAAAAACCGTTGTTTTTAATAAAAACCCTATATCGTTTTTTTAGTTTAGATCGTTTCGTGTTTTTTGGGTTTAGTTGTTTAGCGGACGTTCGTTCGTTCGTTCATTTTAATGAACGCTTTTCGTCTTTTAGTTACAGACAGCGAACATTCGTTCGTTAGCCTGTTCGTCGCGTTTTCTTTTTTCAGGGTTTTTCCGCGATTATTTCGATCGTGATTTCTGCCCTAATCTTCGTGTTAGTATAACATTTCGCTCGTTAGTCGGAATCAGGTGAAACAAGCGCCTAGATCTTCGTCTCGAAGCCCTCTTTCTGTTTAACCAACTTGAACAAGATTATGGTACTTCAAAATTTTGACTTTAGTACAATCTAGTAAACGAATCTTGTTTCTTTCGTGGTTTGAGTTTCCTTGCTCCGTTTGATTTGATTCCTTTTGTAAACCGGAGTTCTTCAGTTGAACCTTCTGGTTAGATCTTCTTATTTGAGATTTACCCGTGCTTCTTTGCTTGGTTGCTTATGTATGCTATTGTTTATTTGCGATAGAATTCCTGGAGTGCGAAGTGTGCTACTACGAGTCCCTAGGTTTTGCGAACCGTGAGCAAGACAAGTAACACTTTGATCATACCCTTCATTACCCAGTTTTTATGCATTAGTTCCAACCCTCACACATTGCATGAGTAGGATCTCTTAACATGTGGGTCTGGGAAGTAGATTGAGGTAGAACCTATTACCTGCTTTATTATCAAAACCTTGGGAGGTACTTCTACGTTATGCTTAGGTTACCATGCTATGCTCGTAGACGTGGATTGGGTTTGAGAGTATCCATGACAGATGTTAGATTGTTAATTAATGGTTCAACTTAAGGTGGCTACTTTAATACACATCAGGGTGGATTGCTTGCAGGGCACCCGGAGAATCCAGTTTTATCCTAGGAAATCCCGGAGGAACCGTGTGAGTATCCCATGGAATGCCACCTAGGCTCAAAGGGATCATAAGACTATTCATGCTAGAAACTTCCGTGTGCGGCCACAATGCCATTATGGGCACTGGCATAGTTGAGTATGTTGTGTGAGCTCTTTCAGTGGTGGACTAGCTGATGTAGGGGAAAGAAGGTGTACGGGTCCACCCGGGGTAAAGAGTAAATGCTTCTGAAAGACTGTGTCTCCGCCATCAGTTTCTCAAACACCATGCAGTGCGAGAAAACCAACGGAGGAGATCGAGTCTTGTGGGAAAAAGTGTACAAACGTCTGCAGAGTGTACAAGCAAATCATGATTAGCCGTGTCCCCGGTTATGGATTTCTTGAGTATTTGGTACTTGAATTATTGGATTGATCTCATCACTCTAAAACTAATTTGTTGGGTTAATAAATATGGCTTTAATTGAGATTGAGTTGGAGGAACTTTCTCAATGATGTTTCAACTACCATGATAGTTAAAATAAATTTATTCCTTTGTTGTAGGGAAAAATTGGCTTTATGCAAAAACATTATAACCTTAGAGCCTCCACCAGCCATATATGCATGTAGTGTTAGCCTTTATCTGTTACTTGATCTACTGTGTTATCTTGCCAGCATATTCCATGTCCTGACCCGTTTCGGGCTGCAGCATATCATGTTGCAGACTTTTCAGAAGAAGAGTAAGGTGCGCTAGGTCGTTTGTCATGCACTCAGCTATGCCGTTGGAGTTGATGGACTCACTTTATCTTCCAAGCCTTCCGTTGTTATCGTGTCAGATGGCCTTATGCCATATATTTTGTAATAAGTTCTCTTTGAGACATTCGATGTAATAAGTGTGTGATTTCCACTCTGTTATAAATCCTTCAAGTACTGTGTGTGTCAGCATTACCGATCCAGGGATGACACAGAACACAGAGACGTCGGTCCATTCGGATCATGGTCGCTACATTAAATGATATAGCCACTCTATTCACCAATGAGGAAAATATTCGTTACTATTATATCCTTAAGCTATTTCCGTTCTCAATAAAGGGTGATGCTAAAACATGGTTTAATTCTCTTGATCCTGGTTGTCTGCGGTGTCCCCAGGATATGATTTATAAGAAACAAGCTGCCTTAAGGGAAATATATAATTTTGTGCAAATTGAAGAAGAGAGTCTCCCACAAGCTTGGGGGAGGCTTCTCCGATTACTTATTGCTTTGCCCGATCATCCTCTCAAGAAAAATGAAATACTTGATATCTTTTATAATGGAGTAACCGATGCTTCCAGAGACCACCTGGATAGTTGTGCTGGTTGTGTTTTCAGGGAAAGAACTATTGAGCAAGCTGAATTGCTATTGAATAATATATTGAGTAATGATAATGATTGGACACTTCCTGAACCAACTCCTAAGCCAACTCCAAAGAAAAGGGGTATTCTATTTCTCAGTCCTGAAGATATGCAAGAGGAAAATAAATCTATGAAAGAAACTAGTATTAAAGCCGAAGATGTTAAGAATTTACCACCTATTGAAGAAATACATGGTCTTAATAACCCGACATAGGTAGTAGAGGTAAATTTTATATATAGATTTGCTGAAGGTGATATTCCTCGTAATAAGTCTGCTAGCCAATGCTTAGATGAGTTTGATAATTATATTGTTAAACAAGAAAACTTTAATGCTTATGTTGGTAGACAATTGAAACGTAATGCTTATATGATTGAACACTTGAGTGATTATATGTCTAGAGTTAAAGGTGAACATAAAGTCATTAGTAAACATGCTTCTATGGTTACCACTTAG
Source organism: Secale cereale (assembly GCA_902687465.1). Lineage (NCBI taxonomy): Eukaryota > Viridiplantae > Streptophyta > Magnoliopsida > Poales > Poaceae > Secale > Secale cereale. Next base: position 467,302,175 of record LR738715.1, on the reverse strand, counting down.
GTAGAACAGGTGCTTAAAGCACAAAATGATTTGCTCAATGAATTAAATAATAAGAAAAATGATAATGTTGTTAGAGTTATGAATAGAGTGGGTAGAATGACTCAAAAAACTTTGTATCCTGAGGGCCACCCTAAGAGAGTGGAGCAAGATTCTCAGAGAACTAATGTTGATACACCTAGTCCTTCTAAGAAGAAGAAAAAGAAAAATGATAGGACTTTGCATGCTTCTAGTGAACCTGTTGTTGATACACCTGAGAACCCCAATGATATTCCTATTTTCTGATGCTGAAATACAATCTGGTAATGAACATGAACCTAGTGATAATGATAATGATGATGTTCATGTTGATGCTCAACCTAGCAATAACAATGGTGTAGAGATTGAACCTTCTGTTGATCTTGATAACCCACAATCAAAGAATCAATGTTATGATAAAAGAGACTTTGTTGCTAGGAAGCACGGTAAAGAAAGAGAACCATGGGTTCAGAAACCCATGCCTTTTCCTCCTAAACCATCCAAGAAAAAGGATGATGAGAATTTTGAGTTCTTTACTGAAATGATTAGAGCTATATTTTTGCGTATGCGTTTGACTGATATGCTTAAAATGAATCCTTATGCTAAGTATACGAAGGATGTTGTTAAAAATAAAAGAAAGATACCGGAAGCTGAAATTTCCACCATGCTTGCAAATTATACTTTTAAAGGTGGAATACCAAAGAAACTAGGGGATCCAGGAGTACCAACTATACCATGCTTCATTAAAATAAACTATGTTAAAACCGCTTTATGTGATCTTGGAGCCGGTGTAAGTGTTATGCCTCTCTCTTTATATCGTAGACTTGAATTGAATGAGTTGACACCTACTGAAATATCTTTGCAAATGGCCGATAAATCAACTGCTATACCTGTCGGTATTTGTGAGGATGTGCCTGTTGTGGTTGCAAACATTACTATTTTAACGAACTTTGTTATTCTTGATATTCCGGAGGATGATAATATGTCTATTATCCTTGGTAGACCCTTTTGAATACTGCAGGGGCTGTTATTGACTGCAACAAAGGCAATGTCACTTTTCATGTTAATGGTAATGAGCATACGGTACACTTTCCGAGGAAACAGCTTCAAGTCCACAATATCAATTCTATTGGAAAAATTTCGACGATTACTATTGGAGGTTTTGAATTCTGTCTTCCTACTGTCAAGAAGAAATATGATATTCTTATTGTTGGGGACTTGCATATCCCCGTTGAGGTAACCTAGTGTTATTCGAAAATTCTCCGGTTTCATGTTATTCGGAAAGAGTTTGTTAACAAGACTTGACCAACCTTGTTAGTGGATTCCTTTTGATGAGCATGAGATGGATGAAGTTAGAAATCACAACTCTTTGTACCCTCCTTTTACTTTCTGTTATTTAGATTAAATAAAGCAAAAATAGTGTTTTTGTCTGTTTTCTGAATTATCCTTGCAATAAAAAATACCCCGAAAATAGAAGTTCTCCAAATGTCCCGAAATTGATATATGATTTTTTTGGAATATTTAAGAATTATTGGCAGTGAGAACACACCAGGGGGCTACACCACCTGCCCACGAGGGTCCAGGGCGCACCCACCCCCTGCCTCGTGAGCCCCACGTGGACCCCCTCCACTTATTTCAGCACCCACTCACTTCCTCTTCCTCTAGAAAAAATCCTCCCATTGCTCAAACCCGTGTTCTAGCTCGTTTTGCTGCCATCTTCGATCTCCTTGCTCAAAGCTTCATTCACAAAACTGTTTTCGGGGATTGTTCTTTGGTATGTAACTCCTCCAATGGTTCAATTAGTGTTTGTTCTAGTGCTTTATTTATTGCAAAATTTTGCTGCTAAGGTGATCCTGTTCTTGAGCTTGCATGTCAAATTTATGTGATCAAAAGTAGTTTTAAAGCATGATATAGCCTCTAGGCACTTATGGGAGTAGTTGCTATCAATCTTGTTGAGTTTGGTTCACTTTTATTTTGAGTCACTAAAATTTCAGAAATTTTCCAGAGAAAAATGCATAGGAAAATATACCAAGGTGGTTCCTCAAGGAAGCAAGGACCAAGGCTCGCGATACGTGAGCCGAACGATGAACCACCGAGGGAAGCTCAAGTGTGGCTGTGTGTATGGCCATCAGAG
>LR738715.1:467255428-467291921 GCA_902687465.1 Secale cereale | reverse complement strand
CCCCCCCCCATGATCACAAGATATCGCCTATTCTTCTCTCTACTGATTGCATTAGAGTAGTGTAGCATGTTACTGCTATCGAATAATCCTATTCTGTTGCATAGCCTATCATTGTTGCTACAACCGTTGATACCTTTACCTGCTATCCTAATTCTTAGTATAGGATGCTAGTATTCCAGCAGTGGCCCTTCATTCTTGTCCGTCTGCCATGCTATAATATCGGGATGTGATCACTCGGGTGGTGATCACGGGTATATTTTATACTATTACATACACATGATGATAATTCGGATATAGGGGCTGAAGGGGCAGGTGGTTCCACACAGGTAGTGGTGGGCCTGGGTTCCCGGCAGCCCCCTGATGGTTACTTTGTGGCGGAGCGACAGGGAGGGTTGCGACCACCTAGGAGACAGGTCGGCCTGGCCCTGGTCATTGTTCGCGGTTACTTCAAAACAACACGCTTAACGAGATCTTGGTATTTGATCTGAGTTTGGCCATTGGCCTATACGCACTAACCAGCTACGTGGGAATATTTATGGGCACTCGACGTCGTGGTATCATCCGAAGCATTCTTGACGTCAGCGGCTTAGCGGCGCGCGCCGGATTGGACTGGAATGCCGCTCTGGTATTAGGAGCGGCTAGGTCTGCTTACCGGCCGCCCTCGCAACATGCAGGTGTGCATTGGGCGATGGGCCCAGACCCCGTGCGCTTAGGGTTTAGACCGGCATGCTGACCTCTCTGTTGTGCTTAGGTAGGGCTGCGACGTGTTGATCTTCCGAGGCCGGGCATGACCCTGGAAAGTATGTCCGGCCAAATGGGATCGAGCATGCTGGGTTATGTGGTGCACCCCTACAGGAAAGTTAATCTATTTGAATAGCCATGTCCCTCGGTAAAAGGATGACCCGGAGTTGTACTCTGACCTCATGACAACTAGAACTGGATACTTAATAAAACACACCCAGATGAGTTCCAAATATAACTTGGCGGTTTCTCTCTCACAGGGTGATGTGCGGGAGGATCGCCGGGTAGGTTTATCCTATACGATGTTACTTGGTGAACTTACCATCTACTCCCTTCTACTGCTGCAAGACGGAGGATGTCAGAAGCGAGGGTACTTGTTACTTTCCATCTACTCTCTTCTACTGCTGCAAGATGGAGGTTGCCAAAAGTGTAGTCTTCGATTGGATTAGTTATCCCCCTCTTATTCTGGCATTCTGCAGTTTAGATCACATATATTACCCCATTACACAGATATCATTGCATATGTAGTGTAGATCCTTGCTGGCGAGTACTTTGGATGAGTACTCATGGTTGCTTTGCTCCCCCTTTCCCCCTTCCGTCCTTCTTCTCGGAAGATGCAACCAGATTGATGGAGTCCAGGAGCCACGGGATCCCGAGGATGTTTCTTCATGGAGTTCGGCTTCGAGGAGTTGTTAGGAGGTCCCAGGCAGGAGGCCTTGCCTTTTCGATCGTTGCTACATTTGTGCTAGCCTTCTTAAGGCAAACTTGTTTAACTTATGTCTATACTCAGATATTATTGCTTCCGCTGACTCTTGTGTTTTCGAGCTTATGTATTCGAGCCCTCGAGGCCCATGGCTTGTAATATAAAGCTTGTATTATTTTAATTTGTGTCTAGAGTTGTGTTGTGATATCTTCCAGTGAGTCCCTGATCTTGGTCGTACACATTTGCGTGCATGATTAGTGTACGGTCAAATCGGGGGCGTCACACCAAGTCTCTTTACTCGTTCAATAATAAATCATCTTGTAACTGACTCCTGAGTCACTTTGCTTGCAAGCTTCTTGTGGTGTTGTATTATCATTTATCGAGAGGGTCCGGAGATACCTCTTCATCTTACGGAGTGACAAATTCCAGTCTCGATCCATGCAAATTCAACAGACACCATCAAAGATACCTATAGAGCACTGATACATCTCCAACGTATATGTAATTTTTGATTGTTCCATGCTGTTATATTATCATTCTTGGATGTTTTACAATCATTTTATATCATTTTTATGTACTAACCTATTTACATAGTGCCAAGTACCAGTTGTTGTTTTCTGCTTGTTTTTTACATCGTAGAAAATCAATATCAAACGGAGTCCAAATGCAGCGAAGCTTTTTGTGGATTTTTCTGGACCAGAAGACACCAGATGGGCTAGAGAAGAACCTGGGGGGTGCCCCGTGGGGGGCACAACCCACCATGGTGCGCCTGGGCCCCTAGGCACGTCTAGGAGGGTTGTGCCCACCTCGGTGGCCTCCCGCGCCGCCTCTTAGCTCTATATATACCTCCTTCCTCCAGAAACCCTAGGGAGACGATGAAATTTTGTTCCAGCTGCCGCAAGTTCCAAAACAACGAGATCCAATCCATAGCCCTATTTCGGCACTCCGCCAGAGGGGAAAATGATCACGGAGGGGTTCATCATCGTCATTGGTGCCTCTTCGATGATGCGTGGGTAGTTTACCACAGACCTACGGGTCCGTAGGCAGTAGCTAGATGGCTTCTTCTCTCTTTGTATCCCAATACAATGATCTCTCAGAGATCTATTTGATGTAAAGACTTTTTGGGGTGTGTTTGTTGGGATCGGATGAATTGTGAGTTTATGATCAGATTTGCCTTGGTTTAATATCCAATCTCGATTATTACAGCCTTGTATTTCTTCTCTGATATTTGGGTTTTGTTTGGCCAACTTTATCTATTTATCTTGCAATGAGAAGAGGTTCTTTGTAATGGTTTCGATCTTGCGGTGTCCTTTCCCAGTGACAGAAGGGGTAGCAAGGAACATATGTATCGTTGCTATTAAGGATAAAAAGATGGGGTCTATTCCTACATGAGTAGATCTTGACTACATCATGTCATCATTCTTATTGCATTACTCCGTTTTTCCATGAACTTAATACACTAGATGCATGCGGGATAGCGGTCGATGTGTGGAGTAATAGTAGTTGATGCAGGCAGGAGTCGGTCTACTAATCTTGGACGTGATGCCTATACACATGATCATTGTCTTGGATATCGTCATAATTATTTGCTTTTCTATCAATTGCACAATAGTATTTTGTCTACCCACCCCATGTTATTTTCTCGAGAGAAGCCCACTGGTATGCGTCGGTGCTATACAAACGGTTTTTAACCCCTTTCCGCGACCGCATTTGGAACCGTCGCCAAGTGAGTGTGGGCGATAGGGGGAGGTCCTTTCCACACGACCCACAAACCGTCGGGGATATGCCCTCCTGGCACACACGCTCGGCAAAATGAGGCCATGTGCGACCAGCGAGCGCTCAAATACGGAAATACGTACAGTAGAGCTAAAAAAATATAATTATACGGCAAAATTGTTTCTGGTCGCAAGTACATCCCACACAGTCAGTCCTTGCTAAACGTTTCCGTTGGTATGTACATCCCACACAGTCGCTTCAGCGAAAATGTCTGTTCACAGGTACATCACACACAATTTTTCCCGTTAAATCGTTTGCGTTATTGAATGTATCACACACGGTCCGTAGAAGAAACTGTGCGGCAAAGGCTGTCCATCACACACCATTTTTATGTGGTAAACGTTTGCGCAAGGTGGCCTAACGCAAATAGTTTTTGAGAGAAAATTCGTATGTGATTGTTCATTGATCCAACACGGTTTATTCCTTGAAACTGTGTGCGTTGCCTGGGGTCATCGCCCACGGTATTTTTTCAATAACCGTTTGCAATATCGAAACCCAATTATCAGGCTAATTCACCATTAGCAGGCTAATTGCCCTATTATTAATAATCCATTTATTAATCTAATTGACATTCATATTAAGCACACAATATATTTCATTTCCATATTCAGAAAGCATAATTTCATAATAGAAATACATCAGAGTACAACATGATGTAGTTTCAGCACTCAGCTACCCCATTACACAACTTCACTAGCACCAAGTTCCACATGCAACATGTTGAACCTTTTGAAATTAGCATCATAGACGGTATATAGACAAATGCATCTCATTTGGAAAACTGATGAAGCGGAAGGCGAATATTGAGCCTTCATTCATGTTGAAGGTCTTTGCAACTTTAGGCTAGTGCCTGTGGATGATTGACCGTCCGTCTTTCGTCCTCTTCAGGAACACTTCAATATTAAACCGTGGGTGTTGTATGAAAACCTTCCTCGCCTCCTGACCATAGAGGTGTTTTGAGAGGTAATCATCAATGAACTGCTTTGGAAAGGCCTGAAAACAAGGATGTGCATAAATATCTTCTCTATATTGGAAATGGGGCAAAGGAATAAAAAAAGGCAATGTATAATAGTTAGTACCATCTTGTAGTGAACTGATGTCTTCTTCATTGTGCAGACAAAGATCTTGTTGTTTTTCCTAACAATCTTTCTGAGTTTCTTGATTTGATTGATATTCATGGACAACTCATTTCCCCATATGCAAAAAGGGTCGAACAGTGGGTCAAAACCTTTGACAGCAGGACCTACATGTGCAAGACCAAATTGTTAAAAACCAAAATATTAGAATGGTTCCTGCAATTGCACAATAATGTGCTATTAGAGAACGGACCATGCACGTGCTAACCTCGATTGTAAACATCAGTGCTTCCCGTTGTTTCCCTGCAACACATATAAGGTAGTTAGTCACCAGGTTAAGTAAGGGTTCGCATGCTATCAGTATAATATGTTGATGAAAAATAAGCACATTGCAGATTCATCAGATTAATTCAAGTCACACGGAAACCCATTTATCCAAACCAAGCATAATTAAGAACTAGGAAATATAGCACTTGTATACGTTTCTCATGTATTAAGTGCAGCCAAATTCGATTTATTCCTCACATGCACAACAATACAAAATTCTGCCCATGAAAATTGGACATCCCATTGCAGAATTGAACCAAGCAGTTAACTAAACACCACAACAAATGAACCAAACATTAACTGAGCACCACATTGCACAATATAACATACTCCTAATAGAAGATCAGATGGTTAACCAAACAGTTAAATACAACCAATTGTAGCAATTGTATTTGTTTGTCATGTATTTACTACAGCCAAATTCAATTTATTCCTCACATGGTATACAATAACAAAATGCACCCACAACTATTGAACATCGCATTGCAGAATTGAACCAAACAGTTAACTAAACACCACAACACATATGAACCAAACATTAACTGAGCACCACATTGCACAATGTATAACCAAACCAAGCATGCTTGACAACTTAGAAATATAGCAATTGTATTCGTTTCTCATGTATTTTGTAAAGATAAATTCAATTTATTTCTCACATGGAAGACAATACAAAATTGCAGCCTGAAGAACTGAACATCGCATTTGCAGAATTGAACCAAACATTTAACTGAAGACGACAACTAATTACCAAAACAGTTAATAAGTGAGCACCAGATTGCACGACATATAGAACATATACACTAGAGCAACATATTGCATGCTAAAATTAGATAGCACAATTTACTAGAATTTGTGAAGGAAAGGCAGGAGCAGCACACGCAACGAGTAAACCGAGCATGCTTAACCGACGTAGCTAGAAAATGGCACGGTGCTCCTCCAAGATCCGGGGGTCGGCACGAATGGCAGCCATCGCGACCTCATCCGCGCGTGCGGCCGCGATTTGCTTCTCCGCTGCCAAATGCTCCTTGAGATCCTGGCTATACTACGTGCACCATGGCTTATGGAAGCGCTTATTTGGTGGAGGGGTCGGTGTTTTGGGTGGAAGGTGTCGCGCTCGCGCTGGCGGTCGGGGCATGTGGGATGTAGAAGGAGGAGGAGGATGGGGGTCGGGTGTGGATTACCTGCCTGGATAGACGAGGTCGAGCAGCGTGAAGGAGGGTCACCGACGAGGAGGCGGCGCTGCAAGCAAGGAGTGAAGGTTTTTACTTGGAAAGGAAGGCAAAAAGAGGGGAAATGTGGCTTTTGGTAAGAGGGAGGGGCGGGGAGGTAGATATTTCTGCGAAAGCCTAAAATTTTGAATCGCTTCAGCCAAAAAATAGGCGCGCAAAGTGTCATCAGACACGGTCCCTTATTCAGAACTGTGTACGATATGTGAACATCACAAATGACTCAGATAGCTTCACCCGTGTGTGATGAGTTTGAATGTCAAAAGTTTTGGTTCGAATTTCCATGGTTATAGTGGTCATCCGCGTCATTGCATAATTTAGGTACACAAAGGAGACTACAGCACACCAACACTTCTTAATCGAGCAAGTCCAGCAATTAAACAGAGCTAGCTGACCTAAACATTACTATACCAAATTAAAGCCCAACGCTCTTAATTAAACAAACCAAAGAGTACTTACGGCTGGTGCTTGTCGATCTCCACCGTCGCCTCCATGTCCAGCTCGCGCCCAACGGTCTCCTGGGGATGGGGCTCCATGGCATCCATCGCACCATACTCGGCAAGCGTCTCGCCATCCGCGTTCGCCATCTCTTTGGAAAAGGCCGCCACGAGCTGGGCGTGGGCGGACGCGATCTGGGCCTGGACGGGCTACGTCGTTGCAAGGCGTGTAGCGGAGGAATGGACGGCTGCTCGAACGCTCTCGACGATTACCAGCTCTTCGGCGATGGGTTGCCGATCGTTGTCGGAGAAGCTTCATTCGATTTGTGTGGTGGCCGCCAGGAGCTGGGCATGGGCGGCCTCGATATGGTCGTGGGCGGCCTCCATCAGGGCTAAGGCCGCCGCTGCGGTATGGACAACTGTTGTTGCGCTCTCGCCAATTGCTATCCCTGAGGGAGATGTTGTTGCCGCCACCTGAGAAGCAACATCGGCCATTTGGGCTTCCTTTGTCACCTGGTTGTAGATTGCGGCCGCGCTCACACACCTTGTCAGCACGCGCATGGCGGCTGTGGCCGCACTCTCGTCGGAGTGGGCCATCAAAGTTGCCCTCATGACGCGGGTCCACATGCCCATCTTTCACCGCGACGATTGCACAATGAAATGATATTTGGGGAGTGAGCTGGTGTGCTTGAGACGCCGACTATGGACTGTAGCCGACGCACCTTCCCGCGTAAGCCATAGGCATACTATAGACCGACGATGCTCCAGGATATTTTGTGCTGCATCTCACACGGTTGGTGATAATAAATTGTGTGCGATCTACTTGATTTTTCATCTTGATTTGAATTACATAATGGGGTCACAGCGGCAATGGGTGGTGTTTGAATTGCTGGACCTTTTATCTGGAGTGAACATGCAACTATATGTGTGTCGTAAAAGAATTGGAATTATTCAGGGTTCGTTTGAACATTTTATACATTAAATTGGTTTTCTAGCCATTTTAGGTGCACAATTCAAAATTAAACTACATGCACATGCTCCGGTGCACCAACATTAGTTGTAAAATCATATATGTGTCCATGGGTTTATGCTTATCTCCCATGCAAGAAATGGGGATGAAATTCGAATACCACGACACCGTGGCTCTCCGGCAAATGTCGACATACTTGCTTTTGTAATTCTAGTAAATCCAAAATTCGTCCGAAATTCATGAAACTTGGCATGCCATCAAGGAGCAGCATCGACATGCCGTGGTAAAAATTATGTCCCATTTGGGGTAGGTTTGGGTATAAGCTTCTCATAAACCAGAGCTTCTCACAACAAGTGTGATGGTTTCGGTAGGGAACATTTCACCTTTCTGGACGAAATGATATCCGTTGCCTCTTCTCGATTTCAATTTTTTTCCTAGTGTCAACATAGAATAACAGGAGTATTGTGTCAATTTTTGGGATTTTTCGGGGTTCAGTTGGACATTTTTATACATTAACTGAGTTTTCTATGCATTCATATGCATAATTCAAATTTGAACTACACGCACATGCTCTAATGCATATAAATTAGTTGAAAATTCAAATCCGTGTCCTTGGTTCCATGCTTAGGTCCCATGCAAGAAATGGGAATGAATGTCAAACACCCTGCCACCGTCACTCAGCCACAAACATTGAGATACCAAGTTTTTAAATTCTAGTAAATCGAAAACTCGTCTGAAATTCATGAAACTTGGTATGCTATCATGGAGCGGCATCAACATGCCGTGGTAAATTTTTTGTCCCATTCGGGGCAGGTTTGTGTATATGCTTCTCACAAACCAAAGCTTCTCACAACAAGCATGGCGATTTCAGTAGGGAACGTCCCACCTTTGGGACGGAACGATATCCATTGCCTCTTATTGCTTCCAATTTTTTTCTCATTTCAACATAGAACAACAAGAGTGTTGTGTCAATTTTTGTGATTCTTCGGGGTTCGTTTGGACATTTTATGCATTAACTGAGTTTTCAATGCATTTATGTGCATAATTCAAATTTGAACTACATGCACATGCTCCAATGCATATAAATTGGTTGAAAAATCAAAATTGTGTCCTTGGGTGCATGCTTAGATCCCATGGAAGAAATGGTAATGAATTTCAAACACGAGGGCACTGTTGGTTGCCGGCAAAACATTGAGATGCCTGGTTTTTAAATTCTAGTAAACCCAAAACTCGTCTGAAATTCATGAAGCTTGGCATGCTACCATGGAGCGGCATCAACATGCCGTGGTAAAATTTTTGTCCCATTTGGGGCAGGTTTGGGTATATGCTGCTAACAAACCAGAGCTTTACACAACAAGCTTGGTGCTTTCGGTAGGGAACGTCCCACCTTTGGGGACAAAACGATATCCATTGCCTCTTATTGCTTCCAAATTTTTTCTCGTTTCAACATAGAACAACATGAGTGTTGTGTCAATCTTTGTGTTTTTTCGGGTTCATTTGGACATTTTTATGCATTAACTGTGTTTTAAATGCATTTATGTGCATAATTCAAATTTGAACTACATGTACATGCTCCAGTGCATATAAATTGGTTGAAAAATCAAAATTGTGTCCTTGGGTGCATGGTTAGGTCCCATGCAAGAAATGGGAATGAATTTCAAACACCAGGGCACCGTTGATTGTCGGTAAAACATTGAGATGCCTGGTTTTTAAATTCTAGTAAATCCAGAACTCGTCTGAAATTCATGAAACTTGGCATGCTATCATGGAGCGGCATCAACATGCCATGGTAAATTTTTTGTCCCATTTGGGGCAGGTTTGGGTATATGCTTCTCACAAACCAGAGCTTCTCACAACAAGCATAGTGGTTTCGGTAGGGAATGCACCATCAAAATACATGATCCATTCTTGGGGTGATTCCTTGCCGGGGATATCTATGTCTGTTATTTCTTCATTTGGGGTTGGCCTCCATTCTGCAATAAACTCTGCCAATGCCCTGCTCTGAATAGTTGATGTGCTCTCAAACTTCAAACCAAACCTAGATAACCCTGAAGCCCACTCCACTATTCTACCGGTAGCCTCAGGGTTCCAGGGCATCCTTTGCAACGGGAAACGAGTGACAACCGTAATCTCATGGGCTTGGAAGTAGTGGCGCAGTTTCATTGAGGCCATGATGAGACCAAAGATCAACTTTTGCACGCTAGAGTACCTTGATCTAGCCCCCTGTAATAGGGAACTAACAAAATAAACTGGGCACTACACCACTTTCTTCCTTGTCGCGTCCTTGGGGTTGTTCTCGATGACGTGCTCTCTACTGTCCCGATCCCTTTATGACTTTGTCGGCCTCTGCTCACTCTCTGCCTCATTCAGTTCTCGCTGTGCTACCAAGGCTGGACTGACCTCTTGGTTGGATGGTGCTAACTACACCAGCAACGGCTCCTGAGGTTTGGGGGCGACCAAGGTAGGCACAGAGGACAAATAGGCCTTCAACTCTTGCAAAGCTGTATCTGCTTCCGGGGTCCACTTCATAGGTCCCGCCTTCTTCAAAATTTTCAAGAACGATAGGGCATGCTCGGCAGACTTGGAGATGAATCTGCTTAGCGTGGCAACGCATCCTGTTAGACGCCTCACATCCTTAACTGTCCTCGGCGCTTGGATTTGCTCGATAGCTCTGATCTTGCCGGGGTTGGCTTCGATCCCGCGATGGAATACAAAGAATCTAAGCAGCTTGCCAGAGGGAACACCAAATACACACTTCTTTGGGTTAAGCTTTAGATTGATCTTGCGCAGGTTAGCAAATGTATCCTCCAAGTCTTGGATAAGTGTGGCCCTATCCTTGGTTTTTACCACAATATAATACATATAGGCTTCTATCATCCATATAGGCTTCTATGTTTCTGTGCAGCTGTGGCTCAAAACCAATTTGGACTGCCCTTGCAAAAGTGGACCCGGCACTCTTTAATTCGAATGGCATGCAGACAAAGCAGTATGTACCACATGAAGTGATGAACAACGTCTTCTCTTCATCTTCCTTGGACATGAAGATCTGGTGATACCCAGAGTATGCATCCATAAAGGAGAGCAAATCACAACCTGAACTGGAATCCCCAATCTGATCAATACGCGACAAGGGAAATGGGTCCTTCGGGAAAGCCTTGTTGAGATATGTGAAATCTATGCAAAGCCTCCATTTCCCGTTAGCCTTCCGAACAACCACTGGATTTGCGAACAACATTGGACGCAACACTCCTCTGACCAAACCAGTTGCCTCAAGTTTCTTGATCTCTTCTGCAATGAACTGCTGCCTCTCCGGGGCCTGCTTCCGGACTTTCTGCTTCATAGGTCGGGCGTGTGGGCAGACAACAAGGTGGTGCTCTATTACCTCCCTGGGAACACCGGGGATATCTGATTGTTGCCAAGCAAACACATTGATATTCACCCGCAGGAAGGTAACATGCGCGCTTTCCTATTTGTCATCGAGGGTGGCGCTGATAGTGAAAGTACCATCAACGCCAGCTAGCCCTGCCGGAACCTTCTTCACCTGGGGTGTAGCGACCCTAGATCTCTTCCTGTTGGAACACTCCGGCACGTCGTCAACGGGTGCCCTACACTCGGTGGGGGCACACTTCCCGGACTGTTTGCCAGAGGTCCTACATTCCCTCCTCTTTCCTTTACTTTCCTTGGTGGGAACTGCTACCACTGCCTCTGCCGCGACCGCATCTTGGTACATCTTGGCCACACAAATGATTGCATCCTTCTCATCTGATGGGATGGTGATAACTCCTAGTGGCCCCTTCATCTTCAAGGTGTTGTAGGCATAGTGGGATGCCGCCATGAATTTAGCCCGGGCCGGACATCCAAGAATCCCATTGTACCGCAGGGGGAGATCAACCACATCAAACACAATCTTATCAGTCTGGTAGTTCAGTTCTCCCCCAAACGTTACCGGCAACATGATCTTTCACTTATGATGACTCTTGCCGGGATTAACTTCTTGAAACGTGCCGATAACCTCTAGCTCTTCCTATGCTATCTAAAGCTTGATGATAACTGCCGGGGAAATCAGATTCAACCCGGCCCCACCGTCCACCACCATGTTTGTGAGCTTGAGGTTGCAAATTGTTGGAGAGACCAGTAATGGCAAGCATCCTACCGCCGTAGTACGGATAGGATGTTCCTCCTTGTCAAAGATGATGGGCGTACGGGACCATTTGAGCGGCTTCCGGGCCTCTGGCACAGGCTCCACGACATTGACTTTCTTGCCCACCCTTTAAGTTGATGGTGAGAGGCGTGCAAAGATGCACCTCCGTCAATGCAGAAGGCGTCAGTGACCTTCTGAAACTCTTGCTCACTGGTTTCCTCTTCACCCCCTCCATCACTCTCATCATGAAAAGATCCCTCTTCTCGACCTCTGCGGTCTTTCCTTGGTTCCGAAGGGGTTTGCCAGGGCGATTTACTTCACCACCTCGGCCTTTACCGCTAGCAACATTCTGACCCTTTTCCTTATCACGCTTCTCATACTCTGCTCTCTGTCTCTTGACAAGCTTCTCAACCTGATGACATTCTTGAAGGTCGTGGCCCTTGGTCCGATGGATCTTGCAACATGACCCATCACCTTTCCCGTGTTTCAAGGCAGCATCGACTTCCCAGCAGTCAGTGCACATGGCAGCTTCCTTGCCGGGGCCTCAACTTTGGCCTTCTTGTTGGTACTTGGCGTACCCAATCCTTCGAGAGTCAACACTGCCTTATCCCTCCGCTTCTTGCTGTGCTTCTTGCTCTTCTTCTGACTAGTTGATTCATCACCATCCTCTGAATAACCATTGATGCAATATTCCTCTCCGGGCAACTTCCTTCCCTCCTCCATCCGAGCACACTTATCCACCAACGTGTAGAGCTCCGTCACAGTCTAGGGCAACCGCACGTTCATCTTAGAACAAATCCGGTGGTTGCGCACATTGGACTAGAAGGCGGCTATCATAGCAGCTGGATGGATATTTCGGATATTTCTATGAACTTTGCTGAATCTTTGTACTTACGGAGGGTTTCTCCTTCCTTCTGTTGGAGAAGCTACAAGTTGCTGGGCCTGCCGGGTTCTTGGTGGCCACCCGTGAAGGTGCCAATGAATTCGTGGCACAGGTCTGCCCATGATGAGATGGAGTTCTCTGGAAGGTGCATCAGCCGAGACCTCAAATTGGACTTGAGTGCCAAAGGGGAGTAGTTGGCGAACACCTTCTCGTGTCTCCCCTGGTAGCCTGGACAGCGATGGTGTAGATACTCCGACACTTTGCCGGGTTCACTCTCCCATCGTACTTTTCAGGTATCTCTGGCTTGAACGTGCGAACGGATGGCCAACGGACTTGCCGCTGCTCACGAGTAAAGGCAGACACCAGCCAATACCAAGCGCGGGCTCGTCGACGTCGGGGCTGTGGCTCCCGTCGGTCTGGTGGAGGTCGTTGCGACGTTGGTTGACAACAACGCGCGGGTCTTCTCTCCGCCTATCCTCTGGGAATCGACGTTGGCCTGGACGCACTCGAGGGTCAGAAGAGGCCATCGAGACATCGTCAGGTTCTTGATTCTGTTGCGCTCACGCTGGCTGCCGTGGTGGGGATTGCACCGTGGGGACAGTCCCCTCCGTACGGCCAGCAGTGCAAGCCGTTTCTGTCGCTTAGGGAGGTCACGGCGGGCTAGCTCGCCGTGAGCCCCCAGCTTCGGTGAAACCAAGAAGACTTTGGATGGTGGCACGCCATTTTTCCATCTTCTCGGCCGCTGGAGGAAACCTCAGCAATAGCTGAACCCGCGCATGGCCTCCGAAGCTGTGCTTGGCATAGGTGTTGTTGAAGTCGATCGCATTGTCGCTCGTCTCCTGATGGTACCTGCGGCGGCAGCACTACGCCCCCGCTGTTGCGGGGCGACCACTTGTATGGCAGGGTGGTGTGGCAAAGGTGCACGAAGGCCAGCGGCTCCGTCGAGCGCAGCGGCTTGGTCGACCTGCCCCGGGGTAGGCGCACATGCTACGACCGCGTCTTTGGTGGGAATGGTCAGAGGGCGGTGATTCGCCCTGGTCCGAGTGCCGCCGTTGCGGCTGTGCTCGTCAGCGGGTGAAAGGGGCGTAGATTGAGTAACCCCTTCGCCCGGGCCTTGGGGAGCATGGCCATCGGGGCGTTGCTGAAGCTGCCCTCCTCCGGTGCCTCCTGCTCCCACGTCGGTCGCGGGGTAAATGGTGACGGTGGTGCCTGCTTCGACCAAATCCCCAGCAGTGTCCGCGTCCCCCTGTGCCTCCGCACCTCCCATAACATTAGAGGCCGCGGGCATCGGAGCCTTTGAGGTGGACGGATGCGCTGAAGAAGCAGGTTTCTTCTTGTGTGCCATGACCGATGGCATCTTCGAAGATGAAAATGGCGATGAAGATGACGCGCTCTACACACGCCTTCAGGTTTGCGCAAGCAAGCCCCCTACCTAGCACGCTAAAGATGTCGCGGGAAATCCACGGCCACCTATGGGACCAGGAGGCCCCTTCTTGGTTCGGCAGGGGGACGACGTGTTGCACAGAGAGCAGATGAGCGTGGGGCAACACGACAGAGATCACGTGGGCAGTTTTACCCAGGTTCGGGCCGCTAAGGTGGCGAAAGTCCCTACTCCTGCTTTTGTGGATTGATGGTGGAAATGAGGTAGTGGAGCGTAGTACACTTGCTCGGCAAGGGTTGCCTCAGGGCAATAGCAACTACGCACGTATGGGGGTGTGAGTTACCTAATCTTCTAACCCTCTCTACGGTTGCCATGACCCTCCTTTTATAGATCAAGGGGTTACCACAATGGCAAAGTACTCTTTATGCACTGATAAGATAGCTACGGTGCTATCATACCTAACTCTGCGGGTTGACAGGGTTCATTAAGTGCACCACTTAATGTCACATCACTGGTTGCCAGGCAAGGCTTGCCGGGCTATCTTGCCAGCTCCGCTCCTGCTTGCTTGACACGTTGCAGGACAGGTGTCATCGATGGGTTTTTGCTGTAGGGAGAGGATGCCATGTGGAAAATGGCTGCCACTTAATCACTCTGCAGCTTGACACCGCACTGATCCACGACGTGAGTCGTGGAGGAGCGGTTGGTGAGGTGGTTTAGCTTCCTCGAGTCCCCGGCAGGCTCTGCCGGGAAGCCTCGGTTGTCTTCTTCGGGGGTGGCCTCGCCCCTTGCGGGGCTCGCCTGCCCGGCAAGGGAGGCCTTTCTCTTGGCAATATCTTGCTTCTCTGGCTTGGTCTTGGTTCCTCGCATCTCTTGGTTTATTGTACTCTGACTTGTGTTGGTGCTTCAATCTTGCTCCCGTGCCTGTGCACAATCAGGGGAACATGCCCACCGACACCCTCCATCAAGGACCAAAGGGGAAACCCTCCTCCCATCTAGGGAGGAGGCCAAGGAATAAGAAGGAGGAGGAGTGCTCTCGCCCCCTCTCTTCTAATGGTGTCGGAGTGCCATCGGGGCAATGATTGTGACAGTGATCTACATCAACAATCTTGCTACCGTCAACAACAACTTTCTCCTCCTCTATGCATCGGTGTAACCTCTCTATTCCCACTGTAATTCTCTACTTAAACATGGCGATGAACTATATATATTATTATCCAATGATATGTGGCTATCCTATGATGTTTGAGTAGATCCATTTTGTCCTATGGGTTAATTGACAATCATGATAGGTATGAGTTGTATATTTTATTTTGGTGTTGTCTTATGGTGCCCTCTGTGTCATGCAAACATGAGGTTTCCCGTTGTAGGGTGTTGCAATACGTTCATGATTCACTTATCATGGGTGGCTAGAGTGACAGAAGCTTACGCCCGGGTAAGGGGGTTGTTGTGTATGGGAGTAAAGAGGACTTAATACTTAAGGCTATAGTTGGGTTTTACCTTAGTGATCTTTGGTAGTTTCATATGCTTGCTAGAGTTCCAATCATAAGTGCATATTATCCAAGTATGGAAAGTATGTGAGCTAATGCCTCTCCCTCATATAAAATTGGAATAATGATTACTAGTCTAGTTATCGATTGCCGAGGGACAAATATTTCTCTTGTGTTACAAAAAGCTTTCTACTACACTACTAAATTTATAATCTTGTAATTTGTTCTTAGTTTTATTTGCACAAAGTACTTCTAGTTTTATTCTTGTTCTAGGTAAAGCAAACATTAAGTGTGCGTAGAGTTGTATCGGTGGTCGATAGAACTTGAGGGAATATTTGTTCTACCTTTAGCTCCTCTTTCGGTTTGACACTCTTACTTATCGAAAAAGGCTACAAACGATGTCGTACACTTGTGGGTTATCAAGACCTTTTTCTGGCGCCGTTTCCAGGGTGCAATGGGGTGAAATTCTCGTGTCTGCTTGTTTTCTTTATCACTAAGCACTTTTTATTTTGCTCTTGTTTTCTATCTTTAGTTATGTGATGGAGGCAAAGGTGTCCCGTCTTTTGATGAGATGGTGGCTCTCATTTTTGGTGGAGTAGACTTTGATGATCCGACTATGAACGTGCGAAGACGTGGCGCCTTAGCAATCGCTAAACCAACTCCGAGAAGTTATTGACCACGCCGGAGCTTGATCAACCTAACCATGAGGGTCAATTTCATGCAGGCAAACAAAGAACAAGCAAGAAACTAAGATTGCAATCTGGATATTACGAGTTTAAGAGGAAGGCTTTATTGATCAAAGTGTGATTCTGTGACGCCTTTGTCTAGTCGTTGAACACAAACGAAGTATGCGAAGTTGGAGCTATGGCGAACTTTAATCTAAACAAAACCCAAAGTATAAATAATGCCCTAAGGTATGTATATATGGAGGAGTAGGGGGAATTACGTGACCCCCTGGAGGAGGGGTATGAAACCAACCCTAACTCTATTTCCCCACACATAAGGACTCTAAAAACAACCTATACTGAAGTATTCCGACATTACATGGGTCTGGCCCAATAATAAGGTGACGGGGCACCTATAATAGCCTCCGGATGAAATTTATGTAGTAGCACCTTGTATATTTCATCCAAGCCTTCATGCACTCATTATGGTGGCTTCAGAGTCCTGAAATCACCACTTGAAACTCCGTTCTTGTTCCCCTTGCGCATGCCCTCTTCTCGATGCCTGATGTTGCTCCAATGTTCATCCTTCTTCTCCAAGCTAGGCCCTTCATTTGTATGCCAAACAAATGTATCCAATTTAGGCAGAATCATATTCTCATGAACGTTAGAATGGTGACCTAGAGAAGAAAGTACCTGGTAATTTAACTGGCGTACGCGAGCTCTAGTAATTGGTCCAGTATGTATAGCGGCATGGGTTGTGGGTGTAACAATGCTATTGATGTCTTCATCATCCTCCCCATCTTGAAATGAAGTCGTCCTCGACGGAATCTCATCATCCTCACCCAAATAAGGCTTAAAATCTGCAACGTTAAAAGTGGGACTAACCCCAAAATCTACAGGCAGCTCAAGTTTATATGCATTATCATTTATTTTCTCTAACACCTTAAAGGGACCATCAACACATGGCATTAGTTTTGACTTGCGCAAATCAGGAAACCTATCCTTACGCAAATGTAACCAAACAAGATCTCCAGGTGCAAAGACAAACCGTTTTCTACCCTTATCTCCAACAAGTTTATATTTTGCATTCATGCGCTCAATATTTTCCTTAGTTAACTCATGCATTTTTAAGATCAATTCAACACATTGTTTAGTATCAAAATTAACCTTCTCCGAAGATGGAAGAGGCAACAAATCGATAGGTGCACGAGGTAAGAAACCATACACAATTTCAAAAGGGCACATCTTAGTAGTAGAATGCAACGAACGATTATAAGAAAATTCAATATTAGGCAAGCATTCTTCCTACATTTTCTTGTTATTCTTCAAAATATCCCTAAGCATTGTAGAGAAGTTCTACTGACTACTTCAGTTTGTCCAACAGTTCGGGGGTGACATGTAGTACTAAAAGGCAGTTTAGTCCCCAACTTAGCCCGTAAACATCTCCAAAAGTGGCTAAGAAATTTAGTATCACGATATGAAACAATAGTATTTGGCACACCATGCAAGAGAATAATTTCATGAAAGAACAAATCAAAACCATTAGCAGCAGCATCGTTTTTATGACATGGTATGAAGTGTGCCATTTTCAAAAATCTATCCATGACAACTAATATGCTATCCCTCCCCTTGTTTGTTTGAGGTAAACCCAAAACAAAGTCCATAGATATATCTTCCCAAGGAACACTAGGTGAAGGCAAAGGCATATATAAACCATGAGGATTGAGTCATGACTTAGCTTTTTGACATGTAGTGCAGTGAGCGACAAAACGCTCAACACCCCATCTCATCTTTGGCCAAAAGAAATGTGTAGCAAGTATGTCCTCTATCTCCTTCATGCCAAAGTGTCCCATCAATCCTCCTCCATGCGCCTCCTGCAACAACAAAATATGAACGGAGCTAGCTAGAATGCATAACTTGTTAGTATGAAACACAAATCCATCATTAATGACGAACTTGTTCCATGTTCTCCCTTCTTTAAAGTTCTGCAATTCATCTTTAAATTCAGCATCAAGCACATATTGATCTTTGATGGTCTCCAAACCAAAAATATTTTAAAGTCAAGTTGTGAAAGCATAGTATAATGACGAGACAATGCATCAGCAATAACATTTTCTTTACCTTCTTGTGTTTAATGACATAAGGGAAAGTCTCAATGAATTCAACCCATTGATCATGCCTATGGTTTAGTTTAGCTTGACTTTTAATATGTTTCAACAATTCATGATCAGAATGCATAACAAATCGTTGGGCCATAAATAATGTTGCCCTGTTTCCAAAGTCCGAACAAGAGCATATAATTCCTTATCATAAGTAGAATAATTCAGACTAGGCCCACTCATTTTTTCAGAAAAGTATGCAGCAGGTTTACCATCTTGTAATAACACACCTCCTAATCCTATTCCACTAGCATCACATTCAAGCTCAAAAGTCGTATTAAAATCAAGAAGTTGGAGTAATGGAGCATGTGTCAACTTATATTTCAATACCATGAAGGCTTCTTCCTTTGCAGTACCCCAAAGAAAAGGCACATCCTTCTTTGTAAGCTCATTGAGAGGCGCAACAATGGTGCTAAAATCTTTCACAAAACACCTATAGAAACCAGCGAGGCCAAGAAAACTCCTCACTTTTGTTACTATTTTGAGCTGCGGCCAACTCTCAATAGCTTCAATCTTGGCTTTATCAACTTCAATTCCCTGTGGAGTAACAACATAGCCAAGAAAAGATACACGGTCGGTGCAAAAGGTGCACTTCCCAAGGTTACCAAACAAACGTGCATCACGTAGCACATAATTGTTCCAAATGTTCCTCCAAAGATCTTCTATAAATCAGTCTATCATCAAAATAGGCTACAATAAAACATCCAATGAAATCATGTAAACATTCATTCATTAATCTCATGAAAGTACTACGTGCATTAGTTAACCGAAAATGCATGACTAACCACTTATATAATCCGAACTTAGTTTTAAATGTTGTTTTCCATTCATCCCCAAATTTCATACGAATTTGATGGTATCCACCACGCAAATCAACTTTGGAGGATATTGTAGAGCCACTTAATTCATCAAGAATATCATCTAGCCTAGGAATAGGATGACGATAACGAATAGTAATATTATTAATGCTTCTACAGTCAACACACATACGTGACGTACCAACCTTTTTTGGCACTAGAATAATAGGAACAGCCCAAGGACTAAGGGATTCACGTATATAACCTTTGTCGAGTAGCTCGCATACTTGACGCATAATCTCCTTCATCTCATCTGGATTGGTACAGTATGGTGCACGGTTGGGTAGCGATGCACCGGGAATTGAGTCAATCTAATGCTCAATCCCTGGAATAGGTGGTAATCCAATGTCACGTCTTGTGGAAAGACGTCAGTGAATTCCTGGAAAATGTTAGTGACATCAGGACGCAAAGAGTAAGGCACGTCCTCGAATGAAAATAATGCCTCTTTGCACACAAAAGGATAGCAAATATATTTGCCGAAATCTAGATCATCAATATCATATTTGGTGGCAAGTAAACATGCACCTTTTAATTTAATTTTAGATGCAACATGGGATGATGGTGTGTTATTAGGCTTCATTGGTTGCTCAAATTATTTTGCCAAAATATGATTTTTTTGACTCGTATTTTGCTCCTATTTTTCTTTACTAGCTCTACTAATATTATCTTTCAAAATGGAATCAGGAGTCATAGGAAGCAAAGCGTTTATCCTAATGAAAAAGAGTATATTGATTGTTTCTACCATGGTGTACATAATTTTCATGGTCTACCAAGTAATAAGGAACATGCTTGCATGGGTACCACATCACAATCAATGTAATCGGCAGATGTAGCTATACTAAAATGCACACAAATAGTACATGTTACCTTAACCTTGCCGTTGTTGTTGAACCATTGGATGTAGTAAGGATGTGGATGTGGTATTGTGGTGAGAGACAACTTCTCCACCATCTCCATGCTAGACAAATTGTTGTAGCTCCCTCCATCCATGATGACGTGAACAGAACGTTCCTTCACAACTCCCTTTGTATGGAACAAATTGTGCCTCTGATTTTGCTCATCTTGTGTGACCTGCACACTCAAAACATGTTGAGCAACTAAACATTCATACCTGTCAACGTCTTCAACAACCGTGTAATGTGTCTCCAGTTCAGAATCAACTGCACCATGCTCTTCACATGTAATAAGAGCCAAAGTCTCCATGTTTAGTCACTAGCGGACTCATACCCACCATCCCCATTAGCAATCATCACACGCTGAGATGAGCACTCGCGTAATGACCTGTACCCTTGCAATGAACATAAATAATATCATGTGTTTGCCCTGTTGATGCCATGAATGAAGAAGAGCTCTATGCAGGCCTAGAAAGTGTGCTCTTGGCAGATAGTTGTGGTTGTGCCCGCCTTCTTGTATCAAGGTTGGAGGCGACGAATGAAGTAGGCAGTGGTGCAGCTGGTACACGGTGTCCATGATGAAGGTCGACCTACAGAAAAGTTAGTTCGCGCCAAAGCCAGTCGATCCCGCACTTCAAGTTCAGCTTTGCAAGCAAGATGGAATAAACGAGTGATATAGTTATATTCCTTATATTCTAAGATGGTTTGGATCTCTCTATTTAACCCACCCATGAAACGTGCAAGCATAGCTTCATTATCCTCAACAATACCACATCTAATCATGCCATTTTGTAATTCCTGATAATATTCTTCTACAGAATTTATTCCTTGTCTTAAACGCTGCAATTTTTGTAGTGATTCACGTTGATAATATGGTTTAACCCAACGAGTATGCATAGCAATTTTCAAAAGCAGCCCAGGTAGTTGGGATATTATCCATATATTATCTATGATATTCAGACAAGCACACATAAGCAAAACTAGTGAAAGCACAAAGAGCAGCACCAACACGTCTCTCCTCGGGATATTGTAAACATGTAAAATGTTGTTTAGTTTATAACTCCCAAGTAAGATATATATTAGGAACATATCTGCCCTCAAATTGTGGAATATTCAATTTCAATTTAGGGAGACGGTCAGGATCTCATACCTAAGGTGGTGGTGCAGCCCTACCTTGTGATTATATGCATGTGGACGGCCTGGTGGTTGAGGTGTTGGTGGTTGCACGTAATTTTGATTTTGATCAACCTCATCCTCGTAATCGCCCTCATAATTGTCATCTCTAACAAATTAAAGATCGGTGCTCTTAATTAAACAAAACAAAGAGTACTACTACGGCTGGTGCTCGTCAATCTCCACCACCTCCTCGATGTCCAGCTCGCACCCGACGGTCTCCTAGGGAAGGGGATCCATGGCATCCATCGCACTATACTTGGCAAAGCATCTCGCCATCCGCGTCCGCCATCTCTTTGGAAAAGGCCGCCACGAGCTGGGCGTGGGCGGCGGTGATCTAGGCTTGGACGGGCTCCGTCGTTGCAAGGTATGCGGCGGAGGAACGGATGGCTTCTCGAACGCTCTCAGCGATTGCCAACTCTTCGGCCGTGGGTTGCCGACCGTTGTCGGAGAAGCTTTGTTTGATTTGTACGGTGGCCGCCATGAGCTGGGCGTGGGCGGCCTCGACATGGTCGTGGCGGCCTCCATCAGGGCTAAGGCCGTCGCTACGGAACGGACAGCTGCTATGCCGCTCTCACCAGTTGCTATCCCCGAGGCAGATGTTGCTGCCGCCACCTATGAAGCAACAACAACCATTTGGGCTGCCTTGGCCACCCGGTCGTAGATTGCAGTCGCGCTCATGCACCTTGTTAGCACGCGCATGGCGGCTGCGGCGGCGCTCTCACCGGAGTGGTCCGCCAGTTGCCATCACGACGAAGGTCCATGTCCCCATCTTTCACCGACGACGATTGAACAGTGAAATGATATTTGGGGAGCGAGCTAGTATGCTTGACACGCCGGCTGTGGACTATAGCCGACGCACCTTCTCACGTAAGCCATAGGCGTACTATACATCAACGATGCTCCAGGATATTTTGTACTGCATCTCACACGGTTGGTGATAATAAACTGTGTGGGATCTACTTGATTTTCCATCTTGATTTTAATTACATAATGGGGTCACAACGGCGATGGACGGTGTTTGAATTGCTACACCTTTTATCTGCAGTGAACATGCAACTATATGTGTGTCGTAAAAGAATTGGAATTATTCAGGGTTCGTTTGGACATTTTATACATTAAATTGGTTTTCTAGGCATTTCAGGTGCACAATTCAAAATTAAACTACGTGCACATGCTCCAGTGCACCAACATGGGTTGTAAAATCATATATGTGTCGATGTGTGTATTATTATGTCCCATGGAAGAAATGGGATGAATTTCGAACAC
Source organism: Secale cereale (assembly GCA_902687465.1). Taxonomy (NCBI): domain Eukaryota; kingdom Viridiplantae; phylum Streptophyta; class Magnoliopsida; order Poales; family Poaceae; genus Secale; species Secale cereale. The sequence goes on along the minus strand of LR738715.1, from coordinate 467,269,754 downwards.
CACGGCACCGTGGCTCTCCGCCAAACGTCGACGTAGTTCCTTCTGTAATTCTAGTAAATCTAAAAGTCGTCCGAAATTCATGAAACTTGGCATGCTATCATGGAGCGGCATCAACATGCCGTGGTAAAAAAATTGTCCCATTTGGGGCAGGTTTGGGTATAAGCTTCTCACAAACCAAAGCTTCTCACAACAAGTGTGTTGGTTTCGCTAGGGAACGTTTCACCTTTCTGGACGAAACAATATCTGTTTCCTCCTCCCAATTTCAAATTTTTTCCTAGTGTCAACATAGAACAACATGAGTGTTGTGTCAATTTTTGGGATTTCTTGGGGTTCGCTCGGACATTTTTATACATTAACTTAGTTTTCTATGCATTCATCTGCATAATTCAAATTTGAACTACATGCACATGCTCTAATGCGTATAAATTGGTTGAAAATTCAAATATGTGTCCTTTGTTGCATGCTTAGGTCCCATGCAAGAAATGGGAATGCATGTCAAACACCGTGCCACCGTCACTCGGCCGCAAACATTGAGATACCTGGTTTTTAAATTCTAGTAAATCCAAAGCTCGTCTGAAATTCGTGGAACTTAGCATGCTATCATGGAGCGGCATCAACATGCCGTGGTAAATCTTTTATCCAATTTGGGTTAGGTTTAGGTATATGCTTCTCACAAACCAGAGCTCATCACAACAAGTGTGATGGTTTCGGTAGGGAACATTTCACCTTTCTGGACGAAACGATATCAATTGCCTCTTCTCGATTTCAATTCTTTTCCTAGTGTCAACATAGAACAACAGGAGTGTTATGTCAATTTTTGGGATTTTCAGGGTTCGCTTGGGCATTTTTATACGTTAAGTGAGTTTTCTATGCATTCATGTGCATAATTCAAATTTGAACTACGTGCACTTGCTCTAATGCATATAACTTGGTCGAAAATTCAAATTTGTGTCCTTGTTTGCATGCTTAAGTCCCTTGCAACAAATGGGAATGAATGTCAAACACCCTGCCACCGTCACTCGGCCGCAAACATTGAGATACCTGGTTTTTAAATTCTAGTAAATCCAAAGCTCGTCTGAAATTCATGAAACTTGGAATGCTATCGTGGAGCGGCATCAACATGTTGTGGTAAATTTTTTGTCCCATTTGGGGCGTGTTTGGGGATATGCTTCTCACAAACCAGAGCTTCTCACAACAAGCATGATGATTTTGGTAGGGAACGTTTCACCTTTCTGGACGAAACGATATCCATTGCCTCTTCTCAATTTCAATTTTTTTCCTAGTGTCAACATAGAACAACAGGAGTGTTGTGTCAACTTCTGGGATTTTTTGGGATTTGTTTGGACATTTTTATGCATTAATTGAGTTTTCAATGCATTTATGTGCGTAATTCAAATTTGAACTACTTGCACATGCTCTAATGCATATAAATTGGTCGAAAATTCAAATATGTGTCCTTGGTTGTCATGCTTAGGTCCCATGCAAGAAATGGGAATGAATGTCAAACACCCTGCCACCGTCACTTGGCTGCAAACATTGACATTCCTGGTTTATAAATTCTAGGAAATCCAAAGCTCTTCTAAAATTCATGAAACTTGGCATGCTATCATGGAGCGGCATCAACATGCCATGGTAAAAAAATTGTCCCATTTGGGGCTGGTTTGGGGATATGCTTCTCACAAACCAGAGCTTCTCACAACAAGCCTTATGGTTTCGGTAGGGAACGTTTCACCTTTGTGGACGAAACGATATCTATTGTCTCTTCTCGATTTCATTTTTTTCGTAGTGTCAACATAGAACAACGGGAGTGTGTCAATTTCTAGAATTTTCGGGGTTCGTTTGGACATTTTATGCATTCATTGAGTTTTCAATATATTTATGTGCATAATTCAAATTTGAACTACATGCACATGCTCTAATGCATATAAATTGGTTGAAAATTCAAATATGTGTCTTTGGTTCCATGCTTAGGTCCCATGCAAGAAATGAGAATGAATGTCGAACACCCTGCCACCGTAACTCGTCCGCAAACATTGAGATACCTGGTTTTTAAATTCTAGTAAATCTAAACCTCGTGTGACATTCATGAAAGTGGCATCAAAATGACGTGGTAATTTTTTTGTCCCATTTGGGGCAGGTTTGGGTATATGCTTCTCACAAACCAGAGCTTCTCACAACAAGCATGATGGTTTCGGTAGGGAACGTCCCACCTTTGGGGATGAAACGATATCCATTGCCTCTTATTGCTTTCAATTTTTTTCTCGTGTTAACATAGAATGACAGGAGTGTTGTGTCAATTTTTGGGATTTTTCGGGGTTCGTTTGGATTATGCATCAATTGAGTTTTCATTGCATTTGTGTGCATAATTCAAATTTGAATTACATGCACATGCTCCAGTGCATATAAATTGGTTGAAAAATCAAATCTTTGTCCTTGGGTGCATTCTTAGGTCCCATGCAAGAAATGGGAATGAATTTCAAACACCGGGGCACCGTTGATTGCCGGCAAAATGTTGAGATACTTTGTTTTTAAATTCTAGTAGATCCAAAACTCGTTTGAAATACATGAAACTTGGCATGCTATCATGGAATGGCACCCGACATGTTGTGGTATTTTTTGTCCATTTTGAGAGAAGGCGCACTCAAATAACAGCCAACAAAGGCATTTTGAAAAAAATAGCTGCCACTCGAACATCACAAACGGTTTTATAATTCAAATCGTGTGCGTTATGTTAACCATTCACGTGACGCCATGTGTATTCGTTTTAATGGCTATAGGAGGTGTCGTGCGGAGAGCTGCTTGACTGAACGAGATGCGTGCGAGTGCTGTCCGGTGCGCAGGCTGACCGAGAGGTGTGCAAGCTGTCCTCCAATGTGCAGGCTCACCGGGAAGCATGCGGGATGTATGTTGTGCTGGCTCAACGGGAAGCGTGCCAGTGCGCGCCCCTCCGCCCACTGCGGCGCCGATCCCCGTGCGTTTGGCTGCACCCACCACGCCCGTGCCCGTGCACCCACCTCCCTCCGCAGCATGGGACGCCGCCATCGACCGCTACCTCTCAGCGCTGCCAGTTGCCATCCTCGTGCGCCCCGTGCGTCGATCGCACGATGACATGATGTTTGATTTACAAGTGAAAAACATTTTGTGCTGCATTGAAGACTTCAACAATGACGTCCTAGAGGACAACAACGGCGCGGTGCCATTAGCAATTTTCATTTGAAAAAAAACGTCAATGGTTTTTAAATATAAAACACTCACCAAAAACGTCAATGGTAGCATGCAAACCGACAGCTTCCCCAGGAAGCCAAGGGAAAATGTGTTGAGCAGGATTTGTGCAGCTCTTGATCGCAAACATTTAAGATAGAACACCGGTATGCAAAGTGAGAGCATGATTTGTGCATCTCTTCAACGCAAACGGTTCTTTTGGATGACCCGTGTGCAACCACATACAAACAATTTGGTAAGATTTGCATCTATCATATTGGGTATGTTGCCATTTGTCAAACTGGAAAGATTAACATTTGTTGATCTAGTAACATTGCCATTTGTCAACCTTGTAACACTGTGATTTGTCAAAATAAGAAGCTAAAAATCACTAGCAGTATCTAATTTTGGCAACTAAAATTCAGTAATTTAGCATAGATTTCATTCATAGATTAAGTGGTCATTCTTTATACAAACAGTTCAATCGACAGCTGAACCGACCAAACTTTTCACCAATTGTTGCCAACCACGTATTGAAATAGCTAGTTCTACTTTATATACTAGCTAATTTGAAGTACGTTGTACAGTTCCACCACATTTATAGTCAGATGAACTGAACAAAATAGCCCCTAAATACTACTACTACGGAGGGGCTTTGTACTACTTCCGGCAGCCTCTCCTCTACCGAGCGCGCTCAGTAAGAGGCAGGGGAGGAGGAGCCTACCGACGACCTAGAAAACTGCAATATGGTGCCTGCCGCTGCTACACCTTTAGCGACGCTCACCTCGAACGCCCTTTGCCGCTGCAGACGACCCCTCTCAAAGTGGTGGTTCTCCTCGTAGATCTTTGGATTCCTCGCCTCTGAGGTGGTGTGTGCAACGGCCACGGCGGCGGTAAGGCTCTTTGCATGCTCGACGAGGCGCTCCTCCTCCTCCCCACTACAAAAAAAAGACACATCCGTGACATTTTGGGCCGAACGAATTTTGTTCTGTCATGCTTATGACACTTCTATGACGATAATTGTGACAAAACCCGGTATCATCACAAATGTGGTGGGCTCTTACTTCTATGAAAAAAATCATGACAGAAAATGGGCTTTTCGTCCTGGGCGGGCCCGAGACGCAGCTGCATGACATTGTTTGGGCCGTCCATCACGGGAAAACCGTGGTAGAAGAGAGGGCGAGGAAAATATCAGGTAGTTCCCGGTTACGGTGGGTGGTCGAGGCCGAGCGATGCAGAAAGGGGTTGCACGTTTCTCTCATACACATACACGCGTGTGTGCCAGGCGTTGGGCTCTAACTGAACCCGAGCAATTGCACTCAGGCTACGCGTTACTGAACCCGAGCGATTGCACTGTAGGCTATGCGTTGCTGAACCCAAGCGATCGATCGATCTGGCTGTTAACTAAACCCGATCGAGCGATTCCTTCGCTACTGCTGCTAACTAAAGCCGATCAAACCTGTTGCCTCTTGATGAACAGTGAGCATTGCTGGCCGGGGGTTGGATGAACAGGAACCCATGGTAGTAGCTAGAGGCCGTTGCCGTTGGATGAACAGGACCCCGATCAAGCCGGTTGGGGTGGATGAACAGGACCCGATGGAGGGCTGGTCTAACAGTAGCCACTGGAGGGCTGGATGAACAGTAGCCGGTGGAGGGGTGGTCGAACAGTAGCTGGTGGAGGCTGGATGAATAGGAGCCCGTGAAGGGAGGAGGGAGACGCCATGGATAAACAGTCGTAGGTGGTGGTTGGAGGAGGTCGAGGGTGGATGAACAGTAGCCCGTGGAGGCTGGAGCGAGGCAGTAGACAGTAGCCTGTGGAGTCCGGTTTTGCGGTACGCCAAACCCCTCTCGATGAACAGGACCCCCGTTTCGACCATAGGAGGTAGAAGAGAAGTATGTTTCCTCCATTTTGCGGTATGCCACACCCCTCTAGATCAATAGGACCCCGTTTCGACCGTGGGAGGTCGAACACAAGTCCGTTTCCTCTGTTTTGCGGTACGCCAAACCCTTCCCAATGAACATGACCCCGTTTTGACCGTACGTGAACGAACAGTAGGCCGTTTCCTTCGTTCTACGGTACGCCAGACCCTTCCCGATGAACAAGACCCCATTTCAACCGTACGCGGTCGAACAGAAGGCTTGTTTCCTCCGTTCTACGGTATACCAGACCTTGTTTCGGCTGTTCCATCCAAGTCGGTTGGCTCCTGATGAACATGACGTATTCCGTTGCCTCCCGATGAACACGACGCATTCCATTGCCTGCCCATGAACAAGACGCAGTTTCTCTATTCTGTCCCAGCCGGTTGTCTTCCGATGATCAAGACGCCATTGTTGCCGTCCGTGGCCTCTCGATGTACACGAGCCCTAGCCGTACGTATGTGCGAGTACGCATTCCAGACCACTGTCCCATCCCCAATGTCACCTTGCCCTAAGATAGCATTTGCCTGTTGCATCATGTTTCAATTTCTCAGAAACCTGAAATGGGGATGCTCAAACCCTAGCACTAAATGATTTTAACTAGGGTCAAATTAAAATCTTTTTCAATGAACCCAAAATGTCCCTTGGAAAAGTTCATCATTTTTGGATTGATTAAAAACCTCTGCCAAAAATGTTGCACCTATTTCTAGGACCATTCTGGATTTTGAATTAAATCATATCTTATTTGCATTTGGGCATTTAAATCTTATATATTATTTTAAATGCTCAAATAATCCCAAACTGAAATGTTCCATGTTGGTTATATGCTAAACAGTGGGCATGAGCAGTTTGGTGAATTTTGAAAGTGCCTAAGTATTTTTAATAAAGCCCAGAACAAAATAACAAAATAGAATAACAGAAACAAAATAGAAAACAGAAATAGAATTAAAATAGAAGGAAAGGCTTACCTGTGCAGCCAACACTGTTGTCCCAGCCACCTCTGTAGAGGCCCAGCCCACCTGGCCCCCCCCTGTCGTCTTCCTCGTGACAGAAGGACGAGGGTGTGTGCCCGGCGCCCGCAGCCACGCGCCGGCCACCTCCAGCCTGCCTGCTTCCTCCCCGACGCCCTGGACGAGCGCCACGACACCCCTTGGACCCCCTGCACCTCTCCCTCTCTCCCCAGAATGCTTCCCCCCCTCCTTCGTTTTCCCCCACCGAACACGGCCGTCGCCGCCGTTCGCCGTAGCCGCAGCCACCGCCTCCCCCTCCTCCCCTCGACATGTCTACGTGCTCCGCCACGGACCCGTGAAACTGCACGCCCACGCACACGAGCTCGGGAGCCTCTTAGCGTCTTCCCCGACCTCGTCTTGAAGCTCCGGCCGCCGGAGATCCTCCTCGACGCCCTGCTCTGCTCCGAGCTTCCCCCGAGCCCACGTCGACGCCTCTGCACCCACCGTGAGCTCCTCCGTCGTTTGCCCCTCCTCCCCTTGCCTCCTGACCACCGTAGCCACGGCTTCGACTGAAGCCGAAGCTCGCCGCCGCTCGGGCTGGTCGCCGGCGCCACCCCGGTGACCTTTTGGTCACACCACCTAGTCCAACGAGTTCGCGAGCACTCGTAGAGGCCGTAGGCGCAAACCTCAGCTCCTCCCGAGCACCGTTTCGATGAACCCGTCGCCACCAGAGCTTCAGCCGCCGCGGACCTCGTCGCCGGCGATAACTCCGGCCACCCCAGCCTCCGGCATCACCACCGTTGGATGCGCCACTCCGCCCTCTTCCCGTAGCTGCTCTCTGCGCGCCAAAAGAACCCCTGTAGGTGAAACCCGACGCGCTCCGCCGCGTCTAGCCTCGCCGGCGGCTAAACGCCGGCGGGTTGACCGCTTTGACCGGCGAGGTTTGACCCCGTCTGTCCAGAGGTTTGACCCCTCCCTCTCAATGACAGGTGGACCCAGGTCCCTAACTAATTAAGGTTTAGATTTAGTTTAGTGTTATTAATCTCTGTTAGTTAGATTGGACACTGACATGTGGGCCCTGGGCCCACTGACAGTTTAGTTAGTATTAACTTAAGGCTAACTAACCCTATTAGTTAGATGTGTCACTGACACGTGGGGCCCAGACTCTGTTAATCTTTAGTTTAGTTTTAAAACGTTTAATTAGCCCTGAGAGACTGACCAGTGGGACCCACTGGCCAGGTTTGACCCGAACAGCCCTGTTGACCTGCTGACGTCAGCATGTGGTCATGCTGACGTAGTAAAGTGTTTCTGGATTTTAAAATAAATCTTAAATGATTTATTTATTTCAGAAAATAGCCAAAACTTGTAAAAATCATAGAAATTAATCCATAACTCAGATGAAAATAATTTATATATGAAAGTTGATCAGAAAAATTCAGGGAATCTGTGTATGGCATTTTCATGCATGTTTGAACAAGTTAAACCTGCTGATCAGGTCAAATCAATTAAATGGCATTTAAATAATCACATATGAAGTTTGAATTTGAACCTTTGGTTCAAACCAACTTCATTTAATTGTGTTGCTAGTTGCATTAGCTCAATAAACAGCATATTGCCATGTCATGATCATGCATCATATTGTCGCATTTGCATTGATTGTGTTCTTTCTCTGTTTGTCGGTTTTGTCCCCTCTCAGTAGACGACGTTCCGACGATGTGATTGATGACACCGATGAAGACTCATTGATATCTTCAGAAGTGCCAGGCAAGCAAAACCCCATTGAGCATTCCGATACAATCCCACTCTCTCGCTCTTGCTCTCTTTTACTGCATTAGGACAACAACGCTTCAATTGTTACCTGCTGCGGTAGTTGAACCCCTTTCCACTGTATGACCCGTCATTGCCACAGTAAATAGTTGAAACCCACTAGTATGAGTAGGAGTTGTTTGAGCCATGTTGTGCCTACTCATTGATGCTTTCTGGTTATGCCTGCTATTGCTTAGAGTTGTGTCAGGTCTGATTCATCGGGGATGAATTGGAATGTGATGAACATGTCCTACTGTGTGTGAGCTAAGTGTGTGAACACGATTTGGTAAAGGTAGCGATGAGAGGCCATGTAGGAGTACATGGTGGGTTGTCTCATTGCAGCCGTCCTCAGGAACTGAGTTCTGTGTTGGTTGGTCCATGAAACAGCTACTACCACACATTGGGATCCTCGACTTATTAATCAGCATGATCTCTGTCCAGGAGTTGCAACTAGTTTCTGGTGTTTGTAGTTTACTGGAGGTCGTGCGCAGCGCTGACCCTCGGGGTGGGCTGTGACGCGGCAGGTACGTGGCACGGTGTATCGATTGCCCGTTTGGTGATGCGGGAACCCTGTACACATCGTTTGGGGCCGTGAGCGACACCCCGGCCGGATCTCCCCACGGATGGAACCCAAATAGGCGATAAACCTGGACGAGAGACTTGTGTGGTTAGTCAGGTCATGGCCGACAACCTCGCTGGGCCTCCGCTTGAAGGTTGCCGAGTACATGTCGTGTAGACGGCGGTAAGTGGTGAGAGCGTGTGTGAAGAAGTACACCCCTGCAGGGTTTTATATATAATCTATTCGAATAGCCGTGTCCGCGGAAATGGACTTCTGGGTTACCTCTACAGTTCATAGACAAGTGAAAGTGGATACTCTAAAAACACGCAAGATAAGCGTGAGTGCTATGGATGGCCTTATCGTAGGGAGACGGGAGCGGATCCATAGTGGTGTATTGATTGGTGAATATGTGGACTCGTGTGCGCCACCTCAAAAGAGTTACTTGCAGTCGTATTCAGGATAGCCACCGAGTCAAAGCTGGCTTGCTGCAGTCAAACTCCACCACCCCTTTGTTGATACTGATGCATATGTAGCTAGTTCTGATGTAAGTCTTGCTGAGTACCTTTGTACTCACGTTTGCTTAATTTATGTTTTGCAGAGAGACTTCAGTCTCGCTAGTGGTTCTGCGTGGACTTGAACGTTTAGCTTGTTACCTCAGCTACGATCTTGTACCCTTGGGAGGGTCTGGTAGATAGTCAGGCTTCTCAGCCTTTTCATTTGTAGTTGTCTGTACTCAGACATGTTATGCTTTCGTTGCCTGTATGCTCTGTATGTTGGGTCATGTGACCTCTGATTGTAATAAATGCTACGATGGCTCTTCTGGGCCTTTATCTATATGATTTGTTGAGTTATGTTGTGATGCCTTGTTGTACAGCACATACTTGCATGTTATGCGTACGTGTAATGTGTATTGCTATGTGTGGGATCCGACACCTAGTTGTTTACCTTTGGTAGCCTACCTTACAGGGAAATGTCTCCTAGTGCTTCCACTGAGCCTTGGTAGCTTGCTACTGCTCCGGAACACTTAGGCTGGCCGACATGTGTCCTTCTTCGTTCATGTGTCTGTCCCTTAAGGGAAATGTCACGCGTTGTTCCTTTAAGTCCTTGTAGCTTGCTACGACTTGGGTTCATACGTTGATGACCGACACGTTCGTTGCTGGGTCATGTATGCCTGTCCCTGTAATTTAGTGCCACTTTTGGTTTATAACTAGTCATGTCGGCCCGGGTTCTCTGTCATATGGATGCTAGCGACACTATCATATACGTGTGCCAAAATGCGCAAACGGTCCCGGGCCAGGTAAGGTGGCACCCGTGGGGATACCGTGCGTGAGGCCGCAAAGTGATATGATGTGTTACAGGCTAGACCTGTGTGACTTAGGATCGGGGTCCTGACAGCTTTGGTATCAGAGCCTGACTGCCTGTAGGATTAGCAAGCCAAACTGGTCGAAGTCGTGTCTAGAAACTCTTTAGTTATGTAAGGGAATTGTTTGTGGAAGGGAACGTAAGGCTCTTTTTACTCCTTTGCCCTATGACCTTCTGATCTGAGTCACCTTCTTCTTTCTACGGGGATTAAGAACTAGGATTCTCATTCTATTTATCAGGATCACGTTATTGTGGATTCAACCCTCAGCTCAGTTTCTACTACTTCTGTTTGTTCAACTGTTGGTCTCAGAACCCTGACATTATGATGTTAAGTGGATATGCTACCCTTTTTTGCTTCGATCTCAAAAGTATTTTCGAGCATTTGCAGCCGTTATGCTATCCGAGTCATCCCAGGTCTCTAAACAATCTGATGCATTTGCAAATTATTCCTACCTGTTCTTAGTGTCCTTTTAGGCCAGATTAACCACACTAGACGGTGAGTTGTGGTACTTTGTTACCTCGACACATATGTTGGAGTTATTATTATGACCCTAAGTATCTTAGAAGATCACCCAGTAATCCAGCAATGTTTTATATTCCAGTGTGATGATTTTGGCCATCATTCTCGAAAGCATCCCGTGATGCTATTTAGTTGGTAGGTAATCTATTCCTGGGTTCTTGAACCCGAGCTTCACCCTACTTACTTCATGCTGATAGTATTTGCTCGTTCCTTTAGGATATTAGTAACCTTGTGATAGTCCTCGAGGTCCGTGGTTATCGTTCTTCCAATACCATGAACCATCTTAGCAGAAGCTCTCCCGAACCAAAAGATCACAACCAGAGTGCTCCTAAGTGGTAATCCATTTGTATTGTGACTCTGCCAGTCCTACTTTTCTACATGGGTTATCCGGAAGAAATATGTGGAACTCGTTCGACATACTAACCTATGCATCCACAACTCAGAAAGATATATGTTCCTTTGAGTTGTCCCTTTTCAGTTGTTTTATGGCCCTCGTCTATCAGTTGATAGTCAGGAGTAGTTGTGCACTCGTGTTCATCGATGCCTTTTACTCTTGTGGTCTGTCAAGCCATTCTATTCTGGAATGACTAGGAGAACCAAACTCCAGTACCTTATCCATATCCAGGATTGGGTCAAAGAAGATGTACTTCGCAGATAAAGAATGCTAATGCAGCTTCTAAATTGTTCTATCCTGGAGTATTACCATCTTTATGTCAAGAATGTCATGGAAATTGCACAACCTCCTATAAACTCTTGATACAGTGATACTTCTCGCCATTATCGTTCATTCCTCGGTCTCCGTGTTATCGTAGCCGGAATACTGACAGGTGGATTGTGATGTGTGAAATCAATACTCCTAGCAACTCTGTTGCTTGGTAGTTAAATGGACGATAATCTCATTCTTAGCATGATGGTTACCGAATCACCATCCTAAGATTGATCGTGCTACCTAGTCCACTTTCCTGGTGCACTCCTTGATTGATGAGTTAGGATTTTGTCAAGTCCTTGTTCATTTGATCATATCGTCTTGCCTTGAAAAGCAAGATTGTTCTCGAGCTTAGTAACATATCGGTGGTTCGTAATTTTCCAAATATCTTCTCGGAAGTATTACCAGGTTGTCACCTGACCGCTGTGTTGAGATCGTGATCAAGTTGGTTTCTTTATAAACCACCACTTCTCTAAGAATCTGTATTGGATACCCTGAACTGGTTGGTTAAGCTAAAACAACAACTTGGAGAGTTGGAAGATAAAAGCTTGCCAGCTTAGTTCATCTCAAGGGGTATGTTTGCGTGTGTTGAAGATAGATGACATCTTCATCAGTTGGTCCCTGTGATCAGTTGTTGAACCTATTGTCATATCAAAACTTTGATTTGAGTATGGGCTATCATCAAATCAAATCAGAACCAACGATATTCGTAATGTTGACTTACTCATGGTCGTTCCCTTGAGCATACACCATTATATCTTTTGGGTCTGACCAATGCTATCACTTTGTTCACATTGTCATGGAACTCCAATTATTTGGAAACCTGGATGAATTGTTGTTGAGCCCATCAGCAACATTGTTATCTTCACCATGATCTATGTTGAACATCCAGCTAGTATTGGAAACTTTTATAAGCATTATCTTCATGACCCGTTCGTGAAGCATATGTACGAAAGAAAGAAGTGACTTCCTCTAATTCATGTGCATTTGATGCAAGTTGCCGCCGTGAATTCGAGAAAGCATGTTTTTACCTCCTCTGGAGTCATCCCAAGTCAGTCATGCATACGTGCGAAGTATTCTATGGTTTGATAGACTGATCATCTTCATTCTGTATGTATCCCTAGCACACCAAGCCACTGATTGATTTTTTCAAAGAAAAGAAGTTCAAATGCTATTCCCGAAGGGCCCGGACGGACATGCACAAGACTTCGTTATCTCCAATGATGATTCCTAACATGAAACTCGGTAGTATTTTATCATAAGACTACTAGGTGGTCATGCTTGTCTGGGACAACGTGTTCACAGGTTTTGTAGCAGAACCCGCTCATGTTTTGGAGCTGCTATCGTAGTTCATTCCTGAGAATCTCGCAACGCCGTCTCGTCGATTTGTGTTGTAAAATTTCTTTTTCTTCCTAGACTCAATGAGTCTGGAATATCCTGACACCAACCAGAACTGAATCTCAGGCAGATATGTTGGTTGGAGCATTTTCCCAAGATCTATGATATTGGTCTCTCGATAACCGGTAAAGTGGATGTCGTGGCCAACACACCCAGCCGGAAGGCCTATTATTGTAGTTTCTTGGTTGAAGAAGTTGACCACCTCCCCATAAGGACTTCGTAGGAATTACTCCCTAGTTGTTCCTTATGGATTTTTGTGCTCCTGAAGTCCGACCTTTTACTTGACGTTCTAGGTACCAAACCATTTTAATAAATGGGTTACACTAGCACGTCAAGGAGAACATTAGAAGCGGATTGCTAAATGTCTCTCGGTTGATCATCCAGATTTCGTCCCCTTGGCCTCGCCAAGGTGAAATCCGAGAAGGTGTTATCTTCCTTTGCATCTGCATCATCCATCATTATTCATCATGGTGGTATGTGATGTTGCCAGGATCCTTGACACGGATGTTGGTAAAACCTTGATGAATACGGGAATGCTCAAGTTCTTGAGAGCACGCACAAGCACTAGGTGCTATCCTCGACACCAATCGGGATTGCTCCCAGTGCTCTTGGTTATATTATACACCCTCAAGAGTAGATTTACTCTCCACTGTTGGGATTCTTCCCAGTTACCAGAATCATTCCCAGCATTCGCATTTTGTTCCTAGCTTGCACCGCCAATGTGCCAATTCTCCATGGGTTACCATTCTCAATCACTGTTGTTCAGGATTATCCTCGGGAGTGGAATTGCCATGGGTCCCATCCATCTCCGATGATAACCAAATCATCCCTTGTGTTGTCTTTAACAAGATAGTCCACATCATCCATTCTGGACGAGTATGTCATTCTTTCGGACTCCGTCTAACGATCGATTGTGTTTGCCTTAGGCTGGTATAGGGAATCTCAATGATCTCTATATCAAAAGTAATTCTTTTTGCCACTTAAGGGAGTAACTCTACGAGTCACCTTCTCTAAGGTACCCCGCCTGGTGACATCGATCACCATCTTCTTAGGTGTGGAATTATTGCCACTAGGTGAACCTTCATCGTTTGTTTCATTCCATCAGCTCAAGAGATGTTTCAACGTCTCACTCCATAAGCTGATCTTGAATTGCTCGATCTTTCGGAAGATCAATTTTGTAGAGTTTCTCTCATCGTCACCGTTTGGACAAAGATCTCGAAATCAAGGATGCCAAGATTTACATGATGCAATGAATCAACAATTTCGAGGAGGGAAACTGGATCGAGAAGATTGTGTTAGTTAGTGTCCCCTCTGATTTCTTATCTCACGTCTTGAATCTCGGGACAAGATTCTTGTTTAGTGGGGGTGAGTTGTCACATCCCCAATTCCACCTTGCCCTAAGATAGCATTTGCCTGTTGCATCATGTTTCAATTTCTCAGAAACCTGAAATGGGGATGCTCAAACCCTAGCACTAAATGATTTTAACTAGGGTCAAATTAAAATCTTTTTCAATGAACCCAAAATGTCCCTTGGAAAAGTTCATCATTTTTGGATTGATTAAAAACCTCTGCCAAAAATGTTGCACCTATTTCTAGGACCATTCTGGATTTTGAATTAAATCATATCTTATTTGCATTTGGGCATTTAAATCTTATATATTATTTTAAATGCTCAAATAATCCCAAACTGAAATGTTCCATGTTGGTTATATGCTAAACAGTGGGCATGAGCAGTTTGGTGAATTTTGAAAGTGCCTAAGTATTTTTAATAAAGCCCAGAACAAAATAACAAAATAGAATAACAGAAACAAAATAGAAAATAGAAACAGAATTAAAATAGAAGGAAAGGCTTACCTGTGCAGCCAGCACTGTTGGCCCAGCCACCTCTGTAGAGGCCCAGCCCACCT
>LR738715.1:467174692-467255124 GCA_902687465.1 Secale cereale | reverse complement strand
CCCCAGAACGCTTCCCCCCCTCCTTCATTTTCCCCCACCGAACACGGCCGTCGCCGCCGTTCGCCGTAGCCGCAGCCACCGCCTCCCCCTCGTCCCCTCGACATGTCTACGAGCTCCGCCACGGACCCGTGAATCTGCACGCCCACGCACGCGAGCTCGGGAGCCTCTTAGCGTCTTTCCCGACCTCGTCTTGAAGCTCTGGCCACCGGAGAGCCTCCTCGACGCCCTGCTCTGCTCCGAGCTTCCCCCGAGCCCACGTCGACGCCTCTGCACCCACCGTGAGCTCCTCCGTCGTTTGCCCCTCCTCCCCTTGCCTCCTGACCACCGTAGCCACTGCTTTGACTGAAGCCGAAGCTCACCGCCGCTCGGGCTGGTCGCCGGCGCCACCCCGGTGACCTTTTGGTCACACCACCTAGTCCAACGAGTTCGCGAGCACTCGTAGAGGCCGCAGGCGCAAACCTCAGCTCCTCCCGAGCACCGTTTTGATGAACCCATCGCCACCAGAGCTTCAGCCGCCGCGGACCTCGTCGCCGGCGATAACTCCGGCCACCCCAGCCTCCGGCATCACCACCGTTGGATGCGCCACTCCGCCCTCTTCCCATAGCTGCTCTCTGCGCGCCAAAAGAACCCCTGTAGGTGAAACCCGACGTGCTCCGCCGCGTCTAGCCTCGCCGGCGGGTTGACCGGTTTGACCGGCGAGGTTTGACCCCGTCTGTCCAGAGGTTTGACCCCTCCCTCTCAATGACAGGTGGACCCAGGTCCCTAACTAATTAAGGTTTAGATTTAGTTTAGTGTTATTAATCTCTGTTAGTTAGATTGGACACTGGCATGTGGGCCCTGGGCCCACTGACAGTTTACTTAGTATTAACTTAAGGCTAACTAACCCTGTTAGTTAGATGTGTCACTGACACGTGGGGCCCAGACTCTGTTAATCTTTAGTTTAGTTTTAAAACGTTTAATTAGCCCTGAGAGACTGACTAGTGGGACCCACTGGTCAGGTTTGACCCGAACAGCCTTGTTGACCTGCTGACGTCAGCATGTGGTCATGCTGACGCAGTAAAGTGTTTCTGGATTTTAAAATAAATCTTAAATGATTTATTTATTTCAGAAAATAGCCAAAACTTGTGAAAATCATAGAAATTAATCCATAACTCAGATGAAAATAATTTATATATGAAAATTGATCAGAAAAATTCAGGGAATCTGTTTACGGCATTTTCATGCATGTTTGAACAAGTTAAACCTGCTGATCAGGATAAATCAATTAAATGGCATTTAAATAATCACAGATGAAGTTTGAATTTGAACCTTTGGTTCAAATCAACTTCATTTAATTGTGTTGCTAGTTGCATTAGCTCAATAAACAGCATATTGCCATGTCATGATCATGCATCATATTGTCACATTTGCATTGATTGTGTTCTTTCTCTGTTTGTCGGTTTTGTCCCCTCTCAGTAGACGACGTTCCGACGATGTGATCGATGACACCGATGAAGACTCATTGATATCTTCAGAAGTGCCAGGCAAGCAAAACCCCATTGAGCATTCCGATACAATCCCACTCTCTCGCTCTTGCTCTCTTTTACTGCATTAGGACAACAACGCTTCAATTGTTACCTGCTGCGGTAGTTGAACCCCTTTCCACTGTATGACTAGTCATTGCCACAGTAAATAGTTGAAACCCACTAGTATGAGTAGGAGTTGTTTGAGCCATGTTGTGCCTACTCATTGATGCTTTCTGGTTATGCCTGCTATTGCTTAGAGTTGTGTCAGGTCTGATTCATCGGGGATGAATTGGAATGTGATGAACATGTCCTACTGTGTGTGAGCTAAGTGTGTGAACACGATTTGGTAAAGGTAGCAATGAGAGGCCATGTAGGAGTACATGGTGGGTTGTCTCATTGCAGCCGTCCTTAGGAACTGAGTTCTGTGTTGGTTGGTCCATGAAACAGCTACTACCACACATTGGGATCTTTAATTGACTCTCTCGACTTATTAATCAGCATGATCTCTGTCCAGGAGTTGCAACTAGTTTCTGGTGTTTGTAGTTTACTGGAGGTCGTGCGTAGCGCTGACCCTCGGGGTGGGCTATGACGCGGCAGGTACGTGGCACGGTGTACCGATTGCCCGTTTGGTGATGCGGGAACCCTGTAGACATCGTTTGGGGCCGTGAGCGACACCCCGGCCGGATCTCCCCACTGATGGAACCCAAATAGACGATAAACCTGGACGAGAGACTTGTGTGGTTAGTCAGGTCGTGGCCGACACCCTCGCTGGGCCTCCGCTTGAAGGTTGCCGAGTACATGTCGTGTAGACGGCGGTAAGTGGTGAGAGCGTGTGTGAAGAAGTACACCCCTGCAGGGTTTTATATATAATCTATTCGAATAGCCGTGTCCGCGGAAATGGACTTCTGGGTTACCTCTACAGTTCATAGACAAGTGAAAGTGGATACTCTAAAAACACGCAAGATAAGCGTGAGTGCTATGGATGGCCTTCTCGTAGGGAGACGGGAGCGGATCCATAGTGGTGTATTGATTGGTGAATATGTGGACTCGTGTGCGCCACCTCAAAAGAGTTACTTGCAGTCGTAGTTCAGGATAGCCACCGAGTCAAAGCTGGCTTGCTGCAGTCAAACTCCACCACCCCTTTGTTGATACTGATGCATATGTAGCTAGTTCTGATGTAAGTCTTGCTGAGTACCTTTGTACTCACGTTTGCTTAATTTATGTTTTGCAGAGAGACTTCAGTCTCGCTAGTGGTTCCGCGTGGACTTGAAAGTTTAGCTTGTTACCTCAGCTACGATCTTGTACCCTTGGGAGGGTCTGGTAGATAGTCAGGCTTCTCAGCCTTTTCATTTGTAGTTGTCTGTACTCAGACATGTTATGCTTCCGTTGCCTGTATGCTCTGTATGTTGGGTCATGTGACCTCTGATTGTAATAAATGCTACGATGGCTCTTCTGGGACTTTATCTATATGAGTTGTTGAGTTATGTTGTGATGCCTTGTTGTACAGCACATACTTGCATGTTATGCGTACGTGTAATGTGTATTGCTATGTGTGGGATCCGACATCTAGTTGTTTACCTTTGGTAGCCTACCTTACAGGGAAATGTCTCCTAGTGCTTCCACTGAGCCTTGGTAGCTTGCTACTGCTCCGGAACACTTAGGCTAGCCGGCATGTGTCCTTCTTCGTTCCTGTGTCTGTCCCTTAGGGGAAATGTCACGCGTTGTTCCTTTAAGTCCTTGTAGCTTGCTACGACTTGGGTTCATACGTTGATGACCGACACATTCGTTGCTGGGTCATGTATGCCTGTCCCTGTAATTTAGTGCCACTTATGGTTTATAACTAGTCATGTCGGCCCGGGTTCTCTGTCATATGGATGCTAGCGACACTATCATATACGTGTGCCAAAATGCGCAAACGGTCCCGGGCCAGGTAAGGTGGCACCCGTGGGGATACCGTGCGTGAGGCCGCAAAGTGATATGATGTGTTACAGGCTAGACCTGTGTGACTTAGGATCGGGGTCCTGACAACCACGCCTGTATGTACGTATGTGGTCGTATTTTTTGGCATATGGTTGTACGTACGCGTACACGGTTTTGACTGGACTGCCTGAACTGCTATAGCTCCTTACTCGGCCATGGTTCATCATGGCAGACAGACTGATCGACCGGTATGTACATAGTCAACGCTACGTACGCTTCGACCGGGTGGGTCCCAGCCGCAGGGAGTATAAGGACACACTTGCTTGCGTGCGAAGATAAAGCTGGTGGGTCCCAGCTATCAGGGGGAAGAATCATTTTTTTGCGAGTAATAAGGACAAACTTCCTTGCGTGCGAAGATCTAGCTGGTGGGTCCTAGCTGTGCGGGGAAGAAAACATTATTTTTAGGGTAAAAGGATGCACTTGCATGCATGCGTCCATGGGCGTGGTGCGTCCCCACTGTCAGCCTCTCCACATACAGTCATCTTCTGATGACTCTCGTTTGTTGACCACGTTCACCAGACTATGCAGAGCGCACCATGTCGATGGACGACAGCGAGGCCCCAGATGGGGAAGACGCGGCAGTGGAGTCGCAGACGAAGAGGAGAGGGAAACTTGACTGGTTCGGGTGCGGGGTGGGCCTACACTCGGCAGAGAATAATAGGACGTGCGAAGGAGTGGAGGGAAGGCATGGTCGTTGGCGGGGTAGCGTATCGATGCGAGGCACGCAAAACAGCACCGCTGGATGCCGGAGGCTGGAGCAGGCGATCCCGCAGCGCTGGGGGAAGAAGATGATAGATTGAAGTAGAATGTCGACCATTGGATGTAAATCCAATGCCTTGCTTAGGCTTCGAGCTTTGTATTTTTATGTTTTGCGAAAGTGCTTAGGCTTCGACCTACTAGCCCACATGTCAGCCAGTCCATTTGCTTTTTTTAGTCTATTTGGTGGGCTGGGTGAAAGAATGATGTAGCATATATGCAGCCCATTTATATTTTATGGTAGATTTTAAAGCCCATTTGCATTTTTCTCGAAACCCACGGACTTGCTGGGCTGGGTGAAATATCATGTTGGGCTGGACGGAGAAATGTTCTAAAAACATAAACACATGATTGCACGTCTATTACTGCATTGATCAGTAAAATCTTTGCAAGCTTATGTACGCAATCACTCGAAGTTAACTTGCCAAGTTATATATAAACAATTATTATTATTATTTTGTAAGAACTTTTGATTTATGAAATAAAATATCGTTTTGATTTGATGAGTTAATACGACGTGGAGTATTATTATATTTTAGGCTAGACGTGGGACAGTTGAGTTGGTTCTAGGGAAAAGTACTGGGAGAAAACTCAGATTACATCAAAAAAGAAAGTGGGAGAAAATTCAGATATAGGAATAATGAAACCCGAAAAATAAAGGAAGTCAGAAGGTCTATAAAATGGTTGGGGGAATGACAGGTTTAACGGAACCTTATGATGTCTCTATTATATATATGTAATAAAATAAGATACAAATTTACATATATATACCATTATAGAAGGGAAAACATATGTTCAGTTTTGCATTCTTATAGAAAAATAGAACTGAGCTGTGCGTCGTCTTGAAAAAACAAACATAACTTGGGCTGCTGATGTTATAGACAAGCTAGGCTAGGAGGCCCAGAGGCCGCTTGATACCTGCTGGATCCAAATAAAGTTGAAATATGTCGTGGGCTGCCCATGTTAAACAAAAAAACCTAGGCTATGGACCTGGTGGGCCCGGGACTGTCAGCCTGTCAACGAATAGTCGTCTCACGATTCCTCTTGTTTTGCTGACCATATTGGGAACGACAAACGGCGGTGCCGCGGCGAGAGCACCAAGGCGGAGGATGACGTCGAGACCTCGGACAGAACGAACCGGAGCGGGGGAAGACGTATGCGGAGGGGAGTACGAGGGTTGACTTGTTCGGGTGCATGGTGGGCTGGTGGAGCTGCCGCTGCCTGATAGTGTGTCGGAGTAGAGGGATGGCCATGCCAACGCCATAGGCTATGATGGGTCACCGAGGCGTGCGCGGTAGCGTCGCCAACCGTTGTATAGGAAGAGGATGAAAGATTGAACAAATTAAAGAAATACAAATGGATAGGTGGTTGGTCCCAGATGTCTGTGTACGAGAGCTTTTGGATCCACCTGAGAAGGGGAATATGTTGGGAGGAAGGAGATTCAAAGCACGACAACCGAGTGAACTTAGTTACATATACATAAGCAAATAGCCACTAAAAAGAAAATAGGTTAGTGGGTTCTTAGAAGAAATATTTCAGACAAAACAGATAATTATGACACATAGGCTAAAGCATGAAACACTCAGATGATAAAGGTGCTTAAACAGACAAAGTACAACATGTAGACCTTCCTGGCACTCTTGATCATGACGCTGTGGCTTTCTGTGTACTCGTCGGTTATGGGAAGCAGCCACGCCCTCATGTCCAAGATCCACATGTACATGTCGTGCCATGTGCATGCGTCCTTTGCCGCATAGGTTATGTAGGCTAGATTCAGAGGTACCTCCCACGTGTTCAGGTCCTTGGTATTGTTGTCTTCTTTCATGTTGGCGTAGCAGGGGTCAATGATGGTCTCGGCGAGGTCAACCATGGAGTGCTTCTCCTGCCCGTTGTCGATGATCTTGTATTGCTTCTGGATGTCGACAAGCTTGTTGCACCAGATGGCCGAATCGCCGCGTTCCTCCTTCTCTCCACCGTAGCAAAGGTGCAGTCGGCACTGCCGATGAAATGGCCGAATGCTCCAGAACCTACGATGGCCCTACAATAGTGGTAGAAGAGAACCTCGTCCTGCACGCATACCTGGGCGACGGCGATCCGCTGGTCCCTGCCAGGAGACTAATGGATGGGCAGAAGGTCTAGTCCTGCGTCCTTTTGCTTTCTCGTCCTGTAGGTACTGCTTGAGCTCGGCAAGGCAGAGCTTCACCGAGTCCGGATCGTTGGTGTACATCACATTCAACTTGGTGCAGCCATGGGACTGAACGGCAAACTCAAAGGGGAACTCCTTGCTGAAGTCCATATCCAGCAGGCTCACCCCTCGGATCGCCATTGGAGTCTCTTCAAGTGAATGAGTGGGTAAGCGGCGACATCAATTTGTTTTTCAGCTCTTGGGGAACTGGATTCAACAGTAAACTGAGCGTGTACAGGCGACAACATTTACTACCCCTCCCTTGCACGTTGCATGCCCAGCAGAACATGCACCTCGCCGCATTCAAACGCTTGTATTACTTCAGAGTAAGAAACCTTTTCCAGCCACATGTGGGTTCACGAGCGGGTCTGTATTCGTACTGTAATAACAAGTGTTAGTGGTCACTTTACTTAAATTTAATTATCTTTAATTAAAATTTATTATTAAAATAAGCAATGCATTGGCTCGTTCTATCAGTGCCTCAGGTTCAACATCCACAACAATTAGAAATATTATTCTTAGGACGCACACGATCAGCACATTTGTCGCACTCTCACACAGATAATACTACCAAGTTTGAACTGTTTGTTATGGTTGCTGCCCTCTGCATCATCATGCCGTGTTTCCCAACTTTCAAGATTCAGAACCAACAAATAAGATTGAAATAATAAGTACAACAAAGATGCCCACACATCTCATTGATTCCCAGCTTGCAAGATTCAGAACCAACAAATAAGATTCACATAATAAGTACAACAAATATGCCTACACATCTCATTGATTCCTAGCTTGCAAGATTCAGAACTAACCTATTAGAGCCTTTTGATAAAGTGAATATCGGGGTTAAATCCATCTTGGTTAGCCGTGTCATACAACCCAAGAACTTGGCGAATGCTCTGGACTATCACAACATGTGTTGTTGAGTATTCCTGTTTGCACAGCACAGATAAGAAAGAGGATGATTACTATAATAGTGGCACTAGTTGAAGTCAACCTGCAGCCCAACTCAATGATTTAATTCATGCGACTTTTTCTGTAGTTCACCTGAAATGAAGAAAAGATTGCATCATTCAGCTAGCAAGAAGTACTTGCTCTCATGAGCTGGCAGGTTCTTCTTTAGTAGTTGCACAAAATTTGAGCAACATTAAGGTTGGTTGTCCTGCTCATGTAAGGTGCAACAATAATTTGCTTATCCTTTTGTGCAGTTCCACTAAAATAAAGTGCCATTGTGGTGACAGTGATCTTGCAAAGGCTAATAAAATGTTGCACGAGATTACCAGCAGAATTTGACAGAGATTTTGGAAACTCCAATCACCATTTTGTGCAGTTCCACCAAAACTGAGAGATGTTACCCACATGACATTTTAGTTGAACTACGCAAGATGCTCATTCCAAAAAAAATCGTTTTGTGCAGTTCACCAAAAGGTCACAATAGCAACAAGGTGAAATGGATATCCCTATCTACACAAAAAGGTAGAAAGAAAATAGTTGTTGGACAATAACAATATACGAAACATACACGAAATGAAAAGAAGCATCTTGATTATGTTCATGGCAATCATGCAAGGACAGTAGACATTTTAAAACGTCGGCAATGCTTCATGTTACCGGAAGCATTACGATCAACAATGACATTTGTCAAATACGGGATTACTTTAATGCTGGCATTGCTTGTTTACCAGATACAATAGATCAACATCAGCTAAAGAGTTGGTTTAAGGGCATGGGACCGTGGGGACACCAGGACACTCAGCATCGTAAAGAAACAACTTACTTATCATACTGGGGGAAACAGCAAGAGTACCATTTGTAACACAGCTTAATTGCATCATATCATTGGAGGCATTAAATTAACAATAACACTAGTTAGACATGTCCTTAAGGTAACAGTGTGATCGCTTCATTGTACATGCGCCCTTACATTAACAGCAGCAAAAGGTTGGTAGTAGGACATGCGATAGTGGACGCATCGGCACAATGTACATACAATGAGGCATAAAGTGGTGATGCCAAGTTTGTTCATACTCTGTGAGGGCAGCAAATCTAATCCTGGAGAATTTTACTATGTGAGGGCAGCAAATCTAACCTTGGACATACTCTGTTGACTTGTCCACCAGCCGCCACTTTCTATCCTTTTTTCAACCAATAATAGATATGTTTCTTATCCAGTCTGTACCGCGTTTTCCCTTTATTTCACTTTTCAACCAAGAGACCGGTTGGGTATCAGATCTCTACTACTTTCCCCATGTTATTTCCTCTTTGAATCAAGTCCTAGATTCATGCAACGAGTTTCCCCCTTTATTCGTTGTTTGAACCAAGTCCTAGATTGGACTGCATGAAGTAGCTTTACCTCTAACAATACTAAAAATTTAGGTGCCTTTGGAGGAGCTGATGGAAGTAGAAAAAGATGCACATGCAGACACGTGGGGAGCTGGGGCAGTAGAGCAAGGCCGCTTTCGAAGAACTGATACCCGAGGGTCATCGGGGTGTCGGCAGAGGCAGGTCGGATCTGTGCACAATACGGCAGGGAGGAAGAAGGGGTCCGAGGACCTCCCGAGCCGGCGCTGTGTTGAAGAAAGTTTCATAGGCAGATGATGGGGACCCGCTGACAGCTGTGGGTTTCCTCCCTCGCTGCCGATGGTCGCGTGAACGATGCACCTAGTCCCCCTACACAAACGGGTCGAAGGGATCTGGCCGGATCTGTGACCAGCAGAGAATTGAGAGAAAATATCGCTCCCGCTGTCTTGTTTAGATCTCGAGAGGATGAGAGAATGAAGAGAGCAACCCTAGAAAAGCAAGCGCTCAGGCTCCTGCCTATGTGTATAGTGGAGTGCTTATCTTTTTCTCTCCAGAACAAGTGTTTCAATTTGTGTACGTGGTATTAAAGAAAAGAAACTCTCTGTTTAACATGACTACCTGGACTTCACACTTTGTACTGTACCGTACTATAAAAAAACATGCACGGTTTACATTCCGAATCGCTAGCTAGAACATGAACTGTATTTGTTTACATGTATTGTACCACCTTTTTCTTTTGGTTTTCTGCTCCATGGTGCAATACATGGATACAAAATTTTACTCCCTCCATTCCTAACAATTTGTCTTTCTAGAGATTTCAACAAGTGACTACATACGAAGAAAAATGAGTGAATCTACACTCTAAAATATGTCTACATACATCTGTATGTCCATTTGAAATGTCTAGAAAGAAAAATATTTAGGAACGGAGGGAGTAGGAGTATTTAAAAGTCGAGGGCGGGGCTTTTCTCGGGCAATACACGCGGCAGTTTCGCCTAACCGGTTAGACAGAGATGAGGGTGAGGGACTATCGGATTTAACTTACTGCTGGAAAGGTAGGGCTATGTGATTGGACGGCTCGTTACTGCTAGAAACATGGGGTCTTGTGATATGACGGCTTATAATAGTCATTATCACGTCTGGAGCCGTGCGAAACACGGCAGCCCAGTGAACCAGCAGGGGATAGCCATGGAAAACAATGTGGTGATATGGCCATAAAAACAACTTACGTCCTCCTCTCTGTTCATCGCCCTCTACTTTCACCATTCATGTGTTTTCAGTATCTTGCGAATCAAAGAGGCCCTTAGACTGGTTTAGGCCCGGATGTTTTTTTCAATATGTTTTGTCAAAAATTTAATGAACGTGCTCCGGTTTCTATGAAAATAATCCGGTTTGCATGTGGTAATTCATTTCTTTATTTATTCTTTTGCGGGGCCTTTGCATGTAATTCGTTAGCTCTGAAATGTAAAGTAGCCAGCATGGTTGCATATGCTCTAAGTCGTGCATGCACTACGACCCAGATGCTATATGTCCCACGTGTCGGCAAAAACAAGCACATGGAAATAGCCTAGGAGTACATATAGGAGGAAAATGCGTGGAAAATTATGTACTATGAAATCGCACGCACCCAACTAGTGGTGCTCTTATCCCTCGTTTCTCTCTCCTTATTCTAACTCAGTCGACACGCGGTGGGTGGGGTGGGGATTTGCGAAGGTACTAGTAAACTAGGACGTAGATAGTAAACTAGGACGAAGACAGTGATACGTCATACACTCATATGTGTACTACATAGTATTAATGCCACCTAATAAAAGCAAGGGATCACACATGTCATTTAGGACTGTAATAGAAATGCCATACACTAACACATTAAGGCCAGGAGGCAATGCGGTGCTGGTTATAGGAGGCAAGAAGAAAGATGCATCCATCCACGACCTCCTCCTCCTCGACTCAGGGTGCCGGCCCACCGAACGGCGGCTAAGTAGCGGTGGCTTTCGTGGCCAGGTCCACGTGCTTCTAAACAACGGCGTCCAAAGATTCCAGCTGGTCGAAGAAGGCCAACGTATTGCTGTCCTCCCTGGCCTTGTAGTGTCCTATGTAGACGATTTCCTCAAAGACGTGGATGTGTAGGTCGATTGTTTCTTGCATGGTGAGGCGCTGTGCTGCGAGTGCGACCTCGAGGTGCACATTCTTCGTCGCGACCTCCAGCAGCTGCAGGCCACCAGTGCTTGAAAGAGTTCATCACCATGGAGGCCGATGAGGGTGGCAGGCAACGACAACGAGGAGCATGGACGCGCGGGCTGGAGAAGTATGGCAAGGTCATCCGCGCGCTTCTTGATGGTGGTGAACTTGTCAATGGAGCAGACAATCATCTCGTTCACGCGAGAGGCAAAGCCGGCATCAACGAGGGCTATGACACCGGCGGTCGCTAGTAGCGTCTGGAAACATTGTGCGGTGCGGGGCCGCGGGCCGGCGTCTTGGATGATCTAGCACAGCCGACTACCGCTCGTGTCCATCGACGCCACACGTGCTTGTGGCTTCTTTTCACTTGTCTTGGTCTTGGATTAGAACGAACAGTGTTGCGCAGAGACTAGGAGTAGATGGATTCAAGTGGTGGGGCGCTTCTATATGATCATCCAAACTGCGTTGCATTAACATCGTGATGGCTCCATTCTGCTTCTCCTATTAATCCCTCTGCATGCCAATTGAATGAGGATGCACCATTGACCGTTCAACGTATCGGGAATCGCTACCCGCCCCCTCCTTGGCATTCAATGTTTCAAGCCGTATCAACGTAAATGCGTGTCAAAAAGAGACTAATGCATTGTGCACCGCGACCAAGGTGGATAGGAAAACGAGAGAAATTAATAATTATTTTCTAATTAATACGATTGCATGCAATGAACTGACCGCAGCATGCGGTACCTTCGTCCTGGTTTAATAGTCCCCTTTGTAGTTTGTGCCAAACTTTGACCAGCGATTTAACTAACAAAATGTTAATGCATGTTAACAAAAATTATATCGCTGGATTTGTACTTGAGCATAGTTTTCAATGATATTTTTTTGACATGCACAAACATTTTGTTAGTTAAATTTATGGTCAAATTTGATACAAAATACAATAGGACCAATAAACCAGGACGGAGGTAGTACGTACATCTCAAGGCATTAAAAACAACATGAAACAAGAAAGGTGGTCGGGTTTGTTTTGGGAATATTTGATTTTCGTAAGATAACTACTCCCTCCCTTCCCCAATATTTGTCTTTCTAAATATTTCAACAAGTGACTACATACCAAGCCAAATGAGCGAATCTACACTCTAAAATATGTCTACATACATCCGTATGTTGTATTCCATTTGAAATGTGTAGAAAGGCAAATATTTGGGAAGGGAGGGAGTATAATTGTAAGATCTGCATCTGAGAGTTGCACCTACTCAACGCAAACCGCAATACTAGAAAATAATTGCCACAACACTGCCACACCATGCCCTTCCCCTACACATAAAACTATCACGCGAGCACTTGCAACTGCCACGTTCAGGTTGCGCTTGGCTCTTCGCCTCTTCGAGAAGTCGAACAATCGAAGATGCATGCATTACGTTCGCTGCAGCAAGTCTTGCACCTCCTGTGGTAGGAGGCAAGCGATTGGGCGCTGGCAGGCGGCAGGCATCTATTTCTGCGAGAGTAGCCCCAGGCTGATCTCTTTTTCTTTTTCTTCTTTTGTTTTTCAGTTCCTTGTTCCGCAAGCTAATGAGTTAGCGTGCACCCTGTACCCGGCGTTCTTTCGCCTCCCCTTCTAATCATTGAAATACGCAACTCTCCTGCGTTTATTTAAAAAAGAAGTCGAACAATGTTAGTACTACTTCTATAGTACCAAATCAACTACTGCATGTCCACCGCGTGGGGGAGGGAGAGCTTCTTGTTGTTTGCAAAAGCTTCTCCCCGTTTGCGAGCCACCGCGTGCATGTGCAAGGGAGAGGGCCTACTAGTAATCAATCTTCTCCTTGTTGTACGAGTTGACGCGACACATCATGGCATGATTTCTCAAAAACTTGTGTTTACTAATGCATGCATGTTCTGAGTTTCCTGTTGATCCTTGCATCTGTTGATTTAATGCACCTTGAAGTATGAAAATGTGATGATGAACATGTCACGGTTGAGAGCACCTCCAGTGTTTGGAGGAAGCACTTCCTCTAACACCGGCCCCATATGCCTGTAAACTTGTCTAAAAGACCCACAGTGTACACTAATATTTGATGCAGACTCTAACATTTACCCCACCACAAGTTAAAATATATATTCACCTCTTGACTAGATCAGCGTACAAACTTCAATCAACATGATGACATGTAGGTCTAGAAGTTTATTTCAATTGAAAATAAATGCTTGTAGACGGCCTAGCATGGAGGCGACTCCAACGAGTTTAAGCTTAGAGGCATCCGGTCTGCAGTGTATGGCATCGGGCTTAGACCTTACACAGTTAAGTGTCTACATTGTACAAATAAGTACCTGTGCCTATTTTCACAAGAATATAGTTTATTAGTTATAGCCAGCTGACTCAGCTCTATTGTACTGCCTCTAAGTCACCTTATGAAAACCAAATAATCCCTAAAAACTTAGGCACGGTGCATGAAATCTCACCTCGTTTATTGTTTTTTGACATGAATAAATCAATCAACCAACAATAATGTGGGGCGTGTGTGCTTTCAATGACTTGAGACTACCAAAAACAACATGCACTGGTCAGTTCATTGCATGCAATGCCATTAATTAGCAAATAAACATTAAGTTCACTCGTTCCCCCCTCCTCCTTGGTTGCGATGCACAACCTAAGATGACTTATTCACCTAGATGGAGGGAGTAACTTTATACGAGCATCCACAATGTATGGTTTTTGCTGCCTCTAAGCGTTCTCTCTCCTCTTAGAGGCAGCCACCATACATTGCAAATCCCAGCCTCTAGTTCAAAATTATTAGCATCGCCTCTTAGCATGGAGGCAGCCTCTAAGAAATAAACAAATTGAGTGACCCCATATGTCAGTTCTAGGGAGTGCTTGTGGTAGAATAAAATATGTTGAGAAACTTGTTTTCTAAACCTGCTGGTAGGGTCCATCTAATAGGTGACCAGATCCTCTATACATTACGTGATTTTCTCTCAAACTTAGAGGCAACATGTGGGACCCAGCATAGAGGCGATGCTGCCTCTAAACATTGTGGACGCCCTACTACCTCCCCTACACATGAAACTGCCACGCGAGCGTCCGGGTTGCGCTTGGCTCTTCGCCTCTTTGGGAAGTTGAACAGTGATGGTACTACTACAATACGCTTCTGACCATCTGACACGGACTGAACTGTTGCATGTCCACCGCGTGCGGGAGGAAGAGAGTGTAGGAAAAGTTTCTCCTCGTCCCGCGAGCCACCACCCTCATGGGCCAGGGAGAGGGCGAGGGCGTTGTAATCAAGCTTCTCCTTGTTGTACGAGTTGACGCAACACGTCAAAGCAGTGCACTTGATATACTATTTCAAAAAAATTGTGTTTACCGATGCATTTAATACAATGCATGCATGCATGCCGTGTGTTTCCTTTTCGATCCTTGCATGAGCTGATTTAATGCATCTTGAAGTAGTATGAATATGTGATGGTAAAACATTCTATGCCCCGGACCTAAACCGAGAGATGGCGGTGCACGAGGAGGGCGAGATCACGACGACGGAACAGGACCAGACGTCGGAGGTCTATATCGACCTCACATTTGCTCCAGTGCCCCTTGTGCCTGCGCCCCTTGAAGCCTCTAGTTTACGAAGTTCGAATACATCTCGTCCGTTTGGCTGATCGAGCAAGGTGCGGGTTTCTTGATTGATGTGATTTTTGATTGATTTGTGCAGTGCAAGGGAAGGCACATGGCCTGCGCAAACTGTCGTGGCGAGCGCACCGGGAATCAGTGGCAGTGCCAGAAGTGCGAGCGCGGCGGCAGCTTAGACGTGCACAACACTCCGATGGATGCCGTCCTCTCGTCGGCGAGGGTTGAGTGCCTGCACGAAGGCTGTGGGCTCTACGTCACTTACCCGAAGCTCGCCGATCACTAGAGCGTGTATCCGCTCACGCCCTGCAAGTGCCCCGTGCCTGGCTGAGGCTATGAAAGCCCGCCGCCGGCGCTCCCTCGCCACATCAACACCATGCACCCCATGCCTGTGCACATGATCCAATACAGCAATGTGCTCCAGCTGTAGGTGCCGGTGTCGGAGCCGAGGCGCTTGTTGTTCGCGGAGGAGGACGGCTGCGCGTTTTTCATGGTTGGCGGGGCGCTCGACATCGGTGCGCCTATCACCGTGTCGGTCGTGTGCATAAGAGGGGGGTGTCCGCACCACCGCATTACGCGGCCAAGATGTGGGCGAACGAGCCACCGGGGTCACCAAGAGGGACGACCGACGCCGTCAAGGTGGAAATAGAGGTGACAAGCAGCAACGAGCCCAGCGCCATCACCGTGGAGGAGCTCACCTACTTCACAGTGCCACCCAAGCTGCTGGTCGGGGCTGGGGATTCAAGGACGGTGTCCCTCCACATTCAGATTGATAAACTCACCTCCTAAATGATTCCACGGTGCCTTTTATTTATCTTAGTACTAATATGATAATATACACCAACATCAGATCTACAGTCTAAATAGGGTTTAGTATGGTCTACTTTAGCTTAAGAGATGGAGGATTTTGATGGCGATGCAGCAATTACTTCAACATCATATCAGTAGCTGAAGCAATTTCCAACGGCCGATGGGATATAAGATCCTTCATGTAAGAAGTAAACCTAAACTAGTAGAACGCCCGTTCGTTGCTACGGGATACAATGCATGTATTTGAGCGACTCAACCATAATCATCATGTGGCTTCTTTTCTCTTTGCTCAGGCCAGTCCGCCCAGTGGACTTCTTGTATTTTTTGTGAGTTGTGTATCCACTCCAATAATACTATTGTCAAGTATCTTTAGGGATGAAGATTTCGGCAAGAACCTTCTCTCTTAACCCCTCAAAAAACGTAAACCTTCCCTTTCTCCACTCTTCTCTCTTAAAGTCTCGTCTTTGCCTTCTACTACTTCTATAATACCGGTAGTAGCGGCCGGTGTGGCCATCTACGCCTAGTAACACCCCGATGTAGGTGTGTGCATGCGAAAGAGGGAGAGTGTCAATGTAATGCATGTGAAGAAAAAGACTAGTCAATGGCTCGCCACGAGGCTATTTCTGGAGAACGCACCAATAACCGTAAGATCAGCATCCGACGGTGCCACCTATTGGACGAAAACATCAGTAAAAAAGGAGTGACATGGCATTTAACAAAATTGCCATGCCACGAGCTTTGCTACACAAACGGGCATATTTTTTACTGTGTTTACAGGGTAGCTTAGCTGGAATAATATGATTGGAAGAAAACACCCCTCCCCTACCCATGAAACTGCCACACGAGCGTTCGCAACCGCCATGGTCTGCTCCTATGTGCGATCTTCATTTTTTTAAAGTGATCTATAATAAAAGGCCGGCCTTTTGGCGCGCTGTAGGCGGAGGAGCTTCGCCTTGTCGGTTTGCTACTGCTCACGTGCGGTCAAAGGTAAGCGATGTACCAAGCCAATGCGTGTCACTTCGGTGAGCAGTGGGTCGGACATACCATCTGTTCATGATAAGCGGCGGGCCGAACCGACCGTGTGTTGGTGCTACTGCTTACATGCGGTCGCACGTGTCAGTGACGCACCAAGTCGATGAGCGTCCCTTTGGTGAGCAGCGGGCCGGATCGACCGTGTGTTCGAGCGACGCCAGCGCGACGGGCTATAAGTTTACTGCCTAACTTAATTTGTATGTAAAGGATGACACCCTCAACCTCTTGGAGCAAAAAATGAGTATTGCTGACCAACTACTAGTACTATACATGTTTGCTATATGGTTGACTATGTATGACATGGCAACACATTGTTGGCTATACTATTAACCATGCTCAAAGTGCTAGTGCCACTTCCTCTAATAAGTCTTTCAACACGTGTCAAATTTTCAATAGGGCTAACTCTCATTCGAGAAATGAGCTCCTCCGTATACATGTGCGTAGGTGTGACGGGAGCTGTGTGTGCGTGCGTGCACCTCTTCTCTTCACAAGTCAACGTGTACGTGCAATGCATGTGAATTTGGAAGTATATTAATCGCATGCAGATATTAATTAGGATATTATTTGCGTGTTATTATGTGATTAGCACTATATTTGGCTGCATGTTAAACATGTTGACCGCTCGACATTGAAGCAGTCTAGATCGTTGGATTGACATGATTCGATGGCCGAGATTAATTGGATCTTCCTATTTTGGTATTTTTTACATTGGTATAGATATAGATATAGATATAGATTCATGTCCTCCACGGCTCCACCTAGTGGGTGTGTTAGAGCGAGAGAGAGAGAGAGAGAGAGAGAGAGAGAGAGGGAGAGAGAGGGAGAGAGAGGGAGAGAGAGAGAGAGATGGCGTGTCCCACATGCCTCTATACATATGTTTCTGTCAAAGAGAGTCCTAAATACATAGTTTATGTATATGGAGTGGGTGATATAGGAGAAGAGCGGGGAAGTGATCGTTTACGCACGTATCGATAGACACGTATAGAGGGAATAACTTTACGAACATACAAGCGCTAGGAAAGAGTGGGGGGTGGATGTTGGGAGATTATGCGAGAGGCCAACCAAGCGAAGACGAAGGGAGGAGTACAAGAGCAAGATCGATAATTAAAGAGAGGGGACGATAACGTGCGTGGGAGCGCTTGTCTGGTCGATAGACCGAGCGGAAGGCATGGATGATGAGACGGGGAGGGCAATTAATGTGTGTGTGGTAGGCTGTCCTATGTAGCTAGTGTGGTCGTCGTTTGGTCGATGCGTGCGTGGGTGAAGAGGGGGAGACTTAACTAGAGATATATATCGGACATTTTGTGTGGGGAGATAGCAAGAGACCTTGCTGCATATAGAGGGAAATCAATTGGTGCACATGCATGCACGTGTCAGAGATAAAGAACATCCAAAGTTACGAAGAGAGGGAGATGTGTGTGTGTGCTGGGAGAGGGGGTACAACAACTAGCTTGTGACACCGTAAGAGTGCAAGATGGAAAACAATAGAGGGGGTGCAGCTAGCTTGTGACACTATAGGACTGCAAGATGGATAACAACGGAGGAGGCGATAGTGCCCGCGTGCCTCAGAGGTAGGATGGCACGCATGGATGGTGAGAGGAGAGGAGGGACTATGTGTGTACATGTTTGTGTGTCGTAGACAGGCCTTGCTAGCTAGAGGGTATATCGGTCGGTGTGTGTGGGAAAGATGGAGACGTAGGGAGATCATGGGAGACCGACCTAAGAAACAAGAACATGTGTGCACGATGTAGAGGATGCAGAGTTGCTGGGACTGCGTGTGCATATATGCATGCACAATATAGAAAAGTTATTGGATATCTACAAACGGAGGAGGAGTGTGTGTGTGTGTGTGTGTGTGTGTGTGTGTGTGTGTGTGCGCGCGCGTGTAAAAGACTCGCAAAGACAATAATCAGTACAAGAGTGGATTCAAATATTTGAACAAGAGCTCATGATGTTTGTAAGTCATGTATGCATGAATATAATGCAGACATGCCTGGCATGCCTGGCATAGTTTTGAATCAAACATGCTACATACTATACTCACATCGAACGAGGCCAGATCGATTTGAATTTGCAATACCTATGGCAGACATCGTCTCACCACCACTTCTCACCACATCGCATCCGTGCATGGCTATAACTATTCTAATTTCAGATAATGTGTGGCTTTCAAAGCTAACATCTAAAAATGTTGTGTGTGGGGGCAGGGGGGTGCATTGTTGTGTGTGTTAAACACATTAGACATATGAAGACAGGGTTTAGATTATTCCGAACATCTTGCTACCTAGACCAATGTACTGTGATTATAAAATGGACACTAATATTTGAATTGGAGATCGTGTGGTACATGTAGTTCATATGTTTATATAAGATGGAAGATCAAAGTGTAGGACTACATCCATTATAAACCGCAAGGTCAGCTAACGATATATTCGAACTCATCATAATATAGATTAAAAAACTGAAATTCGAGATCCTAGCATTAGTAATCGTATAAAATGGGACATGACTCTTTCTGGTGGTGGGAATTGATCTGTTTTTTGCTGTTGGTGAGGGAAGTGCGGATTGATTTGGTATTGTCCAGGTTAATCTTGTTCCCCCGATTTGTTTTAGTTTTTTCTTGTAGTTTTTCATTTGCATTTGTAGCAATATAGTAAAAGGGGACATCCTCCCAAAAAAGATAAGAAAAAGGAAAAGGGGACATGACTCTCTTGTGTCTTGTATGAGCTGTCTTTTTTTGTGCACGTAAAGTTTGTTCTACCGAACATGGAATCCGTGCCTTGTTATCCCAATTTTTTTGAAGCTAGAGCATCTTTGTCTCTTCTGCTACGAAACTCCCACCTCTTCAGCCCGCGCCGCGCCTTGTTATCCTGAAATTTCGACGGCAGCGAAAACTTCCACCTCATCTAAAATCGGTCGCACAACCCAGACACGCGAAACCCCCCTTCTATCCCTCAGCCGAAAATGTCGCCTCGATCTCGCATGGTTAAAACCGGTAGGGGTACATTCGTAACTTGCCCCGCATTTCGGACAAGCGCGTCCCTAAGCCACGGCTGCCTCTACCTTCCCCTTGGTTCCCCCATTCGCACACTGAGGCCGCCAAAACCCGTGAAACCCCCGCTCCTCCGTTGGCCTCCCGACCGCCGCCTAGCCGGAGCCTCTTCCCGACGATGTCGTCCAGAGCAACAGCTCGCCGTTCCTTATCCACCACAACAGATGAGGCTCATCGATCTCTTCGTCCCACTGGTTCAGCCGCCCCATCCTGCACCTCCAAGGAGCTGCCCCGACGTTCGCCTCGTTTATCGCACCACCTCCATCCCCACATCACCGTCTTCACCTGCCTGACCGGAACCGCAACACCCTCACTAATTCCTTCGACGAAGCCGAGGCCTACTCGGTGCCACCAAGGAGGTTCTGCACTCATCGCTGCATTTTATCTTTCATTCGATCTCACGGGGCTGCCGGTGCTCAATAGCGAGCAGCAATGGCGGGCCTCCATCGATGGTGCCGTCGCCGGTCACTTCCTCCACGGCGTCCCTCCCCCATGTCGTTTCTCCCTTGATGGTGACGTCCACACCAGCAGTAGCTGCTGTTGCTTCTGCTCCGGCTATCGCTCGCACTGTTGGTGCAGCTCTGTCTCTCGCTCGCGCTGTGGATTTGGTCTTGTTGTCGATCTTGCTTCTGCTTTGCTCTTGCTCTCATTCGTGCTGCTGCTATGCTCTGCTCTTCCCTCGCTCGCGGTGCTGCTGATGCTACACGGCCTGCTGCAGCTACGTGAGTTACTGATTAGCTCTTGCTCGCACTACTGATCCAGGTGCAGCTGTTGCTGCTGCGTGAGCTGCTCTCTGCTATTGCGTTCCCTGCTTGAGTGGCTGCTAATTTGGATCACTGCTTCTCTACTACTAGTGCTCGAGTGGCCTAAACTTCTATTGTAGTGCTCTGCTACTTGTGCAATCAGTTTTGTCTGTGAAATTCAGTTTCGACAGTAAAATTCAGTTTCTTCAGTTAAGTTCAGAGTCAACAATATTTACAGCATCTGTTGGAGCGGTCGTCGCGTGGCTAATGCATTCTACATCTACCACTTTTTGTTGATTTATTTTACGTCATCTATTGCAGATGCTATTAGAATCCCACTTCCGATTAACGCTGCCTGTCTTGTCCTGCTTCAGCCTCGCCGTCGTACACCTCACCAGAGCTGCTCAAGCGACGGAACTGTCCATCACAGCGGAGCAGTACACTCATCGCCGTCTCTAGAGGCCTCAGATCTTCTTTCCCGCCTACGACATTCACACCAACCGCACCATCCTCCACATCCAACCCAATGATGAGGAGGTCAACAAGGCTACGCCAAAGAGGTTGTACACACGTCGCATCACTTTTTACTCTACATTCATGTCAATTCCTTAGGGATCCTTTTGTTCAAGGTAGTTGCAAATCTAGAAAGAAATCAAGGCTGGTCACAAAGTTAACAGGGAGAAAACTAAATGCCCTTCTGAACCACAATTTGAATATGTTTAGCAGTTGCAAATCTAGAAAGAAATTCCTATGCATGGAGAATAGGACTAAGGGGTTGTTTGGTTCCTATGCACACCTTGCGATACTTTGCCACACCTCACCTTAGGCAAGTTTCACCAAGTTAGGTAGGTGTTTGGTCCTAGCCATACTTAAGGCAAGAATGTTTTTATCAGTAGTGAACCCCACATGTCATAGACACACAAAGTGTGGCAAGATTCCCTAAGGCAAGCGAAAGTGTGGCTAACAATTTGAGCAACTCAAGGTAGGCAAGTGTGGCAAAAATCATGCGCCAATATATGCCAAAGGTAGTCACAATCCATACAGGCCCTAAGTGCATTAGTGGCATATAATGAGATTCTAACTTCACATTTTCATGTGGTTTGACTATAATTTGACCATGTTTCTATCCATTCCTGTGTTCTTCCAATTCATGTGAACCAAACACCCTGGTTAACAGAAATCCTATGTTTGCACATGCTCTGTTTTGCACGTGCATTCCTATCTTATTCCTATGTCTTTTCTGTCCCTGCGTTTTTAGAATCCTCCAATTCTAAGGAGTACTTATAGATTTACTTCACTTACAGATAGGTGTCAAAGACAACTATGTATGTTTTGTCCTGCTCCTGCCGCGTCGTTGTCCACCCCACCCGAGGTGCACCATCAATGGAAGCGTCCACCGCAGCAGAGATCCCCCCTACTGACCTCCTTTCGCCGCCTCAGATCATCTTCCCCATTGCTCGCAGCCGCGCCAACTGCATTACCATCATTGACTGAGCAGATGAACTTGAGGACTACACAGTTCCGGAAGGGAGGTCACACTCTTTCATGTCTTCTTACTTTATACATCGATTATTATTATGTGCTACGTTATCGTCCTTTGCACCTCTTAGACTCTGAGTCAGGTCCAAACTAATGTTCAAAATTGATTTTTTTTAATATGCCTGTGGGGCACATATTGAGGCAGCAACAAATAGTATCTCTGTCTACTAGCTGGTTCATCTCGGGTCTTCTATATGGTTCATGTTGGGTGGGCAACAAACCGTAAAGGAACCATCGTCTGTGTTTTTAAATTGAAGCTATCATCTGCTTGCTATCTTTAGTTTTGGATCTATCCACTCATTGCTAAAATCAGTCTTGATTTCTCCATGCACCCCTTATGCCTTACATAATCTACCTATGTTTCTTTATTATGCATGTCAATTATTGTACCCAATCATTCCGAACATGTGGAGAAAAAGATAAGACCGTTATGTGGCAATGTAAAGTCATGCAGACGCGGGTCCAAGGTGGATTCAGAGGGAGACGACCATTCCTATTTAGAGGGGGATTCAGAGGGAGCCGACCACCCCTATTTAGAGGGGGATTCCATATTGTATTCCAGAGGAAGATAATTGTTTAGAGGGGGATTCAGAGGGAGCCGACCACTCCTATTTACCCCCTGAGGTATTTACTCTAACCTGGCATGCTGATGTTGGTCATATCATGCATATCGTGCCTCGCATTGCTTACTTTATACTCCCTCCATCCCAAATTAAGTGAATCGACTTTGTACTAACTTTGTACTAAAGCTAGTATAAAGTGGAGTCACATATTTTGGGATGAAGGGAGTACATCTTATGTCATCAGCTTAGTTTAGATTTGCTTTGTGTGAATGGCACATGTTTTGTTTCTATATCATATATGTGAATTATGCAATGTTGTCTAGTTTAGCCAGGCATCATATATGTGCATCATGCAATGCCATCCTGTTTAGCCAATCATTGTATATGTGAATTGTATCATGCCATACTATTTTTCAACAATGTTTGTACATTCATCTACTCTTCCTGTGCATCAGCCATTTGAGTCGGTGATGGGAAAATCTGGAGTGAAAACAAGGACCCTTGAGCAGTCAGTGCTACCTCTCGATGCAAAATTCTTGCTGGTTATAGATAGCTCCTCAGAGGAGGATTCAGAGATAGATGACCAGTCGTGTTCCCCCCCCCAAGGTGTATGCTCTAACTTGGCAGGGCTCTATTGCTCATATCATGCATACGGTGTCTTGCATTGCTATGTCATCTACTTAGATTAGACATGCTTTGTGTGAATGCCTCATGTTTAGTTTCTATATCAGATATGTGAATTATCTAATGTCATCTTTTTAGCCAATTATCTTATATGTGAATTATGCAACGACATCCTGTGTAGCCACACATCATATATGTGAATCTCATGGCATCCCTTTTTTCATTACGTATTCCGTTTGTAAACAATCTTTGTATATTGAACAACTCTTCATGTGCATCAGCCACTTGAGTCAGTTATGGAAAAATCTGGAGTGAAAACAAGGTCTTCAGAGCATGCAATGGTACCTGTTGAAGCATATATCTCGATGGTTACACGTAGATCCTCAGAGGATGATTCAGAGAAAGATGACCAGTTGTATGTCCCACCTGAGGTGTATGCTCTTAACTTACAATGTTTATATTTTTCATATCATGCATATGGTGTCATGCATTGCCTACTTTAGACATCATATACACAATGTTCAAATGTCATCTGCTTAGTTTACAGATCATATATGCGAGTGCCAGCTGCTTAGTATATCAATCAATTGTGTGAATTGTATCATGCCATCTTGTATACTCATGCAACATGTATGTGAATTATTTCATCCCAACCTATTTTAGAAAGACATGATATAGTTATATCATATCGTCCTGTTTAGATACTCATCATATGTTGAATAATGCCACTCTATCCTGTTTAGTTATCCATGATAAATCTGAAACTGTGTCATGTTATCCTATTAAGTTAGCCATCATATATGTGAAATTGTGTCATGCTGTCATGTTTGGTTACAAAACATATATGTGAATAATCGCATTTGTGCATCCATTCATTTTCTTCTTGTTTATCAGCCATTTGAATTGGAGGGGGGTGATGGCACTATCTAAGGGAGTAAAAACACGTTCTACACAAAAGACGGTGCAACCCGTCGATGCAGGTAGAACCAAGGTTGTAATGGCCCATGAACTAGCCCCACCACACATAACTGAGACTCTTGCAGATTGTACCCCAACAGCGTTGGACAGAGAACCAGCTACACCTCATCTAACCCCAACCCCAGCAGATATTAACCCAGTTCTAGCTGACACAACACCATGTCCACCACAGAGTACCCCCACATGAGCAGTTAGTAAGGCAACTACAGTGCCCAAAGCACAAAGACCACTACAGCGAACACAAACTCCACGTTTGAAGAAGAAGAGCAATTGTTATCAGGTCAGATTCTGTAGTTGTGGTGCATACACCTTTGCTCTTGCATCACTGTATTTACTCATACCAACTAATTTTGCATTTGAAGGATCCAATTGAAACTCCAATGGCGCAACAGGTATGTTTTAAACCTACTAGCAAGATGCCCGTGAGTTGCATGGAACATCAAGATGCATTTATATGAGTAGTTTATATATCCTGTGGGAGATAAAGATGAACGAGGGAAGGCCTTATTTGCAAATGAGGAGAGGAGTGCGGGTATGTTTTTGCAAAATTGTCATACTTTCCTTCCTATCCATCAGATATAGATCGTACGATCTATATTGCAGGATGGTAGGCACACCATCATCACCAACTCTGTTTTTATAAGAGTAGATAGAGATATTTCTTTAACTAGATTGATGTCCTAACTTCTTTCTCTATGTTGATTTCAGTTTCAATTGTATAAACAGTTATGTTCTCATGTCATGCACATTACAAGGGTTGTTAGTGTTGTGTAGTTTCCCACACTTATATTATTTCTATGCTGCTTTGTCTTAAACAAATATGATTTGAACTGTCTCTATCTTGATTTGGCAACATAAACTAGAATGATATAGACCATACAGTGACCATACTACATAGATATAGGTTTGTTTTATGTTGTTATCCTGTCCACCTTACAACTGAACTGGTTTACCAAAATGAGTTTCATATCGAACATGGTAAACATGTGACGTGTCTGCTTGTTCCTCTGGTAGAATGCCGAAAGAATATTGGAGAAGAGCACCCCATTATGCAATGATAGAGAAAGTAATGCAGATGAAGATAGTGAGACAACCCTATTGGTCTCCAAGAAAGCTGGTAAAAACTACCTTGTAGACAGTGAGACAACCCAAAAGTCGTTCCTTGATGTAGTGTTTGAGTTACTGGCCACTACTGCTGGCACAAGCTCTTCGAACTCGCTGCCTGAATTAGTTCGGCTTCTTGAATCTCAACTTCAAGTTGAAAGACATCGATTAGATGTGCTGTGAAAGCAAGCCGAAGGACTGAGGAAGTCCCTGCAGAATTCAGATGCATACTTTCTTGTGCAACAACGAGTGCTGGAGGATTTATGCGCCAAACAAGAGAAAGCTAAAAAGCTTGCTCATTGTCTTGCCAGCATGGTGGATACCCAGGATATTGTTTCTTGGGCTCTTGTGAAGTGGTTTCAGTTCTGGACTTGTTTTGCTGTGGTGTTTGTTTGCACTGGTCGCCAACTTTGACTACCAGTGTATGTAATATGCTGCTTTGTTTCCCTTATTTACACTGGTGGCGAGCTTTGTTGCCCAGTGGTTGTAATATGTGTAATAGCCGTAATAGCCTAGCGTATTTTGCTTGCTTATTTATTTCCTCATTGTCTTGTTTATTTGTTTGCTTGTAGACAGTGCAGTTCTTTTTCCGCGGTTTGCTAGTGGCCGCAATAACCTATTTTTTAAAACTAGGCCACAATAAACATGGGCAACATGCGGACCGTTATCACCATGGCCTTCTATGGGCCGTAGAATCAATGGGCCTTTTACGGGCCGTACGATCGATTTGCCAAACATGGGCCAATAATGGACTGCATTATGGGCCATAAACTGGCTAGACTGGCAGTCGTCCATTCATGGACCGACCATAACGAGCCTTTAAGAGACCGACCAGTATAACGGGCTTAATTCCATCGACAGACATAACTGGTCATTAATGGGCCGTATTTGATGATGCTATGAAAACGGCCCAACGGGTCAACGGGCCACAAACGGGCCGACTTTAACCACGGGCGAAATTTGACCCACAAGCGAAAAAGGCCAATAACGGACTATAAGCTACCGATGCTTCAAATCAGCCCAAGAATAAATGGACCCTTAAAAGTCCGAAAGATAACACGGGTTGGGAGCGGGCCAATGGAGTAATGGGTTGTCAATGGGTATGAAGCGACATACTGTTCATTATGGGCCAGTTTCACTACGGGTCGTAAATGAGCCAAGAGTTATAAAGGGCCTCATATGGGCCGAAATACGTCATGGGCCGTACATGGGCCAGAATTTACAACGGACTGTAATCATATTGGATGGCCCAAATGAAGCTAGTGGGCCGAAATCGTAAAGGCCATGATGGGTCGTGAGTTATCGGGCGTGAATGGGCTATATGCGAGCAGGACGTTAGTAGGCTTTCTATGGGTCGGCCCGATATACCTTGACCAAGTCAACCGGGCCGGTATTTTGACCTGAATGGGCCACTATTGGGCCGCGCCACATGTCGATGTATCATAGGCGCCTCGTGTCTAGTGGTTGGTTGACATCTGTCCGCACGTGGAGCCGACACGTGGTCCCTTCGGCCAATGAGAATTTTACACGTGTAAAATCCCCATTGGTCCTGGCTGTTAACGGGTTATCGGATCCAAAACCGGACCCGAAAGGGTTAACGGCGTGCCGTTACGGTGGATTCCACATGTCAGTTACCCCTGACAAAAGCACTTCCATGACGCACTATTTATCGTCATGGAAGTGGACACTTTCGTGATGATAATTTTGGTATTGTCATGGAACACTTCTACGACAGCACATGTATGACTATCTTGATTCTGTCATAAAATCGTCATGGATGTACATGCATGGCAGAAAACGTGACCTACCGTGACAAACACGTATTATCACGGAAGTGTTTTTTTTGTAGTGCCCGTAGGAACTCGGTGTAGCGCGCAAGGTCGCTCACGCACGTGCGGCATCCACCTCCGCCTCCCTCCTTCGGGCGGTGGTGGCGGAGCGGGTGATGACACCAACGGTCGACGGTGGGCTGGCGGCCACGTCAGCCGACGATGGGGTGGCGGCCACGACCACCACATCCCGCCTTCGGGCCGCGATGGCGGAGCGGGTGATGGCCATAGCGGCCATCAGTGGGGTGGCGGCCACGACGGACACCTCCTGCCTTCGGGCCGCGGCGGTGGAGCGGGCTATGGCCCTGGCTTTCGATGGTAGTGTGGCGGCAACGACGGCCGGCAACAGCTACAGTGGAGCGTATGGCCGGTGTTCCGCGCACAACAAACAAGGACGCCACATGCACTACACTACGCCGGGGACCGTGCCACCGCCGTGGTATAGCCTCCTAGCTGGAGCTGTCCTCTGATGACGGCGGAGTGGCTGAGCGACGACGACGGACCTGTGTTGTTGGTGATTGTGGGAGAAGCAGACGAGATAAGCTACAGGGAGGGAGGGGAAAATGCGACGCATGACTCATTGGCCGTTAGGGTTTATATAGCAGGCCGGTAAGCATTGGGATCTTATGGGATTTCACTGAGTCGGGCGGGAAGCTTGCGCCGGAACCTGCGAGGTTGCGCGGGAATAGGCTCACCGACGATTCATTGGCGCCACTGTTTGGCCGAACGAATGCCCCCGCGTGCTGCACAAGCTTGCACTGTAAGCCGTGTGCGGCAGTGGGGTGACAAGATGTACAAGAGGAGGACGAAAGGCCACGTACACATACGTTTAATAAAAAACTTTTGCGATTTAATTACCTACTAAACCCCCATCCTGGTTTATAAGTAGGATTTATATAATAAAATAGGAATGCATGTGGCCAAAGATTATATAGTTGGATTCGTATTTGAGCATAGTTTCCAATTATATAATTTATATAACATGCGTTAACATTTTGCTGGTTAAATTTGAGGGCAAAGTATGGCACAGAATATACGGCTTGTAGGTGACCATTTCCTGGATGTTCAACTGCTCTATGTGTGTGGTTGCTTGCGGTTGAGGTGGCCGTGGCGTTCTATGCTCGCGTCCCGCCGTGCACGCTCTGCTCTCGCGTCCCTCCGGGTGCTCTGCCCTCGTCGCTCTATGCGCGCTGCCAGTGCTTGGGGCCAGCGCACGATCACGCACGTTTGTGTGCATGCAGTTACATCGGGCGCGCTGCAACAATGCAGTTACCCACTGCAAAAACTGCCATGCGGACGCGTCAAGAATCCAGGCCGCCCGGCACCCATTATTCCTGTGGCCATTTACCTTCATCTCTCACGTCACATGACACAATAAGCACACCCACGACGACACATACAAAGAGGACATCCAATGGTTCCAATGGCGATCCCCATAGCTCCAATCGCGCTCCCAGCGGCTGACGACGACAACGGCGGGCAGTTCATAACGCATCACGTAGTGGACACCCACGTGAGTGGGGAGGCCCTCTCGATGGTATGCATGAACGATCCTATGTCGATGGAGAGATCCATCCAAACTATGGAGCAGTTCCTTGACGAGGACAAGTACCAAGTGGTCAGCTTCGACCTCGAGTACACCATCGGTCGTGCCGGGCACGATCAGAAGGTTGCCATCGCCCAGTTGTGCGTGCGACATGGCATCCGCGTCTACCACTACCACCTGGCCACAAGGCCTTGCGAGCGTTTCTCCAGGTTTATCAACATCCCCGACTACAGTTTTGCTACGGTGGACACCACCAACGATCTAAAAGCGCTCAAGGTATCGGGCTTGAAATGCCCGAATCTTGTCAACATCCAGCGGCACTACAAGGTCTGGGGCAACGACAAAAACAAACTGAACTCCCTGGTTGACCTTACCTCGGCCATCATCGACCCCTACTACATGAAGATGAAGAATGAGAGCAACAAGGAAAAGACCGCCTGGCACAGTGTGTGGCATGAGAGACTGGATGAAGAACATGTCAATTACGTGGCCAAGGACGCGTACAAAAGCTACGAGATGTACATGCGGATAGTTGACACGAGGAAGTGTCTTCTTCCTGCCCCAGACGAGAGATCAAGCCACATAGTAGTGGCGGGAGCGTCACAAGAAGTAGATGACTAAACAATCGTTTCTCCTACTTTAGAGTGCATGCAATTGTTTATTGAGGTGTGTGCGAATGATCTGTATAGTCACTTATGTAATTGGATATTTATTTCAGTTATATATATACATGTTATTCTTCTGTAGACAGAGCAAATCACATGGCTTATTAGCAGCAATCGTCTGTGTTATTATTGGTGTTCGCACACATTTCCGATTACGGACCTGTTAGCTGCGTATAACACACATCTTGTTCAGTTGAACCATTTCCGTTGTGTTGCCTAATCACACACAGTTGATCCTAGTGAACCATATGATGTATATCACACACATCTTCATCTGGATGCCCGCTTCTTTTGTCCCTCCTCATCGCAAATAATTAATTGAACTGAACTGTATGCCCTGCATCGCACACACAACTAAAATTCGAACCGTGTTTGATGTATCTGTCATCGCAAACGTCTTGCACCATTTTCGCGGTTTTTTACACCACCGTTTGCGATTATGTCATCGTACATAGTTTTTTCAAAGGGTCTCTGATCGTAGTGTCGCGTTTGGACCATCCTGCAGTAGTGTTTGCTTCATTGGAGCATGTGCTTGAATTTCAAATTTGAATTATGGACTACATTAAATGCCTAGAAAACTCAATTAATATATAAAATGGCCAAACGAACCCTGAACAGTTTTAAATTACCGCACGACACTCTTGTTATTCTATGTTGCCTGTAGAAAACAAAATTCAAGGCGAGAAGAGGCAGTGATTATCATTTCACACACAAGAGGGGTATGTTTCCCTACTGGAACCATGAGGGTTGCAAGAAGCTTCTATTTGAAAGAGGCTTGTAATCTAGCTTGGCCCAAATTGGACAATTCTTTTACCACGACATATATGTGCCATTTAGTGATACCATGCCAAGTTTCATGATTTTCTGGTGAGTTTTGGATTTACAAATATTTAAAAACCGAGATTCGCAATGTTTGAGGCGGAGCCAGG
The DNA here is from genome assembly GCA_902687465.1 of Secale cereale. NCBI lineage: Eukaryota > Viridiplantae > Streptophyta > Magnoliopsida > Poales > Poaceae > Secale > Secale cereale. The sequence continues at coordinate 467,225,183 of LR738715.1, read as the reverse complement.
ATGCTGAGACGGTTGAATTCATTCCCATTCCTCCCATGTGACCTAAACATGCACCCCAAGGACACATGTACGAATTTTCTAGCCATTTTGGTACACTGGAGCATGTATTTCTAGTTCGGATTTGTATTATGGACTCTAAATGCCTAGAAAACTCAATTAATGAATAAAAAATGTCAAACTAACCCTGAATATTTTCAAAGTTCAGTGTGAATCTCCTGTTGTTCCATGTTCCGTGTAGAAGAAAATACAAGGCTAGAAGAGGGAGTGATTATTGTTTCGCCCAAACGGGGACACGTTTCCCTATCGAAACCATAAGGGTTTTCGTGATAGGCTTTGGTTTGTAAGAGGTTTGTAATAAAACTTGGCTCAAATTGTACAATATTTTTACCAAGACATATATGTGCCATGACGTGACACCATGCCAGCTTTCATGACTTTCTGGTGAGTTTTGGATTTACGGGGATTTAAAAAACGAGATTCCAAATGTTTGAGGACGAGCGAGGGCGTCGGCACGGTTGTAATTCATTCCCATTCCTTGCATGGGACCTAAACATGCACCCAAGGACACATGTATAATTTTTCTAGCCATTTTGGTGAACTAGAGGCTGTATTTGTAGTTCAGATCTGAATTATGGACATTAGATGCCTAGGAAACTCAAATAATGTATAAAAAGGCCAAACGAGTCCTGAATAATTTTAAATTTCAGCATGGATATCCTGTCATTCCATGTTGCTTGTAGAAGAAAATACAAGGGGAAAAGAGGAAGTGATTATCATTTCGCTCACAAGGGGGACACGTTTCCCTATTGGAACCACAAGGCTTATTGAGAGAAGCTCCGGTTTGTAAGAGGCTTGTAATAAAACTTGCCGCAAAATGGAGAAAAAAATTCCTCGGCATAGATGTGCCATGTCGTGACACCATGCCAACTTTCATGATTTTCGGGCGAGTTTTGGATTTTCGGGGATTTTAAAACCAAAATTCTCACGAAATGTTTGCAAATAGCACACGGTTCACTCACGAAAGTTGTGTGCCTACCAAATCGTGGCCGATGCCCCCCTACTGCACACGCGATCCGAGTCTTTCGTTCTGATTGGCCAGACCCCAAACCCCACGGATAGTACGTCCGCACCATTGGATGCTCCCAGATCTAACGACAATCCTCATCCCTTTCAACATCACATGTAGTTCCGGTTGTGATTTTATTTATATGGGTAAGCACTGTGCGCATGCGTCGTGTTAGCTCACACTACCTTCTCTACTAAGTTTTCCATATTAATGTTGTTATATATCCAAACACGCACCTGTTTCCTGCCACTCCGCCCATTGGTTTTCCGCCTTAAAGGTAAGGAGGCAATTCCTATCAGCAAGGAGCGACTTCCCATCTGCTAGCCTAGTCGAATAGAATGCAGAAGTTAATCATGTTCGGGCTGGAGTAGTCTAAGGATGGGTGATCCAGTGGGACGTTGCATACCTCAAGCTTCATTTAAATGCTATGATACGGTCGTTATAGACATTAATCATCTAAATGTCTCTATCATGACCTGTCATTACGATTATATAAACCTTGGGATACTTGTTTTCCTAATTTGTAGACTATGTTTTTATTGGTTATTTTTTGTTCTTAGAAATAAAAGAATGATCGACATCTGTAGGCCCGCACAAATTATCCCTTTCACCCAACGCACGAGAAGGGTTTACTCTTTGCTCCATGTGCTATGTTAGAGCAAATCAAGTTTCAGCACATGCATTGGACGTTCAGTTTGTAATGTTACTGATGTAGTTGCTGCCCCATCGAACTGGTGCTTTCGGGATTTGAACAAATCACAAACTAGACCCATACATTTTGTCGGGCCGCATGCAGGGTATAGGGGCCTGGGTGTTCTGATCCAGCATGTCTCCCTTGTGTGGTTTATAGACGTCGAACATATATGTGTGGGCTTTCCGGGGTGTACATATATAGGAAAAAGCAAACCTATGAAACTTCGCTAGAGTGGCTGCAATCAGAAACGCACATTGTCCGTGGGGATCTGGTCCCTCCTCTTTCCACTTTTTCATTTTCTATATATTAGGTGATTACCACTTATTTCCTTATATAGATGAAATTGGACCACACACTGTTGTTCATAGCCCAGTAGCTATAGTCTTAGGCTGCCAAAGTGGCAGCTTGCCATTCCTCGGCCCATGCGCGTTCGGTGCCAAAGGTGTCGTGCGTGGTCAATTGTTCTACCAAGCCCGAGCCCCCTTGTGTCCTTTCTATCTCTTGTAGCACACCCCTCGTCTCTTTCCTCTCTCTCTATCCATCCACTTTCTCTCTCTGCCCATCGATCTTCTTCTCTCTCCCACAATCCCCACTCCGTGCAGGCTTCTAGCCCGCCCTCAACTATTTTCCTCTTGCTCCTCCACCACTTTTGGTCGTAGCCTACCCGATGGTGGCCAGATCCATTTTCTCCCCTCCTATCGGCCAGGGAGATTCAGGAGGGAGGCTCTACGCCGTCGCCCGACCAGGAGAGATGCAACAGCCAGGAAGGCTCCGCGCGGCTCTGCTGGATCCATTAATTCTTTTTTCTTGCTCGTGATGTTGGATTTTTGGTTGGGGCAATCATTGCGTCCTGCCACTGCATCGATGGGTTACAGATTCAATTTTTTGTGATTTATGGTTTGTCCACCCGCAGTACAAGATTATTTATCCACTACTACTCTTCATGATCCATTCCCTTGGATTAGGAAAACGGATTTGATGTTGGATTTGTTGAAATAGCCACTTGCGAGGCAGTGCTTGATTTCGTGAACACCAACACTTTTTTCATTCTGAGAACTTGGGAACATCAGCATGATTTTTACTAGAGTTCTTCCCTTAATTTATGCGTCTTTCGGATGGAATTTTTATTGCGGTTGCCATGGACAATGAGAGGGCCTCTGCGATTTTTCTGTTCGTGAGATTGGAGAGCAATTCCCCACGACCCGCACCATGGATCGTCAATGGATTTTTTGTTGCATATTGGATCTTTTTGCCTGAACATATACAGGAGGCAGAAGCTTCCCCCACTCGAGCTGCTATAAAATCATGTCAGAAATTTTCTGGCCGATTCATGGAACTAGCTTCAACCAAACCAGGTTTGTTAAAAAAATTGTTGTGCGTTTACCTCTTCTCTAGTAGATCCTGGAGCATCTGTAATGTAGGTGATTCTTGTTCCATTTACTTGCTAATGACATCTCATGGCACAATATAGATGATGAAAAGCACATGCTGATCCCACTCCGGCGCCTGGGTACTAGGCCCACTAGCAAAAGTTTGTCACCGATGCCCCATAGAGGATGCATTTGCTAACAATGTTTACTAGGACAGCCCCCATGGAGACGTCTTGGCACTTGCTCCAAGCATTTGTTTGTGTTCACTAGCAAAAGTTTTTCACCGATGCCCCATAGAGGATGCATTTGCTACCAAGTCTTTCCTTTTCCCAATCTTGTGTGAATTGTGTAGCTGTTTCTCAAGCACTTTTAACTTGTGCTCTTGGAAATTTTAGGGAGATGTAAATCTGAATAAATATGAGTATAAGTGAAACGCATGTTGAATTTGAGCTCTTTTGTCATTTAGTTTGCTTCCTCTTTTCCAATTTTACATGAATTTTGTTGTCTAACAGATGGGCTCTGAGTTTGGACTTGGGCGTGGTCGTCATGCAGTCCTCCACCGCACTGTGTGCCCACACTGCCGATTGCATCGAGTCGGCCTCTGCTATCTCCCCCTCTGCGTCGGCACCCTGTCTCCTTAAGATCCATGGCCTCCGCAGCGCCAGAGTCATTGACCACAGCAATGCGGCCGCCGGGGCATGTACTGGACTGGAGGCTCTGTGTGATACCAGTAGATCATCCAAGATGGTTCCCACTTGCACATCAATGTTCACAAGTACTTACAGTAGTAGTTTGTTTTAGGCTGTTGCTGTAATTAAATATGTACTTCCTAGTCATTTTCTGCGTCGTATTGAACATTATTTACTTTAATTAATGTATGGCATGGAACTATTTTCACCAGGTGTGTTTCCTTCCACTTTGAAGTTATCTTTAACCTTGGTTTAATGGCTTGATTCATGGGCTACAGAACTTCCCTGTATATTATCTCCAGCATCTATGGGCATGTTTCGTCACATTGCCAATCCAGCCTGGCCCGGCGAGCCTAGTTCTATTGAGCCGGTTTGAGGGTATGCAGGCCAAAAACCCAAGATGCACATAGTTTGGTTGCCTGCATGCCCCTAGTTGCATGAGAAAACGATTTTCAACCCGGCGTTTGGTAGCCCGCATTGCATTAGGCGCACATATGACATGGTTTTTGGTTGCAACCTGCATAAGGTGTTGTCACCACTTCTAACTAGTGGTGAGCTTACCACAAAGAACCTGAACATGTTGTGCCAGCTACTTAAACAAATGACAGTTCATCCTAACTACTATCAAATGACAGTTCAAATTATTAAGAGCCATTGGCTAAATACGGGATAGTTCATCAGTGTTTCTGCTTCTGCTACTGCTGCTGCTAGTTCTTCTTCTTCTTCTTCCATCTGCTTCAAATCCTGCACTGACCTCTGTTAAGCCACATCGCCTCTCCCCACTCCAACCTTTTGTTCTTCCAAGCGTCATTGTCAAATGCCTGCACGGATGGAGCTAACAACATTGTCAGGCTTGACCTCTTCCTCCTCAGGCACGTGTTCATCAAAGCCCCACTAGAGGATCCAGTCATGCAGAATGCGTCAAGCAAGAACTAGCTTAACCTGAGTGGAGTATGGGTGGAATGGCTTCTGATCCAAGATCTTAAACCAATTCTTCAGAGATCCAAATGCCCTGTGAACATTTACTCTAAGGAGGGAGTGTCTGAGATTAAACAGATCTTGTGCAGTCCTAGGATAGTTCCTGCCAGAGAACTCATTGAGATGGTACTTGGTTTTCCTAAAGGGTGGAAGAATACCCGGCCGACATGCATAGCCAGCATCTCCAAGGTAGAACTTGCCGTCGGGGATGTTGATCCTATCAGGTCGACTCATGCTGTCAGTGAGAATGTTAGCATCATGCGCTGACCCCTCCCAGCCAGCCAGCACATATGTGAACTTCAGATCGAAGTCAACAGCAGCAAGCACATTCTGGCTTGTGCAGTGCTTCCTCCCCCTATATGCTGTAGACTATGACCTAGGCACTCTGGCAGTGACATGAGTACCATCTATTGCTCCAATGCAATGCTGGAATGGCATCACAAGCCTATGTTAGTGCTCAACTTGAACAATACAAGCATATCAAGCCATGAAAAGTGTTCTATTGTCAATGCTCACCTTGAAGTATGGATACCATCTTGGGCTTCCGCGAATCTTGGGTGGAGTCTGGCCAGATGGTCTCCTGATCATCTCTCCTCTAAGCTCCCCAACAGCAAAAAGCACCTGCTTGAAGTACCTAGAGATGGTCTACATTGATCTCCTGAAGGTGTTGTGAATGACCCTGAACCTTTGGTTATAGCCAACAACATGGAGGAACATGGCCACTTGCTCTTCGACACTGGTGTTGATGCTATCTTGTAGCAGCCATCTGCTCCTGAAGGTCTTGAAAAGCCTGACAAATGGTTCTCTTTTCATTCGAAGCATCCACAGAGCCTCGACATCATTGCAGTTCTAGATGTAGTTCAGATTTTGGATCCTCTCCTGTTCCCGGAGAAACCATGGACCATAGCGGATCAAAGGTCTCCCAACACGATGAATAGCTCTCTGGTGCATGAACATGACCCATGCCTGAATCACACTAATCGGTGATGCTGCCTAGATTATCAGCCTCATCCATGCGTCCATAACCTAGTCGACATCGACAGTTCATTCACTGGGAAATATATCCTACACCTAGCCTAATGGCCTAACCACTGCATTGACAAAGGGGGGAGGGGGTGCTGCTTACCGGCATCGGAGACAAGGACGACGTAGGGGGAGCCATGGCACAGACTAGGTCGACCAGACGGTGGCAAACAGCAAGGGGAGCACCAGATCCGCCGCAAATGCCGTCGCCTCTTCCGCCGCAAACACCGCCGCCTCTAGCGCAGATCTGAAGTCGACCTCACTGCCGGTGGTGAGGCAGTAAGGAAGAAAGGGGCGGTGGCTATGGGTGCGTGAAAGGGGGTGAGCTAGATTTGGCGCCGGAACGGCACGCCAGATTTCCATCTCCCGATATCCCCCTCGCCCTTGCCTCGCACCCGCACGTGCGACCTCAGGCCGCACTCAGCCTGGCTCGCGAGAAACTGTCGACTGAGCATTTCCAGCGAGCCAGGCTCTGGGCTGCTTTGAGAAGCATGCGATGCAGGCCCAACAGGAAAACCAGGCAACCAAATAGGCCTCTCCCTTCCCGTGCGGGCCTGGTTGGGCTGGCTGCGGGCAACCAAACACGCCCTATGGTATCCATCACATCTGTAGGTCTGCATTCGAACCTTAGTTTCTTTTATTCCTTTTTGAACCAACGAGGAGTAATAACCTTAACAATTTCCGGCGATACGTTGATGTTGTGTTGCCTCTGTTGCTTCTTGGAAGGCACCTATTGGGTGTCACCTTTCCATTAGCTAGGTTGGGTTTTTCTTCGTCGGAATCTGACTCGGTAACGTCCCCTCCAGCTGGGTAACCTATATCATCGACGCAGGAGAGAACTGGAGAACTGTTTGGAGAAGGTTGGAACCGTTCCTTTCTTTGCCACTTTTTTCCTTTATGCCTTGGTTTTTTTTGAGTAAATAGCACCCCAGGTACCCTAACTTGCACCCAATGTGATGATTTAGTCCCAAACTTGCAAAACTAGACCAAACCATACCTCAACTTGCATCCAATGTGATGATTTAGTCCCAGACCAATCACAGCACGCCAATTGGCTGCCAAGTGGCTGGGCCGGTCAGCGCGCGCAGTTTTGCACAAAACCCCCTGCCGTTTCCCTCATTCCACCCGCACTACAACACCTGGAATTAAATCTGTCGGAGGATTCAGTTGACGTCCGTTGGAGAGGGGTTGGTCGCTGTCGGGGGGAGCTCACGGGCTGGCGGGGCAATGGTGACGTCAGCGTCGGAGGCGTCGTCGCCGCCGTTCGCCGGCGGCGTGGAGATGCCGGCATCTGCTCATCTCGTCCGGCCGTTGGGGGCATTCCCTCCTGATTACTGTGAGCTCGCCCCGTCTCTCTGCTTTGCTCCCTCTCCCCTCCTCTGCTTTGCTCCTCTGAGCTCGTCGCCCCGACGTTTGCAGCTAGAATCGCGTCCAGTTGTGCTCGAATCGGGGTCGTCTAGTCGTGTGTTTTGAGTAGGGTCATGTATGGCGAAGGGAAGCTAGGGTTTCGGCTGATGAATTTAGGTTCGGGTTCGACACGATAGCTAGGGTTTACGGCGGACAAATACGATGTTAATGCCTTTCTAGTTGGCTTATCGTCCTTCTTTAGTCTGTACTCTACTCAAGCATCTGTTCTTGTTGTGAAATTTAAGTCCTTTTTGCTGTTGAAGAAGCTTTGTACAGAGTATAAAGTTGGCTATTTTGGTAATGCTGATGGTATGTGCAGCTAAGTTTCAGTGAATTGAATGGTTATAGTTAATGCTAATGCTGTTGTGGTAATGTTGTATTTCATTTATGGTTATAGTTAGTTTACTGAATATGTTCAGTTATCTGTAGCTCAGTGAATATGTTCAGTTACTATAGTTAACTGAATATTTTCAGTTAACTGAATATTTTCAGTTACTGTAGTCAAGCACTGTAGTTAACTGAATCTTTTACACTGTAACTTGAGCATGTTCAGTTACTGTAGTTAACTGAATATGGTTATAGTCAAGCACTGTAGTTAACTGAATCTTTTACACTGTAACTTGAGCATGTTTCTCAACTGATGCATGTTTGTTTTCAATACAGTGTGTGATGCAGCAAATGGAGAAAGGGTGGACAGTCCATTTTTTACACTGGAACTTGAGCATGGTGGAATTTTCTGTGGCCCAATCAGTAACTTGGAGTACTGGAGCCCTTCTGTTGAGGTGCTAGACTTTGTTGACTCTGCCACTTTCTCTTATGCATTCCTTGAACAACACTTGGCTTGGTTGGGATATCCTGTGAGTGAGCACATCATTTACTTCAGCAAACCAAATAAACCAATCTCAGATGGTTTGATCAGAATTAGCAGTGATGAGGATGTGCAGCATATGATCAGAGCTAGTGTTGAGCATAAGATGCTTGTAGTTATGGTTGACCATACAGATTTTATCAGCAACTTCAGGTCTGACTTGGTGTGCACATCAACACCAAGTTTTGCAGCAGCAAGTGCATCCTCTTCCCACAGCCTAGTTTCAGTCTTTGTACAAGATCCTTTGTCAGAGATTGCACCAATTGAAACAGACCAACAGAGTTTGCTTATTGAGGGTGCTGAGCACAACATGCTAACTGAAGATGGAGAAACAGTTATTGAAGATGTAGTTGTTTCAGATTCTGATTTCAGTGACAGTGACTATGACATAGATGATGGTGATGATGATCTTTATGATGACAACATTGACTTTGAAGTTGATGAAGAAGCTGATCAGGATGAGGATTATGTTGAGCCTGAATACTTGCTTGAGGATGAAGATCTCAACCTATCAATTGAGCAAGCAGATGAACTTAGGTACAAGTTTAAAGCTTTCAATGCAAAGGTGGACATGATTTCCCCTGTGTTTAAAGTAGGGATGGTATTTGCTGATGTGGTTGAGCTAAGACATGCACTGTCTGCATATTCAGTTAGAAACAGAGTGCAGATCAAGAAGTTAAAGAATGACAAGAGGAGACTTGAAGCAGTTTGTGAAAATGGTTGCCCATGGTATCTGTATGTTGGCAATGACAACAGGACAGGGGGGTTTGTAATCAAGACTTTCTATGGAGAACATATATGTCAGAAGAAATGGAAGATAAGGTCACTGACAGCAAAATTCCTGTGCAAGTATTTCATAAATGAGTTCAGAGATGACCAGAAGATGTCACTAGGTACATTTTCAAGAAAGGTCACCAATGAATTTCATGTCACCCCTAACAGATGGAAGCTAGCTAGGGCAAGAACTGCAGCACTTAAGGAGATCCATGGTGATGAAGAAGTGCAGTTTAGTAGGCTTAGGGACTATGGTCATGAATTGAGGAATACCAACCCTGGGTCTACATTTCTTCTGTCAACTGAGGATGTTAGAGACACAGATTTCCCACAGGGCAGAAAATGTCTGAAAACTCTATATTGGTCATATGATGCATGCAAAAGGGGTTGGCTCAAAGGATGCAGGCCTATTATTTTCATTGATGGTTGTCACATGAAAAATAGGTTTAAAGGAGTGCTGCTTAGTGCAGTGGGTATTGATCCTAATGACTGCATTTTCCCCATTGCAATGGGTTGGGTAGAAGTAGAGTGCACCAGTTCTTGGGAGTGGTTTCTCACTACATTGAGAGATGACCTGAACATCACAAATAGTGCTCCTTTCACTATTATGAGTGACAAGCAGAAAGGTTTGATCAATGCTGTGCAAAAAATCTGGCCAGATGCTGAGCATAGGTTTTGTGTTAGGCATATTTATCAGAATTTCAATGAGAAGCACAAAGGAGAGCAACTGAAGCAAGATCTGTGGGCCATTGCAAGAGCACCAAACAGGGTTAAGTGGAGCCAAAACTGTGAGAAAATGGATGGACACAGTTCAGCTGCCTTCCACTGGACTGAAAGACTTGATCCAAAGACATGGTGTAAATCATTTTTTAGTGAGTTTCCCAAGTGTGATATTCTGCTGAACAATAACTCTGAAGTATTTAACAGTTACATTCTGGAGGGCAGAGAGATGCCAGTGCTGTCCATGCTTGAATACATTTTTTACAAGATCATGCAAAGGCTAGTGAGTAAACAGAGAGAGGCCATAGAGAAGTGGGCAGGGCAAAGAATATGCCCAAAGATCATGAAGAAACTAGACAAGAACATTCAGTTTGCTGCTAATTGCCATGTCTCTGAAGCTGGCCAACAATTGTTCAGAGTTGAGTCTGGTAACTCTACTTATACAGTTGACTTGTGCTTGCACACTTGTGACTGCAGGAGATGGCAGCTCTCTGGAGTACCATGTGGCCATAGTATAGCATGCTGCAGGGAGGAGAGAATTGACCCAGTGACAATGGTTCATGACTGCTACACTGTGGAGAATTATCTGAAAGCATATGGATACACTCTGGTTCCACTTAGAGATCCAAAGCATTGGGAGAAACAGAATGGAGACAAAGTATATCCACCAGTTTTCACTAAACAGTTGGGAAGGCCAAAGAAAAACAGGAAGAAAACACCAGAAGAGAAGAGAAGCAGAAATGGTGTTAGATATTTGAACAAAAAAGGTGTGACAATGCACTGCTCAATTTGTGGCAGAGCTGACCACAACAGGAAAGGGCACTACAGGTGGCAGGAAGCACTAGTTGCAGAAGGAGTAGAGCTTGTTGATGATAACTATGATGATCCAACATTTCTTCAGGTATGCTTCTCATTTTGCACAGTTGGCTGCAATGCATGAACTCCCTAAAATGAGCCTATCTGAACATCTTTCTTTGCAGAACATCTTTCCAAACAGGCCAGATCCTAGGTTGGATCCTACTGAGTCACCAACTAGTATGGTTTTTAACATGGCCAGCAGGGAAAGAGCAAGAAGACCTCCTCAAAGGGTCCATGGCCCACTGCCTGAGCTCTCTTCATTTGTTGCTGCTGCTGGGGCTGAAATACCACAACCCCAGGGTGACTACAGAAATGAATATTGCTAGGCAGACAAGGGCAAGAACTGAAGCTGACATTGCAAGAGGAAAAAAGAGAAGAGGCAGAGGAGAGGTACATCCAAATGCAAGAAGAGGAAGGGGAGCAAGTGCAGGTGCTGGGAGAGGGAGAGGGTCAAATGCAGGTGCTATGAGAGGGAGAGGAGCAAATCCAGAAGTTGGGAGAGGGAGAGGAGCAAATACAGGTGCTGGGAGAGGGAGAGGAGCAAATCCAGAAGCTGGGAGAGGGAGAGGAGATGACATTGCCAGTCATATTCCTGACCTAAATGCTCCTCCTGAGGATCTTGCTGCCTGATCTAGTGGCAGTTCTCAGCCACCATTTTTTGACAAGGCCTATACTTATGTAACTCATAAACTGGCCTTTTTTTTGTTATGTCAAACTATGGCATAAATTGCCTCTTTTTTGATGGCAAAATGTGGCATATAGTGCCTAATTTCTGGATGGCAAACCATGGCATGCATTGCCCTCTTTTTGTAATTAAATATTACAATTAGGAGTTACTAAATGTTGAAAGACATTTAGCTCCAGGAAGATATCTTAATGCTGCAACATATCTGAATTCAGTGGTGTTAACTGAATTTAACTGTGTTCACTGAATGCTGCTGTTAAAAAAAACATTTAAAAAAAAATTGGAGTGAAGAATTATGAAAGACATTTATGGAGTGAAGAATGCTGTTGTTAAAAAAAACATATTTTTAAAAATAATTGTCCTGGATATCGAACCCAGGACCTGTTAATAGCAAACCTAACTGCGTTGCCAATGTGATAGTAGTAGTGATTTGTTTAGATAGTACCACACAATGTAGTTAAGCAGACACGGTCAGTGCGCTACTGGTAGTGATCTTAGCAAAATCTGTGGTGTTAACTGAAAAAAATAAAAAAACGGTTTGTCCTGGGTATCGAACCCAGGACCATTGTTTCATATGTTGAGCTCAATGCCAGTGCGCTAGTAGTAGTGATCTTGCTACATGGTCATTGCTACACTAGTAATAATGACTAAACTAGTAATAATGATATAATCTGAGCGGTGCCGTTCGCTCTTTCGCTCGTATTAAGAGGCCACCCACCACGCACCGCCCCCACTCACCACTTCCGTTTCACCTCGGCCTCTACGCTCCCCACCTCCCACTCCACCACAAGAAACCGTCGCCGGCCACCTCGACGCCGCCGCCGACGCCATGGACAACCACCCTGCATGGCAGAGGATGGTCGACGAGCTGGCAGGCGACGACGAGGTCGCACGCGCGGAGCTCCAGGAGATAGGCCGGTGGTTCCCCAGCGTCGACATGCTTCGGAACCACGCGCGAGGCCTCATCGACGCGATGACCGACGACGAGAAGAGGCGCGCTCTCGTGGACGGCCCAGGTACACCTCCGGCCAACATACTCCGCTTTGCAATGGCGGAGACGCGCTCCGACGATCCGAGGCAGCGCGCGCGTTGGTGGATGTACAGGTCCGCCACCACGCCACAGCCGCAGCCGGATCCGATGCGCGCCTGGTCGAGGATGCAGCGCGTCCACAATGTGGTTCTGGCCCTCCCTGCGCCGGCGCCCCTCGTCCACATCGACGATGACGACGTCTCTCTGTCCTCCGACTCGGAGTACTGCAAGGTGGACTCCGACAACGACTCGGGCTACAGAGGGGATTCGGACTCCTCTGACTCGTATGCCTCGTCTTACGAGGTTGAGGTGTCGGTCGTTGTCCTGTCAGACGACGAAGAAGAGGAGGAGGAGGAGATCCAAATGCAAGTGCCTGTCCACAACGGCAGGCAGGGTGACAGAGACCTCCCGATTGACGTGGAGGCGCTCCCAGAGGTGCCCGACATCGTCAAGCAGGAGGTGGTGGCTGAAGAGGAGAAGGTGGCAGAACAGAAGCTGGAGAAGACGAAGAAGAGGCCATATGTAGGGGAGGTGCGCCGCTCGGAGCGCCTGAAGCAACTGAAGAACTGAAGATGATGAAGATGCTGGACATGCTGAAGATGATCCAGTAGTAGTTAGGTATGCTGGGTAGCAAAATTTCAGCATATAAGTTAAATATGCTATATTGTATGAACTTTCAGCACTTCAGTTGTTATCATGGATGCTATCTATCTATCTATCTATCTAGTTGTTATGCTGCTTTGATTTGCTGTGTACTAAATTTTAGGGTTCTTATTAGGTTATGTTAACTGAATTTAGTTAACTGAATTTTCAGTTTAGGTTATGTTAACTGAATTTTCAGTTTAGGTTATGTTAACTGAATTTTCTGAATTCAGTTAACTGAATTTTCAGTTTAGGTTATGTTAACTTAATTCAGTTAACTGAATTTGCCTAGGTTATGTTAACTGAATTTTCTGAATTCAGTTAACTGAATTTTCAGTTTAGGTTATGTTAACTGAATTTTCTGAATTCAGTTGACTAAATTTTCAGTTTAGGTTATGTTAACTTAATTCAGTTAACTGAATTTGCCTAGGTTATGTTAACTGAATTTTCTGAATTCAGTTAACTGAATTTTCAGTTTAGGTTATGTTAACTGAATTTTCTGAATTCAGTTAACTGAATTTTCAGTTTAGGTTATGTTAACTTAATTCAGTTAACTTAATTCAGTTAACTAAATTTGCTTAGGTTATGTTAACTGAATTTTCTGAATTCAGTTAACTGAATTTTCAGTTAACTGAGTTTGCTTAGGTTATGTTAACTGAATTTTCTGAATTCAGTTAACTGATTTTTCAGTTTAGGTTATGTTAACTGAATTTTCTGAATTCAGATAACTTGGGCAGTACTACAAAATAAGTTAACTTAGAGCAGTCATACATATTCAGTGCAGTACATAAATATGCCATAGAAATTAACCAAGTTCACTAAAGGAATACAACTAATTAAAAGATCCATCTTAAGACAGCATTACACCAGCAATGAATTAATCAAATTCATCTAAGATCTCCTTCACCCTCCTTATCTTGCTCTTGGTCTCCTCCTTGTGCCTGAATAAATCACCAATCATGTACTCAAGTTTCTTCTTCTCCTTCTTCAGGTCATCCCTCTGTGCCACAACTTTCTCCAACTCTTCCTTCATGTTGTCCATCTGTTGCTTCATGCTTTCCATCTGTTGCTTCATCTCATCCCTGTCTTTCTCTGCCTTAGCCCTCAAAACATGATGAATGGTAGTGCTAGATTTATCAGACATCTTCTTCTTCTCAAGCTCTTGCTTTAGGTCAGAAAGAGCAAGTCTTGCATTGCCCAATTCACTAATTGCATGCTCCTTGTCACCCACCATCTTAGCAAAATCTAGTTTAAAAAACCTCAGATCATTTTCCATCTTTTCCTTCTCTTTCACAATCCTAAAATTTTCTTCAGCTTTAACTACACTGTCCCTGAGCCTTAGTTTTTTCTCATCATCATACATGCCCCAAACCCTGGCTAAACTCATCTTCAGAGTGGCAGGCCATTCAGGGTCAATCCACTCCACAAACTTGCATTTAGGTAATTCCTAACAGATAAGATAGAATTCAGTTAGTTCATTTGAATTCAGTTAAGTTCAGTTAACTGAATTTAAATTCAGATAAGTTCAGCTATTTCATTCTAATTCAGTTAAGTTCTGTTATTCATTTCAATTAAGTTCAGTTCACTTAGTTCATTTGAATTGCCTTAAGTTCACTAACAAGATGCTGTTAAATCAAACATTCAATTAAGTTCACAAACTATATGCTCTTAACTGAAAATGCACTCCTCCATATTTACATGGCACACTCTTATACAGATCAGAGTAAGATGACACATTGCAAGTTTGGTAGATCTACTAACCTTTTGTGCACAAGCAAGATACCTCCTTCCACTGTCAACTGATTCAAAGCACACAAACTTCTCACACACACACTGGTGTTCACATCTAGCTGGAAGATCTGGAGCAAGCCCTCTCCACTCAGAGCAGAAAATGGTGGCAGGAGCAGCAGCCTAGAACATTGTTTACAACATATTCTAGTCAGCAAAGAGGCAGGCATCATCTATGCTGAAATTTTGCTACTCAAGAACATACACCCTTCCCCATATTTGCTAAATCCCTAACTGCGAGAGACTGAAGCAAGAACTAACCTCACTTGTCACGGAGTAGCCGTCGGACGACGAGCTCGATCCTTCACTCCAAGATACCATGTGGGCGACCTGGACGGCGGCGGTGAGCTGAACGGCGACGGCGAGCTTGCTGGAGGCGTCGAGAAAATGATGCTGGAGCTGAGGGGGCAAGGAGGCAGATGGGGAACGAGTGGAGCTCGATGGACCGGACGTCAACTGAATCCTCCGACAGATTTAATTCCAGGTGCTGTAGTGCGGGTGGAATGAGGGAAACGGCAGGGGGTTTTGTGCAAAACTGCGCGCGCTGACCGGCCCAGCCACTTGGCAGCCAATTGGCGGGCTGTGATTGGTCTGGGACTAAATCATCACATTGGATGCAAGTTGGGGTATGGTTTGGTCTAGTTTTGCAAGTTTGGGACTGAATCATCACATTGGGTGCAAGTTAGGGTACCTGAGGTGCTATTTACTCGTTTTTTTCCATTCGAGACGTGGCCTTGTTGCCTTCGCGGGATGCCATCTTTTGTTATCAACCCATAGCTAACAAAAAACCCACCGGTGTTTTGTTTCCCCCTTTATACAGAAGCACAATTTTGTCTTACTTCTTTTGAAACTCCTGTGTACTTTTCCCTTTGACCCAAACTTGCATGCATTTAACCCACTGACTGGACCCGGGCACTTGACCCAAGACATGCATGCGGACGCAGTTTAAAATCCAATGGCACGTTGATGTTTCCTGTGCATGCGGGCGGACGGACGTGGTAGTGGCCCCATGCACGCCAGCCATCCATGCATGTAGGCGCGTTCAAGAGATTGATGGATGTGTGTGGGAGCATGGTATTGCACCAGTTCGGCAACATGGTATTGCATGTGTGTGGCAGCATGGTATTGCATGTGTGTGGACGTCTGTTACTTTCCAATGGACATACACAAGCCCCCGCATGCATACAACCTGTTCGCGACCAGCTTTAGGAAAGTGATTGGTCAACTTACCAGCACCAAGTTGTTATCTGCTAGGTACAGTCTAAGGATAGAACTTACTGTCCTATTGGTTGGTAGCAGGCTGCACCCTATATGCTATGCATGAAGTGTGCCACGCTGTGTAGCGCACAGATTGATAGATCATGTATGTGAAGTTGCTTTTTAGTGTGTACAACGGCAGCGAGCAACCGTTTTGTCAACCATCTCCTTCTCCTCGTCCGACTACTATAGCATAGCACCATGAACTAGAATCATTTCTCTGCTGCCCCACCTTTCTTCTTCCCTTAGAGCATCTATAGCCGGGGCGCCTCAAACCCGCTTCATACGCCCGGACTCAAACGCCCGGGCTGACCGGCACCCCCATATTCAGCCCAAATATGGGCGGATATGGGGTGCACGGGCACGCCCGCCACGTCGAATCCGGTCCACGTTGGCCCACCCGACCTCACATAAACCCCCCCGCCATCCACTCGCCGGATCAAACCCTAGCCACTTCACACCCCTCCCTTCCACTCCCCTCCACCACCCAAGCTTGTCTCCGGCTCCCTCGAGTCGTCTCCAGCATGGTGGGTAGCGGATCCGAGTCCTTCACCACCAGATCCGTCAACCCCGAGCTCATCCCACGTGCCCCGAGGAGGAGATGGCCGCCTGGTCTGCGCTCCACCGCGCCCAGGAGGACGCCTGTGCATGGCTACGCTCGGACTCCATCCGTTAGGAATCCATTGCGTTCAACCAAATGGCGCATGGATCCGGCACTAGGCTGGTCGTAGCTGCCTCGCCGGAGGCCGTGTGGTCTGTCTAGCGTTCAAACTTCGCTGGCGGACGAGCAACCCCTCCGGTGGCGCACCGATATTCAGGACGAACCATCGCCCCATGAGACCATGGCATGCCGTGTCCGCCATGCAAGGCAACGGGCGCGGGAGGCGGTGGCAGCCCTCTCATCGGCGGAAGTCGGCGAGGCGGAGTGCCGCATTCTCCGGTGCCCCGTATGGCGCATCAGTTCAGGCGCCGCATCCGCATCGTGGTGGATGTCGGCGGCTCATCCACATATAGATACTCATTTATTTTTTGTCGAACAAATTGCACAGTACACACGGGCTTTAGGATGGGGCCACATCTTTAAGGGTGAATGGGACACCTCTTTGATCGCATCAACAGATCACACGGGGAACCTCCATTATGAACTATGAGAACCACCAATCCATGTACAATACGAACCTTTCCTTACGGAACAAGAACCCTTACCGTATATAGTCGACCGTGAGCATATCGACCACCATTTCCATATGATTTTTGATAGAACACGTCTCATAAGTCACAGGGGGGGCTGGACCGATTGATATACCAATAATAAAGTCTCAAAAAAGTGTATTCATAAATTTTGAACAAAAACACTTAATTTTCCATAGTACAATCTTATTCTTTAGTAAAATTAAGAGCACGCGGAAGCTTCGTATAATGCAGACGGTAAGCGCATCAATTGCTCTTACTTGTCCTTCACGGGAAATGTAGTGAGCAGAACGTTGCATAGGCGTGAGGGGAGGGTGAATGTCGTATTATGGGTGAACGAGAGCAAACTAACCGTTTTGTATGGACGTATTATGTTGGGGGCGAGGGAGAGAGTGATTGATCCTTGTATGTCCTTTTGTTGGATTTTTTTTATAGTACACACAGGCCTTGGTTTTTTTATGGTTGAACAAGTCACCACTTCATGCACATTGGAACCTTTAGTTTACATTATCCGAACCTTGCACACCTGTATGTGTGTACTCTTTAAATCTACATTTCAACAAAAGAAGTGGTGAAGCTCAAATATATCTTTATAGATTTGGCATACAAGGAAATAGTAATTATGGACTAAGCTCAAATATATCTTTATAGATTTTGCATAAGAGGAATAATTATGGACTGCCAATTGTTAGTGCATGCAAGTTATAACCGTCACGGTGGTCTAATATCCTTGTATCGACATACCAACATGAGAACCTTTAGTTTGCATTGCCCGAACCTTGCACAATCGTATGTGAGCACTCTTTAAATTATAAGATGCACTTTTTATATCATGCATGTTACACCCGTAGTCCACTAGCCTGGTCGAGCAACTCCCTCTAACGTTCCATTGACGCCCTCGATCGTCCATATAGTCGTGACTCGTTATATCGCTCTATTTCCACGTCTCTCTCTCTATCTATCTATCTCTCTATCTATCTATATATCTAGCGCGTGTGTGTGTGTATGTGTGCGCACGCGTTAGTAGTGGATTGAGATTTAGTCTATGTTTCAACTAGAGATGTGGTGAAGCTCAAATATATCTTTATACATTTTGTATAAGAGGAAAGAGTAATTATGGATTGACAGTTGTTAGTGCATGCAAGTTATACCCCTCACGGTGGTCTACTATCCTCGTATCGACATACTAACATGGCAAACTTTATTTTACATTGCCCAAACCTTGCACAACCATATGTGTGCACTCTCTAAATTGGATGGTGCACTTTTTATATCATGCCCGTTAAACCAGCGGTCCACTAGCCTGGTCGAGAAACTCCCTCTGACGACCTATTGCCACCCTCGGCCATCCATATTGTTGTGACTCGTGACATTCCTCTATTTCCACGTCACTATCACATCAATCTCTCTCTCTCCATCTATCTCTATCTCTCTCTTGTCTCATGTGTTTGTGTGTGCATTCCAACAGGTGATGTGGTGAAGCTTAAATATATATCTATAGAGTTGGCGTAAGAGGAAACGATAATTATGGACTAGCAATTGTTGGTGGATGCAAGTTATATGCCTCACGGTGGAAAATATCCTCATATCGACATACTAACATGGGAACCTTTATTGTACATTTCCCGAACCTTGCACAACTGTATGTGTGCCCTCTTTAAATTGGATGGTGGACTTTTTATATCATGCTAGTTACATACAAGTCCACTAGCCTGGTTGAGCAGCTGCCTCTGACGATACATTATCACCCTCGCCATCCATATAGTCGTGACTCGTGACCTTCCTCTATTTCCATGTCACTATCCCATCTCTCTCTCTCTCTCGCTTTCTCCCTCCCAGTACGCGTCCTCCTCGTGCCTGCTCTCCTATAGAGCGTGCTGCATGGCTGCCTCCAGCGTGGCCTGGTAGGCTGCTGCCTCCTCCTCCGGCTTGACCACTGGGGGCGGCGATGGCATGGTGGTGTTGATTTGCACGTCGCAGCGGCGCTCCTCCACGTGCTCCAGCACGAACCAGACCTCCCAGCTGGGAGAGTCCGACGCATACGTTGGGAGCCACCGCTGCTACGGCGTCAAAAGCTTGCCGTGCCTGCGCACTTCCTCGGTGTGCCTGGGCCGACCGGGGCACCGCTGGCACCAGGATGCTGTGCGATTCCAGATGCCAACCATGTGGTAGGTTGACATCTGGATAGGGCAGCGGCTACCGCTGCTATTAGTGCCACCACGCCTGGTGCACTAGGATGTACAACTGCTCCCTTTCCCGTGGCAGCCCACCGTGTCAAGGAGGTGGCGGTGGTGGCGCACGAGACGAGCTGGGGGGGGCGGGGGTGAACTTCCCCTTGCCCTTGTTAAAAAAGCCCATGGCGAGCTAGGGTTTGTCTGTTGCGTGCGAGGGCCCAAGCTTGCCTAGATGTCGACGGGGGTACGAAAGTCAATAAGCCCCCACCCCCCCGCGCACTTGCATTAAAAAGGACGGCAACCAGCATCTTCCATCCACTGTCAGGCTGGCCCGAGGTAGGTGACCGCGTTTAATACGACCGCAGGCGGTTGTTGGGCGGTCAACAGGTGGGGTCGCGGCGGACAACGAGTGGACGCACAACGTGTCTGTTTCGTGTCCGTGTGGACGCAAACCGGACGTAAATTTGGGCCTGAAATGCGTCCGGATGAAGACCTAGCAGACGCGTTTTGTGTTTGGATCCACGTGTTCGATCGATGTTTTGGTCCATTACGAGCTAAACTAACACGCGTGTGCAGTTTGGGTCGACCGGTTGGAGTTGATCTAGTGCACAAAAATAGGTGCATCACACGAGAGCCTCCTTCCTCTCACGTTGGAGGCAACATGAGTGATTGATGGCTGCTACATTGAATTTTAGTGTCAAATGGCCGTTTATGTGCGTGGCAGAGGGAAAGGATGGGATGCGGTTTAATATGTTGGCATAGATAGCAAACTATGATAAAATATTCAAAAGTATGACATGTTGCCCTATATGTACTGTATATGCATAGATGGAAAGGTGAGAACTAAATGGCAAAAACGTGTGCAAGCATGCCCCGAATTCACGGATGCATCGTCCAATACTTTCAGCGGGATGCAGCATGTAAAGTACTTTTCTCTGAGACAATACATCGCGCATGTATGAGACCAGCTGGCAGCAATAAATGTGCATGCAACTGATTGACTCTTCTCAGTCCTAGCATCATTTCCCTCACTGCCTGGGGACTCTTTCTCTCTCTTAATGTTGCATCCAAGCTTCTCTCTCTTCATGCAAGCTTCGCATCCGTATTTTTTTGGGTTCTCTTTTATACCGCACATGCGCCATGGAATAGATTCAAAAGTGGCTGCAAAAAATAGAAATTACCTCCTTTTATTTTGAACAGACCAACCTAAACCGGTACATACTCTAAATGTAGTACCATAAAGGCATGAACAGACCAACCTGCACATCTCTCCTCAGTCCCTCGGCACTTCTCTACATTGACAGGAGCATGCAATGGATCATCGTTCGACGCGAGCTCACTGTCCCTCGTGTCATCGTGTGGACGCTGACCTATCGCAAGGACATCGGAAACCACTAGCCAGAAGCACACAGTCGTCCCCAAGCACGACTCCAACCACGTGCAGGCCGACTGCGGTGATGACTCCACTAGCCATGAGCATGATGTCGTTTCGAGCACTATTCTGGCCACGACCACATCGACTACCGTGACTCCGTGAGGATGCACCGGCTAGGAGCATGCCGACTGCACCGGCCCCGGGCGAGGGGATGTTGCTCTTCACGAGGTCGCTGTCCTCCATGACAGCCGCTAGCACACCACCGTCCATAAGAAGGTTGTCTTCCGCGTGCAGGCTCCGCCGCGAGCGAGGCACAAGAGGAATATAGGGAGTAAATGGGATCGGTACATGGACGAGGCAAAGTGGTAGGATTACAGAGCACTGAGGTCGAAGTAGTGGAGAGGCACTGATAATTGCTAGAAATAATACATTAAAACCCGGGTTTATTTTCATCTCATATCCTTCTATTAAAACTTCATAATGATTTGTCTCTGATTTACCGAAGAAAGTTTATGTGCTAAGGCCAGGACGCTAGGTACATGCATAAGTTGGCTTGAATCCACTAGCATCAGTAAAACAATCAAGTAATATAATATGTGCATGTACTATGACCATGCCTTAGCAGCATATGTGCTTTAGGGCCACCATGCAATCTTGACCTTGTGTGTGATAGGCGGATGATTACTGACCATCTATGCCACGGTCCGACCAAAGTGGCAGGATTCACATGCTCAAAATAGCACACTATTGCAGGAACCTTTAGTAAAAGAGTATTTAAATAGGATTGCCCAAAGTTGCAAACTGACGATTTCTGTCATCTACAAAAGTTTGATGCATACTTGCTCTCATTGAGTCTGAAAATTCAGAGAGTAGGTTGTCGTTTCTGGACACGGCATCCATAAAGATCTAGCTCACTTTTCCACTCCAAAGATGATGATATTCAACAAATCGTAAGATCAGAACCTTATCTGTCCAACGGTGCAAATCCTTATGCATATGAACGGTTCTGATAACCACCACCCTAGCTAGTGTTGATAGCAAATCCATGCTCTCTCTTTCTCTCTCTCTCTCTCCCTCTCTCTCTCTCTCTCTCTATATATATATATATATATATATATATATATATATATATATATATATATCATCCATGACCAATAATGTGGGGGGCCTGATACGTCTTCGTCATATCTACTTTTCCTAACGCTTTTACTCTTGTTTTGGACTCTAATTTGCATGATTTGAATTAAACTAACCTGGACTGACGCAATTTTTAGTAGAACTACCATGGTGTTATTTTTGTGCAGAAATAAAAGTTCTTGGAATGGAACGAAACTATTTGGAGAATTATTTCAGAATAAAAGAAAATTACCGGAGCCAAGAACAACCGGAGGGGAGCCCCTAGATGAGCACAACCCACCAGGGCGCGCCCCCCTCCAGGCACACCCAGGTGGGTTGTGCCCACCTGGTAGCCCCGCTGACCCTATTTCTGATGCTATAAAATTCCATTTTTCTAAAAAAATAGGAGAGGAAGAATTGTCTCATTACGCAATACGGAGCCACCGCCACCTCCTGTTCTTCACTAGGAGGCCAGATTTGGAGTCCGTTTGGGGCTCCGGAGTGGGGAATCTTTGGTCTTCATCACCACCAACCCTCCTCCAGCACCAATTTCATGATGCCCTCCACTAGGAGTGAGTAACTCCTTCATAGGCTCGCTAGTCGGTGAGCAGTTGGATAAGATTCATCAAGTTAGTTTTGTTAGGTCTTCATCCCTAGTATCCATTATGTTCTGAGATTGATGTTGTTATGACTTTTCTATGCTTAATGCTTGGCACTTTGGGACTGGGTGCCATGAATTCAGATCTGAACCGTTTATGTTTTCACCATTATATCCATCATCTAGATCTGATCTTGCAAGTCATATTCACCTACTATGTGTTATCATTCGTAAACCCAGGACTGACAATATTCAGGATACTTTCCGGTGATGACCTTGGTTTGAGGAGTTCTTGTATTCACTATGTGCTAATGTTTTGTTCTGGTACTCTATTAAAAGGAGGCCTTAATATCCCTTAGTTTCCTTATGGACCCCGCTGCCATGGGAAGGTAGGACAAAAGATGTCATACAAGTTCCTTCCATAAGAACGTATGACTATTTACAGAATACATTCCTACATTACATTTATGAACTGGAGCTAGTTTTGTATCGCCCTAGGTTATGACTATTATATGATGAATGTAATCCAACGAGTTACCGATCCAATGCCTACAAATTTCCTACATATTTATCTGGCTAAGTTACTACTGCTACTGTTACTGTTACAACTACTACAAAATAATTGCTATCACTGTTACCGATACTATTGTTGTTACCACTACTATCAAAATTATCATATTAATGTGATACTAAACACTTTGCTACAGATAATTAATCTCCAAGTGTGGCTGAATTGACAACTCAATTGCTAATACTTGAAAATATTCTTTGGCTCCCCTTGTGTGGAATCTATAAATTTGGGTTGAATACTCTACCCTCGAAAACTGTTGCAACCCATCTACTTGTGCGTTCTCAAGACCTTTTTCTGGCGTCGTTGCCACGGAGCATAGCTATATTTGTTGAGTCACTTGGGATTATCATCTATCTATCACAAAGGACGAAAGAACTAAGATATTTCCCTCAACACTGAGGGGAGGTAAGGAGTTGCCATCTAGCTCTTTACTTGATTCTCCTTCAGCTATAAGTAAGCTTGCAACACCACAATCTGCTATTAATCCTAATATGTCACAAGTTATTGATGATGCTACTTCTGCTATGATTGATGTTATAAATGATTCTTATGATGAAGCTAGTACCTTGCTTGATAAGACTATGCCATTGGGTAAACTACTTGATGAACAACTTGCTAGACTTAATGATATTGAGAATGCTGCAACTAATGAAATTGTTGAAACGGATGGACTTGAAACTGAAATTCTTGAAACACATATTAGATCTAGTCATCATAGATATGAATTGCCAAAAGTACCAAAAGGTTATGTTATGGATGAGGAGACAACTAGAGACTTCCTTGCTTGCAATGATAGAGATAGTCTTAAGAAATTATTATGCAAACTAAAAGAAACATCTTTGAATGCTAGAATGAAGTGTGATCCTTAGTTTGCTACTTCACCTATTTGTGTTGTTGATGAGGATTATGAGTTTTCTGTTGACCTAGAGTTAATTACTTTGGTAGAATCTGATCCTTTCCATGGCTATGAAACTGAAACCGTAGTGGCACATCTTACTAAATTAAATGATATAGCCACCCTATTAGCTCATGATGACAAAACTAGCTTTTATTATATCTTCAAAGTGTTTTCGTTCTCATTAACGGGTGTTGCTAAAGCTTGGTACAATACTCTTACTCTTTGTTGTGTGCGTAGTCCCCAGGATATGATTTATTACTTCTTTGAAAAATATTTCCTTGCTCATAAGAAACAAGCTTCCTTGCAGGAAATATTTAACTTTGTGCAAATTGAAGAAGAGAGTCTCCCACAAGTTTGGGGGAGGCTTCTCCAATTGCACAATGCTTTGACTAATCATCCACTTATGAAAAAATAAATACTTGATATCTTCTATAATGGACTAACCGATGCTTCTATCGATTTCCTAGATAGTTGGGCTGGTTGTGTTTTCAGGGAAAGACTGTTGAACAAGCTGATGAATTATTGAATAATTTATTGAAGAATTATGATGATTGGACACTTCCTGAACCACCGCCTGAACCCACTCCGAAAAAGAGGGGTATCTTATATCTTAGTCCCTAAGATATGCAAGAGGCAAAGAAAAGTATTAAGGAAAAATGTATTAAAGCAGAGGATGTCAATAGTTTACCACCTATTGAAGAGATACATGGACCTAACATACCACCATCCAAGGTGGTAAAGGTAAATTCTTTAATGAAATTTGATGAAAGTGATATCCCTTACAATAAACATCCTAGTCAATGTCTATATGAGTTTGATAATTATATTACAATAAAAGATCACTTCAATGCCAATGTCATGAAACAATTGAAATACAACTCTGAGATGATTGCTCGTTTGAGTGACTTGTTATTTCGAATCTCTAATGATGTTAGGGGTGTGGGAAAACATGTTTCTATGGTTCAAACTCAATTAGAACAGGTTGCTTAATCTTTGCTAAATTAAATGCATAGTAATATAAATGATTTTGGTGTTGGAGTAGCAACTAGAGAGGTAAAATGACTCAAGAACCACTTTATCCTAAGGGACACCCTAAGAGGATTGAACAAGATTCACAAAGAATTAACACTAGTGCACCTAGTCCCTCTAGAAAGAAAAAGAACAAGAAAAATGATAGGACTTTGCACACCTGTATTGAACCTGAAAATCCTCCTGAAAATAGTAATGACGTCTGTATATCTAATGCTGAAACTCAATCTGGTAATGAACATTCACCTAGTGATAATGAAAAAGATAATTATGATGTTCATGAAGACACTCAAGCAGATAATGATAAACAACCAGATAATGATGTTGAGGTAGAACCTGCTGTTGATCTTCATAACCCACAACCCAAAAATAAAAGATATGATAAACAAGACTTTGTTCCTAGAAAACATGGAACGGAAACAGAACCATGGGTACAAAAACCCATGCCCTTTCCACCTAAATAAACTAAGAAGAATGATGATGAAGAATTTGAACACTTTGCTGGAATGCTTAGGCCAGTCTTTTTGCGCACCTGCTTGACTGATATCTTAAAGATGGCCCCATATGCAAAGTACATGAAAGACATCATCACTAATAAATGAAAAATACCAGAAGATGAAATATCCACCATGCTTGCTAATTATTTTTTTAAGGATGGAGTTCCTAAAAAACTTGGAGATCCTGGAATACCAACTATACCATGCTCCATAAAAAGAAATTATGTGAAAACTGCATTGTGTGAGTTGCGAGCTGGTCTTAGTGTTATGCCTTTCTCTTTATATAAAAGACTTGACTTGAACAAGATTGAACCTACTGAGATATCTTTGCAAATTACTGACAAATCAACTGTGATACCTATCGGTATTTGTGAGGATGTGCCCGTTGTTGTTGCTAATGTTACTATTTTAACTGACTTTGTTATAATTGAGATGCCCGAGGACGACAACATGTTGATTATCCATGGTAGACCCTTCTTGAATACTACATGGGCTGTTATTGATTGCAATAAAAGCAAGGTCACTTTTCATATCATTGGTAATGAGCACACGATGCACTTTCTGAAGAAACAATTTCAAGTGAACGGTATTAATATTATTGAAAATTCTCAAACGCTTACTATATTGGAAGTTTTCAACTACCTATACATACTGTCAAAAAGAGATACGATGTACTTATTGTTGGGGATGTTCATGTCACAGCCTGGTTTTTGGCCCTTTTCTTTTTCTTTTTGACTTATTGGTGTTTCCTCTGTTTTTCTTTTTGGAGTGGTTATGTGGCCTTGTCACCTCGGAAATCATCCTCTTTTGACCTCCCAAGTGGCTCATCATTCTAAAAACCTTGCCAAGATCATGTCACTCGACTGCCTGACCAAACCCTAATTCCTTTTTCTAGGGAATATTCCTTTTTCTATTAAAGGAATAACCCTGTCCGCCCTAGGTTGTGAAGCAACCTATATTTCTGTCACTCCAAAAAATCCCAAATAAATTTTAATAAATTGTTTGGGTCATATCTCCATCAAATATGGCAAAACTTTTCATTGCCATGTTCAAAAATAATTCTCAAATATTCATTTTCCTATTCTGCCAGAAATGGCACTTTGTGAAGCAAGTGCTATTTATATTTGCCCAATTGACCCCAAACTCTTTGGGAATTCTTTTATGTCCAAATAATTGCCACATGCCAAAATTCAACCTTATTTTCCTAGCTAATATTCCTCAGTGATTTTTCAAAGTTTCTGTCAAACAGAAGCCACTGTGAAGGAAGTACTAGCTAGGAGCATCCAAATGAGTTGAAATTTTTCATGCCTCTTCTTGAGATCATTTTATTCCACTCCTCCAAAGTTCAGCTCCACCCAATCAACCATGTGAGCACACCTTCAAATCTTTGTTTTTGTCGAAATTTTCAGTTTGTGAAGCAAGTGTATTTTATCTTGCTCCACTATGGCTGAAAATATTCCATGACCTTCTCCTACCCATATAACCTACCTCAACAATTTTGGGCACATTTTATGTAGCCATTTTCCCTCAGGATTTTTCCTAAGTTTCTAGACAGAAAGGATGCTTTTGAAGGAAGTACCATTTTGGTAAATCCAATTGGTATGAAACTCTTACAGCATCTTAATATGTCCAAATCCCTAATTCTTGCCAAGTTTCAGCCCAAATGGACTCACCATCTGAGTGCAACATCTTGATCTAGTTTCTGACCAGATTTGTGTGGTTGTTAAGCAACTACATTAAATCTTTATCCAAATCCTCTCAAACTTACCAGGATGGAAGTTCTTCTTTACCTCAACCTCCCAGACAAGCTCTTTGGCTCCAACTCATTTTCTGTTGATCAGCTTCTCTCCTCAAAGTTTACTGCAGTAGACTTCAGAGGATCTTTACCATTCAACCAGAGATCTTTTCACCATTCTACCAGCACAGATGAGACTTACCATGCATGATCTCACTAGTAGACAACTTTTTACAGCCCATTTTCACCACTATGTTCCATTGCACAAGGTGACTACGCCAGTGGCATGCCCGTGCACGCGCTCTGTGTGCACTGGCCGCGCCCAAACGTCGTTTGTGCTTCGACACCGCCTCCTCTCGTCGTCTTCGCACGCGTGAGCCTGTTCATTGGCCTCACCTCACCGTCGCAGACCACCTGGACCCCTCTCCCCCTCCGTCCTCTTCCTCCACCGACGGTCACCGATGCATGCCGCTGAGCGCCCGCGGGTGAACTGTGGCCGACCGCTCAGGTCACGCCACAGCGCCTCCCTGTCCTCCTTTGGCCTGCTCCTGCCCCGTGAGATCACCCATAGTGCCCCCTCTCGTCGCCTGCCTCCGAGCTTGCGGGCGAAGGCACGCGTCCGTGGGGACGCCATCGCCACTTCCCCTCCCCTTGGCTATATAAGCATCCCCGAGCCTCTCCAAGCTCACCATTCGCCTCCACACCCTCTCAGTACCCCGCCCCGCCTCTCTCCCGAGCTCGAGTAGCTCTCGTTCCCTCCCTCTGCCGCCATGGCCGCCGCCTCGGCCTTCTTAAACTGGCGGCAACCGCGCCCTTCCTCATCATTCTACCACCACCAGCAGACCGCCACTACTCCGACGACCATCCCTATGACCTCTCCCCTTCGCCGAAGCCACTCTAGCCGCGATGCCCAGACCCACCCGAGACCATCTCCGCCGGTGTCCTTGGCCTCATCGCTCCGGTCCTCCTCGCCGTTCGTGCTCTATGGGGACGGATGCGGCTTGGCCTCTCGAGCACGCCGGTAGGCCACACGGCCCGAACGGTGGCCGGAACTGGCCGGACGGGCGCCGGAGCTGCGCGCTCCCCTCTGCTCCATCGGGCGAGCGAGCGGAGGAAGGAGACAACTCCGCCCTAGCTGGCCAGTGGGCCCTGGCCCCACCAGTCAGCCACCGGAGCCAGCCCCGCGTTGACCCTGCTTGGCCTGTGTGGATAAGTGCCGGGCCTAGTCCCCAAGGGCCCCGCACGTCAGTGAGCCATCCACGGCCCCGTGCTTGCCAGCGTGGATAAGTGGAGACATATTCCACAGAATACGGTTTCCTTTCCCGAAAGCGCCTTCTTCTTCCACTTCAGCCCGAAATACGTTTTCACTTTAGAGAAAGCGTATTTCCTCAGGTGCACGTTCTGTTTCTCTGTCCAGGGCCTGTTTGTGATGATCTTATTTACAAATGAGTCCCTGGCAGAAAAACAACTATATCTTTTTACCCACAACTCCAAATGAAGTAAATCCAAAGCCCATCTCTTCGTCTTGTTGAGCCCGTTCTGTTAGCATCATTTTCATTATGTTTCAACATTCTAAAAATGACCATTTTTTCCTAGCCGTTAAACAGCCCCCTCCAGGAGAGAATGTTTTCCGGCGAACCTTTCCGCGAGTTTCTCGCACTTTGTCCCGGTGATTTCTTCCATCCCAGGCAAGCCACACCTTCCATTTGCATGATTGCAATGCAGTGA
This sequence comes from Secale cereale, assembly GCA_902687465.1. NCBI lineage: Eukaryota > Viridiplantae > Streptophyta > Magnoliopsida > Poales > Poaceae > Secale > Secale cereale. The sequence continues at coordinate 467,196,422 of LR738715.1, read as the reverse complement.
CATGGTTTTTATTCGAACTTATTTAAAATATTGCATTAGCTATGTATGATCTTGTTCATGGCATTTCTCGGAGTTGTATTTTGATCTTGTTGTTGCCATGATTATACTTGGAGTTCTAGGATTTATATTTTGATGATTATGTGGATGTCATGTTGCATTTGGATTCTTAGTGGCTATTTTCATGCTAGTATCTGGTATTATTTTTGAAGTATTTTTTGGACATCATGTTGCCTTGGATTCTTAGTGGCTACCTTCATGCTAGTATCTGTTATTATTTTTGGAGTATTTGCTTTGGATGTCATGTTGCCTTTGGATTGTTAGTGGCTAGTATTAATTTTCATCGTGATGCTAGTGGATATTATGTTTTGGGATATGATGATGGAGAAGATGCTTGCATGTGAATCATAGCTGGATAGATAGTTCTTGATATTTGTGTAGTAGTGTTATCTTTCTTGGATTCTTCATGATAAAGATGTTATGCTATCCTTGGAGTATTTTATTATGATTAACCTTCGGATTATTTGTTGGGTATTGCTAGTTTGATAATTGATATCGGAGTATCTGTATCACAGTTAAATTTTTTTGAGATAAAATCCGTCATTAAGATGGTCAGGTGCCACCGAACCGGGCTTTCCCCAGTGCAACCACATTTGCCTTTATGGGAAGGCCCTAATGCGATGCTATTGTCATGCCTCAAGCCGGCGCCTCCAACTAGGGAAGGTTATGGGCACGCGCTACCCTGATCAGGTAGACGGACCTAACCTTGTGTGCCCATAGTTGGATAATAAGCGCTTTTGTCCCCGTTTGGGACTTTTATTTGTTTTGGCCACGACGGTGGTCGTTGGTGTCTTTGGTAGACACGGGGCCACCCAGGACTAAGCCCTAGTGGGGAATGAGTCGGAGTGGCCGGGAGAGTGTCATGATGGTAGATTGGTTTTGTCGGAACGCCGTTGGTCCACCCGAATGGGAGAACGAGGCCATGGGTTCCGTGGTGTGGGTACAGTGCATGACCTCTGCAGAGTGTATTTCTTTAATCTATCGATAGCCATGTCCTCGGTCATGGGCATGGGTTCATACTAGGTCACACCGTGCGATCAACACTCAAATGACAGAATAACAAAATGAATTATAAGTGATATATACATACATATATATTGATATTTTGAGCAGTGCAGGATATTGATGATGATGTAGACCAAGTGTTGGTCATGATAGTGATCGCTGGAAAGATCACATTTGGTTTTGATCACGAGGTGATCAAGATGATTTATTACTTCGCCTGTTAGCCAAAAGAGATATGGTTATGTAAATCTGAGATAGAGATTTATCAGTATTGTATCAGTTTCATAACATGCTTAGTAGTTGCTTCATCATGATAGTTGTTAATTAATTAACCTATTAATGCTATGTTATTGTTTTGGCTTGATGCTTAAGGTTGTTGTGAGCTTGCAAGTACATTCAATGTACTGACCTGGCATGTCATGCCAGATTGTAGGTGATGCCATGATTGCTTGATTGTTTGTCGAGGTTGCCGTGCGTGCGAGCTAGATCGTGTCCCAGCCACAGTCCCTACGGAGTGGAGTTCACCACCTTCGTCGTTATTTCGCTGCTAGAAGTATTCCGCTGCTACGAGTTGTTCCGCTGCTAGCATAGAGCAAGTGTAGTATCACCGGCGTAGTGTCGCCGTGCTGATGTGCTTCTTTGTAACATTAGACACTTGTATTATTACTCTTGTAATAAGAGCTGATTTGTTCTATGTCAAGCAGTGCCGTTTTCCAAAGACTTCTCCTCGATCTCTGGGCTGGAAAATGGTGCGTTCCGGTTTTCTGAGCCGGGGTGCCACAGCGCTTGGTATCAGAGCAGGTCTGGCTATAGGACGCTTTAGTTAGCGCGAGCGGTAGAAAACGGTAGAAAACGTTAGAATGCGGTAGTATAGAGTCTGGCTTGTTTATTGCATTTGGTTGTTGCATTTGTTTGTTGCATAGCATGCATATAGCCTTATTATTTTGCTACTAACGATTTATCTGGTGAGTGTAGTTGGCATTGGTTCGGATCCACTACAGCTCAGCCTTTGCATTTCTCCGGTTTTATTTTCTTGCTTGTTCTTTGGTGTTTGGCGTCATTTCTGTCCCAGCAGAGTGATGCCTAGTGATCGTGACACGGTTTGAAAAAATAGTGCTCAGGTATCGCGCCGAATTCCTTTCTTCAGCTCCATTTTGTTTCGGTGGTAGACATGTTTTACCCCGGATCGTCCTATTTATTGTCGTGTTGGCAACCCTTAATGGTCTTAGTCATCAAGAAAGGGCAATGCCAGTACACCCAGTTTTTCCCTTATTTCTTGGACGAGTACGAATATTTTTCGTCAGCTTGATAATAATGTGGTTGCGACATTCATGTCCTGCTACAGGGTTACCAAGTACGTCCTCGCCTCCGAGCTAGTCCAGGTTGCTACCTGGCTAAGCTAGCACTTGGTGTAACAATGTTTACACCAATTCTTCCACACATTTATTCGTTCTCGTGCACACCGTCATAGCATGCTAGATCGTAGAACCGGAGATCCAACGAAATTTTGTGTGCTTAAGTAGGCATGCATATTGTGTGATTAGCAATAATATGTGACTTTGATTGTGTGTGAATTGATTATTGTTGTGTGCTTTTGTTTAGTTGAGATTTCTTTCGCTTCTTTCTTTTGGGCCCCGGTGTTACATTATTTTTCCCCTATAAAGAATGGCTCATGAACTGACACCGGACTTGAATAAGTAATAAGGAGTTCAAATATTTGGAAACTCAGATAAACAGAATGGAATTCTCAGCCGGCTGCAGTTATATGGGGAATATCTGATTTTGTGACTGAAAATCAATATTTGCATCAGTGAGCACTCCTCACAACAGTACTGATAACTCAAGTCTACATCAGTACAAAATATTCACAGCAGTAACAGTCAAGTCAGCAGCAAGACAAGTCAGGTACAAGATCAACGGTATATTTTTCTGGCAAAGGTATGGACATTATACAAAATTTTGGCTCAGCAAGGCATGATGCTTGAAATATGTTATCATACGAAATAAAGTCAGATTGTAATATGCTCGTGGAAGGCACTCAAAACCATTTATCTCATGAAAATAATCAGCCTCAGAATATTGTGAGAGTGTGTATGGATTAAAGTCTGCATACCAGTATGAAGTTCTGGATAAAAGAAACCCAGTGTTGTTCCCCATGCTATCACAAGAAATTTTTGAGGCAAGGCTCCCCAATATTTCCTCAGCATGATATGTGAACAATTTCCGGCCCACAATACCCGGTCTTTCTCAACAAGATACCTCGGTAAAATCTTGTGATAGACGAAAATAATTTGTTCTCAAACAAGCAAACCCGAGGGGAAGCTTCTCAAGTACGGAACTCAGGCTTCTCGAGCACAACAATCAGACCAAGCCTCGTGTGTAAGCTACAGAACCTTCTTCTGCACGATACCCAGACAAAAGATTTGCACAGAAGCTAACAAGTCCTCCTCAACAAGATAATCAGATGGCTTCTCTCGTAAGCCACTCAGTCCACGCCTGTACCATACTATTACACCGTCCTCAGAAATTATATGATGAGTTTCCAATATGTGGCAGCACCGCTCAAAAATCAGATCAGCAATATCTTTGGTCAGAAGAACAATTCAATCAAAACGTACGCCTGCTTCAGGAATCAAGTGTTCGGCCGCATATGATTTTTTTATACGGTGAGCATGCATCCCTAGTCACATCAGTCACTCATACGAGATGTGGCAAAAAAAATCCAACAGATATACCTAAGAAAGGTACGGATCCAACAACCTCACGAGTCAGACCAAGCAAAAATAAGAAGAGGTATATCTCGTGAATTACATAGATCGACAAGATCTGGAGATGACATCACAAAATCAACAGTCTTGACAATGGTAATTATTCCCGCAATAGACAAGGGGGTGTCCTAAAACCTTGTCACCTTCTGGTATGATTGGCCTCAACAATGAGCTCCTTATAGCTACAAATCCCGGCATATGTCATATATATGCGAACCCAAGTCAGCAAAAATGCATTCGGAAAAAAGTCAAAAATACTGCACTAATCAAGTCCATACAGAAAAATCAAGGACAAGCATGGCCAAGTTGTTTCAGTAAGGTCTCTTGACAAAGCAAATCATGACTCTCAAAGGATGAGACTGCCAGCAAAGGTATGATGATTTTTGCGCAACCATCAGGGTCCGGATACCCAGGTCAGTCAAAAGCCGTAATTCCATGTGGATCCACAAAGGCATACTCTCAGCGGCCTACTCTGTTATACAAGGATTTCATATCCCGCTGACCGGATGGAATGGTTGGTGTGGAAAATCCAAATGAGTATACCGACCAAATGAGAAAATCAAAAGCCAAACAAATCCGCTCCGACCCGGTATAGCCATCGATGAAGTCAAGTACACGGGCATTCTGTCAGGAAAAGCATTTGTCCGTTAGCTCCCTGTCGGGCCAGTCTCAAGATGTAAACAATTGAGGTATGACACAGCTATAACTCCATGCACCATTATAGTGCTCACGACAAAAGGAAGTCAAATTTTTGACTCATATCTCATGACCGAGCCAAAGAAGTAAATCAAAATTTATCAGTACCACCTATGGGAAGTCAGATCTCGTCAGAAGATGTCCATAAACAATTCTCAGCATTTATTGGAACCAGAAGGCCTGCATTCATTTGAAGCCGCCCCATGGCAGAAGTAAAAAGGTTTTCATGACCAAAAGAAAATTTAAGCTCAGATGCATTGGATACCACTGCAGATATTGAAGAATCAGCGTCACCAAAAGGATTTGGTGTGGGAGCAAAAACCCGTCAGAATTTGGGGAAAGGTAAAGCAAACCACCCCGAGCAAGGATAATCGGATCATCTAAAATTCTTAGGGGAGCAAATAAATAAAGGAAATGGATATCCGAGTTGGAAACGGTATCCTCAAGTCATACTTGTTCCATGAGCCATCAAATCTCGAGGACGCGATTTCTTTAAGGGGGGAAGGTTTGTCACAGCCTGGTTTTTGGCCCTTTTCTTTTTCTTTTTCTTTTTGACTTATTGGTTTTTGCTCTCTTTTTATTTTTGGAGTGATTCTGTGGCCTTGTCACCTGGGAAGTCATCCTCTTTTGACCTCCCAAGTGGCTCATCATTCTCAAAACCTTGCCAAGATCATGTCACTCCATTGCCTGACCAAACCCTAATTCCTTTTTCTAGGGAATATTCCTTTTTCTATTAAAGGAATAACCATGTCTGCCCTAGGTTATGAAGCAACCTATATTTCTGTCACTCCAAAAGTTCAAAAATAAATTTTAATAAATTTTTTGGGTCATATCTCCATTAAATATGGCAAAACTTTTCATTGCCATGTTCAAAAATAATTCTCAAATATTCCTTTTCCTATTCTGCCCTAAATGGCACTTTGTGAAGCAAGTGCTATTCATATTTGCCCAATTGACCCCAAACTTTTGGGAATTCTTTTATGTCCAAATAATTGCCACATGCCAAAATTCAACCTTATTTGCCTAGCTAATATTCCTCGGTGATTTTTCAAAGTTTCTGTCAAACAGAAGCCACTGTGAAGGAAGTACTAGCTAGGAGCATCCAAATGAGTTGAAATTTTTCATTCCTCTTCTTGAGATCATTTTATTCCACTCCTCCAAAGTTCAGATCCACCCAATCAACCATGTGAGCACACCTTCAAATCTTTGTTTCTGTCCAAATTTTTCAGTTTGTGAAGCAAGTGTATTTTATCTTGCTCCACTATGGCTAAAAATATTCGAGTACCTTCTCCTACCCATATAACCTACCTCAATAATTTTGGGCACATTTTATGTAGCCATTTTCCCTCGGGATTTTCCTAAGTTTCTGGACAGAAAGGATGCTTGTGAAGGAAGTACCATTTTGGTAAATCCAATTGGTATGAAACTCTTACAGCATCTTAATATGTCCAAATCCCTAATTCTTGCAAAGTTTCAGCCCAAATGGACTCACCATTGGAGTGCAACATCTTGATCTAGTTTCTGACCAGAATTGTGTGGTTGTTAAGCAACTACATTAAATCCTTATCCAAATCCTCTCAAACTTACCAGGATGGAAGTTCTTCTTTACCTCAACCTCCCAGACAAACTCTTTGGCTCTAACTCATTTTCTGTTGATCAGCTTCTCTCCTCAAAGTTTACTGCAGTAGACTTCAGAGGAGCTTTACCATTCAACGAGAGATCTTTTCACCATTCTACCACCACAGATGAGACTTACCATGCATGATCTAACCAGTAGACCACTTTTTACAGCCCATTTTCACCACTATGTTCCATTGCACATGGTGACTACGCGAGTGGCATGCCCGTGCACGCGCTCTGTGTGTAGTGGCCGCGCCCAGACGTCATTTGTGCTTCGACACCGCCTCCTCTCGTCGTCTTCGCACGCGTGATCCTGTCCATTGGCCTCACCTCACCGTCGCAGACCTCCTGGACCCCTCTCCCCCTCCGTCCTCTTCCTCCACCAACGGTCACCGATGCATGCCGCTGAGCGCCCACGGGTGAACTATGGCCGACTGCTCTGGTCGTGCTACAGCGCCTCCCCTGTGCTCCTTTGGCCTGCTCCTGCCCCGTGAGATCACCCACAGTGCCCCCTCTCGTCGCCTGCCTCCGAGCTTGCGGGTGAAGGCACGCGTTCGCGGGGACGCCAGCGCGACTTCCCCTCCCCTTGGCTATATAAGCATCCCCGAGCCTCTCCGAGCTCACCATTTGCCTCCACAACCTCTCAGTACCCCGCCCCGCCTCTCTCCCGAGCTCGAGTAGCTCTCGTTCCCTCCCTCTGCCGCCATGGCCGCCGCCTCGGCCTTCTTAAATTGGCACCAACCGCGCCCTCCCTTGTCATTCTACCACCACCAGAAGACCGCCACTACTCCGACGACCATCCCCATGACCTCTCCCCTTCGCCGGAGCCACTCTAGCCACGATGCCTAGACCCACCCGAGACCATCTCCGCCGGTGTCCTTGGCCTCATTGCTCCGGTCCTCCTCGCCGTTCGTGATCTGTAGGGACGGATGCGGCTTGGCCTCCTGAGCACGTCGGTAGGCCGCACGGCCCGAACGGTGGCCGGAACCGGCCGGACGGGCGCCGGAGCTGCGCGCTCCCCTCTGCTCTGTCGGGCGAGCGAGCGGAGGAAGGAGATGACTCCGCCCCAGCTGGCCAGTGGGCCCTGGCCCCACCAGTCAGCCACCGAACCCAGCCGTGCGTTGACCCCGCTTGGCCAGTGTGGATAAGTCCCGGGCCCAGTCCCCAAGGGCCCCGCACGTCAGTGAGCCATCCACGGCCCCGCGCTTGCCAGCGTGGATAAGTGGAGACGTATTCCACATAATACGTTTTCCTTTCCCGAAAGCGCCTTCTTCTTCCACTTCAACCCGAAATACATTTTCACTTTAGAGAAAGTGTATTTCCTCAAGTGCACATTCTGTTTCTCTGTCCAGGGCCTGTTTGTGATGATCTTATTTACAAATGAGTCCCTGGCAGAAAAACAACTATATCTTTTTACCCACAACTCCAAATGAGGTGAATCGAAAGCCCATCTCTTCATCTCGTCGAGCCCGTTCTGTTGGCATCATTTTCATTATGTTTCAACATTCTAAAAATGACCATTTTTCCCTTGCCGTTAAACAGCCCCCTCCGGGAGAGAATGTTTTCCGGCGAACCTTTCCGCGAGGTTCTCGCACTTTGTCCCGGTGATTTCTTCCACCCCAGGCAAGCCACACCTTCCATTAGCATGATTGCAATGCAGTTACATGGTTCTTTATTTGAACTTATTTAATATATTGCATTAGCTATGTATGATCTTGTTCATGGCATTTCTCGGAGTTGTATTTTGATCTTGTTGTTGCCATGATTATACTTGGAGTTCTAGGATTTATATTTTGATGATTATGTGGATGTCATGTTGCATTTGGATTCTTAGTGGCTATTTTCATGCTAGTATCTGGTATTATTTTTGGAGTATTGTTTGGACATCATGTTGCCTTTGGATTCTTAGTGGCTACCTTCATGCTAGTATCTGTTATTATTTTTGGAGTATTTGCTTTGGATGTCATGTTGCCTTTGGATTGTTAGTGGCTAGTATTTATTTTCATCGTGATGCTAGTTGATATTATGTTTTGGGATATGATGAGGGAGATGATGCTTGCATGTGAATCATAGCTGGATAGATAGTTCTTGATATTTGTGTAGTAGTGTTATCTTTCTTTGATTATTCATGATAAAGATGTTATGCTATCCTTGGAGTATTTTATTATGATTAACCTTCGGATTATTTGTTGGGTATTGCTAGTTTGATAATTGATATCGGAGTATCTGTATCACAGTTAATTTTTTTTGAGATAAAATCCGTCATTAAGTTGGTCAGGTGCCACCGAACTGGGCTTTCCCCAGTGCAACCAAATTTGCCTTTATGGGAAGGCCCTAATGCGATGCTATTGTCATGCCTCGCGCCGGTGCCTCCAACTAGGGAAGGTTATGGGCACGCGCTACCCTGATCAGGTAGACAGACCTAACCTTGTGTGCCCGTAGTTGGATAATAAGCGCTTTTGTCCCCGTTTGGGACTTTTATTTGTTTTGGCCACAACGGTGGTCGTTGGTGTCTTTGGTAGACTCGGGGCCACCTAGGACTAAGCCCTTGTGGGGAATGAGTCGGAGTGGTCGGGAGAGTGTCATGACGGTAGATCGGTTTTGTCGGAACGCCGTTGGTCCACCCGAATGGGAGAACGAGGCCATGGGTTCCGTGGTGTGGGTACAGTGCATGACCTCTGCAGAGTGTATTTCTTTTTATCTATCGATAGCCGTGTCCTCGGTCATGGGCATGGGTTCGTACTAGGTCACACCGTTCGATCAACTCTCAAATGACGGAATAACAAAATGAATTATAAGTGATATATATATATATATATATATATATATATATATATATATATATATATATATATATATATAATTGATATTTTGAGCAGTGCAGGATATTGATGATGATGTAGACCAAGTGTTGGTCATGATAGTGATCGTTGGAAAGATAACGTTTGGTTTTGATCACGAGGTGATCAAGATGATTTATTACTGGGCCGGTTAGCCAAGAGAGATATGGTTATGTAAATCTCAGATAGTGATTTATTAGTATTGTATCAGTTTCATACCATGCTTAGTAGTTGCTTCATCATGATAGTTGTTAATTAATCAACCTGTTAATGCTATGTTATTGTTTTGGCTTGATGCTTTTGGTTGTTGTGAGCTTGCAAGTACATTCAATGTACTGACCTGGCGTGTCATGCCAGATTGCAGGTGATGCCATGATTGCTTGATTGTTTGTCGAGGTTGCCATGCGTGCGAGCTAGATCGTGTCTCAGGCAGAGTCCCTGCGGAGTGGAGTTCACCACCTTTGTCGTTATTCCGCTGCTAGAAGTATTCCGCTGCTACGAGTTGTTCCGCTGCTAGCATAGAGCAAGTGTAGTATCGCCGGCGTAGTGTCGCCGTGCTGATGTCCTTCTTTGTAACATCAGACACTTGTATTATTATTCTTGTAATAAGAGCTGATTTGTTCTATGTCAAGCAGTGCCGTTTTCCAGAGACTTCTCCTCAATCTCTGGGCTGGAAAACGGTGCGTTCCGGTTTTCTAAGCCGGGGTGCCATAGTGCCTGGTATCAGAGCAGGTCTGGCTATAGGACGCTTTAGTTAGCGTGAGCGGTAGAAACGGTAGAAAACGTTAGAATGCGGTAGTATAGAGTCTGGCTTGTTTATTGCATTTGGTTGTTGCATTTGTTTGTTGCATAGCATGCATATAGCCTTATTATTTTGCTACTAACAATTTATCTGGTGAGTGTAGTTGGCATCGGTTCGGATCCACTACAGCTCAGCCTTTGCATTTCTCTGGTTTTATTTTCTTGCTTGTTCTTCGGTGTTTGGCGTCATTTCTGTCCCAACAGAGTGATGCCAAGTGATCCTGACATGGTTTGCAAAAATAGTGCTCAGGTATCGCGTCGAATTCCTTTCTTCAGCTCCATTTTGTTTCGGTGGTAGACATGTTTTTACCCCGGATCGTCCTATTTATTGTCGTGATGGCAACCCTTAATGGTCTTAGTCATCAAGAAAGGGCAATGCCAGTAGACCCAGTTTTTCCCTTATTTCTTGGACGAGTACGGATATTTTCCGTCAGCTTGATAATAATGTGGTTGCGACATTCGTGTCCTGCTACAGGGTTACCAAGTACGTCCTCGCCTCCGAGCTAGTCCAGGTTGCTACCTGGCTAAGCTAGCACTTGGTGTAACAATGTTTACACCAATTCTTCCACACATTTATTCGTTCTCGTGCAGCGAAGTTTTGTGTGCTTAAGTAGGCATGCATATTGTGTGATTAGCAGTAATATGTGACTTTGATTGTGTGTGAATTGATTATTGTTGTGTGCTTTTGTTTAGTTGAGATTTCTTTCGCTTCTTTCTTTTGGGCCCCGGTGTTACATTATTTTTCCCCTATAAAGAATGGCTCATGAACTGACACCGGACTTGAATAAGTAATAAGGAGTTCAAATATTTGGAAACTCAGCTAAACAGAATGGAATTCTCAGCCGGCTGCAGTTAAATGGGGAATATCTGATTTTGAGACTGAAAATCAATATTTGCATCAGTGAGCACTCCTCGCAACAGTACTGATAACTCAAGTCTACATCAGTACAAAATATTCACAGCAGTAACAGTCAAGTCAGCAGCAAGACAAGTCAGGTACCAGATCAACGGTATATTTTTCTGGCAAAGGTATGGACATTATACAAAATTTTGGCTCAGCAAGGCATGATGCTTGAAATATGTTATCATCCGAAATAAAGTCAGAATGTGATATGCTCGTGGAAGGCAGTCAAAACCATTTATCTCATGAAAATAATCAGCCTCAGAATATTGTGAGAGTGTGTATGGATTTAAGTCTGCATACCAGTATGAAGTTCTGGATAAAAGAAACCCAGTGTTGTTCCCCATGCTATCACAAGAAATTTTTGAGGCAAGGCTCCCCAATATTTCCTCAGCATGATATGTGAACAATTTCGGGCCCACAATACCCGGTCTTTCTCAACAAGATACCTCGGTAAAATCTTGTGATAGATGAAAATAATTTGTTCTCAAACAAGCAAACCCGAGGGGAAGCTTCTCAAGTACGGAACTCAGGCTTCTCGAGCACAACAATCATACCAAGCCTCGTGTGTAAGCTACAGAACCTTCTTCTGCACGATACCCAGACAAAAGATTTGCGCAGAAGTTAACAAGTCCTCCTCAACAAAATAATCAGATGGCTTCTCTCGTAAGCCACTCAGTCCACGCCTGTACCATACTATTACACCGTCCTCAGAAATTATATGATGAGTTTCCAATATGTGGCAGCACCGCTCAAAAATCAGATCAGCAATATCTTTGGTCAGAAGAACAATTCAATCAAAACGTACGCCTGCTTCAGGAATCAAGTGTTCGGCCGCATATGATTTTTTTATACGGTGAGCATGCATCCCTAGTCACATCAGTCACTCATACGAGATGTGGCAAAAAAATCCAGCAGATATACCTAAGAAAGGTACGGATCCAACAACCTCACGAGTCAGACCAAGGAAAAATAAGAAGAGGTATATCTCGTGAATTACAAAGATCGACAAGATCTGGAGATGACATCACAAAATCAACAGTCTAGACAATGGTAATTATTCCCGCAATAGACAAGGGGGTGTCCTAAAACCTTGTCACCTTCTGGTATGATTGGCCTCAACAATGAGCTCCTTATAGCTACAAATCCCGGCATATGTCATATATATGCGAACCCAAGTCAGCAAAAATGCATTCGGAAAAAAGTCAAAAATACTGCAGTAATCAAGTCCATACACAAAAATCAAGGACAAGCATGGCCAAGTTGTTTCAGTAAGGTCTCTTGACAAAGCAAATCATGACTCTCAAAGGATGAGACTGCCAGCAAAGGTATGATGATTTTTGCGCAACCATCAGGGTCCGGATACCCAGGTCAGTCAAAAGCCGTAATTCCATGTGGATCCACAAAGGCATACTCTCAGCGGCCCACTCAGTTATACAAGGATTTCATATCCCCCTGACCGGATGGAATGGTTGGTGTGGAAAATCCAAATGAGTATACCGACAAAATGAGAAAATCAAAAGCCAAACAAATCCGCTCCGACCCGGTATAGCCATCGACGGAGTCAAGTACACGGGCATTCTGTCAGGAAAAGCATTTGTCCGTCAGCTCCCTGTCGGACTAGTCTCAAGATGTAAACAACTGATGTATGACACAGCTATAACTCCATGCACCGTTATAGTGCTCACGGCAAAAGGCAGTCAAATTTTTGACTCATATCTCATGCACGAGCCAAAGAAGTAAATCGAAATAAATCAGTACCACCTATGGGAAGTCAGATCCCGTCAGAAGATGGCCATAAACAATTCTCAGCATTTATTGGAACCAGAAGGCCTGCATTCATTTGAAGCCGCCCCATGGCAGAAGTAAAAAGGTTTTCATGACCAAAAGAAAATTTATGCTCAGATGCATTGGATATCCCTACAGATATTGAAGAATCAGCGTCAGCAAAAGGATTTGGTGTGGGAGCAAAAACCCGTCAGAATTTGGGGAAAGGGGAAGCAAACCACCCCAAGCAAGGATAATCGGATCATCTAAAATTCTCAGGGGAGCAAATAAATAAAGGAAATGGATATCCAAGTTCGAAATGGTATCCTCAAGTCATACTTGTTCCGTGAGCCATCAAATCTCGAGGACGAGATTTATTTAAGGGGGAAGGTTTGTCAGAGCCTGGTTTTTGGCCCTTTTTCTTTTTCTTTTTGATTTATTTGTTTTTGCTCTCTTTTTATTTTTGGAGTGATTATGTGGCCTTGTCACCTGGGAAGTCATCCTCTTTTGACCTCCCAAGTGGCTCATCATTCTCAAAACCTTGCCAAGATCATGTCACTCCACTGCCTGACCAAACCCTAATTCCTTTTTCTAGGTAATATTCCTTTTTCTATTAAAGGAATAACCCTGTCTACCCTAGGTTGCGAAACAACCTATATTTCTGTCACTCCAAAAATTCCCAAATAAATTTTAATAAATTGTTTGGGTCATATCTCCATCAAATATGGCAAAACTTTTCATTGCCATGTTCAATAATAATTCTCAAATATTCCTTTTCCTATTCTGCCCTAAATGGCACTTTGTGAAGCAAGTGCTATTTATCTTTGCCCAATTGACCCCAAACTCTTTGGGCATTCTTTTATGTCCAAATGATTGCCACATGCCAAAATTCAACCTTATTTGCCTAGATAATATTCCTTAGTGATTTTTGAAAGTTTCTGTCAAACAGAAGCCACTGTGAAGGAAGTACTAGCTAGGAGCATCCAAATGAGTTGAAATTTTTCACGCCTCTTCTTGAGATCATTTTATTCCACTCCTCCAAAATTCATCTCCACCCAATCAACCATGTGAGCACACCTTCAAATCTTTGTTTCTGTCCAAAATTTCAGTTTGTGAAGCAAGTGTATTTTATCTTGCTCCAATATGGCTAAAAATATTCCAGGTCCTTCTCCTACCCATATAATCTACCTCCACCAATTTTGGGAACATTTTATCTAGCCATTTTCCCTCAGGATTGTTCCTAAGTTTCTGGACAGAAAGGATGCTTGTGAAGGAAGTACCATTTTGGTGAATCCAATTGGTATGAAACTCTTACAGCATCTTAATATGTCCAAATCCCTAATTCTTGCCAAGTTTCAGCCGAAATGGACTCACAATTTGAGTGCAACATCTTGATCTAGTTTCTGACCAGATTTGTGTGGTTGTTAAGCAACTACATTAAATCTTTATCCAAATCCTCTCCAACTTACTAGGATAGAAGTTCTTCTTTACCTCAACCTCCCAGACAAGCTCTTTGGCTCCAACTCATTTTCTGTTGATCAGCTTTTCTCCTCAAAGTTTACTGCAGTAGACTTCAGAGGATCTTTACCATTCAACCAGAGATCTTTTCAGCATTCTACCACAACAGCTGAGACTTACCATGCATGATCTCACCAGTAGACAACCTTTTACAGCCAATTTTCACCACTACGTTCCATTGCACATGGTACTACGCTAGTGGCATGCCCGTGCACGCACTCTATGTGCAGTGGCCGCGCCCAGACGTCATTTGTGTTTCGGCACCGCCTCCTCTCGTCGTCTTCGCGGGCGTGAGCCTCTCCATTGGCCTCACCTCACCGTCGCAGACCTCCTGGACCCCTCTCCCCCCCCGTCCTCTTCCTCCACCGACGGTCACCGACACATGCCGCCGAGCGCCCGCGGGTGATATGTGGCCGACCGCTCTGGTCGCGCTGACGAGGTTACAGACCTAGGGTAGGGTCACAGGCCCGACCAAGGTACCCCACCCAAGGTCACTACCCTAGAAGATCAAAAGACAAAACTTATGATGACAAAGACAGTTTACTGAGACAGCCCAAGAGGACATCCCAGTCGACTGGACATCACCTACAAGACGACTCAACTCCACTCGACCAATCCAAGGCACTCGACCCCCGAAGGTCAAGGATCCCTTAGGACAATAACGGTGTGGTATTTACTCGCCGTAGTAAATGCCTTAATTACCCTTTACTATAGGCGTTATTAGTAACGCCTGCCTTAATGTACATTGAACCCTTGGTAACGTGGAGCATGGCTGGGGTCCTGGCGCACTATATAAGCCACCCCCCTCCTCCGGTACAAGGGTTCGCATCTTTGTAACTCACATATACACATACCAGTCGACCGCCTCCGGGCACCGAGACGTAGGGCTGTTACTTCCTCCGAGAAGGGCCTAAACTCGTAAACACCTTGTGTACAACTCCGCCATAGCTAGGGCCTTGCCTCCCCATTCGTACCCCCTACTAGTACTGTCAGACTTAGAACCACGACAGTTGGTGCCCACCGTGGGGCAAGGCGTCTTAGCGACATTTGGTGAGGTTGCAACTTCTTCTCCGACCTCCTTCATCATGGTGTCAGGCGGTGGTTTAGCATTGGGCCGCGAGATCCGTCTCGGTGCGCTCGTTTTCAATGCTGACGACTCCGCGTGGCTCCAGGAGGCCCCTCTTGACGTCGAGGCTCTGCCCACCCGGGGGGCTGCGCACTTCCGCGCCAGCGCCTGCGGCGTCCTCCTTCGGCAGCCGTCGACTCAATATTCATCGATCCCTACATCGTCCCCCATCCCCGCCGGACGCCGCCGCAAGCGATCCGGTCGCTCACGGCTCCAGCGGTGGGTGAAACACGTGGTGGCCCGTCAAACGGCCAGCCCTCAAGTCGCGGCCATTGAGCCCGACGGTTACCTCTACGGGCCGGCCGATCAGTCGACCGAGCTCGTGGATTCTGTTTCCGAGTGTGGGAGAAGCGATCCCGCAGCGGAAATCCTCTTGGTCGATTCGCGCCGCAGCCCGCTGGGTTTTCCTCGCGGTGGAGACGGCGGCAGCGACGGCGGCCGATCACACGACAACGACGGTTACATTCCTCAACCCCTCACCTCCGAGCAAAGGGCTGAGCTTTGTCGCCGCAACAAAGATGCACTCTTCACCCCCATCGTGGGGGATTCTCCGGAGGCTCTAGCCCTCGAAGCCACACGCTTGGCCATCGTGGCCGAGCGCGCGCACTTGGAAAATATCCAACGCGCACTCAACGAATAGGCCCGCCGACTGGTCCCCGAGTCCAGTCAACGACCGCGGCAATCGCGCCAACGCGAGACTCAGGTGTTCCGCACGCCAGTCCAGAACCTCGAAGCCGCGGCTCGCATCACGGAGTCGATTCAACCCTCTCAGTCGGAGGCTGGGAGAGGCCTTTAGCAGATCCGAGGTTTGCTCCAAACGGCCGAAGAGCAAAACGCGACTGTTTCTCAGTCGCGCAACATGATTCACAGCAGATCAGTGGCTGCAGACACCATATGGTCGGCCCACAGTCCAAGATCGCCCCCGAGGCGTGAGGAATGTGGCCCACGGCAAGACCAGCATCTGGGTCGGAATGACGAGCAACACGACCGTCGACACGGACATCATGACCGCCGTCGAGTGCCTACGCCTCCTCCGGGAACCGGATCGTACTCGCTGCACCGGCACGAGGGCAGGCGCCTGCGCGACGATGAGCGAAGGATTCCCCCAGATCCCCGGAGGCCAGGTTTCGATGCAAGGTCTATCCTTGTGCAGGGACGGGTCGACCGAAACAGGGCATTCAGAGAAGAGCAAGGTAGAGATCAACCGAGTGGCAGCCGAGCACCTGTCTCTGGACCCAAGTGTTTCTGTAGTGCTATCAAAGCCGCAGAGATCCCCCCGAACTTCAGGTTAGCGGAGGGGGTAAGCAAGTTCACCGGTGAGTCGAAACCAGACACCTGGCTAGAAGACTACCGAGTGGCTGTACAGATCGGAGGCGGCAACGACGACGTGGCCATGAAGCACCTTCCTCTGATGCTGGGCGGTTCTGCTCGGGCGTGGCTCAATCAGTTGGCCCCCGGGAGTATTTATAGTTGGAAGAGCTCGCGCGAGTGTTCATTCGGACCTTCGAAGGCACCTGCAAGCGGCCTCCTGGACTCGCAGAGCTTCAGCACTGCGCACAAAAGTCGAATGAAACTTTGAGAGATTACATCCAGCGATGGACCACCTTGCATCACACGGTGGAGAATGTGTCTGAGCACCAGGCGGTTTGCGCTTTCAAGGAAGGCGTGCGTAACCGAGAGCTGAATCTGAAGTTTGTTCGAACAGGCAATATGTCCCTATCGCGGATGATGGAGATTGCCAATCGGTACGCCAACGGTGAGGAGGCCGATCGGCTCCGCAGCGGCAAGAAACCAGTCGGACAGGATGATCAGAATTCCATTAGGAAGAACAAGCGCAAGGCCGAGCCAGCTGCTCAGGGAGAGGCTACAGTGGTCAATCAGGGAAAGGGCAAAGGAAAGCCGAAAGGTTCCCGGGCCCCCAAGAAAGGGAAGGATCAAGCTGGAGATGTTGTGCTCGACCAGCCGTGCCCCATACACACGAAGAAAGATGAAGAGGGAAACTTGGTATATCCCAAGCACACCACTCGATAGTGTCGGCTCCTGATCCAGAACTTCCAGAATGATTAGTCGACTGAGAAGGGGAAATAATCAGAAGAGTCCGAAGACAAGGAAGGGGACGGAGGATACCCCCGGATCAACTCCACTTTGGTGATCTTCGCGGACGTCGAGATCAAAAGTCGACTGAAAATCATCAATAGAGAAGTAAATATGGTTGCCCCGGCGACCCCCACATTTTTGAAATGGTCCAAGACCCCCATCACATTCGACCAGTCTGATCACCCAGCACACATTGCCACCCCCGAGCGGTAGGCACTGGTGGTCAACCCAGTGATCGAGGGCACGCGTCTGACCAGAGTCCTGATGGATGGGGGCAGTGGCTTGAACATCTTGTATGCAGCAACCCTCCGGGATATGGGCATTCCGATGTCCAAGCTGAGAGAAAGTAACATGAGATTCCACGGGGTAATCCCCGGGAAGAAAGCCGACTCATTTGGCCAGATCACACTCGACGTGGTCTTTGGTGAATCGAAGAATTATCGCAAAGAGAAGCTGACGTTCGAAGTGGTGGACTTCAACAGCGCTTATAACGCCATCCTGGGTAGGCCCGCCTACCCCAGGTTCATGGCTCGACCATGTTATGTTTACCTCAAGCTGAAGATGCCGGGACCCAACGACATTATAATCGTCACTGGGAACCGTCAGAAAGCGGAAGAGTGCTTCCAGAAAGGCTCGAAGATCGCCGACGAGCAAATGGCAGCAGTAGAGATGGAGGAGTACCAAAAGAGTGTGGATCCGAGTGATCTGCTGAGGGCGAAGAAGCCGGTTTTCGAGTCAGCCTTCCAGTCGGTCGGGGACACAAAACTCGTGCACATCCACCCCACCGACCCCAACGCAGCACCGACCCACATTTCCACTACACTCGATAGCAAATAGGAAGAAGCGCTCGTCCAGTTCCTCCGTGAGAACTGGGACATCTTCGCATGAAAACCCTCAGACATGTCGGGTGTACCCAGGGGACTGGCTGAGCACCATTTGCGAGTCGACCCGAAGGTAAAACTTGTGAAGGAACATCTCCGTCGGTCCGCTGCGGAGAAGCGAAAGGCAATTGGCGAGGAAGTGGCTCGGCTCCTGGCAGCTGAGTTTATCCGCGAGATTTACCACTCCGAGTGGCTCGCCAATGTCGTCATGGTCCCCAAGAAGGACAAGTCTCTCCGCATGTGCATCGATTTCAAGCACATCAATCAGGCCTGCCCGAAGGATCATTTTCCTCTTCCACGCATCGATCAGATAGTCGACTCGACTGCGGGATGTGAACGTTTGTCCTTTCTGGATGCGTATTCCGGGTACCACCAGATCCGTCTGTTCGGACCCGACGAGATCAAGACAACTTTCATCACCCCCTTCGGGTGTTTCTGTTATGTCACCATGCCTTTCGGTCTCAAAAATGCCGGCTCTACCTTCATGCGCATGATCCAGAAGTGCTTAATAAAGCAAATCAGTCGGAACATCGAGGCATACATGGATGACATTGTGGTCAAGTCACAGAAAGGTTCTGACCTACTGACCGACCTCGCTGAGACATTCGCAAACCTAAGAAGCTATGATATCAAGATCAATCCATCAAAGTGTACATTTGGAGTTCCTGGCGGCAAGTTGCTCGGTTTTCTCGTTTCCGAACGGGGAATCGACGCCAACCTAGAGAAGGTTAGCACCATCCTCCGAATGAAACACCCCGAGCGTATACGTGACGTCCAGAAGCTTACTGGTTGCTTGGCCGCATTGAGTCGACTCATTTCTCGTCTTGGTGAGAAGGCACTGCCCCTCTACCGACTCATGAAGAAATCCGACAAGTTCGAGTGGAATTCTGAAGCCGAAGCGGCGTTTGAAGAGCTCAAAGCCCTGCTGTCGACCCAGCCGGTGCTCGCTGCCCCAGTCAGCGGAGAGCCTCTTCTGCTGTATATTGCAGCCACCGGACAAGTTGTCAGTACTGTACTCACGGTCGAGCAGGAAGAAGAGGGCAAGGCATACAAGGTCCAACGCCCGGTCTATTACATATCCGAAGTTTTGACTCCCTCCAAGCAAAGGTATCCACATTACCAAAAGCTTGTGTACGGGATTTACTTGACTGCAAAAAAGGTTGCCCATTACTTTTCGGACCATACAATCTCAGTCGTCAGTGACGCCCCGCTGTCAGAGATCCTGAACAACCGAGACGCAATCGGTCGAGTGGCAAAATGGGCGATTGAACTTCTTCCGTTAGATATCAAGTTTGAAGCGAAGAAAGCCATCAAGTCTCAGGCTATAGCTGATTTTCTGGCCGAGTGGATAGAACAAGAGCTGCCGACTCAAGTTCAGTCGGACCACTGGACTATGTTCTTCGATGGATCCAAGATGCTGAACGGATCCGGCACACGCGTGGTCCTGGTTTCCCCCAGGGGCGACAAGCTCAGTTACGTCCTTCAGATCCACTTTGACTCATTGAACAATGAAGCCGAGTACGAAGCACTTTTGTACGGATTGCGCATGGCCATCTCACTCGGCGTCTGTCGCTTGATGGTTTATGGCGACTCTGACTTAGTGGTGAACCAAGTGATGAAGGAATGGGACGTCAGGAGCCCGACAATGACCAGTTATTGTAGTGCAGTGCAGAAGCTTGAAAAGAAGTTTGAAGGCTTAGAGCTCCATCATGTGGCCAGAGCCAAGAATCAGCTGGCCGATGACCTCACAAAAATTGGGTCGACTCGGAGGCCTATACCCAAGAATGTGTTCCTGGTGCATCTGCACACCCCTTCTGTCAAAGAAGACCCCTTCACGGAAGAGCCCCCACAGCCAGTCAGCGCGTCAGATCCGACTGAAGTCGAAGTACCTGCTGTGGTCGACCTGATCATGGAGGTCCTAGTGATTACGCCAGACTGGACTGTGCCATATATATCGTATCTGCTCAGGCAAGAACTCCCGGAAGATGAGGAGGAAGCACGCCAGATCGTCCGCCGATCCAAGGCGTTCACTGTCATTCAGGGTCAGCTCTATAGAGAAAGCGTCACTGGAACCGCTCAGCGCTGCATCGCTCCAGAGGAAGGTCGACTGATCCTGGATGAAATTCACTCGGGAACTTGTGGCCACCACGCCTCCTCTCGGACTATAGTGGCCAAAGCATACCGAGCCGGGTTCTACTGGCCCCGCGCCAACGAGATGGCCAAGGATATTGTGGACAAGTGCGCAGGTTGCCAGTTCTACTCCAACATGTCCCACAAGCCGGCGTCCGCCTTGAAGACCATTCCGCTAGTCTGGCCCTTTGTTGTTTGGGGCTTGGACATGGCCGGCCCCTTCAGGACAGGCAGAAGCTGATTCACCCACCTACTCGTGGCAGTCGACAAGTTCACCAAATGGATTGAGGCCAAGCCCATCAAGAACCTCGAGTCGAGCACCGCCATGAGCTTCATCAGGGAATTGATATTCAGATATGGAGTCCCCCATAGCATCATCACAGACAACGGATCCAACTTTGACTCGGATGAATTCAGAGCTTTCTGTGCTTCTCAAGGAACACGGGTCGACTACGCCTCCGTGGTGCATCCGCAGTCAAATGGACAGGCAGAAAGAGCAAATGGTTTGATTCTCCAAGGCCTAAAGCCGCGGCTCATGCGTGATCTTAAGCATGCCGCTGGGGCTTGGGTAACTGAGCTACCATCTGTCTTATGGGGTCTGAGGACAACTCCAAACCGGTCAACTGGCCGTACCCCTTTCTTCATGGTCTATGGAGCCGAAGCTGTGTTGCCGAGCGACTTATTGCACAACGCCCCCAGAGTGGAACTCTTCTCCGAAGCCGAGGCAGAGCAGGCTCGTCAGGATGCAGTCGACCTTTTGGAAAAGGAAAGAGAGATGGCCTTGATCCGGTCGACCATCTATCAACAGGACCTGCGTCGATTCCATGCTCGCAACGTCCGAAGCCAAGCATGCCAGGAAGGAGACCTGGTCCTTCGAGTGCATCAGAAACGTCCACACAAGCTCGCCCCGGCCTGGGAAGGTCCATTCATCATCACCAAGGTACTGCACAACGGAGCATACCACCTCTACAATGTCGCCAAGAAGAAAGACGAACCTCGTTCGTGGAACGCGGACCTGCTCCGCCGCTTCTACAATTGAGACACTCGACAGTCGAGTTGTAATAAAGATTTCCCAATTTGTTTCAAAGACAAGTTTGCAGTGGTCCTCTAATGATTGATGCTTTCTAAAAACGCTGGTCTTCAAAATCCCCCAGTGGGTGCTTAGCTGCGAACCCGATTCGCCTAAGTCTCAAACGCTCACTCCGAGTGAAGAGTAACCCTCTCACTCGAGGGCTTAGCTGCGGTCCTCCGAGCTGCGTCATAAGTATAATGTGGCGCTGTCTTCCGAGCTCCGCCACAAATACAACGTAGCTTGGAATCGTCTAAGTTACAAACATCCACTCCGAGTGAAGAGCAACCCTCTCACTCGGGGGCTTAGCTGCGACCCCGTGACTCGCCTAAGTTTCAAACGCTCACTCCGAGTGAAGAGCAACCCTCTCACTCGGGGGCTTAGCTGCGACCATGTGACTCGCCCAATTTTCAAACGCTCACTCAGAGTGAAGAGCAACCCTCTCACTCGGGGG
>LR738715.1:467107889-467174396 GCA_902687465.1 Secale cereale | reverse complement strand
GTCGTAAGTATAATGTGGCTCTGTCTTCCGAGCTCCGCCACAAATACAACGTAGCTTGGAATCGCCTAAGTTTCAAACATCCACTCCGAGTGAAGAGCAACCCTTTCACTCGGGGGCTTAGCTGCGGTCCTCCAAGCTACGTCGTAAGTATAACGTGGCTCTGCCTTCCGAGCTCCGCCACAAATACAACGTAGCTTGGAATCGCCTAAGCTACAAACATCCACTCCGAGTGAAAAGCTACCCTCTCACTCGGGGGCTTAGCTGCGACCCCGTGACTCGCCTAAGTTTCAAACACTCACTCCGAGTGAAGAGCAACCCTCTCACTCGGGGGCTTAGCTGCGGACGTCGACTCGAACATTCAAGCGATCAAAAAAGAGCCGCAAGCCAAAAGGTCGAATCCAGATAAAAGTCCCGCAAGATTCGGGCAAGAGTACCTGGGCCACAGGCCCACCAGAGTTTAACAGTTACAAGACTACTCGGCATTCCGAGGGAAATTGAATTAAAGTGTAAAAGTTAGCTCATTCCTCACGTGGAGGCGGACTCACGGGCGCAACGAATTGGTCTAGGTCGATCCCATCAGCAATAGGAGTGGCGGGTCAAGAAAGTCTCCATGAACGACTGGAACTGAAGCTCCTTCGTATTGGCAACCTTGAGCGCCGCGAGCCTCCTCTCCTTCACTTCCTTGCAGTGCACGCGGACCAGAGACAGCGCCACTTCGGCTCCACCCCGGGCGGACTTCTTCTTCCACTCTTGCACTTGGTTGGGGATCTCGTTGAGTCGAGTCATCAGAGACTCGAGGTCGTTCTCCTGCACGACTCCCCTCCAGAGCGCGGTGTCGATCAGGGCCATCACCGCTTTCAGCCGTCCCAGATAGTCTGTGGCCGTAGTAAGGCGGGACTCCAGCCTCAAGATGTTCATGGCAACCTCATCCTTCACGATGGAATTGGCTGGGTCCAGGCCAGGCTCGACCCGCCGAGTCTCTTCTTCGAAGTTGCGACAGAATTCTGCACCGGAAAATAGCGAGTCGAGTCAGCAAGCAAAACATGGGTCGATCAATCCAGCTTAACCCGAGCAAAAAGAGACATATGTTCGAGCACAAGGTACCACTTCTTGGTAAGGTCACCCAGATAGGCCTCAAGATCAATTATCTTCTGGAAAAGGGGCTCATACTTATCGTTCAAGACAGACTTGGAATTCTGCAGTCGAGTCACCTCTTGATTGGCTGCGTCGAGTGAGCCTCTCAACCTAATAATCTACGCCTCGAGCGCACCTACAGAGGCCAGCTTCTGCACCGCCAGTTCTGCCTTCTCTTGAGCCGCCTGCTGCGCCGCCGCCAGGTCGAGATCTTTCTGCTCCAAGGCTGCTTTCATTTGACCTACCAAAGACGTCACTGGATAGATGAACATGAGGAAACACAAGGCACAATTATCAAAAGTCAGTCGACAAATGGTTAGCGTTAGTTACCGGCCGCGTCATCCTGCGTCTTCTTCAGATGGCCCCGAGCCAGCTGCAGGTCGAGATTGAGCTGGATTTGCTTCTTCTAAAGGTTTGCAAATTTGGCCCCAAACTCGCAAGATTTCTACATCAACACAACAAAACAAGATTCTAAGACTACAGTCGAGTCAAACACTCAACTGCAGTCTCGGGGACTACACCCAGTGGGTGCACTGAGCGTGCCCCCACTGGTTTTCACTCGGCCAAGATCAGTCTGGCTCGAGCTCAAAAAAAACAACAAGGAAGAAAAGTTCTATCGTCAGACCATGGCCGACCGCCAGCAGTCGACCACGGTCTCGGGGACTACACCCAGTGGGTGCACTGAGCGTGCCCCCACCGGTTCTCACTCGACCAAGATCGGTCTCGCTCGAGTTCAAGGGAAGTTGAAAGCAAACACATAAATACCCTCACCCAGTGGGTGTGACATCATCTTACGAACAAACCAGCAGATTCTCTCAAAGCCAAAGAAAATTCCAGCGCAGTAAACCTACCAGTGGAGAAAACAAACCTGGATGTTGGCCCGAAGAGCAGAACTAGCGTCGTAAACAGCCATGCTGGCCTCGTATGCCGCCTTCGTCTTCTCCATCATCAACCCCGCCTGGCGAACGGCTTCTTGAGCCGCTCCCATAGGATCTTCGGGGAGGCGGTAGGAGGAGAAGAGAACGGACGACGGAGCAGGCGCCGGATCGACGGCTAGACCGGGCGCTGGGTCGACGGCTGGAGCGGGCGCTGGGTCGATGACTGGAGCAGGCGCTGGGTCGACAACTGGAAAAGCACCGGGTCGACGGCCCCTCCAGTTGACAAAGAGGGACGTACGATCGACACGGGGTCGGCAAAGGAGACCGTGGCTCGGGACGCGTCTTCCTGTTGCTGGGCCTCCGAGCCAGAAGGCGCCTTCCGGCCCTTCTTCCCTATGCGTCGTCGATCTCCGCCCAAGCGCTCCTCATCAACATCATCATCGTCATCTGGGAGCTCTATGACGTGGCGCGACACTTCAAGACAAACAATAGCGAAGTTCAGTCGACTGTCACCCCTAACCGACGAAAAAACAAGACACGATCTATAACCTGCACCTGCGCGGGATGTCGCGGCATCTGCGGTCTCCTCGTGGTCCCGGACCTTGTCAATGTCCATTGAGGTCGTGGAAGCAGCAGCACTGAAGAAACCCCTCGAAGATGTGTCGACGGAAGACACGGTCGACCTCCAAAAGACAGAAAGAAACAAAACCGAATGATACTTACGTGGAGGCGATGGGAACATCCACCTTAATCCTGGGCAGGGCCTTCCGGGGCTTGGTGGTGGTAACCTTGGGGTGCTTGGGCACCTTCTCAGAGGGGTCAGGAGTAGCCGTGTGAGCGCGCTTGGGCGTTTGGGAGCCTGAGGGTCCTGTCCGAGGGCGCGCAACCCCTGGGTCATGCTTCCCCTTGGACCGCCTCTCATCACGGGAAGGTGACTCGACTTCCTCCCCGCTGCTGTAGTCCTCACTCTCCTCCTCGGTCTCCTCCTCTAAATTCCACTCGGTGGCGTCGCCCACGCCCTCCTCGCCCTCCTGGACCAAATCCCCGTTGGGCAGAGAGTACATCTCAGTATAGAAATGCAAAAAGGGAAGATTGACCAAATATCAGTCGGATCCGTCAAGACAAATTACAAGCCAACGACAGAAACATCACTCGGGAGCCGAAGACGAACCTTATTGGGCAGATGGTCAGCGTCGAATGGGAGGACCCTCCCAGACCCCCTAGGTTGTCTTTGTTCCCCGTGATGCACTTCAGGCACTGCGCCACGTACTTCACATCAGCCGCCTCCGGGTGGACTCGCGATGAGTCGTCGGTGCCGGAGTACAACCACATCGGGTGGTCCCGAGCCTGGAGCGGCTGGATCCTCTGCATGAGGTACACCTCAAACAGATCCATCCCTGTGACACCCTCGCGGACCAACTGAACAACCCGCTCCACCAACATGTTCACTTGGGCCCTCTCGGCCTTACCCACTATCACTGAAGGAGGTTGGCTGGCTCGACCAAGAGAGAAAGGGGGAAGACCAGTCGACTGACCCGGGGTCGGACTGTCCTTATAGTAGAACCAAGTCCACTGCCAGCCCCGAATCGACTCTGAAAAGATTATGGGGGGAAAGGAGCTCCTATTCCTAAGCTGGATTCCAAGCCCGCCGCACGCCTGGAGGACGTGCGTCTTATCGTTGCTCGGATTCGCCTTCTTGACGGTTTGCGAGCGGCAGGTAAGATATGCTTGAACAAGCCCCAGTGCGGCCGGCAACCAAGGAAGTTCTCACACATGGAAACGAACGCGGAAAGGAAAGCGATGGAATTGGACGTGAAGTGATGCAGCTGGGCGCCGAAGAAAATGAAGAAAGCACGAAAGAAGGGATGCAGAGGCATGGAGACACCTCGGTCGACGTTGGTCACGAGGAGGACGCACTCGCCCTCCCGCAGCCGAGGCTCGAGTTCGCCCTCTGGCACCCACCAGGAGCCGCGGGCAATCAATCCCTCCTCCTCCAGCTCCTCCAGATCCTCCGCCGCGACGGTTGACCGGATCCAATCCCCCTGGATCCAACCAGGAGGGAGCCCAGACCTCGACGATGATCCGCTCCGACCGGACCGCCTCCCCTTCCCCTTCGCCGCCTTCTTCGAACGCTCCATCGCCGTGGTCTTGTCCTTGCCCATGGCACGCGCGCTGGCGGTTGCTGTGGAGAAAGGCAAGAAGGAGCAGAGGCACGACAAAGAGGCGGAGGCGGAAGAAGAAGGATTGGGCGCACAGTGCTCCCACTTCGGGCTCGGCGCACACTTATAGTGCCCCGATCGAGTGGCTGACCGGTGGCCCCGAGCGATCTTATCAAATCCCGCAACAGGTGCAGATGCGATACGTGGCAAAAAGGTGGCGCGAGGATCGAGGTATCTCAAGCACATCCGTGCGGTTGCTGCGGCAGGTCCTGTCCCGCGCGCTTACCCAAATTTCGAAACCCCATGGAATCCGGCGACCAAAGAGCAACCAACCCCGCCGAAAACTGCGCACGCCAACGGCACCCGACACCTAGCGCAAAGTTCAGTCGACGAAAGAAGCAACCAACACACTTGACGGTTCCCGAATCGATCAAGGCGACCAAGAGAAGACTGAGGAGGACAGCCTGGTCCGCGAGCTCAGAAGTAGACTACCCCAGGGGCGTCGAGCCAGAACCGGAGCTTTCCTCAGCACTCTCTCTCTTGCTCAAGCCTCAATTCATTTGGGGGCTACTAACGAGGTTACAGACCTAGGGTAGGGTCACAGGCCCCACCCAAGTACCCCACCCAAGGTCACTACCCTAGAAGATCAAAAGACAAAACTTATGATGACAAAGACAGTCGACTGAGACGGCCCAAGAGGACATCCCACTCGACTGGACATCACCTACAAGACAACTCAACTCCACTCGACCAATCCAAGGCACTCGACCCCCGAAGGTCAAGGATCCCTTAGGACAATAATGGTCTGGTATTTACTCGCCGTAGTAAATGCCTTAATTACCCTTTACTGTAGGCATTATCAGTAACGCCTGCCTTAATGTACATTCAACCCTTGGTAACGTGGAGCATGGCTGGGGTCCTGGCGCACTATATAAGCCACCCCCTCCTCCGGTACAAGGGTTCGCATCTTTGTAACTCACATATACACATACCAATCGACCGCCTCCGGGCACCGAGACGTAGGGCTGTTACTTCCTCCGAGAAGGTCCTGAACTCGTAAACACCTTGTGTACAACTCCACCATAGCTAGGGCCTTGCCTCCCCATTCGTACCCCCTACTCTTACTGTCAGACTTAGAACCATGACACGCGCCACAGCGCCTCCCCTGTGCTCCTTTGGCCCGCTCCTTCCCCATGAGATCACCCACAGTGCACCCTCTCGTCGCCTGCCTCCGAGCTTGCGGGCGAAGGCACGCGTCCGCGGTGCCGAACACGCGTCCGCGGCGACGCCAGCGGGACTTCCCCTCCCCTCGGCTATATAAGCATCCTTGAGCCTCTCCGAGCTCACCATTCGCCTCCACAACTTCTCAGTACCCTGCCCCCGCTTCTCTCCCGAGCTCGAGGAGCTCTCGTTCCCTCCCTCTGCCGCCATGGCCGCCGCCTCGGCCTTCTTAAATTGGTGGCAACCGCGCCCTCCCTCGTCGTTCTACCACCACCAGCAGACCGCCACTACTCCGAGGACCATCCGCAAGACCTCTCCCCTTCGCCGGAGCCACTCTAGCCGCGATGCCCAGACCCACCCGAGACCATCTCCGCCGGTGTCCTTGGCCTCGTCGCTCCGGTCCTCCTCGCCGTTCGTGCTCTGTGGGGAAGGATGCAGCTTGGCCTCCCGAGCACGCCGGTAGGCCGCACGGCCCGAACGGTGGCCGGAGCCGCCGGGCGGGCGCCGGAGCTGCGTGCTCCCCTCTGCTCTGTCAGGCAAGCGAGCGGAGGAAGGAGACGACTCCGCCCCAGCTGGCCAGTGGGCCCTGGCCCCACCAGTCAGCCACCGAAGCCGGCCCCGCGTTGACCCCGCTTGGCCAGTGTGGATAAGTGCTGGGCCTAGCCCCCAAGTGCCCCGCACGTCAGTGAGCCAGCCACGGCCCCGCGCTTGCCAGCGTGGATAAGTGGAGACGTATTCCACAGAATACGTTTTCCTTTCCCGAAAGCGCCTTCCTCTTCCAATTCTGCCCGAAATACATTCTCACTTTAGAGAAAGCATATTTCCTCAAGTGCACGTTCTGTTTCTCTGTCCATGGCCTGTTTGTGATGATCTTATTTACAAATGAGTCCCTAGCAGAAAAACAACTATATCTTTTTACCCACAACTCCAAATGAGGTGAATCCAAAGCCCATCTCTTCGTCTCGTCGAGCCCGTTCTGTTGGCCTCATTTTCATTATGTTTCAACATTCTAAAAATAGCCATTTTGCCCTTGCCGTTAAACAGCCCCCTCTGGGAGAGAACATTTTCCGGCGAACCTTTCCGCGAGTTTCTCGCACTTTGTATTGGTGATTTCTTCCACCCCAGGCAAGCCACACCCTCCATTTGCATGATTGCAATGCAGTTACATGGTTCTTTATTTGAACTTACTTAAAATATTGCATTATCTATGTATGATCTTGTTCATGGCATTTCTCGGAGTTGTATTTTGATCTTGTTGTTGCCATGATTATACTTGGAGTTCTAGGATTTATATTTTGATGATTATGTGGATGTCATGCTGCCTTTGAATTATTAGTGGCTATTTTCATGCTAGTATCTGGTATTATTTTTGGAGGATTGTTTGGAAATCATGTTGCCTTTGGATTCTTAGTGGCTACCTTCATGCTAGTATCTGTTATTAATTTTGGAGTATTTGCTTTGGATGTCATGCTGCCTTTGGATTGTTAGTGGCTAGTATTAATTTTCATCGTGATGCTAGTGGATATTATGTTTTGGGATATGATGATGGAGATGATGCTTGCATGTGAATCATAGTTGGATAGATAGTTCTTGATATTTATGTAGTAGTGTTATCTTTCTTGGATTCTTCATGATAAAGATGTTATGCCATCCTTGGAGTATTTTATTATGATTAACCTTCGGATTATTTGTTGGGTATTGCTAGTTTGATAATTGATATCGGAGTATCTGTATCATAGTTAAATTTTTTTGAGATAAATTCCGTCATTAAGTTGGTCAGGTGCCATCAAACCGGGCTTACCCCAGTGCAACCACATTTGCCTTTATGGGAAGGCCCTAATGCGATGCTATTGTTATGCCTCTCGTCGGCGCCACCAACTAGGGAAGGTTATGGGCACGCGCTACCCTGATCAGGTAGATAGTCCTAACCTTGTGTGCCCGTAGTTGGATAATAAGCGCTTTTGTCCCCGTTTGGGACTTTTATTTGTTTTGGCCACGACGGTGGTCGTTGGTGTCTTTGGTAGACACGGGGCCACCCTGGACTAAGCCCTAGTGAGGAATGAGTCGGAGTGGCCAGGAGAGTGTCAGGACGGTAGATCGGTTTTGTCGGAACGCCGTTGGTAGAATGGGAGAACGAGGCCATGGGTTCCGTGGTGTGGGTACAGTGCACTACCTCTACAGAGGTATTTGTGTAATCTATCGATAGCCGCGTCCTCGGTCATGGGCATGGGTTCGTACTAGGTCACACCTTTTCGATCAACACTCAAATGAGGGAATAACGAAATGAATTATAAGTGATATATATATATATATATATATATATATATATATATATATATATATATTGATATTTTGAGCAGTGCAGGATATTGATGATGATGTAGACCAAGTGTTGGTCATGATAGTGATCGCTTGAAAGATCACGTTTGGTTTTGATCACGAGGTGATCAAGATGATTTATTACTTGGCCGGTTAGCCAAGAGAGATATGGTTATGTAAATCTGAGATAGTGATTTATTAGTATTGTATCAGTTTCATACCATGCTTAGTAGTTGCTTCATCATGATAGTTGTTAATTAATTAACCTGTTAATGCTATGTTATTGTTTTGGTTGATGCTTTTGGTTGGTGTGAGCTTGCAAGTACATTCAATGTACTGACCTGGCGTGTCATGCCAGATTGCAGGTGATGCCATGATTGCTTCATTGCTTGTCGAGGTTGCCGTGCGTGCGAGCTAGTCCGTGTCCCAGCCAGAGTCCTTGCGGAGTGGAGTTCACCACCTTCGTCGTTATTCCGTTGCTAGAAGTATTCCGCTGCTACGAGTTGTTCCGCTGCTAGCATAGAGCAAGTGTAGTATCGCCGGCGTAGTGTCTCCGTGCTGATGTGCTTCTTTGTAACATCAGACACTTGTATTATTATTCTTGTAATAGGAGCTGATTTGTTCTATGTCAAGCTGTGCCGTTTTCCAGAGACTTCTCCTCGATCTCTGGGCTGGAAAACGGGGCGTTCCGGTTTTCTGAGCCGGGGTGCCACAGTTCATATCCCTGTTGAGGTAACTTAGTGTTTTAGGAAAATTCTTCGGTCTCATGCTAATTGGAAGAGGTTGTTAATAAGACTTGATCAACCTTATTAATTAATCATTTTCGAGAGGTACGTAGTCGAGGAATCTAGTAAGCACAACCCTCTATCCCTACCTTTTGTTCACTGTTTTGTTTAGTTTAATGAAAATAAAAAATGCCAAGTTTTGTCTGTTTACTGTTTTCCTGTACAATAAAAAATAGCTCAAAAATAAAAGTGCTCAGAATACCCTGAGAATTTAACATGACTTTTTATGAATATTTTAGAATTCTTAGTGCAAATAACATCAGAGGAGGTGCACAAGGTGGGCACAACCCACCTGGGTGCGCCAGCAGCCCTAGGTGCGCCCTGATGGGTTGTGGTCCCCACATGGGCCCCTCACTTATCTCTTTATTCCACTTCGTCCTCTACATCCAAAAAAAATCAACATTGCTCTCTCTCTCTCTCTCTCTCTCTCTCTCTCTCTCTCTCTCTCTCTCTCTCTCTCTCTCTCTCTCTCTCTCTCGTGTTCTTGTTCTCAAACCCGCGGATTTCAATCTCTTTGCTCGAAGCTCCGTTTCCAAAACTATGTTGGGGGATTGCTACTTGGTATGTGACTGCCCCATTGCTCCAATTAGTTTTTTGCTTTAGTGGTTTATATTTCGAATAATTACCTTCTCTTGGTACTGTTGTAGATGGGCCTGCATGTTGAATTATTAGAGTTCTAAGTAGTTTGAATGCTCAAAATGGCCTCTATGCATGTCTATGTGTACTTGCTATCATTCTTGTGAAGTTTTGTTGATAAATTTTTTATGGACCAAAAAATTCAGAAATTGTGCGCAAATAATGTACTTATTGGGAAGGATTTTTTCGAGGAGGAGGTCCTCAGAAGCATCATTTAGTAGTGGCTCGATACGTCGGTCTTATGTTCAACCAAGCCCAAGCTCAATCCGAGAGGCCACTATTAAATCCTGCTTATGGCCATGTAATGAGTTCATGCTGAGCGCAAGTATTAAGGAAGAATTTGAGCAATATGTTCACAATGCCGAGCTTGGTCCCTACATCAAAGATAAGTGCGACAAATAACTCATCCTCACCGAACCATTCACCAAAGAGTTTAAATTTCATCCTCATGAGTCTAGGGTTTCATTTAAGCTTTATGATTGTCCATTCACCATGCCTCTAGAGACATTTTCTAATATGTACAAAATTGCATTTTGGGGTTCGCTAGATGAACCATTGAGGTCTGAGTATGAGTTATTTCTGACTAGTCTTTGTTATGGAGAGGATAGTAGTGTGATGCAAGGTAGAATAAAAAGCATTCACTTTCCATATGGAAAATGTATCGTAGTGTCGTGGGAAACTACGACAACCTATGGGACCAGGAGGCCCCTTGCTAGCTCGGCAGGGGGACGTCGCGTTGCACAGAGAGTAGACGAGCGTGGGACAGCATGGCAGAGATCATGCGAGCAGTTTTACCCAGGTTCAGGCCGCCATTGTGGCGTAAGACCCTACTCCTGCTTTGGTGTATTGATGGTGGAAATGAGGCGGTGGAGCGTAGTACACTTTCCTGGCAAGGGTTGCCTCAGGGCGGCAGTGACTACGCACGTATGGGGGTATGAGTTCTCCAATCTTCTAACCATGTGTAGAGTTGCCATGGGCCTCCTTTTATAGATTAAGGGGTTACCACAATGACAAAGTAGCCTTGCTCTGAATAGTTGACGTGCTCTCAAACTTCAAACCAAAGCTGGATAACTCCAAAGCCCACTCCACTATTCGGCCGGTAGCTTTAGGGTTTCGGAGTATCCTTTGCAACGGGAACGAGTGACAACCATAATCTCATGGACTTGGAAGTAGTGGCGCTGTTTCCTTGAGGCCATGATGAGACCAAAGATCAACTTTTGCACACTAGAGTACCTCGATCTAGCCCCCTGTAACAGGGAGCTGACAAAGTACACCGGGCGTTGCACCACTTTCTTCCTTGCGCGTCCTTGGGGTTTCTCTCACAGTCATGCTCACTGCTGTCCTGATCCTTATCTCACTCTGCCGCCCTCTGCCCACTCTCTACCTCATCCACTTCTCGCTGTACTACCAAGGCTGCATTGACCACTTGGTTGGTTGCCGCTAAGTACAGTAGCAACGGTCCCTGGGGTTTGGGAGCGACCAAGGTAGCCACAGAGGACAAATAGGCCTTCAACTCTTGCAAAGCTACATCTTCTTCTGGAGTCCACTTCATGGGCCCTGCCTTTTTCAAAATTTTGAACAACGACAAGGCGTGCTCGGAAGACATGGAGATGAATCTGCTTAGGGCGGCAACGCATCCTGTTAGACGCCTCACATCCTTAACTGTCCTCGGCGCTTGGATCTGCTCGATAGCCTTGATCTTGTCTGGGTTGGCTTTGATCCTGCAAGGGATACAAAGAACCCAAGAGTTTGCAGGAGGGAACACCAAATACACACTTCTCCGGGTTAAGCTTCAAATTGATCTTGCGTAGGTTAGAAAATGTCTCCTCCAAATCTTGGATAAGGGTGGCCCTATCCTTGGTCTTGACCACAATATCATCCATATAGGCTTCTATGTTTCTGTGCGGCCATGACTCAAAACCAATCTGGACTACCCTTGCAAAAGTGTACCCGACACTCTTTAATCCGAAGGGCAAGCTGACAATGTAGTACGTACCATAAGGAGTGATGAATGATGTCTTCTCTTCATATTCCTTGGACATGAAGATTTGGTGATACCCAGAGTATGCATCCAGGAAGGAGAGCAAATCACAACCTAAGGTGGAATCCACAATCTAATCAATACACGGCTAGGGAAACGGGTCCTTCGGGCAAGCCTTGTTGAGATCTATGAAATCTATGAAAAGCCTCCACTTCCCGTTAGCCTTCCGGATTACCACTGGATTCGCCAACCATGTTGGATGCAACACTCCTCTGACCAAACCAGTTGACTCAAGTTTCTTGATCTCTTCTGCAATGAGCAGCTGCCTCTCCAAGGCCTGCTTCCAGACTTTCTGCTTGACAGGTCGGGCATATGGGCAAACAACAAGGTGGTGCTCGATTACCTCCCTGGGAACACCGGGGATATCAGATGGTTGCCAGGCAAACACATCGATATTCGCCCATAGGAAGGCAACAAGCATGCTTTCCTATTTGTCATCGAGCGTGGCGCTGATAGTGAAAGTACTATCAATGACAGCCAGCCCTGCCGAGACCTTCTTCACCCGGGGTGCAGCGACCCTAGATCTCTTCCTGTTGGAACACTCCGGCACGTTGTCAATGGGTGTCGTCCACTCGGTGGGGCACGCTTCCCGGACTCATTGCCAGAGGTCCTACAATCCTTCTTCTTTCCTTTACTTTCCTTGGCGGGAACTGCTGCTGCCGCTGCCTCTGCTGCTGTAACGCCCAAGATGCGGCTATATCTCCTACATGTCAAGGAATAACTTAGAGACATAACCGCATTCTGGTATGATCGCAAGATGGTCATCTTCACACATTCACATGTACAAAAACAAAGGTAAAATAATATAGTTGGCTTACAATCGCCCCTTCACACAATGCATAAATAAGGCATACATTCATCCAGAGTACACACATAGTCCGACTACGGACGAATCCAAATGAAAAGAAGATAACCATCCACTATGCCCGATCGGCCCTAGTAGGAACCACTACTGATCGTCGGGGAACGTCACATACATTCGCCCACGCTCTTCATCGAACTCCCATTTGAGTTCCTGGCCATCACTTGAATCATACTCGGTTGTACCAGCACCTTTGTTTGTAGAAAACCATGAGTCACGGGGACGCAGAAATCCCAATCCCGGGTATCAAAATAATCAAAGCCTTTGGGTAAAGAGAAAGTGTATAAGTGGCCTGCTGCAAGCACTAAGCGAAGATGAGGTGGCTAGCTTACGCAACTTCGAAGCGAGAAGAGAAGTGAAAGCCATCGGTCGTGAACTAATTCATGATCACTAAATGATCCTGTCTACTTATAAGTTATCCATAACCCAGCCATGTTCTCTTCCTGAACTCCCTCGAAAAGAGACCATCACGACTACTCACACGATAGTGTATTATGTTGAGTTATTGTGTAAAGTTATCTACAACCAGATATTAACAAACTCCAATCCGCCACATAACCGTGGGCACGGTTTTCGAAAGATCATAACCCTACTGGGGTGTCCCAACTTAGCCCATCACAAGCTATCGTGATCAACAGGGGTAAATCCTCTTATCTTAGGGACTACCCGATCAGACTTGGAATCCCGGTGTACAAGATATTTCGACAATGGTAAAACAAGTCCAGCAAGACCTCCCAAAGTGCCAACACCCCGATAGGAGCCGCGCGTATCTCATCTCAGGCCACGATCGGATAGGTCAGCCTACGGGTAATACCAGATAACTCGGGTTTCCCCGAGGCGGCCCCGTAGTCCGCCCGGTTTGGACCAACACTCATGAGGAGCACTGGCCCGGTTGTTAATTAAGAATCGATGGGGTAGCTAGTCCCTATGCAAATTTTAGTTGTTATTAGGCAGATGGTAAAACCAAAGTTGGGCCTTGCTGGAGGAGTTTTTATTCAATACGAACTATCAAGGGTGGCCCATAAACCCCAACCACGTTAGGAACGAAAAATCAAGGAAAATAACACCGGTTTATCGGTTCCTAAGGCGGCATGAGTGAAACAAATCACCGAGCAAAATGCCAAGCCTTCCACCCATTGCCAAGTATATATGTGCATTAATGTAAATAATATATTGTGCTTTTCCCAAAATATCCAATCCAACATGGAGAAAACTTCATCTTCACCTGCAACTAACAAAGCTATAAGAGGGGCTTGAGCTAAAGCGTAACTTAGCCAAACAATGGTTTGCTAGGAAGGTAGTTAGAGGTTTCATGGCAAGGTAGGGACTGACAAGCAAATAGATAGGTAGCACGAGAAATGCGATAGAACGAGACAACTAGCATGGCAACGATCGAGGTGATATCAAGGAATGGTCATCTTGCCTGGTATGTCCTCGGTGGGATCATAAACTTGCTCCTCGAACACGGTCTCGACAGGACTCTCGAACTCCGAATCATCACCAGGCTCTACCCAACACAAGAATACAAACACCGGAACAAAACCAATCACGATGCCATGCACAAGCACGTGATGCAAGACATGATGAGTATTAGGATAAACATGGTATGATGCACACACAAGTGGAACATGATTGGTGCAACAACATGGCATGGCAAAAATGAAACAAGCACACTTCAATTAAGTGGACCCCAACATGCAATAGAGAGCATATTGACATAACACCACATAAGGTTATTTAGTTGATCTTGTTAAGCACCCAACAAGTTTAAAAGTTGTTTAACATGGCGAGGAGTGCAACACAAAACAAACTACATCACAGAAGCAAATTAAATGGGGCCGGAAGAAACAAACAACAGTTCCAGAAAAGCCCCATGTGCACATTTGTATTAGGTAATGTTCTGCCTAATACACCATTTAAAAGTTATTGAACAGCAAAACAGATTGCACCAAGTTATTCTAATCATTTTTCTACCCCAAAAACATATAAATTTTATTAAATTTGGAGTTGCGGTTATTAAGTTATTAAATAAACAATTTCAACATGTTATTTAAGCAAACAAATGCAAACAACAATTTAAACATTTTAAACATGCATGAAAGATGGTTATTATGATTCTACCAAGAATTCTAAGCAATTTACATATATAAAACATTTTAATCCGATGCACCGATCTTGAGTTATTAAATGTATGATGTTTGTGGGTTGTTCTGCAAAATAACAGTTCTCTGAATAATTAACTAAAACGTCCAGAAAAAAAAAAACTATGCGGCCGAATCTGGCTGGTACAATAAGATGGAAGGAAAAAAAGGAGGGGCGCGCTGGGGATGGCCTCACCCATGGGCCAAGGCCCGGTCGGTTGCTGGCTAGGCTCAGGCCAACTGGACCTAGTGAAGAGGGGCCCGGCCCATGCGGGCGCTCGCACGTGAGCGGCGGCGGATCGAGCAGAGGAGAGGCACCGCTCTGTGCTCGACAGGAAGCAGCGGCGACAGCAGAACTTGGCGGCGGGGACGAGCGAACCAGGACGCGTAAAGGCATTCTCCGGCGAGGCAGGGGATGACCGGAGGCGGGGAGGGAGCGGCCGACAGTGACAAGCTCCGGGCGGCGGCTTGTCATTCGATTTGGAGTAGGGAAGCAGAGACGGGATGGGGTACTTGGCGTGGGGTGGCGGGATCCACCGAATGCGGCGAGGAGGCTGGAGCAGAACTGCGGTGGCAGGATCTCGACCGAAGTTCGAGCGGCGGAGCTCCTGTGAGAGTACAGAGAGAGAGGAAGATCGTGAGAGGAAGAGAGCGAAAACGAGGAGAGAAAAAGAGAGAGGCAGGGTAAACGCGGTCACGGCCTGGGGATTGGGTAGGCATCGTCTTCCTCTCCCCGTTGCAGAGGCAGGAGGTGGGCGCGGGTCGGCTTCATGTAGCGGGTGGTGGCTCCGGCGAGGCCTGGTTGACAGTGGCCAGGCGAGGTCGCGGTCGAGGCGTGAAGGTGGATCAGGCGTGGGGAAGATAGGGAGCTCGGGCTTCTTCCGCGGGTGGAGGATGGTGGATGCGTCCATCGCTGCGCGATTGGACGGGGGCGGAAAACAAGGGATGTGGTCGGAGGCTGCTGGATGGATCAGGAGGGATCCCGAGGGACATGGTGGCGGCGGCGGAATGGGAAAGATGGGACAGCTGCCTAGATTCTAGGGTTGTACCTATATTCTGGAGCATCGGTCTCGGGGCGTCACAACTGTGAACGCATCCCGGTACATCTTGTCCACGCAAATAATTGCATCCTCAAGGTGTTGTAGGCATAGTGGGATGCCGCCATGAATTTAGCCAGGGTCGGGCGTCCAAGGATCCCATTGTACGGTAGGGGGAGATCAACCACATCAAACACAATCCTCTTAGTCTGGTAGTTCAATTCTCCCCCAAACATTACCGACAATGTGATCTTTTCCTTAGGATAATTCTTGCTGGGATTAACTCCTTGAAACGTGCCAGTAACCTCTAGCTCTTCCTCTGCTATCTGAAGCTTGCTGATAACTGCCACGGAAATCAGATTTAACCTGGCCCCTCCGTCCACCAACATCCTTGTGACCTTGAGGTTGCGAATTGTTGGGGAGACCAACAACGGCAAGCATCCTACCACAGTAGTACGGCTATGATGGCCCTCCTTGTCAAAGATGATGGGCGTACGGGACAATTTGCGTGGCTTCCGGGCCTCAGGCGCTGGCTCCACGACATTGACTTCTTGTGCCCACTGCTTGAGTTGATGGTGAGTGGCGTGCAGAGATGCACCTCCGTCAATGCACAAGGCGTCGGTGGCCTTTTGAAACTCTTGTTCACTGGTTTCCTCTTCATCCCCTCCATCATTCTCATCATCATAAGCTACCTTTTATCGACCTATGGTGGGCTTTCCTTGGTTCCAAAGGGATTGGCCGGGGCGATTTACTTCACCACCTCGGCCCTTACCGCCGGCAACATTCTGACCCTTTTCCTTATCACGCTTCTCATACTCTGCTCTCTGTCTCTTGACAGGCTGCACAACCTGATGACACTCTTGAAGGTCATGGCCCTTGGTCCGATGAATCTTGCAATACGGCCCATCACCTTTCCCGGCCTTCTCGGCAGCAGCGGCTTCCCGGCAGTCAGTGCACGCGGCAGCTTCCTTAACGGGGGCCTCGACTTTGGCCTTCTTGCTGGTACTAGGCGTACCCGATCATTCGACAGTCATCACTGCCTTATCTCTCTGCTTTTTGCTGCGCTTCTTGCCCTTCTTCTGACTGGTTGATTCGTCATCATCCTCTGAATCAACATTGATTCAATATTCCCCTCCGGGCAACTTCCTTCCCTCCTCCATCCGAGCACACTTATCCACCAGCATGTAGAGCTCCCTCACAGTCTTGGGCAGCCATACGTTCATCTTAGAACGAATCCAGGGGTTACATTGGACTCGAAGGTGGCTATTACGGCCGCCAGATAGATATTTGGGATATTTCTATGAACTTTGCTGAATCTTTGTAAATACTTACGGAGGGTTTATCCTTCCTTCTGTTGAAGAAGCTACAAATCGCTGGGCCTGCCGGGTTCATGGTGGCCACCCGTGAAGGCGCCAATGAATTCATGGCACAGATTCGCACACGATGAGATGGAGTTCTCCGGCAGGTGCATCAGCCAAGACCACACAGTGGACTTTAGGGCAAAAGGAAAGTAGTTGGCGAACACCTTCTCATCTCTTCCCCCGGTAGCCTGAACAGTGATGGTGTGGATGCTCAGGAACTCTGTCGGGTTTAGCCTCCCGTCATACTTCTCAGGTATTTCTGGCTTCAATGTGCGAACGAACGGCCAACGGACTTGCCGTAGCTCACGAGTAAAGGCAAGGCAGCCAACGCTGAAAGGTAGGAACCCGCCAATACTGAGGGCGGGCTCATCGATGTCGAGGCCGTCGCACCCTTCGGCCTGGCGGAGGTCATTGCGGTGTTGGTCCACAACAACACGCACATCTCCTCTCTGCCTATCCTTCGAGCTCGATGTTGGCCTGGACGCACTCGAGGATCAGAAGAGCCATCGAGACGTCGTTGGGGTCTTGATTCTTATGCACTCGCGCTGGCTGCCATGTGATACGTCTCCAACGTATCTATAATTTATTAACTATTCATAGTGTTTTATTATCATTCTTGGATGTTTTACAATCATTTTATAGCAACTTTATGTCATTTTTTGGGACTAACCTACTGACCCAGTGCCCAATGCCAGTTGCTGTTTTTTGCTTGTTTTTTACATCTTAGGAAATCAATATCAAACCGAGTCCAAACACCGCGAAACTTTTTGGAGATTTTATGGACCAGAACACCCAGGATGGGCCAGAGGAGCACCTGGGGGGTGCCCCGAGGGGGGCACAACCCACCAGGGCGCGCCTGGCCCCCCAGGTGCCGCCAAGTGGGTTGTGCCCACCTCGGTGACCTCCCACACCCCCTCTTTACCCTGTAAATTCCAAAATATTCCGAAAACCCTCGGGGTGAACCTAAATTAGAAGTTCCGCCTACGAAAGGCTTTGTAGTCCACGAGATACAATCTAGAGCCCTTTCTGGCACTCCGTCGAAGGGGGAAATCATCACCGGTGGCCATCTTCATCATCCCGGCGGCCACCATGATGAGGAGGGAGTAGTCCACCCTCGGGGCTGAGGGTTTGTACCAGTAGCTATGTGTTTAATCTCTCTCTCTCCCTCTCTCTCTCTCTCTCTCTCGTGTTCTTGAGATGCACAATCTTGATGTATCGGAGGCTTTGTTAATATAGTCGGATCATATGGTGTTTGCCCCTCTCTCTCTTGTTGTGATGAATTGAGTTTTCCCTTTAAGATTTCTTTGGATTGAATACTTTTATGGATTTCAGAACACGTGATATATGTCTTGCAATTGAATACTCGTGGTGACAATGGGGTATCATATTGATTCACTTGATATGTGTTCTGGCACTCAACTTGCGGATTCCCGCGGTGACATTGGGGTAATCTATGTATAGGGGTTAATGCACGCTCTTGTCTTTGTTTCACCGGTAGAAGTCTTGGGGCACTCTTCGAAGTTCTTTGTGTTGGATTGCGTATTATGAATATGAATTTTCTTTGGTGTTATTTTAGTACGAGCTCTAGGATAGATTGAACGGAAGGAATACCTTTGTGTTATATTAGTACGAACTCTTCAATAGATCGAACGGAAAGAATAGCTTTGAGGTGGTTCCGTACCCTACAAACAATTTATTCTTATCTCCTT
Organism: Secale cereale; assembly: GCA_902687465.1. Lineage (NCBI taxonomy): Eukaryota > Viridiplantae > Streptophyta > Magnoliopsida > Poales > Poaceae > Secale > Secale cereale. The sequence continues at coordinate 467,156,113 of LR738715.1, read as the reverse complement.
CGCTAGATAGGAACTTTGGAGAGATTCTTCATTGCACTTTGTGGGGTGGTTATATGATCCAATTATATTAGCATTGTTGAGAGATTGCACTAGTGAAAGTACAGACCCTAGGCCTCATTTTCAAGCATTGCAATATCGTTTGTGCTCCGTTTTATCACTTGCTATGTGACGCCCGAAGACCGACGTCCCAGAAGATTCCAGATGTTCCGGGTTCTCCCGTGTGTTTTATTTTGCTTGTGTTATTTATTTTTGCATTGCATCATGTCATCATGCCATCATGTCATAGTTATTTTTTGCATCTCAACTTAAATAAATCGTGCGGACCTTCGGTCCATTTAAATCGAGGGAAGGTGACTTCTCTTTATAACATATCCTCCAAATATTATGGAGCTATTATAAATACATATTCCATTCTTCGGAATTACCCGCAACACACTTGCATATTCCCCATGCCTCTTAATTCAAGTTTCTATTTCTAAACCCTCCCTATAATTCTTTTCCTATTTATCGAGGTTCCTCCAAAGACCCCTCCAACAATTTTATTAAATTCCTGACATTTTTGTGAGCCCAGGGAATTAACCTCATGTGCTATTTTTTTTCCCTAACCTCCCTCTTCTTTCTTTCTTCTCTCTTTTATTTTCTACCAAAATCAGTAAATAAGTAAGCCCAGCAGCCTCTAGGCCACAGCCCGCGCCCTCTTGGGCCTCCCATCAGCTGCAGGCCGCAAGCCCACCAGCCAGTCTCCATCTCCCCGCAACCCTAGCCCGTCTCATCCCCCAGCGCTCGCTCCTCTCCCTCTCCTCCCGTGCGCCGCTAGGACGTCCGTTTTCCCTCTCGATCCCCCCTCGCAGACCCCGAACCCTCCTCCTGCTCGAGTCCCTCTTCTGCCTCCCTCGCTCACCTCTCCGTCCCTCTCCCCGACCGCATCGCATCCATCTGCCCTGCGCCGAGCCGCCCGTCCCCGCGCGCCCTCCAGGCAGCAGCGGCTACGCCCGCCTCTCCCTCCGGCCGGCCAGGAGCCGCGGCCCCGAGCGCCGCGCACGTGGCCTCCCGCGCGCCGTGCCTCCCTCCTCCATCGCCCTCCAGCAAAGGCTAGGCCCCGAGCGCCTTGTCTCCCGCCGCCATGGAGCCCTCGAGCCTCCCTCCGGTCCTCCCGTCCTCTGCCTCCCTCCTGCGCGCCGTCCGCCAGGAGCCAGCGCCTCCAGGAGCCCCGCTCCCTCCTCGTGGCTGCAAGCCGCGGCCTCCTCCCTCCGTCTCCGGCGTCCACGCGAGGCTCTGCCTCCCTCCGTTCCTTCCTCGCCGGCTCGAGCTACTTCTGCCATGGTCTCGTCTTCCGAGCAGCCTCCTTGTCGTGACCGTGACCGTGCCGTGCTCGTGTTTGTGCTGTGTTTTGCTATTTTCTTTTCGGCCAGGTTGTACATGTACATCTACAATGAGTTACGATGGCAGCCCGAACAAGTACCTCTACGCACGGATGTCTACCGACGTCACCAGAATCGTCAAGTACCTCGGCGACAAGTACCACTACTTCCACTACCGTCGCCGGAAGCGCCAAGTACCACGACTACTCGGAGACCCCAAGTACCCCTACTGTCGCCCCGTGTACCTCTACGGAACGTGTACGACTCCGATACGAGAACGACTACACGTGACGACGAACGCCTACTCGACGACACAAGACGACGCGGCGAGTACCTCTCCGATGAACGAGAACACCTACTTCCCTCTACGGCATGTACCACTACCGTCGCCCGGAAACGAGGAATTCAACAAGTACCACGACACGATGACGTGAACGGCTACTTCCTCTCCGAACGTGAACGCCTTCTTCCTCTACGTCTTGAACCGCCCCGAAACGCACGCTTCAAAGGTATAACGAGACGACCCCGTGGATGACCCGTGAGATGCTTGTGGTTGTATGAAATGTCTTCCTTGTGTGCTCCATGCCCTTTGTGCCGTTTCATCTTTTGTCATGCTCCTCGGTTGCCTCGTCGCCGACTCGTGGGAACCCGGTAACGGGATCGCCCCACCTTTCTTCTCGTTTGACTCGCTCACGCCATCTTTCCTTTTGCACCGGACTCTCAACGAGTTACCGGAACCGAGTTGTTGCCTTTGCATCATTTCGGATCGTTGCCGTGGCACTCTTTCTTTCCACCACGGTGACAATACTTCATATCTCTTTTAAGTCAACCTTTTAATAATTGCATAAACTTGATCATGTTATCCGCATCATGTTAACAACATTAATATGTGTGAATTGTTGTTGCTTTTATATTTACTAAACATGCTCATGGGGATTTTCCGGGAATTGTTGTTGTTATTTTCCGGCCTCATTTAAAATGTCTAGTTGTGTAGTTTTATTATGCTTCACCAATTGCCATGTTAACCAACATTTAATCTTGTCTTGTAAATAAACAAGAGTCAACTAAATAAATAACATGTGGTGTTTCGTCAATATGCAACTCGTTGCATATTGAGCTCCACTTAACTTGTAGTGTTGTTTGTGCACCTTTGCCATGCCATGGATATTAAACCGGACATGCATCATACTTGGATGTGCATCGTATGCCTTGTTTAAGCTTGTGTGTTACCGTCTTGTTTCCTTCTTTCCGGTTGCTTCTCTTGTTAGCTTCGGTTTCGTTCCGGAGTTGTGAGGATCCGCTCGACTGTTGCTCCGTCTTCTTCTTGGATCCGTTCTTCTCCCTTGTGGAATTCCAGGCAAGATGACCGAACCCGGATACCATTACTATCTTTGCCTATTGCTAGTAGTTCCGCTCTATAGTTTTGCCTCGATGCCCATGATCTTCTTGTCAGCACTCCTACTTGTAACCATTGCCATGTTTAACCAACCTACCTATGCAAACCGTTGCTTGGCTAAGTACGCTTCGCTCAGCCCTTCTTATAGCATTGCTAGTTGCAGGTGAAGATTGAAGATGCTTGCTTCATGTTGAAGTTTGGTTGGGTTATATCACACTATATAAATGCTTAAAATGAAATCATCTATATACTGGCAAGGGTGGAAGGCTAAGCCTTTTGCTTGGTGATTTGTTCCACTCATGCCGTTAGGAACCGTATAAACCGGTGTTATGTTCCTTGATTATGCGTTCCTAACACGGTTGGGGTGTATGGGACCCCCTTGATAAACCGCTAAGGGCTAAGTCTTTTCCAGCAAGTCCCAACATTTGGTACTATTTGCCTCATAATAACAACTTAAATAATTAATTAATTGCATAGGGGGTCATGTCCCCGAGGATTCCTAATTCTACATAGCAGGGGGGGCCAGTGCTGATGGTGTTGGTCCCAAACGGGGAGCCTGCGGGAACCACCACGGGGAAACTCAAGGATTGGGTCCTGTAGCATCGCCCATCCGGTCGTGTCCTGAGACTTAGATACGCGCGGCTACTATCAGGGTGTCGACACGCCGGGAGGATTTGCTGGATTAGCCTTACCTTAGTTCGGTTTAACTTGAGCATGGGATTCCGAGAATACTCGGGTCTTCCCACCTATGGAGTTGCGACTCCGTGGATCGTGGGCTCGTAATGGGTCAAGTTGGAACACCCCTGCAGGGTTATGAACTTTCGGAAGCCGTGCCCGCGGTTATGTGGCAGATGGGAGCTTGTTAATATCCGGTTGTAGATAACTTGACACAATGTTTCCAATACACTACCAGCGTGTGTACCGTGACTGTCAATTTCCGAATAGGGATTCGGGAGTTGAACACGGTGGGGTTATGTTTGACCGGCTTTAGTTAGGATCACTTCGTGATCATCTCTCGACCGAGGCACTTCTCTTCTCGCTCTCTTTTACGTAAGCTAGTGCTAGTTGCTGCTGCAGACTCTTGTTGTTCCTTCACCTCTCGTTCTTCTTCAGCCTTGTCCTCACCCAAGGCTTAAATAGTTGTGTTACCCGGGAACGGGATTGCTGAGTCCTCTGTGGCTCACAGTTACTTCACCACACCAGATGCAGGTTCAGCCGAGTTTGATGCAGGAGATGGTTCAGAGCTTCACTTGTTGCTCGATGAAGAGTTTGACCGTATGCTTGTGACGTTTCGACGATCAGTAGTGGTTTCTACTAGGATTCGATCCTGACCTGTGGCTTTATGTTGTTTTGGTATCTTTCTGTTGGATCTTCACCCGTAGTCGGGTTGTGATGTTTTGAATGATGTTTTGCTTATGTAATGTATTGTGTGAAGTGGCGAGTGTAAGCCAACTATCCTCTTTTGCAATTTAATCCCTCTTTTACATGAGTCGTGCAAAGATACCAAACTTGAGATCATTCTAGGATGGGCTTATACCTTTAAGTCGTGCCTCGACACGTAGGAGGTATAGTCCCATCCTGGGCATTACAAGTTGGTATCAGAGCCTTCTCCGACCTAGAAGCCCCCACTGATTGATCGAATCGTTGACGGTTGAGTCTAGGCACACACTAAAAATGTTTTGAGTCCTATATATATATCGGAGAGTAGGATTTCTTTTGCTCCTCATCCCCTTTCATTCTTGTGAGGACTCCTGACGACTACTCTTGCCTCTTCTACTTTCAAAAATTGCACCAATTTTTTTTAGGATCTCGCGAGTATTGTTTGGATTGTTTCGATGTCTTTGTGACGAGAACATTGTTCTCGATGCCTCCTGTCATTAGGGGTTGTGGCAGTGTCCCAGGGAGTTGAGCTCCGAGGTGTTGTCGTCACAAATCCATCGCGGCAGTACTAGAATACTTAAGACGGCCGGCATCGAAAACTCTCCTATGCGGTTAGTGGCAAGATAACCCCGACATCACCCAGTACTGGGGAGGTAGTTCGGGAGTATTGCCATAGCTTGTATAGTGGATGCGTTTCGAAGGTCCGAGGTAAACAGTTTCTGAGAAAGACTGGTTATGTGTTGAAGGATGGATACACCTGGATGTAGGTTTAGTGTTGATTGCGCGGTGCTTCCCGTGTATCCCCAACACCTGATTGCATAACTAGAAACTTTCGGAAATCTATAGGTGGGTTCATCCAGTAGTTCTAGGCATTCTTCCAAAGGATGCTCGATATGAAGTTCGGGGTTCTACATTGAGTGAAGTGGTTTTATGGACTTGTTCTGATCGGGAGTTGCATCTTAAAGGGTCCTTGGCTACGCTGATCCGGGGATTGCAAAACCCTTTTGTAACACGTTCCATGAGCTTTCAGCACGAAGATGTCGAATGAAGCTTCTATCTTGCATTTGTTACTTATCTATCCTTGTTCTTGTTTTGATTCTGGTATTCGAGTTGCTTCGATGTCAAATGTTGATTCCATACCTTTCCTAATCGGTGTTCCCATATTTCTATGGGAGTGCTAGTCCTTCTTGATCATCAAGATCTTCATGTTAATTCTTTTCAACCGGTGTGCCTTCTCTTCAAGTTATTCCATACGGACGTCGTTGAGAAATCTGACGATTTGTCTGTTTCATTCATCCCAAGTTGTCCTTGTTTTCACCACCCTCCCACCCTTCTTCTTCTTGGAGCCAGAAATTTTCAGATGAAGTATCCATTTTATTCATGTGATATTTCTTCATTCTTTTTCTTCAATGTTCTTATCCGGTGTTTTATCGTGAAAATGCTCAAGAGTTTCAAGTTCATCATTCTTAATTCTAATATTCTGCCGGTGGATGTAATTCAAGATTTCGGTGTTGATCTTATCTTTTTCCTCATTTCACAATGCTTTCTTATTCCGGTGCACCAATTAATCATTCTCCTCTTGCTATTCATATCCGGAGTGCTGAAGATTCATAATTCCATTCTTAATCCGTTCAAGCTATTTTGAGGATTGTTATCTTATTCAAGCCATTTAATTCAACCGGTGCAATATCTCAAGAAATCTTTTTCAACGGTGATTTCTTTGAGTGGGCCCTAACCCACAGGTCTTTTCCAGGATCTTACCTGACTCTTCTAATTTTTTTTTCTGGAGTATTCTTAAATTCTTTTTCAAAGTGTGACGTAAGAATGATCTCCATCAGTCACAGGCCTTCTCCAAGAGCGCTTTCAAATTCTTTCCATCGTTGGTTCAACCTTTTTAATTCTTCATTCCGGAGTGCTCAACAATTCTTCATGGCATTCTCGTCTTCACTCTCAACATTTGTAGACCGGAGAAGTGTTTCTCTTAAATCTTGGCCCGTCTTCTTGAAGATTCGTGGTTCTAGCTTCATGCCATCCTCATTATTGTTCAGATTGTGAGGAATTCTTTTATACCACCCGAAGCATTTCTTGAATTCTTTTCTTTGTGATCCTCCGAAGGCCATCATTTCAGAAGATTCTTCGTTCTCAGTTTTCAACTTCGTCCTCCAAATATTCTTCATCGATGCCTCTTCGTTCGTCTCCATATTCTTACCGGGGGTTCTTTCAAGTTTACTCTTCCGTTGTTATCGTTTTAATTCACTCGTTCTTTTCATAATCCTATCTGTGGTTCGTTCAAGATTTACCCAAGCTTGTGCTAGATCTCTCGTTAATTCCTTCCCAACGAGAATAAGTAGTATGCCAAATCCTTTGGTTGTCATCAATTTAATTGGTGAAGGATACTCACAACATAATTCTTATTATTGTTCCTTCCAAGTGTTTAATTCTTTTGTCTGGAGCTTGTTCATCTTATCATATTCTCGGTTCCAAGTTGTTCATCTTGTTTTCTGGAGCTTCAAGTTATTTCAATTATATCATTTCAAAGCTCCATCTAATTCATCGCAGGCCTTGAATCTTATTATTTTCATCTTTCACTTCTCATGCTTTCATTACCGGAGTTTTCATGGTGGTTCATCATCATTTAATTCATCCTCGAAGTTTTCATCAAGATTCTTGTTGGAGCTCAAGCATTCTTCATCATGCTTTCCAATTACAATCCTTTCCACCTTATCTTTTCAGATGGTGTTATGTCATTCTTGACAATTCCTTCATGTTTCATGATTCACGAGTTTTCAAGAATGAGATATTTAAACCCATCATTTTCTTTGTTCAGGAGATCTTTCCAACCATTCAATTTATTTGTTGGAGTAATCTTGGGTTGTATTTCACCTAAAAGCTTTCCCTAAGGATTGTTGCTAATTATGGTGCTTATAAATGACCCAAGTTCTTCATTTATCATTCCGATGAAATAAGTTTTTTCATCTCCTTGTTGATCTCGATCCAAGCAATTCGTTTCTGTTAGTGGCTGGTTGTCACCTCTTAATTTTGAGATGTTTTCCATAAGCCCACATCAAGCTTATTCTTCTCGTTGTTGAAATTCCAACAACTCTATTCAACCCTTCTTCGTAAGATGCTCTTTCAAATTTAATTTTGGGAGAAGTTGTCATTTTTCTTCTCTGTTCAATTCTTTCATTGAGCTATATTCTATTCTTTCATTCCGGAGGCATTGTGATGTTGCTCTCTCCAAACCATCATCTCGTTTTTATCAAGATCATATTCTCCTTTGCTTGTCTATTTAACCGGAGTGTTGTATTCTTCATTCTAGTTCCCTCATCTTATCAAGTTTTAACTCTCTTTTAACCGGAGTGCTGTCTGAAATCTTTCTTAACCTTGTGCCATTCTTTCAATAGTTTCGGAGGTAATATGCTGTTCATTTCATCATGTATCATTACATCTCCTCAAGTTCTTGTTAATTCCTTCCATTTTCAGACGGAGTGCTGTCCAAATTCTGTCATTCTTATTCCTAGGCTATACCCTTGCAGTTTCATATTCTTTTGGTCCGTGAGCTCTTGTTTAATGTCTTTCAACCTTCAAGGTTCTCATAATGTTCCTTGTTCCTCTTTTCTAACGGAGTTTTCATCTTTGTTCATCTCCGTTGTATTCTTCTTTCATCTTGTTCAACCTCTTAAGGTTCTTTGGTTTCACTCGTTTGTCCAAGAAGCAACTTTGTTTTACCTCTTCCTCTTCCGTTTTTACCCGGTGATATCTCTAGGATCTCGGGTCGAGATCCTCTGTTAGTGTGGGAGAGTTGTGACGCCCGAAGACCGACGTAACAGAAGATTCCAGAAGATTCCAGATGTTCCGGGTTCTCCCGTGTGTTTTATTTTGCTTGTGTTATTTATTTTTGCATTGCATCATGTCATCATGCCATCATGTCATAGTTATTTTTTGCATCTCAACTTAAATAAATCGTGCGGACCTTCGGTCCATTTAAATCGAGGGAAGGTGACTTCTCTTTATAACATATCCTCCAAATATTATGGAGCTATTATAAATACATATTCCATTCTTCGGAATTACCCGCAACACACTTGCATATTCCCCATGCCTCTTAATTCAAGTTTCTATTTCTAAACCCTCCCTATAATTCTTTTCCTATTTATCGAGGTTCCTCCAAAAACCCCTCCAACAATTTTATTAAATTCCTGACATTTTTGTGAGCCCAGGGAATTAACCTCATGTGCTATTTTTTTCCCTAACCTCCCTCTTCTCTCTTTTGTTTTCTGCCAAAATCAGTAAATAAGTAAGCCCAGCAGCCTCTAGGCCACAGCCCGCGCCCTCTTGGGCCTCCCATCAGCTGCAGGCCGCAAGCCCACCAGCCAGTCTCCATCTCCCCGCAACCCTAGCCCGTCTCATCCCCCAGCGGTCGCTCCTCTCCCTCTCCTCCCGTGCGCCGCTAGGACATCCGTTTTCCCTCTCGATCCCCCCTCGCAGACCCCGAACCCTCCTCCCGCTCGAGTCCCTCTTCTGCCTCCCTCGCTCACCTCTCCGTCCCTCTCCCCGACCGCATCGCATCCATCTGCCCTGCGCCGAGCCGCCCGTCCCCGCGCGCCCTCCAGGCAGCAGCGGCTATGCCCGCCTCTCCCTCCGGCCGGCCAAGAGCCGCGGCCCCGAGCGCCGCGCGCGTGGCCTCCCGCGCGCCGTGCCTCCCTCCTCCATCGCCCTCCAGCGAAGGCCAGGCCCCGAGCGCCTTGTCTCCCGCCGCCATGGAGCCCTCGAGCCTCCCTCCGGTCCACCCGTCCTCTGCCTCCCTCCTGCGCGCCGTCCGCCAGGAGCCAGCGCCTCCAGGAGCCCCGCTCCCTCCTCGTGGCCGCAAGCCGCGGCCTCCTCCCTCCGTCTCCGGCGTCCGCGCGAGGCTCTGCCTCCCTCCGTTCCTTCCTCGCCGGCTCGACCTACTGCTGCCATGGTCTCGTCTTCCGAGCAGCCTCCTTGTCGTGACCGTGACCGTGCCGTGCTCGTGTTTGTGCTGTGTTTTGCTATTTTCTTTTCGGCCAGGTTGTACATGTACATCTACAATGAGTTACGATGGCAGCCCGAACAAGTACCTCTACGCACGGATGTCTACCGACGTCACCGGAATCGTCAAGTACCTCGGCGACAAGTACCACTACTTCCACTACCGTCGCCGGAAGCGCCAAGTACCACGACTACTCGGAGACCCCAAGTACCCCTACCGTCGCCCCGTGTACCTCTACGGAACGTGTACGACTCCGATACGAGAACGACTACACGTGACGACGAACGCCTACTCGACGACACAAGACGACGCGGCGAGTACCTCTCCGATGAACGAGAACACCTACTTCCCTCTACGGCATGTACCACTACCGTCGCCCGGAAACGAGGAATTCGCCAAGTACCACGACACGATGACGTGAACGGCTACTTCCTCTCCGAACGTGAATGCCTTCTTCCTCTACGTCTCGAACCGCCCCGAAACGCACGCTTCAAAGGTATAACGAGACGACCCCGTGGATGACCCGTGAGATGCTTGTGGTTGTATGAAATGTCTTCCTTGTGTGCTCCGTGCCCGTTGTGTCGTTTCATCTTTTGTCATGCTCCTCGGTTGCCTCGTTGCCGACTTGTGGGAACCCGGTAACGGGATCGCCCCACCTTTCTTCTCGTTTGACTCGCTCACGCCATCTTTCCTTTTGCACCGGACTCTCAACGAGTTACCGGAACCGAGTTGTTGCCTTTGCATCATTTCGGATCGTTGCCGTGGCACTCTTTCTTTCCACCACGGTGACAATACTTCATATCTCTTTTAAGTCAACCTTTTAATAATTGCATAAACTTGATCATGTCATCCGCATCATGTTAACAACATTAATATGTGTGAATTGTTGTTGCTTTTATATTTACTAAACATGCTCATGGGGATTTTCCGGGAATTGTTGTTGTTATTTTCCGGCCTCATTTAAAATGTCTAGTTGTGTAGTTTTATTATGCTTCACCAATTGCCATGTTAACCAACATTTAATCTTGTCTTGTAAATAAACAAGAGTCAACTAAATAAATAACATGTGGTGTTTCGTCAATATGCAACTCGTTGCATATTGAGCTCCACTTAACTTGTAGTGTTGTTTGTGCACCTTTGCCATGCCATGCATATTAAACCGGACATGCACCATACTTGGATGTGCATCGTATGCCTTGTTTAAGCTTGTGTGTTTACCGTGTTGTTTCTTTCTTTCCGGTTGCTTCTCTTGTTAGCTTCGGTTTCGTTCCGGAGTTGTGAGGATCCACTCGACTGTTGCTCCGTCTTCTTCTTGGATCCGTTCTTCTCCCTTGTGGAATTCCAGGCAAGATGACCGAACCCGGATACCATTACTATCTTTGCCTATTGCTAGTAGTTCCCCTCTATAGTTTTGCCTCGATGCCCATGATCTTCTTGTCAGCACTCCTACTTGTAACCATTGCCATGTTTAACCAACCTACCTATGCAAACCGTTGCTTGGCTAAGTACGCTTCGCTCAGCCCTTCTTATAGCATTGCTAGTTGCAGTTGAAGATTGAAGATGCTTGCTTCATGTTGATGTTTGGTTGGGTTATATCACACTATATAAATGCTTAAAATGAAATCATCTATATACTGGCAAGGGTGGAAGGCTAAGCCTTTTGCTTGGTGATTTGTTCCACTCATGCCGTTAGGAACCGTATAAACCGGTGTTATGTTCCTTGATTATGCGTTCCTAACACGGTTGGGGTGTATGGGACCCCCTTGATAAACCGCTAAGGGCTAAGTCTTTTCCAGCAAGTCCCAACATTTGGTACTATTTGCCTCATAATAACAACTTAAATAATTAATTAATTGCATAGGGGGTCATGTCCCCGAGGATTCTTAATTCTACATAGCAGGGGGGGCCAGTGCTGATGGTGTTGGTCCCAAACGGGGAGCCTGCGGTAAATCATTGTTTTCTTGATGCAAAAGCAGAGAAATTTTTCTACTTTCCACATAGGCAAATTTATTCTCATGAATAGTGGTGGGAGCAAACTCAACAAAATCACTATCATGAGATTTAAAATTAAAGTCACGATGACACTTTTCATGGTTATCATTATTCAATATAGCATACATGTCATCACCATAATCATCATATATAGCAACTTTGTTATTATAGTCAGTTGAAACATCCTCCAAAGTAGTGGATTCATCATTAAATAAAGTCATGACCTCTCCAAATCCACTTTTATCAATGTAATCATCATAAATAGGAGGCATGCTACCATTATAACAAATTTCCACATCAAATCTTGGGGGGATAAAAATATCATCTTCATCAAACATAGCATCCCCAAGCTTATGGTTTTGCATATCATTAGCATCATGGATATTTAAATAATTCATACTAACTACATTGCAATCATGCTCCTCATTCAAAGATTTTATGCCAAACATTTTATGGCATTATTCTTCTAACAACTGAGCACAATTTTCTTTTCCATCATTCTCACGAGAGACATTATAAAGATGAACAATATGATGCATCCTCAATTCCATATTTTTGTTTTCTTTTACAAACCAAACTGGTGATAAAACAAGAAACTAAAAGATTCGATTGCAAGATCTAAAGATATACCTTCAAGCACTCACCTCCCAGGTAATGGTGCCAGAAAAGAGCTTGATGTCTACTACACAACTTGTTCTTGTAGACTCATGTTGGGCCTTCAAGCGTAGAGTTTTGTAGGACGGTAGCAAATTTCCCTCAAGTGGATGACCTAAGGTTTATCAATCCATGGGAGGTGTAGGATGAAGATGGTCTCTCTCAAACAACCCTGCAACCAAATAATAAAAAGTCTCTTGTGTCCCCAACACACCAAATACAATGGGAAATTGTATAGGTGCACTAGTTCGGCGAAGAGATGGTGATACAAGTGCAGTATGAAGAGTAGATATTGATTTTTGTAATAGTAACAATAAAAAACAGCAAGGTAGCATGTAATGCCCAGGATGGGACTATACCTCCTACGTGTCGAGGCATGACTTAAAGGTATAAGCCCATCCTAGAATGATCTCAAGTTTGGTATCTTTGCACGACTCATGTAAAAGAGGGATTAAATTGCAAACGAGGATAGTTGGCTTACACTCGCCACTTCACACAATACATTACATAAGCAAAACATCATTCAAAACATCACAACCCGACTACGGGTGAATATCCAACAGAAAGATACCAAAACAACATAAAGCCACAGGTCAGGATCGAATCCTAGTAGAAACCACTACTGATCGTCGAAACGTCACAAGCATACGGCCAAACTCTTCATCGAGCTCCAAGTGAAGCTCTGAACCATCTCCTGCATCAAACTCGGCTGAACCTGCATCTGGTGTGGTGAAGTAACTGTGAGCCACAGAGGACTCAGCAATCCCGTTCCCGGGTAACACGACTATTTAAGCCTTGGGTGAGGACAAGGCTGAAGAAGAACGAGAGGTGAAGGAACAACAAGAGTCTGCAGCAGCAACTAGCACTAGCTTACGTAAAAGAGAGCGAGAAGAGAAGTGCCTCGGACGAGAGATGATCACGAAGTGATCCTAACTAAAGCCGGTCAAACATAACCCCACCGTGTTCAACTCCCGAATCCCTATTCGGAAATTGACAGTCACGGTACACACGCTGGTAGTGTATTGGAAACATTGTGTCAAGTTATCTACAACCGGATATTAACAAGCTCCCATCTGCCACATAACCGCGGGCACGGCTTTCGAAAGTTCATAACCCTGCAGGGGTGTTCCAACTTGATCCATTACAAGCCCACGATCCGCGGAGTCGCAACTCCATAGGTGGGAAGACCCGAGTATTCTCGGAATCCCGTGCTCAAGTTAAACCGAACTAAGGTAAGGCTAATCCAGCAAATCCTCCCGGCGTGTCGACACCCTGATAGTAGCCGCGCGTATCTAAGTCTCAGGACACGACCGGATGGGCGATGCTACAAGACCCAATCCTCGAGTTTCCCCGTGGTGTGTGATGGATATATTGTTGAATTTATTCATGATGCTACTGAAAACTATTATGAGAGAGGAACATATGCTTTTAGGTATTGCAATAATATCAAGTTTCCTCTCTATGTGTTAAAAATCTTGAAGTTTTGCTTGTTTTGCGTTCCTATGCTAGTTGATTCTTGCTCCCCAAAAGTTGTTTGCTCACAAAATCCCTATGCATAGGAGGTGGGTTATACTTAAATGTGCTAGTCATATTCTTCATGATACTCTCTTTATGTTTCAATTCTTATCTTTTATGTGAGCATCATTGAAATCATCATGCCTAGCTAAAAGGCATTAAAGAAAAGCACTTGTTGGGAGACAACCCAACTGTTCCACCTACTGTTTTTGTGTGTTAACATGATTTTGATACTCTAGTAATCATGTTTTATAGCTTTTGTTTCAATAAAGTGCCAACCAAAGCTTTAGGACCATGTTGGGTGATAGTAGATTTGATCTTGCTGAAAAACAGAATCTTTTGCGCTCACGAAAAAAATTCTCATTTTTAACAGAAGAGTGATTTTGAGTTGATTCTTTTTGCAGGAGATTGGTATACAAATTTCCTATGTTGCCCTATTTTTTCAGAAGTTGTACAGTTGAATAAGTAAGGTGGCTGTCCAGATCATCACAGATAGTTCTATTTTTTGATAGATTCTATTTTCAATGCATAGTTTGCTTGTTTTCTAGTTCTATGGCTTATATTGATCAATATAAATTGTAGAAATGTTACGCTACAGTAGGCATTGTGTGAGAACAATTATGAATCTTGTATTTGACAGTACCCAAAGTGAATGATTTGTTTTATCATACTAACCCATCTCACAAAGTTTTGTTAAGCTTTGTGCGATTGAAGTTTTGAAGTTTTGGGTGAGATATCGATATGAGGAGAATAAGGAGCGGCAATGCCCTAAGCTTGGGGATGCCCAAGGCACCCCAAGGTAATATTCAAGGAACAAGCAAGCAACTAAGCTTGGGGATGCCCCGGAAGGCATCCCCTCTTTCGTCTCCAACATTATCGGTAACCTCACTTGAATCTATATTTTTATTCATCACATGATATGAGTTCTGCTTGGAGCATCATTTTATTTTGCTTTTATTTGATTGCTGATATTTAGAATAATGTTTGGTACCTTTTATTTCAAGAAAAATGTCAAGTATAGCCTTTGCCATGCTTATTTTGCAGGTTTACATGTTGCTGTTTGAAAACAGAAAGTTTGTCGTAGTTGCAAAAATTCCCAACAAAAGTCAGAATGTGATAAAAGGTTGAAACTTTTTGCACAACAAGCTATGATAAATTTCCTACAGCATGTTAAATTTTCTAAAAAAATTGAGTTAGGGAAGTATGGATCCTCTTGCATTCTTTACAAACTATACTGTTTTGACACATTGCTATTATGTTTGCATTGTTTGCGTATGTTTGCGTGTTTAATGATTCTATTTGAAGATAGGATTATTAAATATGCAGAGGCATTTAGTATGCAATGTTGAATAATAAGTTTAGTTATTTGCTACAATAGAGAATGATAAGGTTTCTGCATTGGTTTATACTAACTTATCTCACAAGTTCTTGTTGAGTTTTGTGTGGATGAAGCTTTTGAGATTTAGGAAAATCGTGATATGAGAAGAATAAAGGAGACACAAAAGCTCAAGCTTGGGGATGCCCAAGGCACCCCAAGATAATATTTCAAGAAGTCTCAAGCATCTAAGCTTGGGGATGCCCCGATAGGCATCCCACCTTTCTTCATCAACAATTATCGGTTAGTATCGGTTGATCCTAAGTTTTTGCTTCTTCACATGGGATGTGGTATTCTTGAAATGTCATTTTATTTTTTGCTTGCGGTTTCAATAAAATACTTAGATCTGAAAGTTTTTAAATAAAATAGAGCCCCCAAATAGTATCCAGGGAGGCTAGGTAAGCGGCATTCACATCCCGTCAACGAAGCTCTTTTCTAGCACCGTTTCTCTAGTGCTTCACTTATATCTTTTAGAGCACGGTCTGCTTTAGTATTTTTGAAGAAATTCTCTCTTTCTTCACTTGGATTAATTTGAGAGACAAAAATATTATGCTCATGATCTTCATTTATATCTTTTTGGAGTAGCTTGTTATTTACTCTTATGCTTCACTTATATCCTATGAGTAAATTATTGAATAAACTGAAGTGAAAGCATACCATGCCTAGTGGTAGCTTCACATTGGGTTTAGAAAGTGAAATCTTTTGAGGCTTGACAATCACAATATTTGTCATACAAGAAATTTACGAATAATTAGTATAAGGAAGAGAACTTTCACATGCAAATACACTATCTTGGAAATCTTTTGTGATTGTGAGCCACTATCAAAATATTATATGCCAAAATTGTTGACGCTGGACAAGGAAGAAAACGTATGGTTTATGTTTGTTCATATTCACATAGAAGTTATATTGTCATAGATCCTTCAACATGTGGTGCTTGCCCCCTATCTTTACTAGCCAAAAATTCGGCACCAAGTAGAGATACTACTTGTGCATCCAAAAACCCTTAAACCGAAATTTTATCTCCAAGAGTCCTCCATACCTACCTAAGGATTGAGCAAGATCCTTCAAGTAAGTTGTCATCAATGAAAAAAGGCAATAAAATTGCTTCTAAAAGTGTTAGATCATTTAGTGTAAGGGAAAAGTGAGGGTTGTACGAACTTGTGATGGCAAGGTAATAAAAGCGACAGACTGCATAATAAAGGTTGCTATCATAAGGGGCAAATAACGTGATGTTCCTTTGCATTAAGGGGTTGAGCATACAAACAAATAAGCGCATGGCAACCTCTGCTTCCCTCTGTGAATGGCCTATCTTTTACTTTTTAGTATTTACTTTTATGCAAAGAATCAAAGTTTTTCTCTCTATTCCAAGCATCATGTGGTGAGGAAATATCTAGGCACATATCTCCAGCTGAATATGGGTAGCATGAGTTATTATTGTTGACATCACCCAAAGGTGAATATGTTGGGAGGCGAAACTACAAGCCCCTATCTTTCTACATGTTTGGTTGAAATGTTTTGCTCATGTGTATGCGGTGAGTGTTAGAAATCATAGAAGACTATATGATGGTTGAGTATGTGGAGCTCTTACTTAATCTCTGTTGAATAAGTTGAATTACAATTGCTTGGTGACTGAGAACATAGGTTGTTGACTTTCAAAAGAATTCATTGTGTGAACCTTAATATGTGAATTGGTTGCTACTCTAACATGAGAAGTTTTATAGGAAAGAATTGTAGTTATGATGCTAGGAAAAGTGATTGAAATTTTCATTGATCAAACTTGTGCACTTTGCTAGCATTCACACGTCATAAATTATTTCTTTTATCATTTACCTACTCGAGGACGAGTACGAATTAAGCTTGGGGATGCTGATACATCTCCAACGTATCTATAATTTATGAAGTATTCATGCTGTTTTATTATCATTCTTGGATGTTTTACAATCATTTTATACCGACTTTATATCATTTTTTGGGACTAAGCTATTGACCCAGTGCCCAGTGCAGTTGCTGTTTTTTTGCTTGTTTTTCACATCGCATTAAATCAATATCAAATGGAGTCCAAACACCGCGAAACTTTTTGGAGATTTTTTATGGACCAGAACATCTAGGATGGGCTAGAGCAGCACCTGGGGGTGGCCCCGAGGGGGGCACAACCCACCAGGGCGCGCCTGGGGGCCCAGGTGTGCCCAGGTGGGTTGTGCCCACCTCGGTGGCCTCCTCCACTCCCTCTTTACCCTATAAATTCCCAAATATTCCGAAAACCCTCGGGGCGACCCTAGATCAGAAGTTTCACTGCCGCAAGGCTCCGTAGTCCACGAGATCCAATCTAGAGCACTTTCCGGCACTCCGCCGGAGGGGGAAATCATCACCGGTGGCCATCTTCATAATCCTGGTGGCCAGCATGATGAGGAGGGAGTAGTCCACCCTCGGGGCTGAGGGTTTGTACCAGTAGCTATGTGTTTAATCTCTCTCTCTCTCTCTCTCTCTCTCTCTCTCTCTCTCTCTCTCTCTCGTGTTCTTGAGATGCATAATCTTGATGTATCGCGGGCTTCGGTAATATAGTCGGATCATATGGTGTTTTCCCCTCTCTTTCTTGTTGTGATGAATTGAGTTTTCCCTTTGAGATTTCCATAGATTGAATAATTTTATGGATTTGAGAACACTTGATATATGTCTTGCAATTGAATACTCATGGTCACAAAGGGGTATCATACTGGTTCTCTTGATATGTGTTTTGGCACTCAACTTGCGAATTCCCGCGATGACATTGGGGTAATCTATGCATAGAGGGTTGATGCATGTTCTTGTCTTTGTTTCTCCGGTAGAAATATTGGGGCACTCTTTGAAGTTTTTTTGTGTTGGATTGCATATTATGAATATGAATGTGCTTTGGTGTTACTTTAGTATGAACTCTAGGATAGATCGAACGGAAAGAATAGCTTTGTGTTATTTTAGTATGAACTCTTGAACAGATCGAAAGGAAAGAATAGCTTTGAGGTGGTTTCGCACCCTACAAACAATGTATTTTTATCTTCTCTGCTAGATAGGAACTTTGGAGTGATTCTTCATCGCACATTGAGGGGTGATTATATGATCCAATTATATTAGTATTGTTGAGAGATTGCACTAGAGAAAGTACGGACCCTAGGCCTCATTTTCAAGCATTGCAATATCGTTTGTGCTCCGTTTTATCACTTGCTACCTTGTTTTTTTTTTATTGTACAGGATTCATGAACTTTGCCGTCAGCCAGTTCTTTGTCGTCAGCTAGGTGATGGGTCTTTGCCATCAACATGAAGAAAACTGACGGTAAAGAAGATGTTTGCCGTCAGCCCCGTCTTTGCCGTCAGCTAGCTGACAGCATAGAACCTTTGTCGTCCGCTAGCTGACAGGAAAGAGGGAGGGTGAGTCGCTAGCACGGGGTTGCTAATGGCCACATTCTTTGTCGTCCACTAGCTGACGGCAAAGATACTTTGTCGTCAGCTAGCGGACGGCAAAGAAAGTGGCCGTTCTAACGTTCGTTAGCTTGGCTCTTTGCCCACAGCTAGCGGACGGCAAAGAGTTGTGCCTTATGTGTAACAGACCTCCCTCACGCCTTGCCCCTCTCTCTTCCTCCCCTCATCCCAACCCCGCGCCGCTACCCTGGCCTCGCCGCCCCTCCACGCCGGGTCGCTCCGCCCCGTGGCGCCACTCCGGTCGCCCCAGTCCGCCTCGCCGCCCCGCCCCACCCCATCCCGTCCGCGCTGCCTCGCCGCCCTGGCCGCCCCGGCCCGGGCCTCCTCACTGCCCCGGCCGCACCGGCCCTGCCCCGCCTGCCCCGCCCCTCTGCGCAGGCCCCGCCTCGCCTCCCCGCCGCGCCGCCTCACCGCCCCGGCAGCTCAAAGGTGGGACATTTTTTTCTGCTTTTTTAGATATAGTTTAATTAGGTTTAGTATAATTTAGTTTAGGTTTTGTTTAGTTTAGTTAGATTACTTTAGGTTTAGTTTAGTTTAGGTTTAGGTTTAGTTTAGTTCAGTTTAGGTTAAGTTTTTGGTTTAGTTTAGGTTTAGTTTTGTTAGTTTAGTTTAGTTAGTTTAGTTTAGTTTACTTTAGGTTAAGTTTGGTTTATTTTGAACCTGTGAAAATTGTTCTAATTTTTTTTAGTTCAAGCATTTATTCCCATATCGACATCGATGATGCCTATCCCGCATCCTCGTCGTTGACTCGACGGAGGAGGCCTGCTTGTTCAGAGGGGCCATGTCCGAGACTAGGCTCCGCTGGGCTGGTAATGGGAGGTTCTACCTTCCGGGGGCCGCACCTTGGTGAGGAGCCAGCCCGGTGTTGACCTGAACCTTCTTTGGTGGCGGTCGCGTGGGCCAGTGACGGTGCGGAGGGTTTCGGACACTGTTGAGGTGATACGGCATCGTGTCAGCGAGTAGGACGAGCACGTCCGTCGCTACATGGTTGTGTTGGAGGGCAGGTTCGACAATACCTGGCAGGTTCTTCAGGGATCTCACTGGAGCTATGATCCTATGATGGTTCCTTCTCTTTGGGTGTCCACCACCCACGCCGATACCCGTGATGCTATATGTATGATACTATTCGAGATGTATTAGTGATAATATTCGACGATGTACGGACGCAAGATATGATGTAGTTTTGCTTATTGAATGCATGCTAATTTAGTTTACCCGGGGACGAGCGGGTTAGGGGTTCCTCGGTGTCGATGGTACCTTAAATATAAAGTATCGTCAATGCGAGATATATGTGGCCGTCGGTGTCGAATACTACATCCACTTCCCACCAGTGACACAGGGGTCCTGCATCCCGCAACAACAGTTCTCGGCGTCGATGGCGGTCGAACACCATCGCGAATTTGTGTGGCAGCCTCTGAGATGACGATTGAAAGCTAAGTGTTGAAACTCGAAACACCCAAACTACCTCAAGTCGGTTTGCTTGTCTGAAATTTCAAAACTTGGCTTTAATCCTCATAGTAGAGGCTGCCAGACAAATTTGCTAAGGTGTTCGGCCATCATCGGCCACCAGAACAATTGTTGCGGGACGCCGGCCATTGGCGTCACTTGTGGGACGTGGATCTAGTGTTCAACGCCGAGCGCGTCATGTGTCTTGCACCGATGATACTTGCTATTTAGGGTTCTATCGATGCCGAGGAACCCCTAACCAGCTCATCCTATTGTAAATATTTAGTTAGGTTGACGGAATAAACAATATTTCTATGGAACTCATCTTTCGATTTAAATGTGCAGTTTTTTTGTCGCTGCGAGGGTCTAATGTTCGATGAGCTCCGCCCCTGCGTTCGTGGGTTAGCACAAATGACATCTCCTGCCCCCCTTGATTTACTCTATTCAGGTCTTCGTGCCAATGAAACTTGCTAGGTATAGGTGTCTTCAATCATCAGTATGTGTGACCACTATGCGTCTCCCATTTGAAAGGGTTACATCTATAAATATGCATGCACTTGCATATTTATAACCGTGATTCTTTCGAATTGTCTAACGTTATCCATGGACAGCCCGAGTATGTGTACATTGGGTTCGTTTTCCCATATGCTCTGCTCCGGATCCGATGCAAAATTTCATCAGTGCCTCCCTGTTGTTCTCCGGGTACACATCCTCTCTGCTTATTGCTGAGACATGTATCAGGAGAACATCGGGGAGGTGCTGCCGAAATTTTGCGTCAGATACGGAGTAGAGGATGGGAAAACGAACCCAATCTACACATACTCTGGTGGGATTAGGACCTATCTTTACCTATTAGCGTCTAGGTTGCATGGACGTAATAAAAGTGACAAACTCCAATAACTGATGAATATATACATGATGATTTATATATATATTTCTTATGTGTCCAGTAGCTAGGCAAGATGACTGATCGCGCGTGGATGTACACTGGTCACACTAGTTAGAAAGACATGACCACTAAATGGCTCAGAAAAACCAAGGGGTTTCTGATAGCCACATTTGCAAATGGCCAGAGGACAACCTGGTGCCCCTGTGCCGGGTGCAACAATTGGCACAAGAGGACAGAGGATGAAATGGGAAAACACTTGCAGAAGAGGGTTTTTATGCCAGATTATATGGTGTGGACATTTCATGGCGAGTCTGCCCAACGTGCCAGAGCTGAGGTGCTCCGTTGTCGCACCGACGAGCATGGTACCGGGATGCAAGACATGGTGCAAGACTTTGATGATGCTCGGGACTCGGACGATGAGATGGAGCAATCTGCAAAGGCCTTCAATGAAATGTTGGAGTCCTCAAAATGTCCTCTCCACGAGCACACCGAGGTTTGTCAGCTGGATGCCATCTCACAAATAATGGCTCTGAAGGCTCAATTCAACTTGGGAAGAGAATGCTACGATGCAATGATGACATTATTTGGACGTTTTCTATATAAAGGCCATGTACTACCTACAAACCTGTACAAGTCAGACAAAATCCTCCGTGCTCTTAAGATGCCCTATGAGAAGATACATGCATGTGAGAAATGATGTGCCTTATTTAGACTTTAGTATGCGGACTTGAACTATTGTCCCATTTGCAACTCATCCAGGTATGTTGTGGTAGACAACGGTATGGGTGAGAAGATGCAGGCCAAAATCCCCGTCAATGTTCTTCGGTATATGCCAATCGTACCAAGACTTCAACGTCTTTTCATGGTTGAAGATACGACAAGAAAGATGACATGGCACAAAACGGGCAAAAGTACCCAACTAGATGCAGATGGAAGCTGGTGATGGTGCACACATCGGACGGTGAGGCATGAAGAGCTTCGATGCATTACACGAGTCGGCATCAGCACGGATGGGTTTAGTGTGTTTGGTCTGGCGGCAACCTAATACAGTTGTTGGCCCGTATTTGTCTTTCCACTCAATCTCTCCCCAGACAGATTATGCAAAGAAAGAACATTTTCCTGATGTTGATAATTCCAGGGCCCAACTATCCGAGGAAGAATATGAATGTGTACATGCAACCATATTCTCGTATGGAGCGGTGATCCAAAAGGATTTCATCGAAGAGTATGAGCTTCTGGCAAACAATGGACGCGGCTATCCCGGTTTCATCTCTTGGTTCAAACAAACGGTAATTTCCATTAGACAATTTCATTTCTTTGTCTAATTTCTGGCTAATGCAAAAATCCCTTTCGTATTAAACTTGTAGGCTAATTCAGAGCTTATGGACGCTGAACTGAGACAAGTCGCTAATGGTTTTGGCTATAAGGTCCATTCATTTGACAAATACGACATCAACGGGTATCGCTTTCGTACCTATGGCAAAGAGCTATCTATGGCCGACCGAAAGTCTACAAATTGTTGTGTCTCTGCTATTGGCGTAGGAGATACCGAGTATTATGGAAGAGTTGAAGCAGTTTATGAACTTCAATTCAATGGTGCAAACCCACCAAGCATCGTAGTCTTCAAATGTTATTGGTTCCAGCCGAAGGAGACTAGAAGGACTCATGAACATATAGGGCTAGTGGAAATCAATCAAAGCACACATTTGGATGCTCCCAATGTCTATATTATGGCTCAACAGGCAACCCAAGTTTTCTATCTACCGTGGGCCTGTCAAAGTGATCATAATCTTAAAGGTTTGGATGTCATTTATGAAGTACCGCCACGTGTTAGACCACCTCCCCCTAATGAAGATGGTTATGAACCTCACATTAACCCAGACACATATGAAGGAGAATTCTTCAAAGAAATGCATCTTTCCAAAAAAACATTTCAAGAGCCGCTCTACTTCTCTGCAAAACATTGAAGTAGACAGCGATAGTGAATCCGACTTCACCCCTCAGCCAGAACAAGAAGAGCCTGAACTAGAAGAGGTTACTGCTACGGATGACCAGTCAATGCTTGACAGATTACGTACAGGTGGCCTTCCACATGATGATGCATTTATTAATGATGATGATGAGCACGTCATTACTAATAGTGATGATGATGATGCATTTATTGATCCCGAAGCATTTATTGAACCAGATTTGACTCGGAATTAAAAAATATATGATGTACTTGATTTATATAGTTACTTGTATGATTGTATGATTTATATAGTTACTTGTATGCTTGTATGATTTATATAGTTACTTGTATAATTTCCTTACTTTGTATGATTGTTTGTTATACATAGTGTCATGGTCTTGATATCCGTCCCTGTCTGTCCTCGCCCTCTTTATGATTCAGATGTGGTAAATCTTCTTTTATAACTATTTGTTGCATTTCGCTTTTATGACAATTATGGCCATCAAGTTGACATAGAGATATTTTAATCTTGTCGAGAAGTTAAATTTAGTTGAAAAAGAAAATGAGCATTTCAGAGAAAAAATTAAAGGAATTGAAGAAGAGAAGATGATATTAGAGTTGTATGTTGCCGATGTCATCGATGATCGCAAGATGAAGATTAATACAATGCGCTTGAAGATTAAGAAGATTAGAAAATATGCCATTGATAATAAGGCTTGGTATCATTATGCCGTTGGATCAATTGTTACCTCTGTTGCGATCTTCATCGCATTTTGTTGTGATGAGGGTAAGTTTTCTCTAGTGTTTTGCTTAACAAATGGATACTTACCTTATTTACCTAGCTAGTCTTCTTCTTCTTCTTCTTCTTCTTCTTCTTCTAGCAAGTCTTATTCTTCCAGTCTTCTTATTCTTCTTCTTCTTCTTCTTCTTCTAACTTTCCTCTTTCCCAATTTGCAGATTTTCTTTAGATGAGGAAGGCTTGCGTTGATGGAGTCTACTCTTCTCCTTGTGCTTCCTTTTTCTTTGGATATTGTAGGATGAACAATGTTAAACTTGCTACCTATATATGTATGGATGGATGAAACCATTGTATGCTTGTTGTTGGATATGTTGGCTAGCTATATATGAACTTTTGATTTGTTATGTATATGTGTTGGATGATCATATCCATATGGCAGGGATATGATTTGGTATGTATATGTGTTGGTATGCTTGTTGAAAGTATTTTCAAATGTGTGTATATATGAAATTCTGTTAAATTGATTGAATTTAAGAAATTTTTTAGAAAAAACAGGGGCTATACAGGCACTTTGCCATCTGCTGGCAGACGACAAAGAGCTTTACCATCAACGAGCACACCACAATGCCGCCACATGGCAGCTGCCTATGCAACCTGGGGTGAACTGGGCTGGCCTATATGGCATGCTTTGCCGTCGGCTGGCACACGACAAAGACATTTGCATCTTTGGCATCAGCCAGTAGACGGCAAAGCACGCCGTTAACCCCTAACGGACCTAACCTGCCGTCCAACATCTTTGCCGTCCGCGGGCTGGCGGCAAAGGCCTTTGCATCTTTGTCGTCCGCCAGCAGATGGCAAAGTACCCTTCACCGTAGCTCGTTCAGCCGGATGGTTTGCCGTCTGCCAGCTGACGGCAAAGACCTTTGTCATCCGCAAGGCATGCATTTGCCGTCCGCTATGGCTGACGGCAAAGATCCAAGCACGCCCAGGTGGGTTGTGCCCACCTCGGTGGCCTCCCGCACCCCCTCTTTACCCTATAAATTCCAAAATATTCTGAAAACCCTCGGGGTGACCCTAGATCACAAGTTTTGCCGCCGCAAGGCTCTATAGTCCACCAGCTCTAATCTAGAGCCCTTTCCGGCACTCCTCCGTAGGGGGAAATCATCACTGGTGGCCATCTTCATCATCCCGGCAGCCACCATGATGAGGAGGGAGTTGTAAACCCTCGGGGCTGAGGGTTAGTACAAGTAACTATGTGTTTAATATCCCTCTCTCTCATGTTCTTCAGATGCACAATCTTGATGTAATGCCCAGGATGGGACTATACCTCCTACGTGTCGAGGCATGACTTAAAGGTATAAGCCCATTCTGGAATGATCTCAAGTTTGGTATCTTTGCACGACTCATGTAAAAACAGAGATGAAATTACAAAAGGATAGTTGGCTTACACTCGCCACGTCACACAATACATTACATAAGCAAATCATCATTCAAAACATCACAACCCGACTATGGGCGAAGATCCAAAAGAAAGATACCAAATACATAAAGCCACAGGTCCGAATCGCCCCTAGTAGAAACCACTACTGATCGTCGAAACACGTCACATACATACGGCCACTCTCTTCATCGAGCTCCCAGTGAAGTACTTGAACCAGCTCCTGCATCATTCTCGGCTGAACCTGCATCTGGTGTTGTATTATCTGTGAGCCACGAGGACTCAGCAATCCCATAACCATGGGTATCAAGACTAGCAAAGCTTTATGGGTATGGAGAAGGGTAGTGGTGAGGTTGTAGCAGCGGCTAAGCATAATATGGTGGCTAACTTACGAGTACAAGAATAAGATGAGCATCTACGCAAGCGGTCGCAAACTAGTAGTGATCGCTAAAGATCCTGAACTACCTATGAGTCAAACATAACCCCACTGTGTTCTCTTCTCAAAGTGAAAAGAGACCGTCACGGTTACTCACACAGTTGTGTGTTTTACTTCGGATCCTCTGTCAAGTATTCTACAACCGGACATTAACAAATTCCAATCTGCCACATAACCACGGGCACGGCTTTTTGAAAGATCGTAACCCTGCAGGGGTGTCCCAACTTAGCCCATCACAAGCTCTCACAATCAGCTGAAGTGATAAATATAATATCATCACACCTTATCTTAGGGAAATCCGATCAGGCTCGGCATCCCGGTGCACAAGACATTTCGACAATGGTAAAACAAGTCCAGCAAGACCTCCCAGCGTGCCGACACCCTGATAGTAGCCGCGCGTATCTCGTCTCAGGCCACAACCGGATGGGCGATTCTACAGGTTATACCAGATACCTCGAGTTTCCCCGTGGCGGCCCCGCAGAACCCCCGTTTGGGACCAACACCATCAGCACTGGCCCCCCTGCTATGTAGAAAGAATCCTCGGGGACGCGACCCTCTATGCAACTTTAATTAATTAATTAAGTTGTTATTATGAGGCAAATTAAAACCAATGTTGGGCCTTGCTGGAGGAGTTTTATTCAAAGACTAAGTGTCAAGGGGTCCCCATATACCCAACCGTGTAAGGAACGCAAAATCAAGGAACATAATGCCGGTTTATCGGCGCCTAAGGTGGCATGAGTGGAACAAAACACCGAGCAAAAGGCCAAGCCTTCCACCCATGCCCAGTATATAGGTGTGTTAATAATAATAATAAATATTGTGATATTCCAACAACAAGTTCCCTCCTGGAACGATCTTCATCTTCACCTGCAACTAACAATGCTATAAGAGGGGCTGAGCAAGCGGGTAACATAGCCAAACAATGGTTTTGCTAGGAAGGTGTCAAAGGTTAGAGGTTTCATGGCAACAAGGAGAGGCTGACATAAAAGATGGGTAGCGCGACATGTAACGATAGCATCGAGACAACTAAGCATGGCAATGGTAGTGAAGGTATCCAAGGGTATGATCATCTTGCCTGAGATCTCGCAAGGAAGAAGAACAGATCCATGAAGAGGACGAAGGAGAAGCCTTGAAGAAGAACCATGAGAAGTCGGACGAATCCTCACGATCGCAACGGAAAAAGCACTAACGAGAAGAAGCAAGCAATACGGTAAACACACAACACGAGACACGACAATATGCTCAACCAAGTATGATGCAAGACCAATCTATATAGGAAGCACTACAAGTCTATATAGGAAGCAAAACATGGCAAGGTAGGAAGCACAGAAAAACAACACAGTCTATATAATGCAATACATGGCAAGGTATGATGCATGACAAGTCTATACAGGAAGCAATACATGGCAAGGTAGGAAGCACACAAAAACAACACAAGCAACATGACAATATGCTCAACCAAGCAGGATGCAAGACAAGTCTACACATGATGCTAAACATGGCAAGGCAGGAAGCACTCAAAAACAACACAAGTCAACAAGTTTAAATGAGGCCAGAAACTACAACAACAATTCCGGAAAATCCCCATATGCATGTTTAGCAATTATAAGCAAACAACAATTCACACATTTTAATGTTGTTAACATGATGCGGATGACATGATCAAGTTTATGCAATTTTTAGTTAAACGTTAACATGAAGAGATATGAAGCACTTGTCACCATGGTGGAGTGAAAAGGTGCCACGGCAACGATCCGAAAATGATGCAGCAGCAACATCTCGGTTCCGGTAACTCATCGAGAGACCGGTGAAAAAGAAAGGTGGTGTCAGCGAGTCAAACAAGATGAAAGGTGGGGTGATCCCGGCTTCCGGGTTCCCACGTGACGACGACAGGGCAAACGAGGGTCACAACGGACACAATGCAACAAAAGAACATTTCATACAACACAAGCATCCCACGGGTCATCGTCTCTCCGTTATACCTTCGGAACGTTCGTTTCGAGGAGGATTGAGATCGTCGAGGAAAGTAGTGGAAGTAGTCATTCTCGCGGCGGTAGTGGTACATGCCCGTAGTTGAACTTGACGGGGCGACGCGGTCGTCGTGGGAGGTAGAGGTACATGTTTTGTAGATGTTCAAGTTCCCGTAGATGTTCGGTTCGTCGAGGTACTTGTCGCGTCGTAGGGGTACTTGTCGTCTTGGCGAATCCACGGCGGCGGTAGACGTACACGTATCGTCTTGGTACTTGGCGAATCCATCATTTCCGGGGCGGCGGTAGTCGTACACGTTGGCGTTTTCGTTCACGGTTCTTCGGCGACGGTAGTGGTACTTGACGTGTCACCGTGTAGGCGTTCTCGTTTCGAAGATGTACATGTCGTCGGGCGTAGTTGAACTTGGCGCATCGTCTTGTGTAGTCATTCGGGCATCGGTCTTGCCGACGGGGTACTTGTCGAGTCGTCGTTGACGTAGGGGTACACGAGCCGTAGACGTACACGGTGAGGAACTTGACGCAACATCTTGTTGTTGATCTTGGCGAAAACAACAGCCGCAACAAAACGACGGCAACACGGCAGTCATCGAGTCCGGTAGGTCAAAGAGGCCTGATTAGGCGAGCTTGAGGCCAAGTCCATGGCCTCCAGCAGGTCGGTGGCGGTCTTGGGTCACCGGAGGGGCGCGGTGACGAGGTTGGGGTTGCCGGCGCGGCTGGAGAGCGCGAGCCGTCGCGGAGGAAGGAGAAGGACGGCTGGCGCTATCGCGGGACGGAGCAAGTAGGGTACAGGCGAGGCTGGAGAGCTCGGGGCACGGCGGAGCTGCAACAGAGGCCGGCGACGAGGCAGGCTGAGGTCGTCGGATCTAATGAGGAGGGAGGCCGCGGGCGCGTCCATGGAGAGCGGGGGCTACCGGGGTTGGCCGCCTGGCCGGCCTCGGGCGACGAGGCCATGAGGCGCGGCACGAGCGGAGGAGCTCCCCTCCCTGGCTCGAAGTGGGTAGCGGCTGCGCTCGAGGGAGAGATCGAGGATGTCGGGTGCGGGGCGGTGAAGGCGGACGGGATCGGGCGTTGGAAGAGAGAGCGATGGAGAGGACCGGCTTGAGGGAGAGCGGCGAGGGGGAGATGGAGAGATCGATGCGGAGGGAGGAAGAGGCACGGGATGGGCGACCCTGTGTGCGGCGGCGGCGTGGGAAAGGGACGAGAGGGAGAGAGATGAGAGTGGGCTAGGTTAGAGGGTAAAGTGTTGGCCTAGGCCTAGAGGTGCGGCCGGCCCAGCTGGGCTGCCGGCGGGGGTTGGCCTGGGGTTGCAGAGGCTTCTTCCCTTTTTCTCAAAAAAAGAAGATTGAAACACCCCGATGAAGAAAAGGATAAAAAAGGACAGGGTGTTACAGGAAGAATGTGAAGGAAGTAAAAAATATACTTGAACTCCTAGATTTATGCACAATTTTAATAAACTAGTTTGGTCATTTTTAAGGATATAAAAATAATTCAAGTTTGAATTATATTCAAACTTGAGCCATTTTTGAAACCAACCAAAACAAGTCCAAAGAAACTAAAGTTGGCAAGGATGTAGAAGGCATGGTTGAGAATTGATAGGAAAAGAATGAACATTAAATTGGTGCAGGAAAAAGAATGCCACAATTTAAATGGACTAACGAAGAAGGAGAAGAAGATGATCAAGCAAGGTTGTGGGAGTCAAAACTTGGAGTGAAATAGACATGGGGAACATTATGCAAGTGTGTGATGGTTGCTTCCAACAATGGAATATTTTTTATAATACCTCCATAAATATTAGGAGGATATATATATGTTATAAAGGGAAGTCATCCTTCCCTCGATTTAAATGGACCGAAGGCCCACACGACTTATTTGGTTGAGTTGCAGAATTAAGGTCATGATGGCATGATGCAATGCAAAGTAAATAACACAAGCACAAATGAAACACACGGGAGAACCCAGAACATCTGGAATCTTCTGGGACGTCGGTCTTCAGGCGTCACAACTCTCCCACACTAACAGAGTATCTCGACCCGAGATCCTAGAGATGGCACCGGATAAAAACGGAAGAGGAAGAGGTAAAACAAAGTTGCTTCTTCGACAAACAAGTGAAACCACGAACCTGAGAGGTTGACCAAATTGAAAGAAGAATACAAAGGAGATGAATGAAGTTAAGAGCACTCTGGTAAAAGGAGGAACAAGGAAAATTATGAGAACCTTGTAGGTTGAAAGACATGAAACAAGAGCTTACGAACCAAGAGAATAAGAAACTGCAACGGTATAGCCAAGAAATAAGAATGACAGAATTTGGACAGCACTCCGTCTGAAAATGGAAGGAATTAACGTGAGCTTGAGAAGATTGGTTGATAGTTGTTGAAATCAACAACACACTGCCTCCGGAACAATTGAAAGAATGGCACGAGGGTAAGAAAGATTTCAGATAGCACTCCGGTTAAAAAGATAGGTAAAACTTGATAAGATGAGAGAATTCGAACGTTGGGCACAACACTCCAGTTAAATAGACAAGCAAGGGAAGAATATGATCTTGATAAAACGAGATGATGGTCGAAGGGAGCAATATCACAATGCCCCCGGAATGAAAGAATAGAATATAGATCAATGAAAGAAATGAACGGAGAAAAATATGACAACTTCTCTCAAAATTGAATTTGAAAGAGCATCCTTACGAAGAAGGGTTGAACGGAGTTGTTGGAAAATCAACAACGAAAAGAATAAGCTCGTTGTGGACTTATGGAAAACATCGCAAAATTAAGAGGTGACAACCAGCCACTTAAAAAAACATTTGATTGGATTGAGATCAACAAGGAGACGAAAAACTTTCACCGGGAGGATAAATGAAGAACTTGGGTCATTTATAAGCACCATAATAGCAACAATTCTCAGGGAAAGCTTTTAGGTGAGATACAACCCAAGATTACTTCAACGAATAAATTGAAGGGTTGAAAGATTTCATGAACGAAGAAAAAAGATGGTTTCATTCTTGATAACTCGTGAATGAAGAAACATGAAGGAAATTGTCAAGAATGACATAACACCATCTGAAAAGATAAGGTAGAAAGGATTGCAATTGGAAAGCATGATGAAGAATGCTTGAGCTCCAACAAGAATCTTGATGAAGACTTCGAGGATGAATTAGATCTTGATGAACCACCATGAGAACTCCGGTAATGAAAGCATGAGAAGTGAAAGATGAAAAGAATAAGATTCAAGGCCTGTGATGAATTAGATGGAGGTTTGAAATGATATAATAGAAATAACTTGGAGCTCCGGAAAACAAGATGAACAACTTAGAACCAATAATATGATATGATGAACAAGCTCTGAAGGAAGGTATTAAATCACCTTGAAGGAATAAGAATAAGAATTATGTCATGCATATCCTTCACCAATTTAAATTGATGACAACCAAAGGATTTGGCACACTACTTATTCTTCTTGAAAAGGATTGGAGAGAGATATAGCCAAACTTGAGAATAATCTTGTACGACTCACCGGTAGGATTATGAAAAGAACAAATGAATTGGTACGATAACAATGGAAGAGTAAGCTTGAATGAACCACCGTAAGAATTGAAACCGGGTGATGAAAGAGAATAATCACCGGGAAGAATATGCACTTGAGGAAATTTAGATACAAGAGAACGAAGAGATCGCGAACCGATTAAGAGTACTTGAACAAAGCACCGGTAGAATATGGAGACGAACGAAAAGCATCAATGAGGGATGTTTGGAGGACAAAGTTGAAAACTGAGAACGAAGAAATATTCTGAAATGATGGCCTTCGGAGGAACACAAAGAAAAAAATTCATGAAATGCTTCGGATGGGTATGAAAATAATTCCTCACAATCGAAACAATAACGAGGATGGCATGAAGCTAGAACCACGAATCTTGGAAGAACGGATAAGGATTCAAGAGGAACTCGTCTTTGGGTCTTCAAAAATCTGAGAAGACGATGAGATACACCACCATGAATTGTATAGGCACTCCGTAATGAAGAATTAAAAGGTTGAACCAATGATGAAAGAGAATTGAAAGCGGTCCTGGAGAAGGACTGTGACTGATGGGATTCATACTTATGTCACACTTTGAAAAGAATTTTAGAATAACTCCGGAAAATTAGAAGAGTCAGGTAAGATCCTGGAAAAAGACATGTGGGTTAGGGCCCACTCAAAAGAAATCACCATTGAAAAAGATTGCTTAAGAGATATTGCACCGGTTGAATTAAATGGCTTGAATAAGATGACAATGCTAAATAATTTGAACGGATTAAGAATGGAATTATGAATCTTCTGAGATACCTTGTTCACACCGGATATGGATAGGAGACTTGAATAACCAGGAGAGACTTTGGATAAGAAATGTCAACATGGGAAAACATGTGAAACAAAAGGAATAGATTTGATCATGACCGAAGCTTGAATTTATTCCACCGGAGAAGAAACGAGAATGGAGAATGAAAAACTTGAAGTTCTGGAGCATCTTCACGATAAATCACCGGATAAGAACATTGAACGAAAAGAATGAAGAAACCTACATGAATCAAATGGATACTTCATTTGAGATTTCTTGCTCCGAGAAGAAGAATGGTGGGAGGGTGGGGAAACAAAGACAACTTGGGATGAATGAAACAGACACCGTTGAGAAAAACCAAGGATTGGTCTTGCACAAATTGAAAGGATCTGGTTAACTTGAAGAGAAGCACGCCGGTTGAGAAGAATTTAGCATGAAAATCTTGATGATCAAGAAGGACTAGCACTCCCATAGAAATATGAGAACGCTGATTAGGAAAGGTATGGAATCAACATTTGTCATCGAAGCAACTCGAATACCAGAATCAAAATGAAAACAACGAATCGATATGTTGCAACATAATCTTCACAATATCGTCCGAACAGAGAATTGAACGAATGAATTCCGTAGGTACATCAACTTGTCGAGAAGCCACTTGGGAGAACAAAAGGTAAATAAAAACAACAAGGAGCAGATAGACCAAATACAAGATAGAAGCTTTGTTCCACATATTTATGCTGAAAGCTCATGCAACGTGTTACAAAAGGGTTTTGCAATCCCCGGATCAGCATAGCCAAGGACCCTTTAAGATGCAACTCGCGATTGGAACAACGCCCATAAAACAACTTCACTCAATGTAGAACCCCGAACTCCATATCATGCATTCGTTGGAAGAATGCCTACGAACTACTAGATGAACCCACCTATTAATTTCCGAAAGTTTCCAGTTATGCAATCAGGTGTTGGGATACAGGGGAAGCATCGCGCACTCAACTCTAATCCTACATCCAGCTGTATCCATCCTTCAACACATAACCAATTATTTCCGGAAACCGTTTACCTCGGACCTTCAAAATGCATCTGCTATGCAAGCTATGGCAATACTCCCGAACTACCTCCCCAGTACCGGGTGACGTCGGGGTTATCTTGCCACTAACCGCATAGGAGAGTTTTCGATGTCGGCCGTCTTAAGTATTCCAGAACTGCTGCGATATATTTGTGACGACAACACCTCAGAGCTCAATTCCCCAGGACACTGCCACAACCCCTAATGACAGGAGGCATCGAGAACAATGTTCTCGTCACAAAGACATCGGAACAATCCAAACAATACTTGCGTGATCCTAAAAAAAATTGGTGAATTTTTGAGAGTAGAAGAGATAAGCAATCGTCAGGAGTCCTCACCAGAGTGAAAAGAGATGAGGAGCAAAAGAAATCCTACTCTCCGATATATATATATAGGACTAAAAAAAATTCAAGTGTGTGCCTAGACTCAACCGTCAACGATTCGATCAATCAGTGGGGGCTTCTAGGTCGGAGAAGGCTCTGAATACCAACTTGTAATGCCCAGGATGGGACTATACCTCCTACGTGTCGAGGCACGACTTAAAGGTATAAGCCCATTCTGGAATGATCTCAAGTTTGGTATCTTTGCACGACTCATGTAAAAATAGGGATGAAATTACAAAAGGATAGTTGGCTTACACTCGCCACGTCACATAATACATTACATAAGCAAATCATCATACAAAACATCACAACCCGACTACGGGCGAAGATCCAAAAGAAAGATACCAAATACATAAAGCCACAGGTCCGAATCGCCCCTAGTAGAAACCACTGCTGATCGTCGAAACACGTCACATACAGACGGCCACTCTCTTCATCGAGCTCCCAGTGAAGTACTTGAACCAGCTCCTGCATCATTCTCGGCTGAACCTGCATCTGGTGTTGTAGTATCTGTGAGCCACGAGGACTCAGCAATCCTATAACCATGGGTATCAAGACTAGCAAAGCTTTATGGGTATGGAGAAGGGTAGTGGTGAGGTTGCAGCAGCGGCTAAGCATAATATGGTGGCTAACTTACGAGTACAAGAATAAGATGAGCATCTATGCAAGCGGTCGCAAACTAGTAGTGATTGCTAAAGATCCTAAACTACCTACGAGTCAAACATAACCCCACCGTCCTCTCTTCTCAAAGTGAAAAGAGACAGTCACGGTTACTCACACAGTTGTGTGTTTTACTTCGGATCCTCTGTCAAGTTTTCTACAACCGGACATTAACAAATTCCAATCTGCCACATAACCGCGGGCACGGCTTTCGAATGATCATAACCCTGCAGGGGTGTCCCAACTTAGCCCATCACAAGCTTCATGATCAGCTGAAGTGATAAATATAATATCATCACCCCTTATCTTAGGGAAATCCGATCAGACTCGGCATCCCGGTGCACAAGACATTTCGACAATGGTAAAACAAGTCCTGTAAGACCTCCCGGCGTGCCGACACCCTGATAGTAGCCGCGCATATCTCGTCTCAGGCCACGTCCGGATGACCTATGGTTACAGCGACCAGATACCCCAAGTTTCCAAGGGGCGGCGCCGCAAGCTGCTCTATTTGGGACCAACACCATCAGCACTGGTCCCCCTTGCTATGTAGAAGAATCCCCAGGGACGCAACCCCCTATGCAATTTTTAATTAAAATAATTAAGTTGTTATTATGAGGCAAATTAAAACCAATGTTGGGCCTTGCTGGAGGAGTTCTATTCAAAGACGAAGTGTCAAGGGATCCCCATATACCCAACCGTGTAAGGAACGCAAAATCAAAGAACATAATGCCGGTTTATCGGCGCCTAAGGTGGCATGAGTGGAACAAAACACCGAGGAAAAGGCCAAGCCTTTCACCCATGCCCAGTATATAGGTGTGTTAATAATAATAATAGATATTGTCATATTCCAACAACAAGTTCCCTCCTGGAACGATCTTCATCTTCACCTGCAACTAACAACGCTATAAGAGGGGTTGAGCAAGCGGGTAACATAGCCAAACAATGGTTTTGCTAGGAAGGTGTCAAAGGCTAGAGGTTTCATGGCAACAAGGAGAGGCTGACATAAAAGATGGGTAGCGCGACATGTAACGATAGCATCGAGACAACTAAGCATGGCAATGGTAGTAAAGGTATCCAAGGGTATGATCATCTTGCCTGAGATCTCGCAAGGAAGAAGAACGGATCCATGAAGAGGACGAAGGAGAAGCCTTGAAGAAGAACCACGAGAAGTCGAACGAATCCCCACGATCGCAACGGAACAAGCACTAACGAGAAGAAGCAAGCAATACGGTAAACACACAACACGAGACACGACAATATGCTCAACCAAGTATGATGCAAGACCGATCTATATTGGAAGCACTACAAGTCTATACAGGAAGCAAAACATGGCAAGGTAGGAAGCACAGAAAAACAACACAGTCTATATAATGCAATACATGGCAAGGTATGATGCATGACAAGTCTATATAGGAAGCAATACATGGCAAGGTAGGAAGCACATAAAAACAACACAAGCAACATGACAATATGCTCAACCAAGCAGGATGCAAGATAATTCTACACATGATGCTAAACATGGCAAGGCATGAAGCACTCAAAAACAACACAAGTCAACAGGATTAAATGAGGCCGGAAACTACAACAACAATTCCGGAAAATCCCCATATGCATGTTTAGAAATTTTAAGCAAACAACAATTCACACATTTTAATGTTGTTAACATGATGCGGATGACATGATCAAGTTTATGCAATTTTTAGTTAAACGTTAACATGAAGAGATATGAAGCACTTGTCACCGTGGTGGAGAGAAAAGGTGCCACGACAACGATCCGAAAATGATGCAACGACAACATCTCGGTTCCGGTAACTCGTCGAGAGACCGGTGCAAAAGAAAGGTGGCGTGAGCGAGTCGAACAAGATGAAAGGTGGGGTGATCCCGGCTTCCGGGTTCCCACGTGACGACGACAGGGCAAACGAGGGTCACAACGGACACGATGCAACAAAAGAACATTTCATACAACACAAGCATCCCACGGGTCATCGTCTCGGCGTTATACCTTCGGAACATTCGTTTCGAGGAGGATCGAGATCGTCGAGGAAAGTAGTGGAAGTAGTAATTCTCGCGGCGGTAGTGGTACATGCCCGTAGTTGAACTTGACGGGTCGACGCGGTAGTCGTGGGAGGTAGAGGTACACGTTTTGTAGATGTTCAAGTTCTCGTAGATGTTCGGTTCGTCAAGGTACTTGTTGCGTCGTAGGGGTACTTGTCGTCTTGGCGAATCCACGGCGGCGGTAGACGTACACGTATCGTCTTGGTACTTGGCGAACCCATCGTTTCCGGGGCGACGATAGTCGTACACGTTGGCGTTTTCGTTCACGGTTCTTCGGCGATGGTAGTGGTACTTGACATGTCGCCGTGTAGGCGTTCTCATTTCAAAGATGTACATGTCGTCGGGCGTAGTTGAACTTGGCGCATCGTCTTGTGTAGTCGTTTGTGCATCGGTCTTGCCGACAGGGTACTTGTCGAGTCATCGTTGACGTAGGGGTACACGAGCCGTAGACGTACATGGTGAGGAACTTGACGCAACATCTTGTAGTTGATCTTGGCGAAAACAACAGCCGCAACAAAACGACGGCAACACAGCAGTCATCGAATCCGGTAGGTCAAAGAGGCCTGATTAAGCGAGCTTGAGGCCGAGTCCACGGCCTCCAGCAGGTCGGTGGCGGTCTTGGGTCACCGGAGGGGTGCGGTGGCGAGGTTGGGGTTGCCGGCGCGGCTGGAGAGCGCGAGCCGTCGCGGAGGAAGGAGAAGGACGGCTGGCGCTGTCGCGGGGCGGAGCAAGCAGGGTCTAGGCGAGGCTGGAGACTCGGGGCGCGGCGGAGCTGCAGCAGAGGCCGGCGACGAGGCAGGCCGAGGTCGCCGGATCCGATAAGGAGGGAGGCCACGGGCGCGTCCATGGAGAGCGGGGGCTGCCGGGGTTGGCCGCCTGGCCGGCCTCGGGTGACGAGGCCATGAGGCGCGGCACGAGCGGAGGAGCTCCCCTCCCTAGCTCGAAGTGGGTGGCGGCTGCGCTCGAGGGAGAGATCGAGGATCTCGGGTGCGGGGCGCTGAAGGCGGACGGGATCAGGCGCTGGAAGAGAGAGTGATGGAGAGGACCGGCTCGAGGGAGAGCGGCGAGGGGGAGATGGAGAGATCGATGTGGAGGGAGGAAGAGGCACGGGATGGGCGACCCTGTGTGCGGCGGCGGCGTGGGAAAGGGACGAGAGGGAGAGGGATGAGAGTGGGCTAGGTTAGAGGGTAAAGTGTTGGGCCTAGGCCTAGAGGTGCGGCCGGCCCAGCTGGGCTGCCGGGGGGGTTGGCCTGGGGCTGCAGAGGCTTCTTCCCTTTTTCTCAAAAAAAGAAGATTCAAACACCCCGATGAAGAAAAGGAAAAAAAAGGACAGGGTGTTACAGGAAGAATGTGAAGGAAGTAAAAAATATACTTGAACTCCTAGATTTATGCACAATTTAATAAACTAGTTTGGACATTTTTAAGGATATAAAAATAATTCAAGTTTGAATTAAATTCAAACTTGAGCCATTTTTGAACCCAACCAAAACAAGTCCAAAGAAACTAAAAACTTGGCAAGGATGTAGAAGGCATGGTTGAGAATTGATAGGAAAAGAATGAACATTAAATTGGTGTAGGAAAAAGAATGCCACAATTTAAATGGACTAACGAAGAAGGAGAAGAAGATGATCAAGCAAGGTTGTGGGAGTCAAAATTTGGAGTGAAACAGACATGGGGAACATTACGCAAGTGTGTGATGGTTGCTTCCAACAATGGAATATTTTTTATAATAGCTCCATAAATATTAGGAGGATATATATATATGTTATAAAGAGAAGTCATCCTTCCCTCGATTTAAATGGACCGAAGGTCCACATGACTTATTTGGTTGAGTTGCAGAATTAAGGTCATGATGGCATGATGCAATGCAATGCAAAATAAATAACACAAGCACAAATGAAACACACGGGAGAACCCGGAACATATGGAATCTTCTGGGACGTCGGTCTTCGGGCGTCACACATGATGTATCGCGGGCTTTGTTAACATAGTCGGATCATATGGTGTTTTCCCCTCTCTTTCTTGTTGTGATGAATTGGGTTTTCCCTTTGAGATTTCTTTGGATTGAATACTTTTCTGGATTTGAGAACACTTGATATATGTCTTGCAATTGAATACTCGTGGTGACAATGGGGTATCATATTGATTCACTTGATATGTGTTTTGGCACTCAACTTGCGGATTCTCGCGGTGACATTGGGGTAATCTATGCATAGGGGTTGATGCACGTTCATGTCTTTGTTTCTCCGGTAGAAATCTTGGGGCACTCTTTGAAGTTCTTTGTGTTGGATTGCGTATTATGAATATGAATTTTCTTTGGTGTTATTTTAGTACGAACTCTAGGATACATCAAACAGAAAGAATAGCTTTGAGGTGGTTTCGTACCCTACATTCTTATGTTCTTCGCTAGATAGGAACTTTGGAGTGATTCTTCATGGCACTTTGAGGGGTGGTTATATGATCCAATTATATTAGCATTGTTGAGAGATTGCACTAGCAAAAGTACGGACCCTAGGCCTCATTTTCAAGCATTGCAATATCGTTTGTGCTCCGTTTTATCACTTGCTACCTTGTTGTTTTTTATTGTTACTATTACAAAAATCAATATCTACTATCCATATATCACACTTGTATCACCATCTCTTTGCCGAACTAGTGCACCTATACAATTTCCCATTGTATTTGGTGTGTTGGGGACACAAGAGACTTTTTATTATTTGGTTGCAGG
This sequence comes from Secale cereale, assembly GCA_902687465.1. Lineage (NCBI taxonomy): Eukaryota > Viridiplantae > Streptophyta > Magnoliopsida > Poales > Poaceae > Secale > Secale cereale. The sequence goes on along the minus strand of LR738715.1, from coordinate 467,117,885 downwards.
GTTGTTTGACAGAGACCATGTTCATCCTACACCTCCCACGGATTGATAAACCTTAGGTCATCCACTTGAGGGAAATTTGCTACTATCCTACAAAACTCTGCGCTTGGAGGCCCAACACGAGTCTACAAGAACAAGTTGTGTAGTAGACATCACCGTGGCGGGGACTGCACCATGGGTATGGTTCCCTCTGTATAGCCAGCAGCATGAGCCGTTCCTGTTGCTTGGGGAGGCCGCGGCGGGTCAGGTCACCGTGAGCTCCCAGCTTCGGCGAAACCGAGCAGACTTTGGATGGTAGCACACCATTCGTCCATCCGCTCGACCGCTGGCGGAAACCTCAGCAGCTGCTAAACCTGCGCCATGGCCTCCGAAGCTGTACTTGGCGTGGGTGCTGATCAAGTCGACCGCACCATCGCTCGGCTCCTGACGGCGCCTACGGCGGCAGCACTGCGCCCCCGCTGCTGTGGGGCAACCACCTGGATGGCAGGTTGGTGCGGCGAAGGTGCACGAAGGCCAGCGGCTCCATCGAGCCCAATGGCTTGGTTGACCCGTCCCGGGGGAGGCGCACGTGCTATGACTGCACCTGTGGTGGGAATAGTCGAAGGGAGGCGATTTGCCCCGGTTCGAGCATCGTTATTGCGGCTTTGCTCGTCAGGGGGCGAAAGGGGCGCAGATGGAGTAACCCCTTTGCCCGGGCCTTGGGGAGCATGGTCGTCGACGTGTTGCTGATGCCGCTCTCCTTCGGTGCCTCCTGCTCCTGCACCGACCACGGGGGAAGTGGTGACGGTGCCGCCTGATCTGACCACATCCCCAGCAGCGTCCGCATCCTTGCGTGTCTCCACACCTCATGCATCGTTAGAGGCCGCGGGCGGCGAAGCCTTCAAGGTAGACGGATGTGCCGAAGAAATGGGTTCCTTCTTGGGCGCCATGATTGATGGCATCGTCGAAGATGAAGATGGGGATGAAGATGACGCGCTGCACACGCCTTCAGGTTCGCGCAAGCGATCCTCCCTACCTGGTGCGCCAAAGATGTCACGGGAAACCACGGCCACCTATGGTACCAGGAGGCCCCTTGCTGGTACGGCAGGGGGACGTAGCGTTGCACAAAGAGCAGACGAGCGTCGGATAGCACGACAGAGATCACGTGGGCAGTTTTACCCAGGTTCGGGCCGCCATTCTGGCGTAAGACCTTACTCCTGCTTTGGTGGATTGATGGTGGAAATGAGGTGATGGAGTGTAGTACACTTTCCCGGCAAGGGTTGCCTCAGGGCGGCAGCGACTACGCGCGTATGGGGTGTGAGTTCTCCAATCTTCTAACCATGTCTACGGTTGCCATTGGCCTCCTTTTATAGATTAAGGGGTTACCACAATGGCAAAGTAGTCATTATGCACTGATAAGATAGAAACAATGATATCATACCTAACTCCGCGAGCTGACATGGCGCATGAAATGCACCGCGCAACGTCACATCACTGGTTGCCCGGCAAGGCTTGCCGGGCTATCTTGGCAGCTCGGCGCATGCTCGCTTGACATGTCGCAGGACGGGTGTCATCCGTGGGTTTTCCTGTAGGGAGAGGCTGCCATGTGATGAATGGATGCCACTTAATCACTCTGCGGCTTGACACCGCACCGATTGATGACGTGAATCATGGATGAGCGGTTGGTGAGGTGGTTTAGCCTCCGCAAGTATCGGCAGGCTCTGTCGGGACACCTTGGTTGTCTTCTTCTGGGGGTGGCCTCGCCCCTTGCCGGGCTCACCTGCCCGGCAAGGGAGGCCTTTCTCTTGGCGATATCTTGCTTCTCTGGCTTGGTCTTGGTTCCACCGATCTGCTTGTTGGTTCCTCGAATCTCTTGGTTTCTTGTACTCTGACTTGGGTTGGTGCTTCAATCTTGTTCCCGTGCCTGTGCATAGTCACGGCAACAGAACCAGGGTTTCTTGCACCGACACATAGGCAAACAAGACTCTAACACACTGTGTGCTCCTGACTTGAGCCTCGTAACCACTACCCTCATCTGTATTCAATGTTATAACCTCGGGGCAATCATTGCACGTAGATTGCAGCACAACGCTAGTAGCAGTTATTTTTATGGTGGGATTTATGCCTCACGTTTAGCAAGGAAGGTGCGTGCGCCATAAGTTTCTTGACGGCAAAATGAATAATTATACTTATAACCCGAGGTTTAATAAAAACCATATTGTGCGTACCTTTTTGCCTGCACCTGCTCTCTTTGAATTCCATAGCCAGGGAAGATACTATGTTTCTGAGAGCGGGGCTCATGCACACAACGCGGAGGTTGTGGCTGCCCGGCGGGTTGAGATGGTTGCACCAAGAGCCTCCGTGATCTACCATGCAGATTAATATGCAGGCCGCTAATGAGGATTGCCAAGCTAGGCCAAAAGCCTAAGCTTGGGGGAGTACGTGTTTCCACCGACATTATATTCATGTTCACACATTTCATTTCAGTTGTCGGTGTTCACACTTTTCATTGAATTATCCATGCTAGATTTATTTTTTTCTTGCTTTCTTTTTGTGTGTTTGAAAAACCTTGAGAAAACCCAAAGAGATTTCTCGCTTCTTTTCTTTGTTTGTTGGGGGCTTTCTCATGTAAATAGATTTCTCGTTTTTGTTTTCTTTTTTCTTTTGCCTTCTTTGAGAAAAATCAAAAACTCCAAAAATATTTCAGTGTGTTTCTCTGAATTTCTTTTCTGGTTTTGAGTAGTACCTGGGTGAAGACCACGATGAAAATGTTGAGTGGCTCTCATATGCATTATCGTTTATCTAACAAAGAGCTCAAATTGCCTTGTCTTCTCCTTTATGATTATTTTGCAGATTCCAACTTAGTACATGGCACTCTTGCACTATTATTATTCTCATATCATTTGGTCATGCAAGTGAAAGGCAATAATGATGATATTTGATGCACTGGCCATGGCAGAGAGAAATGGGTATGAACTCAACTTGTTTTTGTTTTTGTAAATATGTTTAACCTAGTACCATGATTCAACCTATTATGATCAAACATGTTGCAATGAGAATTAGAGATTATAGTTTCTCATGTCATGTTTAGGTAGCTAGGAGTAGATAATGATTTATCTTGGAGGTCAACATTGCATTAAAACAAGTGTGATGTGTTATGATGATATGGTATCCTCCTCCGATTGTTTCAAGTGGCTTGACTAGGCGCATGTTCATGCATGTAGTTGAATCGAAACCAACATACCCTCTATGATATTTATGTTAATGGTGTCCATATCCTACTCATGCTGATATCCAATTTTTATTATGCTTAATGCATGTTCATGACCATTGTTGCTCTCAAGTTGGCCGCTTCTCAACCTACTTGCTAGCCTTCGCCTGTACTAAGCAAAATACTACTTGTGCATCAAATTCGAAAACCAAAGTTATTTCAGATGAGTCCACCATACCTACCTATATGAGGTATTACTCTACCGTCCTAAGTAAATTGGCATGTGCCACCTCTAAAAACGTCAAATAAACAGCCTTTTTGTGTGCCTGGGTTATTCATAGAGTGACAGGAGGTAGTCAATATCTTCCATGCTAAGCGGGTTATTCTCATGACGAGTGTTCATTCACTTGTCCTTGCGAGAGAGAGGCAGTAATAGGAATTCCCAGTCCTGAATTCAAAAAGAAAAAGACTTACAAATAATCAAACAAAAAATCCTACGAAGTAAAAACCTTTACTTAACCACTTGGTAACCGCCACTAATGTGTTTAGCATGGATGATATTGATAACTGATGGTCGCGAAGTAAATAGGAAGGGTGCATCTCTCAAAATTACATGTATATCTGTTTTAAAATTATGAGCTTTGGCACCAATGCAAATCACTGTTTCCCTCTGCGAAGGGACTATCTGTTTACTTTTATGTTGAGTCATCGCCTTCTCAAATAAGCGCCAGATCTGAGAGCACTATTGTCATCCTCATGCGTTGTGTGTAGTTAAGGTTGTGTGTTAGCATGACTGGATCTTTTCTACCACGAATTACAATGTTTAGTCGCTGCTTGAACTTTGGAGGGTGCTCTTCATTTTTGTTTCACGGTGTAAGAAAGAGCTAGCGAGATACCACTATTGTCATATTATATCATGGTTGTTTGATAAAGTGTTGTCATATGAGATGTATTATTATTGCTCTCTAGTTTTTTATGCTATTGATATGAGTTATTATAGTTTCTAGGAGTTATTGTTTACATGGTTAGTCATGATCTTTGCTAAAAACATGGGTGGGACTTAAGCTTATTTATGTAAACAATAGCAAAAGAGTTCGTAAAAGTTTTTCTTTTTCACTTTCAGTTTATCAACCGAATTGCTTGACGACAAGCAAAGGGTTAAGCTTGGGGGAGTTGATACGTCTTCTTCGGATCTACTTTTTCTAATGCTTTTCCTCTTGTTTTGGACTCTAAGTTGCATGATTTGAATGAAACTAACCCGGAATGACACTATTTTCACAATAACTACCATGGTGTTGTTTTTGTGCAGAAATAAAAGTTCTTAGAATGGAACAAAACTTTTTGGAGAATTATTCTAGAATAAAAGAAAAATACCGGAGACAAGAACCACCACAGGACGTGTCACATCCCTAGTTAGCACTTGCATTAGGACTAGCTAGACTGTGCATCATGTTTACTTAACAAAGAAACTTGAAATGGGAATGACAGAAACCCCAGCACCCCTCTCCTAACAACTAGGGTTTGATAAAATCTTTTCCAATGTACCCAAAATGCCCTTCAAAAATGTTCATCATTTCTGCCTTGGTCCTAAACCTCTGCCAAAAATGGTGCACAATTTTCTAGGACATCTAAGGTCTCTGGATTAAATCATATGGTATTTGTATTTGGGCATTTAAATGCTATAAAATATTTTAAATGCTCAAATAATCATAAACTATAATGTTCCATGCTGTTCATATTATATACAGTGGGCATGACAAGTTTTATGAGATATAAAAATGTTCTGGCATTTTTATTAATTAAACAAAGTTCCAAAAGAAATGAAACAGAAAAGAAATAGGAAAAAAGAAAGAGAGAGAAAGAACTTACCTGAGCCCAGCACTGTTGCAGGCCGGCCCAGCCCACCAGCCCCGCTCCTGTCGCCTTCCTCCTCGCGCCAGTAGGCAGCGCGCGTGGCCACCGCGCGCCGGCACGCGCTCGGCCACCTCCACCCTGCTTGCCTGCATCCCCGACGGCCTGGACGCCTCCTTGCGTCGCCGCGCAGCTGCCCCGACCCCTCTCTCACTTCCCCTCGTCCTCATCGCCTTCCCCTGGCTCTCTTCCTCTCACCACCGAGCCGCCCGTCGCCGCCGCTCGCCGTTGCCGCACCTAGAGCCTCCCCCTCGTCCCGTGACCGTGTCCAGAAGGTTCGCCGCGACGCCCTCTTCCTCCTCGCTGAGCCACGGATCGCCGGGAGCCCTGCAATGCCTTCACGCCGTCGTCCCCCTCCTCGGATCGCCGGAGCTCCTCGCCGTCGATTAAGAAGCTCCAGAGCGTCCCCGACCCCTCCGTCGAGCTCGCTAGCACCGCTGTGAGCCCCTACGCCGAATCCCTCCTTCCTCTGCTTCGTTTGCGCCGCGTAGCTGCTACTCGGCTGATCACCGAAACCCACCGCCGCCGTGCTTGCTGCCGGTGATGCTCCGGTGACCATTTGGTCACGGACGCATGTCCATCTCGCTCGCCGCAGCACGTAGATGAGCTAGGTGCCACGCACGCATCGCCTAGGCCACCGCAGCCGCGTCTCCACACACGCCCGAACGCCGGCCGCCGCTGTCGAGCTCGTTACCGTCGTCTCCGGCCACCACATGCCTGGCGACCACCACCATTCGACGTGCATCGGCGAGGGCTCTCCAACGCGCCCAACCGCGGCTCGAACCGTGCCCTGTAGGCGATTTCCGAAGCTCGCCGCCGCGTTTGGCCTCGCCGGCGTCACTTCGCCGGCGAGTTTGACCCGTTTGACCGGGGGGTTGACCACCCTTGGGTCGCTGACGTGTGGGCCACCCCTCCCCTAATTAGCTAGTTTAATTAAGTAAATGTTAATTAAATTAGTTAGTTAGTTTAGTCACTGACCCGTGGGCCCAGACCCCACTGACAGCTAATTAGTTTCTAGATTAACACTAATTGACTTTGCTAATTAGCTATGACACTGACATGCCGGGCCCACATGTCATGTTTGACCTGGACCAGCTCCTGTTGACCTGCTGACGTCAGCATGAGGTCATGCTGACGCAGTAAAGAGTTTCTGGAATTTAATTTAAATCTTAAATGATTTATGAATTTCAAAAAATCCCCAAAACTTCTAAAAATCATATAAAATCAACCGTAGCTCAGATGGAGGTAATTTATATATGAAAAATGATCAGAAAAATCCAATCTTTCCAATGGCACTGGTTTCATGCATGTTTGAGCAAGTTAACCTTGATGTATACATTAAAACATGATAATGCACTTAATTAAATAATAGCTAAAGTGCCAATTTGAATCTTTGATTCAAATAGGCTCAAACCCTTCTGGTTATAGTTGCATTAGCCCAAAACACATGCATCCTGCCATGTCATGAGCATGCATCATATTGTTGCATTTGTTTATTTAATGATTGTATCGCCGGTATTCTCCGTGTTAGGTCCTGCTCCCGAGGATACTCCTGCGTATCCAGCTGAAGAGCAGTACCCGACAACCACTTTGTCAGGCAAGCAATCATTGATCATTCGGATACAAACCCATCTTCTCGCTCCTGCTCTCTTTTACTGCATGAAGGCAACAGCGTGTGAACTGCTACTTGCTGCGGTAGTTGAACACTATTCCCTTGCATGACCTGTCATTGCCACAGTAAATAGTTGAAACCCACTAGCATGTGTAGGAGTTGATTGAGCCATGTGATGTGTGATCCACCATGCTATTTGCTTATGTTGCCTGCTATGCTTAGAGTTGTGTCTGGTCTGGTTCATCTGGGTGATGGATCAGAGTGAAATGATCATACCGATAAAGAGAAGGAAGTGTGGAATACGCTTGGTAAAGGTATCGATGAAAGGCCATGTAGGAGTACATGGTGGGTTGTTTCATTGGAATCGTCCATAGGACCCGAGATCTGTGTGTGTGATTCAAGTTACGGTTACTACCGCACATTGGGCCCTGAAATATGACCCCGCTCGACTTATCGACTGCCATGTTCTCTGTCCAGGAGTTGCACCTAGTTTCTGGTGTTTGTAGTTTACTGGTGGTCGTGCACAGCGCTGACCCTCGGGGTGGGCTGTGATGTGACAGGTACGTGACACGGTGTACCGGTTGCCCGTTTGGTGACTCGGGAACCCTGTACACATCGTTTGGGGCCGTGAGCGACACCCCGGCCGGATCTCCCCACGGATGGAACCCAAATAGGCGATAAACCTAGACGAGAGACTTGAGTGGTTGGTTAGGTCGTGGGCTACACCCACGTCGGCTTTCGCTTGAAGTCTGCCGAGCACATGTCGTGTGCAGACGCTAAGTGGTGAAAACATGTGTGAAGAAGTACACCCCTGCAGGGTTATCAATCTATTCGAATAACCGTTGTTCGCGGTATGGACTACTTGGTTACTCTTACAGTTCATAGACAAGTTGATGGATACTACTAAAAGCCTCAAGATAAGTGTGAGTGCCGTGGATGGCCTTTCCGTAGGATGACGGAAGAGGATCCTTGATAGTGTATTGTTGTGGTGAATAGAGGACTCGTGTTCGTAATAACATCTTGCAATCCGTTGAGAGTTGTAGTATAGGTTAGCCAAGAGTCAAAGCTGGCTTTCTGCTATGAACTCCACTACCCCCTTTGATAATGTTGCATGTATGATAGGTTCTGTGGTAAGACTTGCTGAGTACCTTTGTACTCATGTTTGCTTAATAACTGTTGCAGAGGAGAACCCTGCCCCTGCTGATGGGTTCTACATAGACGTTGACGTCGACGAGTAGCTTGACACCCAGACGGAGATCTGGAGCTTGTGAAGGGCCTTGTAGATAGTCAGGCTACACCAAGCCTGTTTTATTTTCTAAGTTGTGTGTACTCAGCCATGTAGCTTCCGCTTGTGCTTGTACGACTGTATGACTTGAGTGTTGGGTCATGTGACCCCTACCTGTATGGATATGTTATGTATGGCTCTTGGAGCCTCTTAAATAAAGTACTTTGAGTCATAGAGTTCTGTTGTGATGCAATGTTGTATTTGCACATATTGAGAATATTGTGTGTATGGTTGAAATGCTTGGTATGTGTGGGATCCGACACCTAGTTGTTTTCCTTTGGTAGCCTACCTTACAGGGAAATGCCTCCTAGTGATTCCAATGAGCCTTGGTAGCTTGCTACTGCTCGTAACACGTAGGCTGGCCGACATGTGTCCTTCTTCGTTCCTGTGTCTGTCCCTTAGGGGAAATGTCACGCGTTGTTCCTTTAAGTCCATGTAGCTTGCTACGACTTGGGTTCATACGTTGATGACCGACACGTTCGTTGCTGGGTCATGGATGCCTGTCTCTGTAATCTAGTGCCACTTTTGGTTTATAACTAGCCATGTCGGCCCGGGTTCTTTGTCATATGGATGCTAGTGACACTGTCATATACGTGTGCCAAAATGCGCAAACGGTCCCGGGCCAGGTAAGGTGGCACCCGTGGGGTTACCGTGCGTGAGGCCGCAAAGTGATATGACGTGTTACAGCTAGATCGGTGTGACTTAGGATCGGGGTCCTGACAGGACGGCCCCTAGGTCAGCCCAACCCACCAGGCATGCCCTGGGTTGTGCCCACTTGACCCGCTGACCCTATAATCGACTCTATAAAATCCCATATTTCCAGAAAAATAGGAGAGGCAGAATTATCTTGTTTCACTATATTGAGCCGCCGCCACCTCCTGTTCTTCATCGGGAGGCCAGATCTGCAGTCAGTTTCGGGCTCCAGAGAGGGAAATCTTCGGTCTTCGTTATCACAAACCCTCCTCCATCGCCAATTTCATGATGCTCTCCACCGAGAGTGAGTAATTCCTTCGTAGGCTTGCTGGTCGGTGAGGAGTTGGATGAGATTTATCACGTAATCAAGTTAGTTTTGTTAGGTCTTGATCCCCAGTATCCATTATGTTCTGACATTGATGTTTTTATGACTTTGTTATTCTTAATGCTTGACACTTTGGGCATGGGTGCCATGAATTCAGATCTGAACTGTTTATGTTTTCACCATTATATCTATGATCTAGATCCGATCTTGCAAGTCATATTCACCTACTATGTGTTATGATCCGTAAACCTCGGAGTGAAAATATTCGGAATACTTTCCGGTGATGACCTTAGTGTCAGGAGTTCATGTATTCACTATGGGTTAATGCTTTGTTCCGGTATTCTATTAAAAGTAGGCCCTAGCATCCCTTAGTTTCCTTATGGACCCTGCTACCACGGGAGGGTAGGACAAAAGATGTCATACAAGTTCTTTCCATAAGCACGTATGATTATTTATGGAATACATGCCTACATTACATTTATGAACTGGAGCTAGTTTTGTATCGCCCTAGGATATGACTGTTATATGATGCATATCATCCAACGAGTTGCCGATCAAATGCCTACAAATTTCCTACATAGTGATCTTGCTAAGTAACTATTGCTGCTGTTACTGTTACAACTGCTACAAAATCATTGCTATTAGTGTTACCGTTACTATTGTTGTTACCACTACTATCAAAACTAGCATATTACTGTGCTACTAAACACTTTGGTGTAGATAATTAATCTCCAGGTGTGGCTGAATTGAAAACTCAGTTCCTAATACTTGCAAATACTATTTGGCTCCCCTTGTGTTGAATTTATAAATTTGGGTTGAATACTGTACCCTCGAAAACTGTTGCGATCCCATATACTTGTGGGTTATCAGGGCCCACACAATCTATCGCTTTGATGCAACATACGAGAAGGGTTTTACCATGATGGTTTCCTATTTCTAGGTGTGCCATGTTATACCAAATAAAGTTTGAGCGCATGCGTTGG
>LR738715.1:467094153-467107819 GCA_902687465.1 Secale cereale | reverse complement strand
TGGGGAACCGACATCGTACGTATTGAACCTTGCTTGGGGTCAGGTGCGGTGTTTGGTTCGTAATGTAGTTGGTGCCCCATCGAAGTTGCGCATTCGGGATTTGAACCCATCACACACCACCGTACCCATACATATTTTTGTGACGCATGCAGTGTATAGGGGGTATTCTCATCGACCACGTCTCCCTTGTGCGGTTTTTTGTGACGACACACATATATGTTGGCTCCCCGAGTGTAGATATATCGTCCCTTTAACCGATAACACGCGGGATGTGTTGGCCATGAATGGATTCCCCCTAGTTCGCGTTAGGGCCGGTCACCGTCACATGTCATTCAAACCAAAGCTCGAGCCCATGCATTGTGAGGATCCCCTCCCACACGCTGGGATTGCCGGGTTTGACCGACACCGTACCCTGCGTATCTCGTCCTTAACTACTTGTCTTGCATAGTTGTTGTCTGTATCGAGAGCCAGGCTCCACATCTAAATTGTATATTATTCGATATTGAAAACACACATCACCCCTTCCAACCTACATCATTTTGGGCCACATGTAGGCGGTGCTGGTTTTGTGGTCCCTCTCGTGCGATTTTTTATGATGGTTCAATCTATTGGCCCAAGCGGTTTATATGTGTATTATATCCATTTTGTATCGACAACAACATTTGTCATTTGACCAAATGATAGATCCACTGGCCCGTCTTATGGTAGGTCATGCTGACATGCATGTATGGCCAAAGTATCATTACGTGCATCCGCCCCGTTGACACGAAGTGGGAGGTGGGTCAAGCACCCTAGCTAGGTAGCTACGACATTATGTAATTATAGATATATCCAAGGGTGATTTCAAGTTTGCCAGACAGGTGCCAAAAAAGTTGTGCATTGTGTATTTGAAGTTTTAAACATCACACCCTATATTCCTACATATATTTGGCCACTTCTAGGTGGTTCTTGACTTCTGGCCCCTCTCATCGATCTTCGACGACACGCCCAAACGTGGGCCCATGCGCTCAAAGTTGTGCATTGGAATTTTGAACATCACATACCACCCTTTTCACTCGTATATATTTGGGCCACATGTTGGTGTGGCTGTCTTCTGACCCTCTCTAACGTTTTTTTCTGCAAAGACTCTGATGATGCTCAATGGACACGGGTGTACTGGCTTAACCATGTGTGATGCAAGTGCGCTATGAATCTTCACGACTGCACAAGCGCGAGCAAAGGTGGAGGTACTGGCTTAACCGTGAGCGATGCTACTGCACTGTAAAATCACCAACTATCCAATCTAAAGGCGGGTAGTTTATTTAAATTGAATTCCACGTCTACGTCTAAAAATTATGATGAACCATGTGCGATAGACCAGCTAGCTAGAAATATAAAAACAAACTACTCGCCTTGAGTGTTGCAAAAATTGGCGGTTCGGCCGATTTTCCTATTATCATACATGCATATTCTTACTGGACCGTGTGTGATCTTGGGTACTCCCGCCCTGCATCAATCCCTTTATCCAAATTTTAGTAGCCGACGTACTTCAACCGTCGGCCGCACTCCTCCAGCACCGACCTTATAGTAAAATTTCAGTAGCCGAGGCATTTGAACGATTGCCATGCCTCCTCCACCACCATCTCCTCCCACCATTACTAAAAGTTTCAATAGACGCATCATATCCTCAAACACCACCCCACCCACCCCACCTTCACAGCCCCCCCTCCACAGTCCGCCCCCTCGAACCCTAGATCACCGCCGCTGTCGCCAACACCTGCCGGTCTGCCTATTCCTCCTACCTTAGATAATAAAGTTCAGGTCACCCAGCGATTCCCATACCGTCTTACCACTCCCCTGAGTTTTTAGATGAGGCCTATCGTGTCCTTCCTCGCTAGATCCACATCCCTTGCTATAGAATGTCTCAACCTAAGCTCTACCACGTATCCCGAGGAGCCCAACGAGCGTTCGGCCAAGAATAGGTTTATCATGACCTCTCTGGCGGACATTGGAAAGGTGGCTGCCATTCGCCCTGACCTATCGATCCCGGAGCAACACCTCGCCGCGGAAGCCGGCGAAGACGTTGACTATGTTACCATGCTGAAGGCTTCACGTCAGTGGGCTAGCGTATTATTGTATCTCGAGAAAGCTGGCTACGACATCAAGCTGGTCGAGAACGACAGCTTCATGCGGGCCATGTCACAGGTTAAGTGGTCCATCCCCAACCCCTCTGGTTCAACCGTCATTGATCTCTTCAACGGCCCTGCCGCTGATCTCCTCTGCCACACGGTTAAGGATTTGCGATCCTTGTGCGCCATCGATCCCATTTTGTCATTTCTGAAGGACACATTTGTCGGCGTCCTGGGAACCAGGGTACCCAGACTTGCCTGTCTGCAGGCCGCGACACGCTCCTACAAGCGGCCTGATACAGCCCAGCTGATTGATCAGCTCCCCAAGACCCTCGCGAGGGGGCCAAGCCTCGCGAGGAGAATGACGTCAAGACCTCCTCGGGAGCGGCCTCGGCAAGGCGTTCCAGAGGGGCGGAGAATCCAAGGCCGAGCCTGCCTCAGGAGGAGGTAGTGATGTCATCAGTGACGCACCGCGCCAGTAGGTGCCAGCGTTCGCCAGCGGCGCAGTTGCCATTTTGGTGCAAAGGAGACAGCGCAGCTGTTGGTTCCCAAGGAGCGGGGCAAAGGTTTCCTCTTTGGTGCAACAAGACCGAATACCGCAAGACGATCAGGAGGATGTCACCGTCGAGCCCACCACCATGTCACCGCGTGATCCTTTTGCACGCGAAGACCGCTTTTGTCAGGATAAGAACGTCCTTGTGTTCCCGCTCAAAAATGGCCGTTGTGGGATCCCTTCCCGCGTAAACATTTCGGGGGAAGAGGACCGTGGCCGCCTATATAAGTATCTAGAACCCCCACTGCAAAGGGGAACGAAGACACTTGACCACCGCACAAGGAGAAAGAACACTAGCCTCCTGACCCTCCTGAGCTCACCTCCTGAGCCCAGGAACCGTTGTACTAGCTCATATTCTAGCTCCTCCGGAGCCAATCCACCAAAGCAGGAAGTAGGGTCTTACACCACACGGTGGCCCGAACCTGGATAAACTCTTGTGTTCTTGCTCGTTGTTTGCTTGAATCCTACCACCGAGACGAGAGCGAGGCACTAGGTCTACGTGAGTGGGAGAGATCTTCGTTCACGCCCCTGTGTTCGAACTTAATGGGTTTTGCGGAGCCCTGAATCCGAGATTTGGCGCGCCAGGTAGGGGGCGTGTCGAAATCTCGCCTCTCCAACGACCTCGTCGCGTTCTCGTCACCGACCCAGCTCCACAGCCATGGTGGACACACGCCGAGCTCACGCCGCCCGCCGCGCCGCGAGCGTCGCTCAGACGGCGCCCGCGGGCAACGACGCACCGCTCCGCCCCAACTCGCCGATTGCCAACACCGCCACCGACCTGGCTGTCCACGAGCACCAGGACTCCTCGCTACCGCTGTCCGTGCGGCGGGATGGCCGCACAGCAACACCTTCACCCTCGCCGGCCACAGCGTCGTCCTCGCTGGTCCACCGCGGGCCGGTCTACCAGCAGCCTGCGCTACTGATGGCGCGGGAGCTCTTGCGCTACCGCCCGGCAGATGACCTCTACGACGAGTGGCTCCACCGCATCACCGAGCTCGTCAACTCCGCTGGAGAAGCACCTGCACCAACGCACTCCTCACGTCCTTCGTAGCCCCCGGCGGCGAACGAGGGCCGTGGGGTCCCGGCTCCGCCTCTCCTCCACCACGCCGACCAGCAGGGCCGGCGCGAGGCCCCTCGACGTGAGCAACCCCGCACAGCCCACGCCTACGACGAGGAGAGCTCTCAGGTGATTCCCCACCCACATGCAGGGGCTCGTGGGCCCCTTGGCCCGCAGCGCCCAGACCGCGCGCCACAGGAGGTGGTGGCGCCAACACCTCAAGAACCAGCATCACAAGCGCGGGGGGCGCCTGCAATCGTGAGCATGGCTGGATGTCGCGCCCTAGCCCCTGAGCTACAGCGCCTCATCTGGCCCCGTAAGTTCAAGCCGGACTTGCCTCCATGCTATGAACGCACCACCGACCCCACGGAGTTCCTCCAACTCTACGAGCTGAGCATCGAGGCATCCAACGGCACCGAGCAGGTCATGGCGAAGTGGTTCCCCATGGCTCCTAAGGACGCCGTGCGCTCCTGGCTCCTGAACCTCCTCCTGGGATCCATCTCCTCCTGGGAAGAGCTTCGCGACGTTTCGTCGCTACCTTCCAAGGCACCCGCGACCGAGCGCCGGCAGCTGCTGACCTGCGTCGCCTGTGGCAGCAGCCGGGAGAAACCCTGCAAAAGTACATCCAACGCTTCAACACCATGCGCCTCCGTATCCCCAGGGTCTCGGACGAGGCCATCATCTCCGCGTTCTCCGATGGCGTCCGTGACGTCAGGATGAGGGAAGAGCTCGCCATTCACGAGGACCTATGCACAGCCCTCGAGATGTTCAAGCTCGCGGCAAAGTGCGCCTGAGCGGAGGAAGGCCGCCTCTCCCTTCAGGAGCTGCCTAAGGTGGAGGCGGACGACAAGAAAACCAAGGCCAAGGAGTCGAATCGCAAGGGACCCGCCGTGCTGGCTGCGGAGCCAGAAGTGAAGCGTGGCTGCGGCTACGATGACCTCCCCAGAGACAACCGACCATATCGCGTCTTCCACAACGTCCACAGCCACAACACCAACGATTGCCAGGAGCTCAGGGCGATGCGCGGCGAGCGCGTCGGGCAGCGCCCTGAGCGCGACAACCGCGGCTACGGCCATAGAGGAGGCCGAGGCGGAGGATGTTGGGACAGTAGGAACTCGCGCCAAGGGTGGCGTGAGAAGCCTCGTGAAGACCACTGGCAGGAGCTGCCTCGTGACGCTCCCTGGCACGACCAGCCTCGCGAGGGTCGCCCTCAGGGCAACGGAGGCATGCCTCCGCTGCCACCACCGCCAAGGAGGAATGATGATGACCGTCAGGGAGACGGGGCTGGGGGCTTCCAGGAACCGCGTGCAGTTGCATGCATTTTGGGAGGAGCCCATGCCCCGGCTTCTCACCGCATTTTCAAGCAGTTCGCCTGTGAGGTGAACGCGGCGCTTCCCAGGCCTGACGCCACGCACAACCTCAGGTGGACCAAGCAAGTCATCGCTTTCGACCCCAAAGACCAGCTCAAGTGCACTGCGGCCCCAGGCGCCCTCCCGATGCTCTGCACCCCGACCATCAGCAACGTCCTCGTGACTAAGACCCTCATTGACAGCAGAGCAGGGCTCAACGTCCTCTCCATCCAGACCTTCGACACACTCCAGGTTCCCTACGATCAGCTCCACCCCACCAAGCCATTCTACGGAGTCACGGATGGCTCCACACTCCCAATGGGGCAGGTTCGCCTCCCCGTCACCTTTGGCGACCACGACAACTACCACACAGAGCTCATCGACTTCGACGTCGCCAACATCCACCTCCCGTACAATGCCATCCTGGGGTATCCTGCCCTCGCCAAGTTCATGGCGGCGACCCATCACGGCTACAATGTCCTCAAGATGCCCGGGAGCGGCGGAGTCATCACGATCGCCTCCGACGAGAAGGAAGCGGTGCGTTCCCTAGAGTGTGCCTACCAAACCGCGGTGGTCGAGTGCTCCGATGAGGATGGAGCCGTCCTCGCCCTGCAGACCGCCCCCAAGAAGAAGAAGAACCTGCCCATCGACGGACCTCAGGACGCGGGGGCCCCTGACGGCCTGGCCTCAGGACTCGCGCCTGCTGACAAGGCGCCCTCCACCCTCGCATAGGGAGGCGCGCTCGACGCCCCTCTCATGATGGGCTCTGGGGCTTTCCTCTGGAGTGTCCCCGAGCTGACCCGTGCCTCGAGGGAGGTCTTCGAGCACCACCTGCAAGCATATCTTGATGCGCGTTTTTGTGAGCCCGGCGTGAGTCGTTCAGTGCTAGGGGCTCAGGACTTCATTGACCAAGTTACAGAGGAACTTCAGTACGCAAGACTCATCCGCGGTGGGCATAACCGCACAACCCCAAGTTCATCTGCTTGCAGCCCAAGCGACTGCTTCCGCGTCTGCGTCGACATCGCGGGTCTCAACCGAGCTGCTTCTCAGGAGCCCTTCTGGCTGAAGGCGATCGGCCGGAGGAGGGCCCTCCCCTGCAGCTACGTCCGCACACTCTTCGGCTTCCGTAACGCAGCTGCCACGTTCCAGCACCTCGCGCAGCGGGCCTTGGGGGCTCGGGAGGCTCAATGGCTGGTGGTCCGGACGGAGCGGGAGCCGGGCCCGGGCTACCATTGAGAGCCTCTGGAGCCACTGGGCCTCACGAGCCCGACGATCCCCGGGAGCGGCCCGCACAGCTCGCAGCTTCAGCTACCCCAACTCTCCTTCGGCATGTATCAGGTGACACTTCAGGTATCCAAACGAGGGCGCCTCTTGGGTTGCATCATCCTCGAGCCGCTGGGGGCTGATTCCCCGCGGTTATCTCCCTTTTTGCATGATCAAGGCCAGATATTTCTTTCCATTCGCACTATATATATGCCCGGCGTCCTCACCGCCACTAAGGTCATGAGCCCTTGTGATCCCACTCGCGACCGCCCCATGATTAAGGACTGGCACGACGTCTGTGCTTGGGTCCGTCCCTGCAGCGTCGATAAACCCAAGGGCTGAGCTCTGCCTAGCGAGCCATTCCCCTGACGGCTCCCATGGTCCTTGGTGCCTTGTTCTCGCATGGGCTAATCACAGATGGGTAAGTAGGGGCCCATGGCAGGTATCTCGCTCACGTGGGAGCCGCGCGCCAGCTGTTTTTCTTTTGGATCATGGCATGAGAAGACTGGGCACGACGACTGTGCTCGGGTCCGTCCCTGCAGCATTGACAAATCCAGTGGCCGAGCTCAGTCTCGCGAGTTATCCCCGTGACGTCACATCCTGGGGTCGCTGGTGCTGCGGCCTTCTCATGCAATGTCCCCTGGAGATGCACTCGGCGCAGGTCGACACAACACCTCTCTTTTCACATTTTGCAGAAGAAGACTCAGGCGCAACCCGCCTCTGGGTAGGGTCTCATGGGTGATGCGTAAGCTCACGAGAACTTCCTCAGAGTCGTTCAACTCGTTCTGAGGAGGGCCCATATACACCTTGGCTGTCCTACCGTGCAAGCCACGCGTCAGGACGTGGCTGTACACGCCCTGGAGTCTCTCCCGGTGGGAGGCTCCCTCCCACGATCCAGTGGAAGTACCAAGCTCCGCGCTGGCAGATCCAACCGAGGAGTGGTTATGTTCATGAACCAGTGGAAGCACCAAGCTCCGCGCTGGCCGATACGACCAAGGCGCGGTTATGCCCATAGTCCGCGCAAGTGTGGTAGCTCTATGCTCCGCGCTAGTTATAAACAACTGAGGGTGGCCCCCAGTGGTCGCACCAACCTCAGGGAGCTTTTCAGCTCATGACGCTCACACCTTCTCCTTGGATGGGTGTCACGAGGGGGGCTAGGCACGGGGGCCATGCTCAGGTCACGCCTGGCAGACGCCACCCTACCAGGTGCCCAGACACCTGGCCTTCTCGTGCCCACATCCCAGGTGAAGGCTCGTGGGCAAGGTATGGTGCTCGTTCTCCTTCATGGGAGCCATTCGTACGTCACGGGGGACCCCTGGGCATCGCGACCCAGGGGCCTAACTGGACACGTAGCCCCTCATCCCTTGAGTCTAATTATGACGATAACCCCGGTCTTCCGGAGGGCTCAATGGCGATCGAGGTATGCGCAGGGTTGGGCCCCGCCGACGCAGAACGAAAACGGGATCACTTGAACGTCAAGGGGGACCCTTGAGCATCACGTCCCAAGGGCCTCACTGGCCACGTAGCCCCTCATCCCTTGAGTCTAGTTACTACGGTAACCCTGGTCGTACGGAGGGCTCAATAGCGAGTCTAGTTACTACGGTAACCCCAGTCATCCAAAGGACTCAACGGCGGTCGAGGTATGCGCGGGGTTGGGCCCTGCCGACGCAGAGCACCTAAGCAAACATGAAAGGAAGCAAGCATGGAAATCATCTAGCTATTACAATAATGTCAAGTTTTTTCAAATTCAACCAAAGTTCTCACGCCTCCCCGAGGCACTCGCACTTCTCTCATCAAGCAGGAACGGACTAGGCATCGCCGGGCGAACCAGTACCGGTCGTCGCTTCTTCGGCTGCGGTAGCAGTAGCCTGGAGGAACGCCCCCACCAGCTTCGCGACCTTCACCCTTAGGGACTCAGCAGCCGTGCTCTCCATGACCTCGGTCACGGGCCCAGACAGCGAGGCCAGGTCAAGGGTGGGGTCACGAAGACTTAGGTGGCTGCACACCTGCGTCAGGACCAAGGTAAGCAGCGTACGGCTCTCGACATTGGCTAACTAGCCGATCGCGGCCGTAACACTGCGCAAGGACTCCACGAGCGCAGCAAGGAGCCCGGCGGGGCCTCCCTCCCGGGCGGCCAGCGGCTCCTTGAATCCTTCCTCGTAGGCGGCATGCAGCGCCTTGCGGGCCTCAAGGTCAAAGGCAGCAAGGGCTTCGGGACTCACCGTCGCTGAGGCCGCAAGGGCTTCCTCCTGGATGTGTGCGGCTTGGGCCGCCCTGGCCTGCTCCACTTCAACCTTCAGCTTCTCCGGGGCTGCGCGGTCAGCAAGCTATTCCTGTTGCAGTCGGGATGTCGCGGTCTTCTGCGCCTCGAGCTCCTTCTCCAGCCTCTTGAGCTCCAGGGCGCGCCTAGTGTCTTCCTCACGGAGGGCCCCCAACTCGCTCTCTACCTTGAGGCAGCGCTTCTCAAAGGACGCGACGTCAGCTCGTGCGGCGTCATGAGCCAGCGTGGCCACCGCAGCTTCCTGTTGACCCTTGGCAGCAGCCGCTGAGGCCTGATCCCAGGAGGCCCGTGCAAACTCGTCTACCAGGAGCCACCCGTGGATCAGCCCCAGGCGCCCTTCTGTCAGGTGGCCGTCACCATTTTGCAGGTCAGCGCGAAGACGACCCAGCGCGGCGGAGGCAGCGTCCAAAGCCTCAGAACCAGGCTGCACCGGCTAGCGCACGGGCACCAACAAGACCGGCTGCTCGACCAGGGGCTCGGGGGCTCCAGCCTTCCTCGCCAGAGCAGCTCAAGTGGAAGCCAACTCCGCAATCTCACCGGAGACGAGGACATCTTCGGGCAGCACCATCACCGCACGCCCGGTGGCCCGGCCAACCGGGGCACCCAGCGCCACGGCATCCTTCCCCGAGTTTGCACCAGCAGCCGGAGAAGCAGGACATCGTGGCATGACCTTCCCCTTCACTTTCTTAATCACACCCCGAGGCTGCTGTATCAGGGAGAGCGCATCAGGGGCATGGCAAATAAGAATGAGTAAGAAATCGCACACTTACTCGTCGGAGGCGAGGCGTGCCCTTCTCTTCACCAGCATGTCAACGGCAGCTCCTAGCGCACCGGGCGTGCCGACAGCCCGGGTCTGGGCGAGGCGTGAGGCCACGGTCCTGGGTGCGGACGTGGTCACCGGGTTCGCTGGCATGGTGCTCTTCGGCGGAGTCGTCACCTTGCTTCCCCCGGACGCAGTGCATCCGGATCGACGTGGAGTGGTCGCCTGGGACCGTCCGGCGGCACCCGCGCCTGGCGTCCTTGCTCCAGCGAACGCCTCGAAGGAGTCCCCTTCGTCGTCCAGGGTATCCTCCGAGCCCCCCTCGTCGCTCTCGCCGTCATCACCAGAAGACACGTTGAACGTGGGCCGAGCGCCCACGGGCGCACCAAGGTCCGGCATGGCCATCAACAGCTCGGCCTTGTCAGGGCGGCTGTACAGCGGCAGGTAGGCCCCAAGAAGATCCTCCGGAACCATCCCCAGGAGAGCTCTCGAGGTGAAGTCCAGATCGTCTTCGGCCAGCATCCCTGGGTGCAGCCGGAGCTTGTCGTCGTCGCCCATCAGCTCCCACATGGGGCGTGAGTGAGCCTGCAGCGGAGCCAGACGCTGCCTCAAGAACTCCTTCACGATCTGCCCCCCTTCGAGCCTCGAGCTCAGGTCGGCCTCAATCTTTGCCAAGACGGGCCCAGCAAGAGGGTCGGTGAGCTTCGCGTGGTAGTAGGCAGCGCCAACAGAGGATGGGTGCGTTGGGCATCAAGATAGACCCACCTCTTCCGTTGGGACTCTATCTTCTTCTCGGCCTTCATCAGGCGACAGCCCTAGTGCTGAAAGACGAAGGAAATGCAGCCCGAGCACGAGCCATCGTCGTACTGACGCATAGAGAAGAAGTGGCGGAAGAGGGCGATGGTCGGCCTCACCCCCATGAATGCCTCACAGTAGAAGGCGAAGAGCGACAGGACGAAGATGGAGCGGGGTTGGATATGGAGAGTGTGCACCTGGTAATGCTCTAGGATGGCATAGAAGAACTCGGAGAAGGAGGGCACGAGCCCCACGGAGATGATGTGGAGGTAGAAGGGGTAGCATGACTTTGACAAGGTGCGCACCATGGTGTATCCAGCCCAGATCCGCGTCGGGCCGTGCTCAT
The DNA here is from genome assembly GCA_902687465.1 of Secale cereale. Lineage (NCBI taxonomy): Eukaryota > Viridiplantae > Streptophyta > Magnoliopsida > Poales > Poaceae > Secale > Secale cereale. The sequence continues at coordinate 467,097,307 of LR738715.1, read as the reverse complement.
TGTGGGAGCTCGACAGGAATGGCAGGACCTCGGAGAAGTCCTCCTCCCTGAGAATGGAGGACTCCTCAAGCGCCGCATCAAGAGAAGAAGCAGATCCAGACGCCGGTGCGGTACCCTTGTTCTTCTTCGCCATGGTCAAGGGAGCCGGAGGATGCAGAGAGGCAGGAGGTATAATGGGAAGGAATCTGAGCAGGAAGGAAAGAGGGCGATAACTCCCCCAGCAGAGAAGGCCCCTTTTTGTCAAGACGCACGGTTACCGAGATGGCGTGGGGAGCGGGGTCGCTCGCGCCCCATCCAACCGTCACGCGACAGCCTGGCCCGTAGCCTTTTGGGGCCCGCGGCGCTACGTCCTCGACTAAGGCTTCGTCCTCGACTAAGGCTTCGCCCTGAAGCCAACTCTGCGCGCGCCTTGGGCCCGGGGCTACTTTCGGCGTCCTGGGAACCAGGGTACCCAGACTTGCCTGTCTGCGGGCCGCGACGCGCTTCTTCAAGCTGCCTGATATGGCCCAGCTGATCGATTAGCTGCCCAAGACCCTCGCGAGGGGGCCAAGCCTCGCGAGGAGAACGATGCCAGGACCTCCTCGGGAGCGGCCTCGGCAAGGCGTTCCAGAGGGCCGGAGAATCCAAGGCCGAGCCTGCCTCAGGAGGAGGCAGTGATGTCAGCAGTGACGCACCGCGCCAGCGGGTGCCAGCGTCCGCCAGCGGCGCAGTTGCCATTTTGGTGCAAAGGAGACAGCGCAGCCGTTGGTTACCAAGGAGCGGGGCAAATGTTTCCTCTTTGTTGCAACAAGACCGAAGACCGCAAGTACGATAAGGAGGATGTCACCGTCGAGCCCACCACCGTGTCGCCGCCTGATCCTTTTGTAGGCGAAGACCGCTTTTGTCAGGATAAGAACGTCCTTGTGTTCCTGCTGAAAAATGGCCGTTGTGGGATCCCTTCCCGCCAAAACATTTCGGGGGAAGAGGACCGTGGCCACCTATATAAGTAGCTAGAACCCCCACTGCAAAGGGGAACGAAGACACTTGACCACCGCACAAGGAGCAAGAACACTAGCCTCCTAACCCTCCTGAGCTCACCTCCTGAGCCCAGGAACCGTTGTACTAGCTCATATTCTAGCTCCTCCGGAGCCAATCCACCAAAGCAGTAAGTAGGGTCTTACACCACACGGTGGCCCGAACCTAGATAAACTCTTGTGTGCTTGCTCGTTGTTTGCTTGAATCCTTCCACCGAGACGAGAGCGAGGCGATAGGTAGACGTGAGTGGGAGAGATTTTTGTTCACGCCCCTGTGTTCGAACTTAACGGGTTTTGCGGAGCCCTAAATTCGACAACATTCTACGGCGGCGGCTTGGGATCCTCAATTGCCAAGTCAGATTTGATCGACCACGACCACGAGGAGGGCACCCACATAGGTTCTTCCAAGGTGATACATACCATCTGTGACATCAGAGAGCGCACCATGGGTATGTGCTCTTCCAACTAGAAGGATCACGTCCATGACATGTGAGGCAACATCCTATCAGCAAATCTTACCTTTTCTAGCTTGCCAACCTATACCCTTTGTTGTAGTAGCTTTTTCCCTGTGGTGTTTTAACTGTGCCGTGTTTATTTATTTCAGTTATGCAAAAATGTAAGGTTCAATAGGGCTATGTGATGTTTAAGTATGAAGTGTCCACTTAAGTTTCACGAATGGCTATATTTGGTTGTTCATAGTGAGTAGATGCCTTGTTTTTCAGTATTTGGTTGTTTGGTTGGTTGCAGTGAGCATTTGTACATTTACCGAGCAGATGCCTTGTTTATCTGTATTTGATTGTTAGGTTGGTTGAAGTGAGCATTTGTCCAGTTATCAAGTAGATGCCTTGTTTATCTGTATTTGGTTCTTAGGTTGGTTGCAGTGAGCATTTTTCCAATTTTCAATACACTAGTGGAGAAAAGGATAGCTATGATGTGCCAAAAACAGCCTTGCTGGCGTAGGATCCACACGCCACCAATATGGCGCTAGTGTTAAAACATAGTGGTGGCGCTGGAGCCTACACCGGCACTATTATGTATACCTATGGTGTTGGGTTTAAGCACACGACGGCATTATCAACAATAGCTATGGCATGTGACATATTCGAACGACGGTAATAGGATAAATCTTCTCTGGTGTCGCGCAATGTTCGATGCCTATACAAGGTTTTTGAAAGCTGTAAAAAAAATGCTGCCGGGGCAACAGAAAATTGCTACCACGACAGCGACATTTATTATGAATTTATATAAACATGTTTTGTCCCACAATGATTCCGACAAGATATTTGCATTACTATATACACACACATCATTTATTCACATGTGTACATATATATTAACCACACACTTAGTTCTATCGATCATGTTGATCACTAATTAAACATTCGCTAAACTAAACCATGCGTGCATATTACATCTTGTTCATTCAACTATCTTTTACTACTAACACGGTGGACCATTTCGACCAGCTCCGTATATGTAAGCATCTCAATATGGAGTAAACACTTGTCTTGGACAATATAAAGGTCTTGCATGGCAGGGAATACACTAGTCAAAATAAAAAAACAGAAATTACACTCTGAAGCATAGATTATTACTATATAATATTTCTAGTCACTTTGAAGCTTGAGGGGGAAGCCATTATTGTTGTCAAGGTGAGGATCGTCGCACATTCCCCTATTGTAGCCATAGTAGGGGCACTCTTCCATTTTGTGCTGCGTTCATATAATTAAAATCAGCATAAAAAATCGACATGAGCTTTGCTAAAAACTGGACATATATATTGAGTGCCAGAAATTTGATGAAACGAAACTAAATCTATGTTTCACCAGAACTCTATAGACATTTGGTGCAAAAATGAAACATAGCACGAGACACTTCCCGAGAGCAACATGTGATATCACATATATCACATATATGTAAAACAAGCACACACCTAAAAAGTCAATCAATTCACAATTATCACACACACACACACACACACACACACACACACACACACACACACACATATATATATATATATATGCATTAAACACATTTGCACACATGTAATATATTTCATCAATTCACATGTACACATAATGTGTGTATTTCATCACAATATATAATATGAACACTAGAACAAATCGACATGAAAATAT
>LR738715.1:467076155-467086535 GCA_902687465.1 Secale cereale | reverse complement strand
CAACCGGTACTACAAGGTTTGGGGGGTTTTTGGTTTTATGATTTATTTTTCATTTAATTTTGTGTTTTCCATTTAATTCTTTTTCGTTTGCTGGTATTTTACGATACTACACATTGTACATGTTATGCATATATATATATATATATATATATATATATATATATATATATATATATATATATATATATATATATATATATATATAGAATTTCTAATTTCTAGTAGAACCAATCATATATATATCATCAAATGTCTCACAAACCACCAATTCACACATACACACATGTATAGCTATATACAATTTCTCCTACATGTTGCCTTCGGAGCCTGTGGCATTAGCCTAATTGGTGCCTTCGGAGCACGATGACAATTGGAAGTGGTTCATGGGGGCGGTAGCGGGTAATGGTATTCTCCCTCCGGATCTATGACCTGGTCGAGCAAACATCACGCTATTTCTTCTTGAATTGCTTGTACGCACTCCGTTTCTAGGAGCTTGTCCCACACCTCTTTGAACTGTTAAGAAGGAGATCAATATGCATATTTATTAGTTGTGTGACTAGATATCGATAATGGTGTAAAAATTGTGAATAGTGTTCTGACAAACATACCCATTCATGTCTTTGAGACTTGCTCCTTTCGGACGTCATCATGCAAATGTTCTCACAAACGCAGTATGCACACAGATTAGTCCCCTATGCCTGCTTCATGGCCTTTACGAGAATGGAATTTGATAAGATAATAATTAATCAAGCATGATAATTAAAGAGATAATGGCAGCTAGCTAGCTAGCTAGTACTACTTAATTACTTACCTTGGGTCGAAACCATTGCAGTCTTTGTTTCCATTTGCTTGGAGTGACGATGATGAACCTTGCCCAAGCCCTGCCCACCGACAAAGAAAATGAATAAATGGGTTATTAAATAGTTCATATCAGGAAATGACGAACTAAATAGGCCGAGATATATAGTTAATAATGCTTGAAATTACCTGTTGACTATCCCTTTCAAGATGGTGTAGTCACTTTGTTTTTGAAGTAGTGAGTCGAGTACTTCAACTGTTCCGTCGTCAACTTTAATGATACACAAGATCCAGTGAAATCTGCATGCACACACGTTTGGATGTCTTAATTAAGCGGACATATGTAAGCAAAAACATGTAGCTAGCTAGTAGACAAAAACAGAGAATTTGTAGTACAAGACAGTGTGATTCACTCGAAGTTGTAAGGAAGTAGTATATCATCATTGTATTTGAGGCACTTCAAGAACTCTAGCATGCTGTCCTCTACATGCTTTTCATAATATTCATCTATTTTCCATGTGTATTCATTAACGGTGTTTGGGTCAATGAACCAAATGCCATAGAGTCCACCTTTTTCATTTCATACATCTTCATCCTGCATAATACCACAGAAAAGAATATAGTGAGGATAATTACAGGTAATGATTGATCAAAAGGATCACTACAGCTAGCTTGAGACTTAAATTACAGAAAGAAATCACTTACAGACAATAGCAACTGACGATAGATTTGTCGAGTGCGTCTTGATTGTATAACTGAAACAGTTCATTATACTCAACGGCCACAGCGTTCTCATGGTAGTAATGATCCTTCTTGACTTCCACCATGAGGGACTCTCAATTGGAACTCTTGGTAATGTCCATGTACCATTGATGCAACTCATACATTCTCGTTGGAAGCTTCTTGACCTCGTCTGGCTTGACCAAAGGTTCGCCCCGGACATATTTCCATTTTATTTCCTCCTCTGTAAGCACGGGCATGGGCTCGATCTCGAGGAGTTGTCCAACACTGATGTTGAGAATTTCAGCCTGCGTTATATGCCCCTCGGTTATTACCACATTGCCCTCCCCGTGATCGTAAAATGTTTGCCCACAATAATATTGGGCGCACTTACTCTCACGTGTTGTTGGCACAACAAGCGAGGGGATCGATTGCGCCGCCTGTTCTCCCAGCTGGGGAACGGTTTTCCCGCATTATTTGACAGCTGCTTGTTGTTTGCTCGAGCTCGAGCTCGCCTCCTTCTGTAGACGTACTCGATTTAACTTCCTGATGTGGCGCTCATAGTCTATGTCAACAGGCTTGGGAGCTGGTGGTTGAGCCATACGAACGAAGTGGTCAATCTTTTCCTCAGGCACTTTCTCCCTTGGCGGCGGTGGCGGTATCGGTCCAAAATGGGCGTCCACTTTTGCCCGCACTATGGCCTTGGTTTGCTCCTTGGTCCTGTCGTAAGCCCTCTGAGGAGGATCAGTGAGGCTTGGACCATATTTATATCGCTTGCCTCTGCGTGTACTTCCTGTACTGCCTCGACTCGTACCGCTACGCACCATAGCTGCGGGGTGTCTCTTCTGCGATTGCTGAGGCGGCGGAGACGGCTGACGGGGCTGAGTTGGACAAGGAGGAGTGGCCTGAAGCTGTGCCGGACTTGGAGGAGGAGTGGCCTGAAGTTGTGCCGGACTTGGAGGAGGAGTGGACGTCTGACGCTGTGTCGGACTTGGAGGAGGAGTGGCCTGACGCTTTGCCGGACTTGGAGGAGGAGGAGTGGCCTGACGCGTTGGTGGACTTGCAGGAGCGGGAGTCTGCTGACTCGGTGGCGGACTTCGACGAGGAGTCGGCTGACGCGGTGTCGGTGGCCTTCGAAAGATGATGCAATCCTTTCTCCATAGGATGATACGATGTTTGGCCTCTCTGAGTGTGTGCTCCTCGTCACCTCCAGGAATGTCAAGCTCTAGCCCCGAATATTGGTCCACCACCTCATCAACCAAGACACGAGCATAGCCTGCTGGAATCGGGTTGCAATGGAAGGTTGCCTCGGGGGGATTTGTAAAAGCAAGGGCGTCCGCCACCTTCATGGATATGTTCTTCATTTTGAAGTGTAGCTCGCAGTTAGTGTTCTCCATGATGTCATCCACGGGGTATCTATCCAGCATTGCGTCGCCCAGGGCGGAACCCACGCTGCTTCTCGGCATGGATGGGGCGGTGGTATGCAATGCTGGATCATCCGCTAGCCGATGCAGCTGCTGAGACCCCCTTTGCTGGCTAAGTGAGTCGATCTGCTTCTGCTGCCGCTGGAATTTGACTGCCAAGTCCGCGTGCTTTGATTCTAGGCCTTGAAGGCGTTCATAGTCCAGCTTCCTCTGCTCCTCCTCCATCTTCCTCTGCTTCTCCTCTGCAATCTTCCTTCTCGCACGGGTTCTGTAGTCGGCGTTCCAGTCCGAAAACCCCTCATACCACGGAATAGCGCCCTTGCCTCGTGTTCTTCCCAGGTGTTCAGGATTTCCCAGGGCACGCGTAAACTCGTCGTTCTCTCTGTTGGGCTGGAACACCCCCGATCGAGCCTCTTCTATTGCGACAAGTAGCTTATCGTCGGCTCCTTTCAGACATGCCTTCGTCGAAACTTCGCCTGTCTTCGGGTCCAACTCCCCCCATGCGCATAGAACCAAGTCCTGCACCTGGGGGGCCAGCTCCTAGTAACCGGAGTGACACCTGCATCCTCCATCTCTTTCTCAAACTTATCCCACTTAGGCATTGCCACCGCGTAGCCACTTGGCCCCAGCTTATGGAACGTATCCTTTTTTCGGCATTCTTCTTGTTTATTCTCGATCGTTCCTTAGCTAATTCTGAATCCTTGAATTTCACGAAATCGTCCCAATGAGCACTTTGCTTCTCTAGTGTTCCCTCGAATACTGGAGTCTTCCTTCCTCCCTTGACGTACTTGTCCCATTCACGATTCTTGTGGTTCTTGAATGCAACCACCATCTTCCTAAGAGCAGCGTCCTTGACTTTCTGCACATCTGCTTCTGTGAAATGATCTGGTAGGGTGAAATATTCCATGAGAGTATTCAAAAGCAGACTTTTTTGTCTGTCGTCGACAAAAGTAACATCTGGACGTGGCTTTGCTGGCTTTCTCCATTCTTGAAGGGAGATCGGGAGTTGGTCCTTCACAAGAACTCTGCACTGACGAACGAACTTGTCCGCAATCTTCTTAGGCGCTAATGGTTCGCCATTAGGTCTGATTGCCTCGATATTGTACTTTACGCCCTCCTTCAACAATTTGTTCGGGCCTCGTTTCATCCTGTTGCCTGAAGATTTGCTCGATCCGGATGGCTGAAAGAAGAAAGATCGATTCGTTAATATATCTTCAACTCATTTAAAACATGTGATGATCACCAGATGTGCCTGCTTATATAAATATATATACCTCGCTGGTCTTTGTTGTTTCAAGATCAACATTTTCTTCGTCATCATCATAATCGTTGTTCATGACTTCATCAATTCGGTCGTCGCGATCGAATATCATATCACCTTCTCCGGTGTTGTTTAGAAATTCGGAGCCGTCATAATCTTCTTCATTCTGATCATCATATGGCCCGCGAGGATGGCGTATCATATCGAACAGGGTCTGTTCTCCCTCTCTGCCTGTATTGTCCGCCATAGCTTTTATTTAACTAATCCAAAAGAAATATAAAATAATTTAGTATTCAAATTACATCGTCTCGAATAATAGATATAATCTCGAATACATCGTCTCGAATAATATATAATCTCGAATACATCGTCTCAAATAATATATAATATCGAATACATCACTGGCTAGGTAGCTAATAAAGATCGAATACTACAGAAGAATCTAGGACACTCCCGGTTCCTGCGGCGCGGGCGGTGGACACCCTAAGAGAAGGAACCCTCACAGGATCATAGCTGAAGTGAGATCCCTGAAGAAACTGCCAGGTATTGGAGAACCTGCCGTCCTCTAACGCAACCATGTAGCGATGGACGTGCTCGTCCTCCTCCCTGACACGGCGACGTACCACCTCCGGCGGGGTCGGCTCCCTCCGCAGCGAAACTGGCCCACGCGAACGCCACCAAACGAGATCAAGGTCGACGACGGGACCCAGAGCCGGGTTCCTCATCAAGCGGCGCGCCCCTCCAGGCAGCACCTCCCAGTGCCAGCCCGGCGGAGCCCACTCCCGGACATGGGTCAGCCGGACGTCGTCGCGGACGGGTCGACGGCAAGGATGCGGGCTGGGCATCGTCGAGAACAAATACTAGTTATATGCCCGCAAAAAGTAACATTTTTTTAATGATTGGATTTTGATAACTAAAATTTCTAACATTTCTATATAACTAACATTTCTAACAATGCTATATAACTAACATTTTTATAACATTTCTAATATTTCTAGAACTAAAAAACAAAAAAATATATAACATTTATATATATATAACTAACATTTGTATAACATTTCTAATATTTCTAGAAGTAAAAAAAGGAAAATTTCTAACTTTTTTATAACTATTTCTATAACTAAAAAACAGAAAAATTTCTAACAATTCTAACTTTTTTATAACTATTTCTATAACTAAAAAACAGAAAAATTTCTAACATTTCTGTAAACATTTCTATAACTAAAAAACATAAAGATTTCTAACATTTTTGTAATTAACAATGTGTCTGTGTGTGTGTGTGTGTGTGTGTGTCTGTGTGTGGCCATGGCGGGGCAGGAGCTCACCGGCGAGGCGCGACGGGGGCGGCGACGGGGACGGCGACGGGCGGCGACGACGGGATGGAGAGGGGGGCGCCAGGGACGGCGACGGCGAGGCGACGGGACGGCGATGGCTAGGCGACGGGACGGCGACGGGGGCGGTGACGAGGGGCGGCGGCGATGGGGTAGAGGAGAAGAAGCAGAGGGAGAATGAAACTGTCAAAAAAAATTGAAGGGTTTTCTTATATAGAACAGACCTTTAGTACCGGTTGGAGCCACCAACCGGTACTAAAGACCTGTTTTGGCCAGGCCAAGCGGCGGGAAACGCACCCCCTTTAGTACCGGTTGGTGGCTCCAACCGTGACTAAATACACCCCTTTAGAACCTGTTGGTGCCACGACCCGGTACTAAAGGGGGTGCGCTGGCGCAGGTGCGGTGCGGCAAGTTTAGTCCCACCTCGCTAGCCGAGGGGCGGCCGCACTGGTTTATAAACCCCGTCGCGGCTGCTCCTTCGAGCTCTTCTCTACTGCAGGCTTGTGGGCCTAACTTTGCCGCGCTGCCCAGTGAGTCTGTTGGGCCTTTATGGGCCTGCAAATACAGGCCCAGGGCCTTGCAGGCCCACTGGGTAGCGCGTAAACAATTTTTTTATATGGTATTTCATTTTATATCTAACTACCATTTCTATATCTAAAATTTACCTATCTAACACTGCCGCAAATATATCTAAAAATTATATCTAACATTTCTATATCTAAAATTTTATATCTAACTAACATTTCTATATCTAAAATTATCTAACAAACATTTTATATCTCATTTAACTCTCTAAAAACAAATTTTAAACCCTGATACCTCGAAAGAGATTGTCCATTTTGTACATGAAGTGCATCCAGTTTTTGCCGTGACCCTCTCTACTTTTTTGCACATGCAATGTGGGTGAAATGATGATACCACGCCAAGTTTCAACCTTTTCAGACTTCAATTTGTAGTTCTTTTCAATTTCACGGTCATTTAGCTCTCTTAAAACAAATCAGTAAATGAATGAAAAATACCAAATGAATTCAGAAAGGGCTAATAATTGATGATGTGGATTTGAATGGTGCATTTTGAACACACGAAAACTATGGAGTTCAAAAAAATGCAATGCCTTTGTAACATATGAGTTTTCATCCTAAACCCTGATACCTCGAAAGAGATTGTCCATTTTGTACACGAAGTGCATCCAATTTTTGCCCTCTCTACTTTTTTGCACATGCCATGTGGGTGAAATGATGATACCATGCCAAGTTTCAAACTTTTCATACTTCAATTTGTAGTGCTTTTCAATTTCACGGTCATTTAGCTCTCTCAAAACAAATCAGTAAATGAATGAAAAATACCAAATGAATTCAGAAAGGGCTGATAATTGATGATGTGGATTTGAGTGGTGCATTTTGAACACACAAAAACTCTGGAGTTCAAAAAAATGCAATGCCTTTTGTATCATATGAGTTTTCGTCCTAAACCCTGATACTTCGAAAGAGATTGTCCATTTTGTACACGAAGTGCATCCAGTTTTTGCCGTGACCCTCTATACTTTTTTGCACATGCCATGTGGGTGAAATGATGATACCATGCCAAGTATCAACCTTTTCAGACTTCAACTTTGTCACATCCCTAGTCAGTGCTTGCATTAGGACTAGCTAGAGTGTGCATCATGTTTACTTTTCAAAGAAACTTGAAATGGGAATGACAGAAACCCCAGCACCCCTCTTCTAACAACTAGGGTTTGATAAAATCTTTTCCAATGTACCCAAAATGCCCTTCAAAAATGTACATCATTTCTGCCTTGGTCTTAAACCTCTGCCAAAAATGGTGCACAATTTTCTAGGACATTCAAGGTCTCTGGATTAATTCATATGGTATTTGCATTTGGGCATTTAAATGCTATAAAATATTTTGTATGCCCAAATAATCATAAACTAAAATGTTCCATGCTGTTCATATTATATACAGTGGGCATGACTAGTTTCATGAGCTATAAAAATGTTCTGGCATTTTTATTAATTCAACAAAGTTGCAAAAGAAATGAAACAGAAAGAAATAGAAAAGAGAGAAGAGAGAGAGAACTTACCTGGCGCCTAACAGGCCCACCTGCCGGCCCAGCCCAGCCACCGCTCCAGCGAGCTGCTTGGCTTGGCCAGGCAGGCAGGCAGGTGCTCGACGGCGGCCGCAGCGCGCGCCACGCAGCTACCCGCCGCCCTGCTTCCTCCCCTCGCCATTCTGGTGGGCGGGATCGACCACCCACTCTTTCACCGAGCTCGCTGACACGCCCACTCCTCCCCAGCTCCTCTCCCTCGCCTTCCTGATAACCCTCAACCGTAAGGGATCGAGATAGTCTTCGCGAGTAAGAATAACCCAATTTATTGATTCGACACACGGGGAGCCAAAGACTATTTATAAGCTTTAACAGTTGAGTTGTCAATTCAACCGCACCTGAAATATACTAACTTGCAACAAAAGATAAGTGGTAACAGTAATATGATAGTGATGATAGTAATAGTAAAAGTAAACAGCAAAAGTAAATAGCAGTAGTAAATTGCAAAAGTAGCAACTAGTGACAAGCAAGGTTTAAAATACTGTAGGCTAGGGAGATGGATGGTTGGGCGCTGCATGGATGAGATAGATTCTAACTTGGGGCACGGCACGCGGAAAGTAATGATCATCTAGGCAAATATCAAACATTAGGCATGTATCCCGTAGGTAGTTGTACGTGCTTGCAATAAGAACTTGCACAACATCTTTTGTCCTACCATCCCGCTACGAACGGGGCCAAACGGAACTAATGGATATTAAGGTGCTCCTGTCAAAGAGCACCGGAACAAAGCAATGAACTCAATGGATACATGATCCTCAAACTACGGACCATCCCCTTTGGTGTCCCAAGCTGTCACTTTTGGGATCGCCGGTTCCGAACCGTAACAGGTGCATACAACTCATAGATAGGATCAAGAACACAAATATATTCATGCAAACACATATGGTTCAGATCTGAAATCATGGCACTCGGGCCCTAAGTGTCAAGCATTAAGAATAACAAGTTGTAGCAAAGATGATAAACACCATACTAGATGATAGGCAACATGCCCCCAACAATCTGACAAACTATTACATGATCTAACTCATCCAATCCCTACCATCCCCTTCGCCTACAGCAAGGGAATTACTCACACATGAAGGGGAAGTCATGGAGGGATGATGGAGTGGTGATGATGATGACGATGGCGACGATCTCCCCTCTCCGGAGGCCAAATCAGCCTCCAGATTAGCCCTCCCGAAGAAGAACAGAGGGTGGCGGCGGCTCCGCGACGACAAACAACGAAAGGACTTCCGATCTGGGATTTCTGCGTCGGGAGGAAAAATACGGGCTAAAGTAAGGCACCAGGGGGTGTGGGGCCCACCCAGGCGCCCCCCCCAGCGCGGCCCACGGGGGGGGGCGCCCACAGGGCGCCTGGGCACCCCCTGGCCCCACATCTGGCATTTTGTTTCTTCGGGTGCGTGGATTTTTCGTGGATTTTTATGAGATGCTTAAAAATTCGTTTTCCTGCACACAAATAAACCATACAGGCAGCTCTGCTGAAAACAGCGTCAGTCCGGGTTAGTTTAGTCCAAATCATGCAAGAATGAGGTGAAAACAATATCAAAAGTGTTTGGAAAAGTGGATACATTTGAGACGTATCAACTCCCCCAAGCTTAGCATATTGCTTGTCCTCAAGCAATTCAGTTCAACGAACTGGACGCGACAAAGAAAACTTTGACAAACTCTTTTGCTTCATTAGATGTATATAAGTATGTACTACGAAAAGAGTTCAGCAAGTATTAAAACAGTACTTATGAGAACAATGCAAGGAGCAATCCTTCTTTCAAGTGACCAGTCACAAATAATCAGGAGTAAACAATATATTACCGAAAATCAAGACAAGATCACATTGCACATAGCTTGAGCATATTAAGGTGGTATCTCGCTAGCCTCCATGAGTGAAGCAAAACATAAATGCACAGACTCCTCCAAAGTTTTAAAGGAGACTAGAACTAAGAATTTCAGAATAAATCATATCACAAGTATGCAGAAGACAATGTAATACTTTGGGACAATGCACATTACACTCAGAATGACAATTATGCTCTCCTAGTCGGTGGTTTGAAGAAAGAAGGTGAGACTCTCGAACCGTGGCTTTTATTGGCAAAGTTGAAGACCCGTGATCGGAAACAAAAACTAAACATGTACCAGAGCTCTTGGTTTTAAAAAACAAAAGTAAATATGTTTTTGAGAGGTGCATATTTCGTCAACGAATGCTAGCAGATAACTCAATTACTTTTTAAGCTAGACAAGTCTCGAGGAACGGCTCCCGCATGAGGACGATCACATCCTCTTAATCTCCTTTGTTTATCACTGCCAAAGTTTTCTGATTTCTCATGAACAAAGCTGAAGGAGGGTTTGTTTGTTATATTATCTTTTTGAGCCGGGAGCACTCAATGCCAGTTCCTTTTCATATTAGGGGTTCGCACATTATACATGCAATCCAGGGGTGAAACATGTCCAACTTAAAGAGATCATGAATTAACTACTACTTCCTCATGAGCTAAAACATAGGCACAAAAAAGAGAAATGCTTTTGATTAGTTTCGAGATGGTACATGAAAGTCTTTGTTAGGAATGGCAGGTAAATACCATATATAGGAAGGTATAGTGGACTCATATGGCATAACAGGTTTAAAGGTTTTGGATGCACAAGCAGTCATTCCGCTTAGTACAGGTGGAGGTTTAGCAAAAGACTGGGAAGCGACCAACTAGAGAGCAATAACGGTCATAATCATGCAGAGCGACAAAGCAACATTGA
>LR738715.1:466997254-467076145 GCA_902687465.1 Secale cereale | reverse complement strand
AACTTTGACAAACTCTTTTGCTTCATTAGATGTATATAAGTATGTACTACGAAAAGAGTTCAGCAAGTATTAAAACAGTACTTATGAGAACAATGCAAGGAGCAATCCTTCTTTCAAGTGACCAGTCACAAATAATCAGGAGTAAACAATATATTACCGAAAATCAAGACAAGATCACATTGCACATAGCTTGAGCATATTAAGGTGGTATCTCGCTAGCCTCCATGAGTGAAGCAAAACATAAATGCACAGACTCCTCCAAAGTTTTAAAGGAGACTAGAACTAAGAATTTCAGAATAAATCATATCACAAGTATGCAGAAGACAATGTAATACTTTGGGACAATGCACATTACACTCAGAATGACAATTATGCTCTCCTAGTCGGTGGTTTGAAGAAAGAAGGTGAGACTCTCGAACCGTGGCTTTTATTGGCAAAGTTGAAGACCCGTGATCGGAAACAAAAACTAAACATGTACCAGAGCTCTTGGTTTTAAAAAACAAAAGTAAATATGTTTTTGAGAGGTGCATATTTCGTCAACGAATGCTAGCAGATAACTCAATTACTTTTTAAGCTAGACAAGTCTCGAGGAACGGCTCCCGCATGAGGACGATCACATCCTCTTAATCTCCTTTGTTTATCACTGCCAAAGTTTTCTGATTTCTCATGAGCAAAGCTGAAGGAGGGTTTGTTTGTTATATTATCTTTTTGAGCCGGGAGCACTCAATGCCAGTTCCTTTTCATATTAGGGGTTCGCACATTATACATGCAATCCAGGGGTGAAACATGTCCAACTTAAAGAGATCATGAATTAACTACTACTTCCTCATGAGCTAAAACATAGGCACAAAAAAGAGAAATGCTTTTGATTAGTTTCGAGATGGTACATGAAAGTCTTTGTTAGGAATGGCAGGTAAATACCATATATAGGAAGGTATAGTGGACTCATATGGCATAACAGGTTTAAAGGTTTTGGATGCACAAGCAGTCATTCCGCTTAGTACAGGTGGAGGTTTAGCAAAAGACTGGGAAGCGACCAACTAGAGAGCAATAACGGTCATAATCATGCAGAGCGACAAAGCAACATTGAATCGGGCATGAAAGTGATATAACTATTATAAAATTCAAAGATCATCAAGGCAAAGTAGACTTTTTAGTCTTAAACATGTGTAAGCATGTGCCAAGTCAATCCAAAAATTCTCTAAAGGGAAATACCACCTTAGTATGCCAGACTATGAACAGCGTGATGCATGTAGATCATTTCAATAACACATTATGTACTCTAGTTATTCGGGACTAGCCACAAGGAAAGCATGAACCACTGAAAAAGCATTGTAAACATAGCACTATGTCGCTACAAGCTGGTCTCTAGATCATAAGTACAGGCATATGTACAAAAGTAGAAACAGAAAGAGTTCATATCGGTCTTCCTTGTTGCTTCCTTTCAGTCGATCTTCGTCATTACTGCTTGTCACTTGTATGATCGAATGTAGGAAATATAATCAAATGCCATCACGGACTCGAGCTGATCTCTGAAAACAAAGCAAACTAAAGAGAGAAAGGAAATCTTTTTGAGTTTTTCAAAAGTTGAATAAAAAGCAAAAGAAAAAGAAAATCTTTTTGTTGTTTTTGCAAATAGAGGAATAAAGAAGAATGGGCAAAAACTGTGAAAAGATCAAGGCGAATAAAAACAGATAATACAATGAACAAGTGAGAAGGGCACGTACTCCCCCAAGCTTAGGCTTTTGGCCTAAGTTGGTAGCAGCTACTGCCCCCAGGAGCCTCCTGCTCCAGGGGTATGGTGGCGAGACCAAGGGTCGTAGAAGGATGATGGCGCGTACACCGAACTCCTCGGAGGCTCCCACGAGGAAGGTTTCGAGCGCCAAACAAAGGAAGACCCTTCACCAAACTCGGTGGCGGTCTCTTCCTGAAAATGTGGTATCTCACCGTGCCTCTCCTCGCTGGGCGCAACCCCCTCCATGGGGTTATGAAACTGGTGCTGGACCATGAACTCATCGAACTAGACAACATCAAAGGACCATCCGTTCCTGCGAGAAAAATCAAACAAAAGAGGTGAGGTAGACGGATCTCGCGTTCCGCGGTGGTTCCGAAACGCAAGATATAAACAAGGTTATCAAGCTCAGAACCCATGGTAACAAACTTATGCCTCTTCATAGCAGCAAGATCAAAGCTTAAATAAGTAAAAGGAGTATCATCAGGGTGTGGGGTGCCTCCAAGATGCTCTAAGATAAGCGTGGCATAAATGCCACCATATAAGTCCCCCTTGTTACCGTTCATAGCAAGGCGTCGAGCAATTAAGGTACCCAGGTTATAATCAGACCTCCCTGAGAGGGCTGCTGCCAGGATAGCAATATCCGGAGCAGAAATGTTGCTCGTGTTGTCGCGAGCTAACACCCCTCTAGCAATATAATATGCAAAATACCTGAGGTGAGGAAACAAGATGCTGGAGATCTTCGACCGATGAATATCCCTCGTACCCATGCTGCAGAGAGAGTTGATGACGGTTTTCAGCTCGGAGGGCTGCGTGGCCATCCTTGCCGTCCTCCCAACGTTCGGCACACCTATTACTTCACAAAAATTTCCCAGAGTCATGGTGATAAGATCATTATAAATTTTAAACTCAATAGCACCTGAATCAGGATTATATCTAAAACTGTTAATGAAACCGGAGGTGAGTTTCTGATACTGAGTAACACGGCTCGTGACGAGTCGTGTCAAACCGGCATTAGCACAAAGATTATAAAACTCATCCTTGATTCCCGCAGCTTCCATGAATTCATCACATGGAAATGTCATCGCACGTGCTGGACTTGTGTCTTCCAACAACTCCAGGGGCACATGATCTTCATTATAGCTCACCCTAACAGTCGATGGTGAAGCTGCGGCTCTAGTGACTCGATCGGAGTGTGCGGGCCTCCTCTTCTCAAGCCATCCTTTTGCCCTTCCTAACAAACTCATTTCTGATTTTTTATATAATTTACAAAAACGAGGATTAAAACAAAGTGAGCTAAGGCAAACTACTCAACTCACTTGCCCAAGGCATAAACTTGCATCAAAACTTGGAAAACAACTTTCTACACATGCATGCAAGCTCATCTCTACAGCACAAAGAACTACTAAATACTCACAAATGAGGACATCAATCAAAAATCTAATTGGAGGGGTGAAGGAGTCACATACCAGGGAGTATTTGCTCAAAATTTCAGCTCAGATGATGGGCTGTAGAGAGAGATCGAAGAATCACCCCCAAGAACAGCAAGAACAAGACCAGAACTCGGGTTTCTGGAAAAAGAGAGAGAGGAGGGAAGAAGAAGTACCTGGAGGGGGGTCCCGTGGGCCCCAGGCGCCCTGTGGGCGTGGCTAGGGGCTGGGCCGCGCCAGCTGGCCGCCTGGGCCACTGGTGGCCCCCCTGGCTGGCCCCAGGACTTTCCGGGTCTCTCCCGTTGTGGAAATTTTTAATATAATTTTTCGGGAATTTTTCTGAAAACTTCACTGTTGAAAATTTTTCGAAGTTCAAAAAGCTGCGAAACTCTCTGAAAACTTGAAGCAGTCAGTAGAATTATGAAGCTTCAAAAACATAGATACTTGGTACAGCAAGTATGACAACACTAAAAACAAATAAAAACATAGAAAGCTCAACTTTTTATCCATATAAAACACGTTCACTAGTAAGGTTGATCAAGTCTTACCAACAAACAAGCGGTATATAGAACAAAAAGTCTCACCTCCTACGAAGTAATCACTGAACTTTTACCTTGATGGACATTGTCCCTACCATGATAGTTTTGTATTTGTGAGGCACATGTAGTGGATAGTCCCATTCTCCAATTTTCACGGTTTCGATATTCTCTATAGAGTTGAGGGCATGCCTCCTGTTGGTCTTCTTCGGAAAATATACCGTGTGTTCTTTATCATTCACATGAAAGGTAACCTTCCCTTTGTTGCAATCAATAACAGCACCTGCGGTGTTAAGAAAAGGTCTACCAAGAATAATGGACATGCTCCCATCCTCAGGCATGTCAAGCACAACAAAATCAGTAAGAATTAAACAATTAGCAACTTCAACTGGAACATCCTCACAAATACCTATCGGAACAGCGGTTGACTTGTCAGCCATCTGAAGGGAGATATCTGTAGGAATTAGTTTCTCTAAACAGAGCCTCTCGTAAAGAGAGAGAGGCATAACACTCACTCCCGCTCCAAGATCACATAAAGCAGTTTTGACATAATTATTCTTTATGGAGCAAGGAATGGTGGGTATACCTGGATCACCGAGCTTCTCAGGAATCTTTCCACTGAAAGAATAGTTAGCAAGCATAGTAGATATTGCATCATTAGGAATTTTTCTTTTGTTAGTGACAATATCTTTCATATATTTTGAATAAGGAAGTAACTTAATAGCATCAGTCAAAGGAATTTGAAGAAAAAGAGGTTTAATCCATTCACAAAACTTATTGTAATGCTCTTCTTCTTTAGATTTGATGGACTTACCTGGAAAGGGCATGGGTTTCTGTACCCATGGTTCTTTCTCCTTCCCATGTTTTCTTGCGATGAAGTCTTCTCTAGTGTACCTCTTACGTTTGTCAGGTGCTTCTTCTTCTCGAACTTCAGGCGGATCATTTTTCTCATTATCATTACCTTCAGGTTCAGCACCGTCTTCAGTCTCAACATCGGAAATAGATACACTGTTGGGATCAATAGCTGGCTCTTCATCTGCAATAAGATCATTAGAATTGTCAGTCTATTTATGTTTCTTCTTCTTATTTGGAGAGACAACAATTTCTTCTTCCTGCATTTGAGAATCTTGCTCGATTCTCTTCGGATGTCCTTCTGGATAAAGAGGATCTTGAGTACTAGTTCCTCCTCGGGTCTTAATCCCAAAAGCCTGCAATTTATCTTGTTTGGCATTGTTAGCAAGCAAATCTCTTTGCATATTAGAAATTTGATCAAGCTGAGTTTGAACCATATGAAAATGCTTCACAAGACATTGGACATCATTAACTATTCTATCTAAAACACCAAGCAACTTTTTGATAGCAAGGGAATTATCATGCAACTGACTTTCTATCCTCTCATTAAAATGATTCTGTTTCATAATAAAATTATCAAACTCATCTAAACATTGATCAGGAGGCTTACCATGAGGGATGTCACTTGCGTTGAAATCTAAAAGAGCGTGTACCTCTACCATAGGAGGGTGAGTGGTAGGCTCACACAGCTTCTCAATAGGGGGTAGATTTTTCACGTCTTCAGCTTTAATACCTTTCTCTTTATTAGACTTCTTTGCTTCTCGCATATCCTCGGGGCTTAGAACAAACATGCCCCTCTTCTTTGTTGGTGGAGGTGGTTCAGGGACGGACCAATCTTCAAGGTTTTTGGCAATCCTGCCCATTAAATCTTCCGCGTCGTCCGGTGTTCTTTTCCTGAAAACACAACCAGCACAACTGTCCAGATAGGACCTAGATTCATCAGTTAGACAAGCATAGAATATATCAATTAATTCATTCTTAGGAATTTCATGTCCTGGTCTATCCCGAATCAAACCACAGTACCTCCCCCAAGCTTTAGGGAGGGACTCATCCTGCAACTGTTTAAAGTTGTAAATTCTTTGTAAAGCAGCATGTTGCATATGAGCAGGAAAGTACTTATCAACAAAAGAGTGAGCTAAGTCCTGAGGACTCTTAATAGAACCGCATGGGAGTGAATCATACCATGCTTTAGCACCTTCCTTCAAGGAGAAAGGAAGAAGCTTGGTCACATAAAAGTAGCGTATCTTCTCATCTGTGGTAAACAGGCTACCTAGCTCACCAAGTTTAGTTAGGTGTGCAATAGCATCATCATTTTCTCTGCCATAAAAGGGGTCAGATTCAACCATAGGTATAAGTGAAAGATCAACAGAGAAATCAAAATCAGGATCATCAATGCATATAGGAGATGTAGCAAACTCAGGATTAGGAACAGTTTTGTTTTTCAAGGAGTGTTTTTCAAATATTTTCTTAATAACTTCAGGGTCAGAGCCGGCAAACTCTGTCAGTTCCCTGCATAAATCTTCATCAAGTATATAGTAATCATCATCAAGGAGCCTCTCCTGGAGTTTACTCAATTCAGGATAATCAAAAGTTTCACCAATAGGGTAGCGAGTAACAGGAAGTTCAATTCCATATTTTTCAGCAGCAACAGTAATTTGTTTCTCAAGAGCATAACCAAGCGAACTAATATCATCATCAAAAGTAGTAGAAGCATCATCAAGAGTATCAGACATAGTAACAGATTCAGTTGGAGCATCATGTGGTGGTGGTGAGGCAAACTTACTCATAACAGAAGGTGAATCAAGCGTAGCACTAGTGCTCAGAGCAGTACCTCTTCTTGTAGTGGATAGTAAGATCGGAACCTTGGGGTCACCTTTCTTACCCATAGTGAATAAAGTGCAGCAGGTAGGATACCTCAAGTAGACTTGTAAATATTGCTATGCTCCCCGGCAACGGCGCCAGAAAACAGTACTTGATAACCCTCAACCGTAAGGGATCGAGATAGTCTTCGCGGGTAAGAATAACCCAATTTATTGATTCGACACACGGGGAGCCAAAGAGTATTTATAAGCTTTAACAGTTGAGTTGTCAATTCAACCGCACCTGAAATATACTAACTTGCAACAAAAGATACGTGGTAACAGTAATATGATAGTGATGATAGTAATAGTAAAAGTAAACAGCAAAAGTAAATAGCAGTAGTAAATTGCAAAAGTAGCAACTAGTGACAAGCAAGGTTTAAAATACTGTAGGCTAGGGAGATGGATGGTTGGGCGCTGCATGGATGAGATAGATTCTAACTTGGGGCACGGCACACGGAAAAGTAATGATCATCTAGGCAAATATCAAACATTAGGCATGTATCCCGTAGGTAGTTGTACGTGCTTGCAATAAGAACTTGCACAACATCTTTTGTCCTACCATCCCGCTACGAACGGGGCCAAAAGGAACTAATGGATATTAAGGTGCTCCTGTCAAAGAGCACCGGAACAAAGCAATGAACTCAATGGATACATGTGATCCTCAAACTACGGACCATCCCCTTTGGTGTCCCAAGCTGTCACTTTTGGGATCGCCGGTTCCGAACCGTAACAGGTGCATACAACTCATAGATAGGATCAAGAACACAAATATATTCATGCAAACACATATGGTTCAGATCTGAAATCATGGCACTCGGGCCCTAAGTGTCAAGCATTAAGAATAACAAGTTGTAGCAAAGATGATAAACACCATACTAGATGATAGGCAACATGCCCCCAATAATCTGACAAACTATTACATGATCTAACTCATCCAATCCCTACCATCCCCTTCGCTTACAGCAAGGGAATTACTCACACATGAAGGGGGAAGTCATGGAGGGATGATGGAGTGGTGATGATGATGACGATGGCGACGATCTCCCCTCTCCGGAGGCCAAATCAGCCTCCAGATTAGCCCTCCCGAAGAAGAACAGAGGGTGGTGGCGGCTCCGCGACGAAAAACAGCGAAAGGACTTCCGATCTGGGATTTCTGCGTCGGGATGAAAAATACGGGCTAAAGTAGGGCACCAGGGGGTGTGGGGCCCACCCAGGCGCCCCCCCCCCCGGCGCGGCCCAGGGGGGGCGCCCACATGGCGCCTGGGCACCCCCTGGCCCCCCTCTGGCCCCACTTCTGGCATTTTGTTTCTTCGGGTGCGTGGATTTTTCATGATTTTTCGTGGATTTTTCTGAGATGCTTAAAAATCCATTTTCCTGCACACAAATAAACCATACAGGTAGCTCTGCTGAAAACAGCGTCAGTCCGGGTTAGTTTAGTCCAAATCATGCAAGAATGAGGTCAAAACAATATCAAAAATGTTTGGAAAAGTGGATACGTTTGAGACGTATCACTTCCCTGCACCATGGCCGACGCCGCCGCGCTCGCGCCGTCATGATAGCCGCGTCCACCACCATCCCTGAGCTCCGTCACCGCGTCCGTCTGCTTCGTCGTCATCGACTACGTCGAGCAGGCTAAGCCCCGAGAGCTCGCCCGCTCTGGAGTCGCCCCCGACCCCGTCTTCCCCAACTCCGGCCGTAGAGATCCCCATCGCCGCCCCGCTCAGCTCCAACCGTCCCCGAGCCCGCCTCGACGTTTACTGCAACCGCCGTGAGCTCGGCTCCGTCCTTCCCCTCTCTGTTAGTTCTCTCCTGCACCATACGCACTGCACGAGGCTCACCTGCACGCGCCGCCGCGGAGCTCGTCGTCGACGAGGCTCCGACCATTTACCGGCCCGGCCATCGTGCCCACCAGCTTCACCGTCCTGTGTAGGTGCTGTAGGACCACTACACGCACCTCTACGAGCACCGCACCAACGAGTTCGACCTCGCCTGAACTCCCGTAGCCGCTGGACTCGTCGCCGGCGTCATTTCCGGCGACCCCGAGGCCAGCAACCACCACCACTCGATGCGGCTCACTCCCAGCTGCCCGTAGGCGTGCTCCGCCGTCGTTTTGGCAGCCGGAGCATAAATCCCGC
Organism: Secale cereale; assembly: GCA_902687465.1. Classification (NCBI taxonomy): domain Eukaryota; kingdom Viridiplantae; phylum Streptophyta; class Magnoliopsida; order Poales; family Poaceae; genus Secale; species Secale cereale. The sequence continues at coordinate 467,067,598 of LR738715.1, read as the reverse complement.
ACCTCACCTCCGTGTTGGCCTCGCCGGCGGCTAAACGCCGGCGAGTTAGCCCCGTTTGACCAAGGGTTTGACCCCCTTGGGTCACTGACATGTGGCCCTGCCTGTTAGTCAAACCTAGGTTAGTGTCTAATCTAGTTTTAACTAGTCAGTTAACTAACTGTGACACTGACCAGTGGGTCCCACTGGTCAGGTTTGACCTGGGCCGCCCTGTTGACTGGCGGACGTCAGCATGATGTCATGCTGACGCAGTAAAGGATTTTCTGGGATTATTTGATTTAAAAACAATTCAGGAAATTCCAGAAAATGCTTTAAACTTCAAAAAATCATATAAATTCAACAGTAGCTCAGATGGAAAAGATTTATATATGAAAATTGATCAGAAAAATCCAGTCTTTCCAATGGCACTGGTTTCATGCATGTTTGAGCAAGTTAACCTTGCTGTATACATTAAAACATGATAATGCACTTAAATAATTAATAGTTTGGGTTTCAATTTGAATCTTTGGTTCAAATGGGCTCAAATCCTTCTGGTTATAGTTGCATTAGCCCAAAACACATGCATCTTGCCATATCATGAGCATGCATCATATTGTTGCATTTGTTTGCTTATTGATTGTATCGTCGGTATTCTCCGTGTTAGGTCCTACTCCCGAGGATACTTCTGTGTATCCAACTGAAGAGCAGTACCCGACAACCACTCTGTTAGGAAAGCAATCATTGATCATTCTGATACAAACCCATCTTCTCGCTCCTACTCTCTTTTACTGCATTAAGGCAACAACGTGTGAACTGCTACTTGCTGCGGTAGTTGAACCCTATTCCTTTGCATGACCTGTCATTGCCACAGTAAATAGTTGAAACCCACTAGCATGTGTAGGAGTTGATTGAGCCATGTGATGTGTGATCCACCATGCTATTTGTTTATGTTGCCTGCTATGCTTAGAGTTGTGTCAGGTCTGGTTCATCTGGGTGATGGATCAGAGTGAAATGATCATACTCGGTAAAGAGAGGGAAGTGTGAAACATGTTTGGTAAAGGTATCGATGAAAGGCCATGTAGGAGTACATGGTGGGTTGTTTCATTGGAACCGTCCATAGGACCCGAGATCTGTATGTGTGGTTCAAGTTCCAGCTACTACCATGCATTGGGCCCAAAACCAATGGACCCTCTCGGCTTATTAACTGCCCTTGTTCTCTGTCCAGGAGTTGCAACTAGTTTCTGGTCTTTGTAGTTTACTGGTGGTCGTGCACAGCGCTGACCCTCGGGGTGGGCTATGATGCGACAGGTACGTGGCACGGTGTACCGGTTGCCCGTTTGGTGACTCGGGAACCCTGTACACATCGTTTGGGGCCGTGAGCGACACCCCGGCCGGATCTCCCCACGGATGGAACCCAAATTGGCGATAAACCTGGACTAGAGACTGGTGTAGTTAGTCAGGTCGTGGCCGACACCCTCGCTGGGCTTCCGCTTGAAGGTTGCCGAGTACATGTCGAGTAAACGGCGATAAGTGGTGGAAGCGTGTGTGAAGAAGTACACCCCTGCAGGGTTATCAGTCTATTCGAATAGCCGTTGTTCGCGGTACGGACTACTTGATTACTCTTACAGTTCATATACAAGTTGATGGATACCACTAAAAGCCTCAAGACAAGTGTGAGTGCCGTGCATGGCCCTTCCGTAGGATGAAGGAAGAGAATCCTCGGTGGTGTATTGTTGTGGTTAGTAGAGGACTCGTGTACGTAGTAATATCTTGCAATCTATTGAGAGTTGTAGTATAGGTTAGCCAAGAGTCAAAGCTGGCTTTCTGCTATGAACTCCACTACCCCTGTTGATAATGTTGCATGTATGATAGGTTCTGTTGTAAGACTTGCTGAGTACCTTTGTACTCATGTTTGCTTAATAACTGTTGCAGAGGAGAACCCTGCCCCTTCTGATGGGTTCTACATAGACGTTGACGTCGACGAGTAGCTTGCTACCCAGACGGAGATCTGGAGCTTGTGAAGGGCCTTGTAGATAGTCAGGCTATACCAAGCCTGTTTTATTTTTTAAGTTGTCTGTACTCAAACATGTAGCTTCCGCTTGTGCTTGTCTGACTGTATGACTTGAGTGTTGGGTCATGTGACCCGTACCTGTATGGATATGTTATGTATGGCTCTTGGAGCCTCTTAAATAAAGTACTATGAGTCATAGAGTTCTGTTGTGATGTAATGTTGTATTTTCACATATTGAGCATATAGTGTGTATGATTGAAATGCTTGGTATGTGTGGGATCCGACACCTAGTTGTTTTCCTTTGGTAGCCTATCTTACAGGGAAATGCCTCCTAGTGCTTCCAATGAGCCTTGGTAGCTTGCTACTGCTCGGAACACGTAGGCTGGCCGGCATGTGTCCTTCTTTGTTCCTGTGTCTGTCACTTAGGGGAAATGTCACGTGTTGTTCCTTTAAGTCTATGTAGCTTGCTACGACTTGGGTTCATACGTTGATGACCGACACGTTCGTTGCTGGGTCATGGATGCATGTCTCTGTAATTTAGTGCCACTTTTGGTTTATAACTAGCCATGTCGACCCAAGTTCTCTGTCATATGGATGCTAGCGACACTGTCATATACGTGTGCCAAAATGCACAAACGGTCCCGTGCCAGGTAAGGTGGCACCCGTGGGGATACCGTGCGTGAGGCTGCAAAGTGATATGACGTGTTACAGCTAGATCGGTGTGACTTAGGATGGGGGTCCTGACAGCGTTGGCATCAGAGCTGGACTGCCTGTAGGTTTCTCAAGCCAAACTGGTCGATGTTGAGTCTAGAAAAATTCTTAGTTATATGTAGGGGAATTGATTGTGGAAGGGAAAGTAAGGCTCTTTTTACTCCTTTACCTTGTGCCCTTCTGATCTGAGTCAGTCTATTCTTTCCACAGGGAATTAGGACTAGGCCACTTATCCTTACTAGGTTCACGTGTTACTAATCCGTAGACTCTTAGGACTGTTGGTTTCAAGCCTTAGTTCAGTTTCTACCCTTTTAGTATGATGATTTGTTGGACCCGGAACCTTGATATGATATTGTTGAGTGGCTATGCTATCATTTGTATGATGTCTCAAAATCTTTTTTGAGCATTTACAGATGTTATGCTGCCCGATTTCTTCCAGAAACACTAATGCCTTTGCATTACTTCGTGTTTCAGATGTCTGGCCGCACACCTCACCAAGTGGTTCGTTTGACTCGGTGCATTAATGTGCCCGGTCACACGGCCATGCTAGTCTGTGTGTTGACTGAGACCGGTTACCGCTGGTATCCTGAGTACACCGTGGAGGAACAGTACCGGGATTTCAATCAGAGTCAGTATTTCTGCACAGTCCGGATATACCCCTCATATCCCGGAGCTAACGACCCCATCCATTGGTCTTATGGACTCGGGGTTACTATCGAGATGGCTGTGCAGGATGCCGCTTATTCGATGATGACCATTCTCCGGGCTAGGCATGCCCTGTTGCTGAACACTGAGTTCTGTTACATGCCAGCCTCACTTCCCGGAGAGGAAGGCTACTACAATGGTCTGTATACTGATGCTGCCCATGAGGAGCCACTTCTTCAGACTACTGTTCAGATGCTGGAGGATAGGGACCGTGAGGTCCGTGCCCTCCGAATGGAGATGTATAACACTCGAGCCGCCCACTGGACTACTTTGACACGGCTTGCACCGGCTGTGCATGCCGGATATCTGGATATGCGGGATTTGTACCCCGTGCGGACTCGTCTGCCTGATCGTATGCATTGGCGTGACGTTGGGGGTATTACACCTCCACGTGGGCGTCGATTACCACCAGCATCAGGCCCGAGGCCACATCCATGTCCCTATGGTCCACAGCCTTCGAGTGCTCAAGAGTTTCAAGATCCATCTGTTCCACTCCCAGGCTACGGTGGTAATCTTTATGAAGATTACTACGGGAATGTCTGAGCTAGACCGTGGCAGTAGTAGTATCGTAGTTGTCATATTTCCACAGTCCTGCGCGTCTTGTGGAATATGACTTAGCTAGTACTGAGTTCCGGAGGTGTGGTTAAATAATGTATAGGAGCTTGGAATGCCTCTGATGAGATGTATCGTCTTCCACCGCAGTTGTACTTTAGCCTTGGCTTGTACTAAACTATGTATGGTGTGTATGACCACTGGTGTATATATGGCAGTTTCTATATTACCATGTCGTACGGATGAACATCTCTACATTCCGTGTCATCCATTACATTCTGCACTCCTATGTCAAGTTTTTGCCATCCTTGTCTAAACCGTTGTTTTTTTCCTAGGATGGTCAATACTCGCAGCACTCCTGCTGCTCAGGAGCAGGGTGAGGCTAGTGGGGCTAGAGATGAGAATCTGCCCCAGCCACCCTCCTTGGCTGAAGTTATGCTCGAGGCAGAACGGAACAAGAGAGAGACCAACCGTCTGTTGGAACGCATAGAGCAGAACACTGGGTTCCGTCAGAGGAATGACGTGGTGTCAATCAATGACTTTATCAAGATGTGCCCACCGAAGTTTCATAACTCCACCGAACCTCTGGATGCGGATGACTGGCTTCGTTGTATCACCCACAAGCTACACTGCCCGTGTGGCCGAAGTTGACAAGGTTATCTACGCCGCCTACCATCTTGAGGGCCCTGCCAGTCTCTGGTGGGAGAACTTTGAGGCTATGCGTCCTGCTGGCCAAATCACTACTTCGGCTGAGTTCAGTGAGGCATTCCGTGAACATCACATTCCGGAAGGTCTCATGGATCGCAAGCGGGAGGAATTCTGCAATTTCACCCAGGGCCGGTTAACCGTGGATGGCTACAGTCGCGAGTTTGGCCACTTGGCACGCTATGCACCTGAGGAAGTATCCACCGATGCCAAGAAGCAGGCGAGGTTCCGCAAGGGACTCAACCCCGAACTTCGCCGAGATCTACGACTGCACGAGTGCACTTCCTTCCAAAAGCTGGTAAACAAAGCTATCAGTGTTGAGACGGGCCAGACTGATTTCGAAGCCACACGTAAGCATCCTCGTGACTTTGGTTCCTCATCCGGCTCTGGCTCTCACAAGTGCCGTGTGTGGGTTACTAACACTACTCTGCCACCCAAGTACACACCGAGGCCATCCTATGAGGCGCCTCGCCCAACTCAACAGTATGCACCTGCCAAGACTTATGGAGGACCACCTACCAACTTTGCTCCATGCACTGGCACTGTGACATGCTTCAAGTGTGGAGAACCAGGGCACTACATGCGTGAGTGTCCCCAGAACCAGCCAGGAAAACCCGTTGGCCGTGGTAAGCCAACCGGCAAGTGAATTATGTCAAGCCAATTCCCACTGCACGTGGTCATGTCAACTATGTCTCTGCTGAGGAAGCTTATGAGGATCCTAACGCCGTCCTTGGTACGCTTCTCGTTAACTGCCATCCAGCATCTGTTCTTTTCGATACTGGAGCATCCCATTCGTTCATATCTGAGAGCTATGCTCGAATGCACAACATGACTTTCTGTGACATGCCTACTTCCATGGTTATTCAAACTCCTGGTTCAAAGTGGCAAACCTCTAGGGTAAGCCATGGAAATGAAATCCTTGTCGATAGACTTGTTTTCCTTGCGTCTCTAATCGCTCTCAAGTCCTCGGACATAAACATCATCTTGGGTATGGATTGGATGACAACTCATTACGCCAAGATTGATTGCTACACTAGGACCGTTCAACTTACACACCCATCCGGCAAGACAGTCAATGTTTTGATCCGAATGGCTGAGCATCAGCTCTACTCTCTTAATGCCAGCCCTCTACTAGAACTCGAAGATATCCCGGTAGTCCGTGACTTTCCGGATGTTTTTCCAGAAGAACTGCCACGTGTTCCACCTGACAGAGATGTCGAGTTCGTGATAGATCTTATTCCTGGAACTGTCCCAATCTCTAGGAGACCTTATAAAATGGCACCTCTAGAATTAGCTGAGCTTAAGAAACAACTCGATGAGTCCTTGAAAAAGGGTTTCATCCATCCTAGTTCTTCCCCTTGGGCTTGTCCCGTCCTCTTCGTCAAGAAGAAGGATGGAACGGAACAGATGGTTGTAGATTACCGACCTGTCAATCTGGTCACCATAAAGAACAAGTATCCGCTCCCCAGGATCAACGATCTATATGATCAGCTCGCTGGATCCTCAGTCTTTTCCAAAATGGATTTGAGGTTGGGCTACCATCAAATCAAAATCAAGAACGGGGACATACCCAAGACGGCTTTTGTTACTCGTTATGGCCAATACGAGTACACCGTCATGTCCTTTGGGTTAACCAATGCCCTAGCCACCTCTAGCGAGGTCGCTCTCTCCCTCCATTTTCCTCCCGAGCGCCGCCAGCTCGTTCCCTCGACCGTGCCTTCCTCGATCGCATCCCCTCTCTCCCTCTCAAACCCCGCTCGCCCCGATCCCCTCGACCAGCCTCCCTCTCCCCGATTCCCTCGCCCGCTACTTCGCTCCCTCCTCCCATCGCGATCCCGAGCGCCGACCCCTCGCCCCAGGAGCCCGCGGCCAGAGCGCCCTCGTCGGCCCTCCCTCCAGGCTGGCCAAGCTCCGTCCTCCGTCGCCCCGCGAGCGGCCGCCTCGCCCCGCTCTGCTTCTCAGCGCCAGGGAGCCCGAGCGCCCCATCCAAGTCCTCTCCAGCAGCGCCGGCGCCCTCCTCCAGGTCTCCTCGGTGGCCACGTCGTCCAGCGCCCGGAGCCGCGCCCTCCGTCTACAACTCCAACGGCGACCCGCTCCCTCCTTCCTGCCAGCAAGGCCGCGGCCTCCCGACGCCTTCCTTCCAGCGCCAAGGCCAGGCCGCGTCCGGCCTCCTCTTCCTCTGCTCCGAGTCGCCCTGCTGTCGCCATGGAGCCCCGCGGCCGCCGCAGCTCCAGCACCTCTGCAGCGCCCGTCCTCAACTGCGCCGCCTCACCAACTCCCTCGCCTTGCTGCGTTTTGTTGCCATGTACTGCTGCTGTGTTTTGTTGTTCTTCGTCGGCTTGGTGTTGTTGTGTTGGTCCAGCAGGTGTTTTTGAGCGAGACCGGCAAGACCGCCCGACGCTTGTACGACTACTTCCGATGCGATGTTGAAAAGTACCACGACGCATGCTCGGAGCCTTGGTTCCATCAAGTCCGACTACTACATGTGCTAGTGCCACTATCGACGCCCGGAAACACCAAGTACCTCTCCGATGAACGTGAACCACTACATGACCCGACAAGTACCACTACATGTACAAGTACCTCGACGCCCGGAGCACTCGTGAACGACAAGTACCCCGACAACATGTGTACCACTACCGTCGCCCCGTGAACGACTACCGAGGCGCCAAGTACCTCTACGGAACGACTACTCGTTGGCGACCTCGTGAAATGGCTACTTCCTCTTCGGAAACGTGAACGACTACTTCCTCTACTTCCACTACGTCCCTCTACGTCTCGAATCGCCCCGAAACACACGCTTCGAAGGTATAACCCCGAGACGTGACCCGTGAATGCTTGTTGTGGTTGTATGAAATGTCTCCCGTGTGTGCTTCGTGCCCGTTCCGACCTTTTGTCATGTTCCTCGGTTGCCTCATCACCGACTCGTGGGAACCCGGTAACGGGATCGCCCCACCTTTCATCTCGTTGACTCGTTCACTCCACCTTTTGTTTTGCACCGGACTCTCAACGAGTTACCGGAACCGATATGTTGCCGTGGCATCATTTTCGGAATCGTTGCCGTGGCACTCTTTTCTTTCCACCACGGTGACAAATGCTTATTTTCTCTTCATGTTAATGTTAACTAAAACTTGCATAAACTTGATCATGTCATCCGCATCATGTTAACAACATTATATATGTTAATTGTTGTTTGCTTATAATTATTAAACATGCTCATGGGGATTTTCCGGATATGTTGTTGTTATTCTCCGGCCTCATTTAAATTGCCTTATTAGTGTAGTTTCTTTATGCCTCACCTCTTGCCATGTTAACCAACATTTAATCTTGTCTTGTAAATAACGAGAGTCAACTAAATAATTGAATGTGGTGTTTCGTCAATATGCAACCCGTTGCATATTGATCTCCACTTAACTTGTAGTTTTGTTTGTGCACTTTGCCATGCCTTGCATATTTAAACCGAACATGCATCATACTTGGATGTGCATCGTATGCCATGTTTAAACTTGTGTGTTTACCGTGTTGTTTGTTTCTTTCCGGTTTGCTTCTCTTCTTAGCTTCGGTTTCGTTCCGGAGTTGTGAGGTTTCTCTCGTCGGTTGCTCCGTCTGCTTCATGGATCCGTTCTTCTCCCTTGTGGAATTCCAGGCAAGATGACCGAACCCGGATACCATTACTATCTTTGCCTCTTGCTAGAGTATCGCTCTTTAGTATTTTGCCTCGATGCCCATGATCTTCTTGTCAGCCTCCTACTTGTAACCAATTGCCTTGTTTAACCAACCTACCTACGCAAACCGTTGTTTGGCTAAGTACGCTTCGCTCAGCCCCTATTATAGCATTGTTAGTTGCAGGTGAAGACCGAAGATGCTTGCTTCATGTTGAAGTTTGGTTGGGTTATATCACACTATATAAATGCTTAAATGAAATCATCTATATTCTGGCAGGGTGGAAGGCTAAGCCTTTTGCTTGGTGTTTTGTTCCACTCATGCCGTTAGGAACCGTATAAACCGGTGTTATGTTCCTTGATTATGCGTTCCTAACACGGTTGGGGTGTATGGGACCCCCTTGATAAACCGCTAAGTGCTAAGTCTTTTCCAGCAAGTCCCAACATTTGGTACTATTTGCCTCATAATAACAACTTAATTAAATAATTAAATTTGCATAGGGGGTCGCACCCTCGGGTTCTTAATTCTACATAGCAGGGGGGGCCAGTGCCGATGGTGTTGGTCCCAAACGGGGAGTCTGCGGGAACCACCACGGGGAAACTCGAGGATTGGGTCATGTAGAATCACCCATCCGGTCGTGTCCTGAGACTTAGATACGCGCGGCTACTATCAGGGTGTCGACACGCCGGGAGGATTTGCTGGATTAGCCTTACCTTAGTTCGGTTTAACTTGAGCACGGGATTCCGAGAATGCTCGGGTCTTCCCAACTATGGAGTTGCGACTCCGCGGATCGTGGGCTTGTAATGGGTCAAGTTGGAACACCCCTGCAGGGTTTGAACTTTCGAAAGCCGTGCCCGCGGTTATGTGGCAGATGGGAGCTTGTTAATATCCGGTTGTAGATAACTTGACACAATGTTTCAATACACTACCAGCGTGTGTACCGTGACTGTCAATTTCCGAATAGGGATTCGGGAGTTGAACACGGTGGGGTTATGTTTGACCGGCTTTAGCTAGGATCACTTCGTGATCATCTTTCGATCGATGCTCTTCTCTTCTCGCTCTCTATTGCGTAAGTTAGTGCTAGATGCTGCTGCAGACTCTTGTTGTTCCTTCACCTCTCGTTCTTTCTTCAGCCTTGTCCTCACCCAAGGCTTAAATAGTCGTGTTACCCGGGAACGGGATTGCTGAGTCCTCTGTGGCTTACAGTTACTTCACCACACCAGATGCAGGTTCAGCCGAGGTTGATGCAGGAGCTGGTTCAAGTTCTTCACTTGGAGTTCGTTGAAGTTGTGGCCGTTTGCTTGTGACGTTTCGACGATCAGTAGTGGTTTCTACTAGGATTCGATCCTGACCTGTGGCTTTATGTTGTTTTGGTATCTTTCTTTGGTTCTTCACCCGTAGTCGGGTTGTGATGTTTTTGAATGATGTATTGCTTATGTATTGTATTGTGTGAAGTGGCGAGTGTAAGCCAACTATCTCCTTTTGCAATTTAATCCCTCTTTTACATGAGTCGTGCAAAGATACCAAACTTGAGATCATTCTAGGATGGGCTTATACCTTTAAGTCGTGCCTCGACACGTAGGAGGTATAGTCCCATCCTGGGCATTACAAGTTGGTATTCAGAGCCTTCTCCGACCTAGAAGCCCCCACTGATTGATCGAATCGTTGACGGTTGAGTCTAGGCACACACTGAAAAATGTTTTGAGTCCTATATTTATATCGGAGAGTAGGATTTCTTTGCTTCTCATCCCCTTTCATTCTGGTGAGGACTCCTGACGATTACTCTTGCCTCTTCTACTTTCAAAAAATTGCACCAAATTTTTTTTAGGATCCCGCGAGTATTCTGGGATTGTTTCGATGTTCTTGTGACAAGGATATTGTTCTCGATGCCTCCTGTTACCGAGGAGTTGAGCTTCGGGGTATCATTGTAACAAGCATATCGCGGCAGTACTAAATACTTAAGACGGCCGACATCGAAAATCTCTCCTATACGGCCAGTGGCAAGATAACCCCGACATCACCCAGTACTGGGGAGGTAGCTCGAGAGTATTGCCATAGCTTGTTATAGTGGATGCTTTTCGAAGGTCCGAGGTAAACAGTTTCCGAGAACAACTGGTTATGTGTTGAAGGATGGATACACCTGGATGTAGGTTTAGAGTTGATTGCGCGGTGCTTCCCGTGTATCCCCAACACCTGATTGCATAACTGGAAACTTTCGGAAATCTATAGGTGGGTTCATCTAGTAGTTCTAGGCATTCTTCCAACGGATGCTCGATATGAAGTTCGGGGTTTTACATTGAGTGAAGTGGTTTTATGGACTTGTTCTGATCGGGAGTTGCATCTTAAAGGGTCCTTGGCTATGCTCATCCGGGGATTGCAAAACCCTTTTGTAACACATTCCATGAGCTTTCAGCACGAAGATGTCGAACGAAGCTTCTATCTTGTATTTGTTCTATCTGATCCTTGTTCCTTTTTATTTATCTTTTGTTCTCCAAGTGGCTTCTCGTCTAGTTGATGTACCTGCGGAATTCATTCGTTCAATTCTCTGTTCGGATGATATTGTGAAGATTAGGCTGCTACACATCTACCCTTTGTTTTTGTTTTGATTCTGGTATTCGAGTTGCTTCGATGTCAAATGTTGATTCCATACCTTTACTAATCGGTATTCTCATATTTCTATGGGAATGCAGGTCCTTCTTGATCATCAAGATGGTCATATTAAATTCTTTTCAACCGGTGTCCATTTCGTTCATCCCAAGTTGTCTTTGTTTTTCCCCACCCTCCCACCCTTCTTCTTCTTGGAGCAAGAAATTCTTAGATGAAGTATCCATTTTATTCATGTGATATTCTTCATTCTTTTCCTTCAATGTTCTTATCCGGTGTTTTATCAAGAAGATGCTCAAGAGCTTCAAGTTCATCATTCTTTTGTTCTCAATTCTGCCGGTGGTTGTAATTCAAGATTTTGGTGTTCATCTTATCCTTTTCCTCATTTCACAATGCTTTCTTATTCCGGTGCACCAATTAATCATTCTCCTCTTGCTATTCATATCCGGAGTGCTGAAGATTCATAATTCCATTCTTAATCCGTTCAAGCTATTTTGAGGATTGTTATCTTATTCAAGTCATTTAATTCAACCGGTGCAATATCTCAAGCAATCTTTTCCAACGGTGTTTCTTTGAGTGGGCCCTAACCCACAGGTCTTTTCCCAGGATCTTACCTGACTCTTCTATTTCCGGAGTTATACTCAAATTCTTTTCAAAGTGTGACGTAAGAATGATTTCCATCAGTCACATGCCTTCTCCAAGATCGCTTTCAAATTCTTTTCTTCATTGGTTCAACCTTTTTAATTCTTCATTCCGGAGTGCTAAACAATTCTTCATGACATTTTTCGTATTCATTCTCAACATTTGGAGATCGGAGAAGTGTTTCTCTTAATTCTTGGCCTTCTCTTGAAGATTCGTGGTTCTAGCTTCATGCCACCCTCATTATCGTTTGATTGTGAGGAATTCTTTTATACCACCCGAAGCATTTCATGAATTCTTTTCCTTTGTGTTCCTCCGAAGGCCATCAATTCAGAATATTTCTTCGTTCTCAGTTTTCAACTTCGTCCTCCAAATATTATTCATTGATGTCTCTTCGTTCGTCTCCATATTCTTACGGTGGTTCATTCAAGTTTACTCTTCCTTGTTATCGTTTTAATTCACTCGTTCTTTTCATAATCCTACCGGTGCTTCGTTGAATATTTATCCAAGGTTGTGCTAGACCTCTCTTTAATTCTTTTCAACGAGAATAAGTAGTATGCCAAATCCTTTGGTTGTCATCAATTTAAATTGGTGAAGGAGATGCATGACATAATTCTTATTCTCATTCCTTCAAAGTGTTTTAATCTCTGTTTTCCGGAGCTTGTCCATCATATCATATCCTTGGTTCTAAGCTTTTCATCTTCTTTTCCGGAGCTCCATGTTTTTTCTATTATATCATTCCAAACCTCCATCTAATTCATCACAGGCCTTGAATCTTATTCTTTCATCTTTCATTTCTCATGCTTTTCATTACCGGAGTCCATCTTGGTGGTTTATCATGTTTTAATTCTTCCTCGTAGTCTTCATCAAGATTCTTGTTGGAGCTCAAGCATTCTTCATCATGCTTTCGAAGTCAAATTCTTTCTACCTTTTCTTTTCAGATGGTGTTATGTCATTCTTGTCAATTCCTTCATGTTTCATCATTCACGAGTTGTCAAGAATGAGATATTTAAACCCATCATTTTTCCTTGTTCAGGAGACGTTTTCAACCCTTCAATTATTCGTTGGAGTTATCTTGGGTTGTATTTCAACTAAAAGTTTTCCTTGAGAATTGTTGCTATTATGGTGCTTATAAATGACCCAACTTCTTCGTTTATCATTCCGGTGAATAAGCTTTTCATATCCTTGTTGATCTCAATCAAATCAATTGTTTTCGTCAGTGGCTGGTTATCACCTCTTAATTTTGAGATGTTTTCCATAAGCACACATCGAGCTTATTCGTTTCGTTGTTGATTTTTCATCAACTCCGTTCAATCATTCTTCGTAAGGATGCTCTTTCAAATTCAATTTTGAGAAAAGTTGTCATTTTTTCTTCTCCATTCATTTCTTTCGTTGATCTATATTCTATTCTTTCATTCCGGAGGCTTTGTGATGTTGCTATCTCCAAACCATCATCTCGTTTTTATCAAGATCATGTTCTTTCCTTGTTTATCTTTTAACCGGAGTGTTGTATTCTTCATTCTAGTTCCGTCATCTTATCTAGTTTTCCTCTGTTTTTAACCGGAGTGCTGTCTGAATCCTTTCTTATCCCTTGTGCCATTCTTTCAATTGTTTCGGAGGCAATGTGTTGTTGTTTTCATCAAGTATCACTCCATCTCCTCAAGTTCTTGTTCAATTCCTTCCATTTTTAGACGGAGTGCTGCCCAAATTCTGTCATTCTTATTCCTTGGCTATGCCATTGCGGTTTCTTATTCTTTTGGTTCGTAAGCTCTTCTTCCATATCTTTCAACCTTCAAGGTTCTTGTAATGTTCCTCCTGCTTACCGGAGTGCTCTTAACTTCGTTCATCTCCATTGCTTTCTTCTTTCAATTTGTTTAACCTCTCAAGGTTCGTGGTTTCACTCGTCTGTCAAAGAAGCAACTTTGTTTTACCTCTTCCTCTTCCGTTTTTACCCGGTGATATCTCTAGGATCTCGGGTCGAGATCCTCTGTTAGTGTGGGAGAGTTGTGACGCCCGAAGACGGCGTCCCAGAAGATTCCAGAAGATTCCAGATGTTCCGGGTTGCCCGTGTGTTCTTTGTGCTTGTGTTTTTATTTTAGCATTGCATCATGTCATCATGCCTTCATGTCATTTTATTTTTGCATCTCAACCTAAATAAATTGTGTGGACCTTCGGTCCATTTCAATCGAGGGAAGGTGACTTCTCTTTATAACATATAAAAGTCTCTCAATATTTAGGGAGCTATATAATAAATATTCCATTGTTTGGAATTACCCGCAACACACTTGCAATTTTCCCCATGTCTATTTCACTTCGAGTTCTCCATCAAAAACCTTCCCTTTATTCTTTTCCGTTATTTTCGAGGCTCCTCCAAAATTCCGGACATTTTTGGACACTTCAATAATCTCGTCTTAGTTCAAACCTATTTGAATTATATTCAATTATGTTTGAATTATTTTCCAATCATGCCTTTCTTATTTTTCTCGGTCCTTGCTCATTTTATGATGCCCGAGAAAAATGCTCCCGTGTGCTATCTTTTTCCTAACTCCCCTCCTCTTTTCTTTCTTCTCTTTTATTTTTCTGCTAAAGAAATTAAAAGAAGCAGAGGCCATCTCCCCCGCAGCCTTCTAGGCCAGCCGGCCCGTTTCCCTCCTAAGGCCCAGCCATCTTCCCTCCTCTCTTCGGCCCACTTTGGCCCAACCTGGCCCGCAGCCTCCCAACCCTAGCGAGGTCGCTCTCTCCCTCCGTTTTCCTCCCGAGCGCCGCCAGCTCGTTCCCTCGACCGTGCCTTCCTCGATCGCATCCCCTCTCTCCCTCTCAAACCCCGCTCGCCCCGATCCCCTCGACCAGCCTCCCTCTCCCCGATTCCCTCGCCCGCTACTTCGCTCCCTCCTCCCATCGCGATCCCGAGCACCGACCCCTCGCCTGCTACTTCGCTCCCTCCTCCCATCGCGATCCCGAGCACCGACCCCTCGCCCCAGGAGCCCGCGGCCAGAGCGCCCTCGTCGGCCCTCCCTCCAGGCTGGCCAAGCTCCGTCCTCCGTCGCCCCGCGAGCGGCCGCCTCGCCCCGCTCTGCTTCTCAGCGCCAGGGAGCCCGAGCGCCCCATCCAAGTCCTCTCCAGCAGCGCCGGCGCCCTCCTCCAGGTCTCCTCAGTGGCCACGTCGTCCAGCGCCCGGAGCCGCGCCCTCCGTCTACAACTCCAACGGCGACCCGCTCCCTCCTTCCTGCCAGCAAGGCCGCGGCCTCCCGACGCCTTCCTTCCAGCGCCAAGGCCAGGCCGCGCCCGGCCTCCTCTTCCTCTGCTCCGAGTCGCCCTGCTGCCGCCATGGAGCCCCGCGGCCGCCGCAGCTCCAGCACCTCTGCAGCGCCCGTCCTCAACTGCGCCGCCTCACCAACTCCCTCGCCTTGCTGCGTTTTGTTGCCATGTACTGCTGCTGTGTTTTGTTGTTCTTCGTCGGCTTGGTGTTGTTGTGTTGGTCAAGCAGGTGTTTTTGAGCGAGACCGGCAAGACCGCCCGACGCTTGTACGACTACTTCCGATGCGATGTTGAAAAGTACCACGACGCATGCTCGGAGCCTTGGTTCCATCAAGTCCGACTACTACATGTGCTAGTGCCACTACCGACGCCCGGAAACACCAAGTACCTCTCCGATGAACGTGAACCACTACATGACCCGACAAGCACCACTACATGTACAAGTACCTCGACGCCCGGAGCACTCGTGAACGACAAGTACCCCGACAACATGTGTACCACTACCGTCGCCCCGTGAACGACTACCGAGGCGCCAAGTACCTCTACGGAACGACTACTCGTTGGCGACCTCGTGAAACGGCTACTTCCTCTTCGGAAACGTGAACGACTACTTCCTCTACTTCCACTACGTCCCTCTACGTCTCGAACCGCCCCAAAACGCACGCTTCGAAGGTATAACCCCGAGACGTGACCCGTGAATGCTTGTTGTGGTTGTATGAAATGTCTCCCGTGTGTGCTTCGTGCCCGTTCTGACCTTTTGTCATGTTCCTCGGTTGCCTCGTCACCGACTCGTGGGAACCCGGTAACGGGATCGCCCCACCTTTCATCTCGTTGACTCGTTCACTCCACCTTTTGTTTTGCACCGGACTCTCAACGAGTTACCGGAACCGATATGTTGCCGTGGCATCATTTTCGGAATCGTTGCCGTGGCACTCTTTTCTTTCCACCACGGTGACAAATGCTTCTTTTCTCTTCATGTTAATGTTAACTAAAACTTGCATAAACTTGATCATGTCATCCGCATCATGTTAACAACATTATATATGTTAATTGTTGTTTGCTTATAATTATTAAACATGCTCATGGGGATTTTCCGGATATGTTGTTGTTATTCTCCGGCCTCATTTAAATTGCCTTATTAGTGTAGTTTCTTTATGCCTCACCTCTTGCCATGTTAACCAACATTTAATCTTGTCTTGTAAATAACGAGAGTCAACTAAATAATTAAATGTGGTGTTTTGTCAATATGCAACCCGTTGCATATTGATCTCCACTTAACTTGTAGTTTTGTTTGTGCACTTTGCCATGCCTTGCATATTTAAACCGGACATGCATCATACTTGGATGTGCATCGTATGCCATGTTTAAACTTGTGTGTTTACCGTGTTGTTTGTTTCTTTCCGGTTTGCTTCTCTTCTTAGCTTCGGTTTCGTTCCGGAGTTGTGAGGTTTCTCTCGTCGGTTGCTCCGTCTGCTTCATGGATCCGTTCTTCTCCCTTGTGGAATTCCAGGCAAGATGACCGAACCCGGATACCATTACTATCTTTGCCTCTTGCTAGAGTATCGCTCTTTAGTATTTTGCCTCGATGCCCATGATCTTCTTGTCAGCCTCCTACTTGTAACCAATTGCCTTGTTTAACCAACCTACCTACGCAAACCGTTGTTTGGCTAAGTACGCTTCGCTCAGCCCCTATTATAGCATTGTTAGTTGCAGGTGAAGACCGAAGATGCTTGCTTCATGTTGAAGTTTGGTTGGGTTATATCACACTATATAAATGCTTAAATGAAATCATCTATATACTGGCAGGGTGGAAGGCTAAGCCTTTTGCTTGGTGTTTTGTTCCACTCATGCCGTTAGGAACCGTATAAACCGGTGTTATGTTTCTTGATTATGCGTTCCTAACACGGTTGGGGTGTATGGGACCCCCTTGATAAACCGCTAAGTGCTAAGTCTTTTCCAGCAAGTCCCAACATTTGGTACTATTTGCCTCATAATAACAACTTAATTAAATAATTAAATTTGCATAGGGGGCCGCACCCTCGGGTTCTTAATTCTACATAGCAGGGGGGCCAGTGCCGATGGTGTTGGTCCCAAACGGGGAGTCTGCGGGAACCACCACGGGGAAACTCGAGGATTGGGTCCTGTAGAATCGCCCATCCGGTCGTGTCCTGAGACTTAGATACGCGCGGCTACTATCAGGGTGTCGACACGCCGGGAGGATTTGCTGGATTAGCCTTACCTTAGTTCGGTTTAACTTGAGCACGGGATTCCGAGAATGCTCGGGTCTTCCCAACTATGGAGTTGCGACTCCGCGGATCGTGGGCTTGTAATGGGTCAAGTTGGAACACCCCTGCAGGGTTTGAACTTTCGAAAGTCGTGCCCGCGGTTATGTGGCAGATGGGAGCTTGTTAATATCCGGTTGTAGATAACTTGACACAATGTTTCAATACACTACCAGCGTGTGTACCGTGACTGTCAATTTCCGAATAGGGATTCGGGAGTTGAACACGGTGGGGTTATGTTTGACCGGCTTTAGCTAGGATCACTTCGTGATCATCTTTCGACCGATGCTCTTCTCTTCTCGCTCTCTATTGCGTAAGTTAGTGCTAGATGCTGCTGCAGACTCTTGTTGTTCCTTCACCTCTCGTTCTTTCTTCAGCCTTGTCCTCACCCAAGGCTTAAATAGTCGTGTTACCCGGGAACGGGATTGCTGAGTCCTCTGTGGCTTACAGTTACTTCACCACACCAGATGCAGGTTCAGCCGAGGTTGATGCAGGAGCTGGTTCAAGTTCTTCACTTGGAGTTCGTTGAAGTTGTGGCCGTTTGCTTGTGACGTTTCGACGATCAGTAGTGGTTTCTACTAGGATTCGATCCTGACCTGTGGCTTTATGTTGTTTTGGTATCTTTCTTTGGTTCTTCACCCGTAGTCGGGTTGTGATGTTTTTGAATGATGTATTGCTTATGTATTGTATTGTGTGAAGTGGCGAGTGTAAGCCAACTATCTCCTTTTGCAATTTAATCCCTCTTTTACATGAGTCGTGCAAAGATACCAAACTTGAGATCATTCTAGGATGGGCTTATACCTTTAAGTCGTGCCTCGACACGCAGGAGGTATAGTCCCATCCTGGGCATTACAAGTCCCATCCTGGGCATTACATTTTTCATGAATACACTACCTGCGTGAGTAACCGTGATGGTCTCTTTCTGAAGGGCTTCGGGAAGTGAACACGGTGGGGTTATGTTTGATCGTGAGTAGTTAGGATCACTTCTTGATCAACTTGGCGATCGTTGGCACTTGTTCTCTTCTCGCTCTAAACTCGTAAGCTAGTGCTTAGTGCTTGTTGCAACCTTGTTTACAACCTTTCCACACCTAAGGCTTTGGTAGTTTTGATACCCGGGAACGAGATTGCTGAGTCCTCTGTGGCTCACAGATTCAACACACCAGATGCAGATACCGTTGAGAACTACACAGGAGAGGGTTCATAGCTGTAATCGGAGTTCGACAAAGAGCGTGGACGTTACTATGTGTCTTATCCCGACGGTCAGTAGTGGTACCTACTAGGAAGATCCGGGCTTGTGTTATTTATGGTATCTTTTCATTTGGATTTCGTCCGTAGTCAGACTCTGATGTTATTTGGATGATGTATGCTATTGTATTCACTTGTGTGACGTGGCGAGTGTAAGCCAACTATCATTTTACACCTTCATCCATGATTTTTACATGAGTTGTGCAAAGATACCATACTTGAGATCATTCTAGTATGTGTTTATGTCCTTAAGTCGTGCCTCGACACGTGGGGGACATAGCCGCATACTGGGCATTACAAGTTGGTATCAGAGCCTTCTCCGACCTAGGATCCCCTGATTGATCGAATTGTTGACGGTTGAGTCTAGGCACACACAAAAAAATGTTTTGAGTCCTATATATATATCGGAGAGTAGGATTTCTTTTTACTCCTCATCCCTTCATCGCTCTGGTGAGGACTCCTGACGTTGTTCTATCTCCTCTACTCTCAAAAATTCACTAATAAAAATTTTAGGATCACGCGAGTATTGTTTGGATTGTTCCAATATATTTGTGATGAGAACATTGTTCTTGATGCCTCCTGTCATTTAGGGGTTGTGGCAGTGTCTGGGGGAGTTGAGATCTGAGGTGTTGTCGTCACAAATGTATCGCAGCAGTTCTAGAATACTTAAGACGGCCGACATCAAAAACTCTTCTATTCGGTTAGTGGTGAGATAACCCCGACGTCACCCAGTACTGGTGGGTAGTTCGGGAGTATTGCCACAGCTAGTATAGCGGATGCATTTGGAAGGTCCAAGGTAAACAGTTTCTGAGGATGACTGGTTATGTGTTGACGGATGGATACATCTGGATGTAGGTTTAGAGTTGAGTGTGTGGTGCTTCCCATGTATCTCCAACACTAGATTGCATAACCGGAAACCTTCGGGAATTAATAGGTGGGTTCTTCAAGTAGCTTGTAGGCATTCTTCCAATGAGTGCATGGTTTGAGGTTTGGGGTTCAACATCGAGTGAAGAGGTTTCATGGGCGTTGTTCTAATTGGGAGTTGCATCTTAAAGGGTCCTTGGCTATGTTGATCCGGGGATTGCAACACCCTTTGTAACACGTTCCATGGGCATTCAGCACGAACATGTGGGTCGAAGCTTCTATCATGTATTTGTTCCATCTGCACCTTGTTGTTTTTTATTTACCTTTTGTTCTCCCAAGTGACTTCTCGAGAAGATTGTGGTACCATTAAACTGTGGAATTCCTTCGTTCATTTTGTTCGAATGTTCTTCTGAAGACTTATGTTGCAATTTCTAGCCGTTGATTCAGCTTATATATTTTTTTCCATCAATGGCTAACGGTTGTCATCAAATTCAGGATGGCTCCTAAGAGGGTTCCCAACCCTAACCAAGAGGGCGATGAAGACCGTCCTCCTGAACGTCCTCCTTCCCCTTCTCCTCCGGCTGAGGCATGGAGAGCAATTATGCAAGCGACCAACCAGAACACCCAGATGCTCATGCAAATGATGCAGAACTTTCAAACCAACCAAGCAAATCAAGGCAATCATGGGAACCAAGGCCAAGGCAATCTGTTCAATCAACCTCACTTTGCGACTCTGAACCAATTCCTGGCAAACCAACCGAAGTCTTTCAGTTACTATGTGGACCCGCTAGATGCTGAAGACTGGATCACACACATCAAAAAGCACTTTGAATGCAGTAACGTGAGGCCTGAGGATTATGTCAAGTTTGCCACTTTCCAACTCAAAGATCAAGTTGTTGATTGGTGGTAACATTTCAAAGATTCCAGAGGTGAACGTGAGATCTCGTGGACTGACTTCTGCAAAGATTTCCACTCTCACGACATTCCAACCAGTGTTATTGAAGGCATGCGTGAGCAATTCCGCAACCTGATGCAAGGCACCATGTCCGTCTACCAATACAATGTCAAGTTCTAGAATCTTGCTCGTTATGCGAAGCAATACATCCCCGATACCAAGAGCAAGATATATCAGTTCCGAGGTGGTCTGAAAGATGAACTCCAACTAGCTCTCACCTTGTTCGAGCCGGATGAATTTGATCAATTCTACAATATGGCTCTCAAGCAAGAGGTAGCTCAGCTCAAGTGTGAAGCTTCCAAAAAGAGGATTAGAGATGATGTTCACTCCTCCTCTTCCTCTCAAGTGGTTACCAAGCAGCAGAAGTTCTGGCTACCGCCTCCTCCAGTGCTCCGTCCTCCAAACAACAACAAGCACTCAGGTGGTCGTGGATTCTCCCACCCACCCAACCCAAGCATTCAGTCCAAGCCTCGGTTTCAAGCTTCAAGATCAAGTGGTCCTTATCACCGGCCTCTCTCTGAAGTTACTTTCAACAAGTGTGGCAAGAAGGGTCACTATGCAAACAAGTGTACTCAAAGGCGCCTTCCGCCTCCTCCACCTGTCGACAATGCTATTGTCAACCACAATCCCAAGCATGCAAGAGTGAACTTGATGAATGCAGCTCAAGCAAAGAATTCTTTCGAGGTGATATTGGGTAACCTCTCAGTTAACTCTATTCCTGGAAAAGTCTTGTTTGATTCGGGTGCATCACTTTCCTTCATGTCATGTCCATTTGCATCTAAGCATAACGTGGGCACGGTGGACTTACCACAGAAGTTATCAATTATTTCTCCGGGCAAACACATGACTTCCACCTCAGTGGCTCCGGACATATCTATTCACATGGGTGATTACAGTTTTCTGGTTTCCCCGGTTATTCTCGGTAACTCCGACATTTATATTATTCTTGGGATGGATTGGCTCTCCAAGCATGATGCAAACATTGATTGTGCAAACAAGGAGGTCAAGCTAACTCATCCTGACGAAGACGTGATTATCTTCGCAGCTCGAGATAACACAATCAGGCTATTCTCTCTCAATGACAAGGGCGAGATTAATGCCATTTCTCATATTCCGGTGGTTCGTGAATATGAGGATGTATTCCCTGAAGAGCTTCCAGGCATGCCTCCCCACCATAAAGTTGAATTCGTCACTGAACCTAAACCCGGTACCGAGCCAGCATGTCGGCGTCTGTACAAGCTTTCTCCTGAAGAGTTGAAGGAGCTGAAGAAACAACTCGATGAGTAAGAACGTATGGGTCTAATCAGGCCTAGTACTTCTCCTTGGGGCTGTGGTGTTTTATTTGTCAAGAAGAAGGATGGCACGGAATGCCTTTGCGTTGATTACCGGCCATTGAACAAGAAGACAATAAAGAATAAGTACTCACTCCCCAATATCAATGAATTGTTCGAGCAGCTCAAAGGAGCAAAGGTGTTCTCGAAGCTCGATCTTCTGATGGGTTACCATCAGATTCGTATCTGTGAAGAGGATATTCCCAAGACCGCATTCAGAACAAGCTATGGCTCCTATGAATACACGGTCATGTCTTTCGGCCTTGCAAATGCTCCACCCACCTTCTCTCGGATGATGCACTTCATATTCAACCCCTACACCAATGAATTTGTTCTCGTCTATCTGGATGATATCTTGGTATTCTCCAAGAATGAAGAATACCATGCCAAGCACCTCCGTTTGGTCCTTGACAGGCTCCGTGAACACAAGTTCTATGCGAAGTTCTCCAAATGTGAATTCTGGCTAGATAAAGTCCTTTATCTTGGCCATATTATCTCTGCCGAGGGCATTTTTGTGAACCCCGAGAAGGTTGAATCTATTGTCAACTGGGAACCTCCGCAGAATGCCAAGCAACTCCGAAGCTTCCTTGGTCTCGCTAGCTATTGCAGAAGGTTCGTTGAGAAATTCTTCAAGATTGCCAAGCCTCTTTCCAACCTGTTGCAGAAGAATGTCAAGTACTCATGGACTCCTGATTGTGATGTGGCATTCAAAACACTCAAAGAGAAGCTCATTTCTGCTCCAGTTCTTACTCCTCAGGATGAGTCCAAGCCTTATGAAGTCTTTTGTGATGCTTCATTGCAAGGTCTTGGCGGTGTTCTCATGCAAGACAAGAAGATCGTTGCAGACACTTCACGTCAGCCGAAACCAAATGAGAAGAATTACCCCACACATGATCTTGAGCTAGCGGCAGTTGTTCATGCCTTGATCACGTGGAGACACCTTCTATTGGGCAGAAAAGTGGACATCTTCACCGATCACAAGAGCTTGAAGTACATTTTCACTCAGTCAAACCTTAACCTTCGCCAGACTCGTTGGGTTGAAATGATTCAAGAGTATGATCCAAGCATTGAGTATACTCCTGGCAAGGCCAATGTCATTGCAGATGCCTTGAGAAGAAAGGCGTATTGCAACAGTCTCGTTCTCAAACCGTTCCAGCCTAAACTTTGTGAATCATTCAGGAAGCTCAACCTCCAAGTCGTTCTGCAAGGCTTTCTTGCAAACCTTCAAGTTGCTCCTACCTTGGAAGATCAAATCCGTGAGGCCCAACTCAGTGATGCTATGGTGCAGAAAGTGAAACATGGTATTGCTAAGGGTACTCTCAAGTACAAGTGATATCGCGTTGATGAGAAAGACACCTTGTTCTTTGAGGACAGAATCTTGGTTCCCAAGGGTGATCTCAGGAAGCTCATAATGAACGAAGCACATGACTCCCTCCTCTCGATTCATCCCAGAAGTTCCAAGATGTACCAAGACCTCAACCAATCATATTGGTGGAATTGCATGAAAAGGGAGATTGCCCAATTCGTGAATGAATGTGATGTCTGTAGAAGAGCGAAGGCAGAGCATCAACGTCCAGCCGGACTCCTTCAACCTCTACCTATTCCCGAGTGGAAATTCGACCACATTGAGGTGGATTTCGTCACCGGTTTTCCCAAGTCCAAGAAAGGAAATGATGATATCTTTGTGGTGATTGACAAGCTAAATAAAGTAGCTCATTTCCTTCCCATCAAAGAATCCATCAACGCAGCTCAGCTGGCAGAGTTGTACACCTCAAGAATTTTTTCTTTGCATGGAATTCCTCAAGTGATCTCCTCAGACCGTGGAAGCTTGTACACCTCCAAGTTCTGGGATTCTTTTCAGTCAGCCATGGGCACAAAAATTCGCTTCGGCACTACGTTTCACCCTCAGACTAGTGGTCAAGTCGAAAGAGTGAACCAGATCCTTGAAGATATGCTAAGAGCTTGTGTCATCTCCTTCGGTATGAAATGGGAAGATTGCCTTCCGTTTGCCGAATTCTCCTACAACAACAGCTTCCAAGCAAGTGTCGGTAAAGCTCCGTTTGAAATCCTCTATGGCAGAAATGTCGTACCCCTCTCAACTGGTCTGAGACTGGTGAACGTCAACTTCTTGGAAATGATTTGATCTCAGAAGCCGAAGAAATGTGCAAAGCCATACGTGACAATCTCAAAGCCACTCAATCGCGTCAAAAGAGCTACTATGGCGGCAAGCATCGTGACTTGGCTTTCGACATTGGAGACCATGTCTATCTCCGTATTTCTCCCATGAAGGGCATTCAGAGGTTCGGTATCAAGGGCAAGCTTGCTCCAAGATACGTGGGCCCTTTCAAGATTCTTCGCAAGAGATCCGATCTAGCCTACCAACTCGAGCTTCCCTCCAACTTTGCAAATGTTCATGATGTGTTTCACATGTCTCAAAGCCGCAAGTGCTTCAAGATGCCTGAACGCATCATTCCGTTCGAAGAGATTGATCTTCAACAAGACTTGTCTTATCGTGAGGACCCCGTTGCTATCCTTGAAGAAACTGAGCGCAAGACCCGCAACAAGTCCATCAAATTCTTGAAAGTGAAGTGGTCACACCATACCGACCGAGAAGCTACGTGGGAACGAGAAGATCACCTTCGTTCCGAGTATCCTTCCTTCTTTCAGTCCTAGATCTCGGGACAAGATCTTCTTGTAGTGGAGGAGAGTTTGTAACACCCCATATATGATACATTCCATTTATGGCAATATATGCAACGTTGACTTCATCAATTCCATTCTGGGCTCTTCCTTCATTTCGGGTTTCTTCGTTTTTGTCGTGTGCGTGTGTGCATTCCATCCATGTCATGTTATCATGTGCATTGCATTGCATTCGTGTTGTCACTTGCACCCGGCCATACTCGTTTCTTCCCGTTGTCCATTTCGAGATCCGACACTCACACACGTGTCTGTGGCACCCCCGAGTCCTTCTTTCGTATGTGGCCGTGAAACGTTCTTGGAATGAGGTGAGACTTGTCGTACGTTGTTGTTTTAGTACGTGTAGGCCGCCTGTCAAGTTTTGTCGCGTTTGGAGATCGTTTGATAGTCCAACGGTTAACCTAGTGGGCTAAAAGCTCCTCTTCCTTTTGGCCCAAGACCCCCTCCACAACATCCCACTAACCCAGCACAACCACTCCCATCCTCTCGGTCATCGGATCATGATCGTGTGGGCGAAAACCCCCTCCACAACATCCCACTAAAAGCTTCTGGAGTAGCGGCCTCCGGGGTGGACGTTTTCTTTTGTAGTTTTTCCTAGATATGAACAACATGGGCCCCGTGGTGACATGTAAGAAACTGCGGTGCTTGCGCCTTTTTCTTTAATGCTTTTATCTCGCGTTTTATCATCGTGCGTCTCTTGTCTGGGTCCGGCGCCCCTTTGTCCTTGCGATCGCTTAGTGCTCTACGTAGCCGGGACCCAGTCCCCAAGCAAGCCTCAATCGTCACTGGTATGCCAGGTCGCGATGCCTAGGGCAAGGCCAGGAGGTCAGGAGCTCGAGGTCCAATGAGAGCTCATGAGGCACGGTGGTTGATACGTCTGCAACGTATCTACTTTTCCAAACCCTTTTGCCCTTGTTTTGGACTCTAACTTGCATGATTTGAATGGAACTAACCCGGACTGACGCTGTTTTCAGCAAAACTGCTATGGTGTTGTTTTTATGCATAATAAAAAGTTCTCGGAATCGCGTGAAAATCAACGGAGAATTATTTCAGAAAATATAAAAAATATCTGCAAGAAGATACTCACCGGGGGGTCCACACCCTGTCCTTGAGGGTGGGGGGCGCGCCCCCCTCCCAGGGCGCACCCCCTGCCTCGAGGGCCCCCCGATGCTCCACCGATGTACCCCCAGGTCATATATCTTCCGTTTCGGGGAGAGAAAAAATCAGGGAGAAGGAATTATCGCGTTTCCCGAGACAGAGCCGCCGCAAATCCCTAATCTCTCTCGGGAGGGCTGATCTGGAGTCCGTTCGGGGCTTCGGAGAGTGGAGATCGTCGCCATCGTCATCATCAACCTTCCTCCATCACCAATTCCATGATGCTCACCGCCGTGTGTGAGTAATTCCATCGTAGGCTTGCTGGACGGTGATGGGTTGGATGGGATCTATCATGTAATTGAGTTATTTTGTTAGGGTTTGATCCCTAGGATCCACTATGTTCCGAGATTGATGTTGCTATGACTTTGCTATGCTTAATGCTTGTCACTAGGGCCCGAGTGCCATGATTTCAGATCTGAACCTATTATGTTTTCATGAATATATGTGTGTTCTTGATCCTATCTTGCAAGTCTATAGTCACCTACTATGTGTTATGATCCGGCAACCCCGAAGTGACAATAATCGGGACCACTCCCGATGATGACCATAGTTTGAGGAGTTCATGTATTCACTATGTGTTAATGCTTTGGTCCGGTACTCTATTAAAAGGAGGCCTTAATATCCCTTAGTTTCCAATAGGACCCCGCTGCCACGGGAGGGTAGGACAAAAGATGTCATGCAAGTTCTTTTCCATAAGCACGTATGACTATATTCGGAATACATGCCAACATTGCATTGATGAACTGGAGCTAGTTCTGTGTCACCCTAGGTTATAACTTCTACATGATGAATTACATCCGACATAATTTCCCATCACCGATCCAATGCCTACGAGCTTTACCTATATTGCTAGTTGCTTATTTACTTTTTCGCTACTACTATCACAAAAACTACAAAAACACTATCTTTACTTTTATTGCTGCACCGCCACTATCATATTACTTTGCTACTAAACTATCTTGCTGCAGATACTAAGTTTCCAGGTGTGGTTGAATTGACAACTCAGCTGCTAATACTTAAGAGTATTCTTTGGCTCCCCTTGTGTCGAATCAACAAATTTGGGTTTAATACTTTACCCTTGAAAACGGTTGCGATCCCCTACACTTGTGGGTTATCAAGACTATTTTCTGGCACCGTTGCCGGGGACCATAGCTCTATTCTTTAAGTCACTTGGGATTTATATCTGTTGATCACTATGAAGAATTTGAAGGACTCAAAAACCAAGATCTTACCCTCAACTACGAGGGGAGGTAAGGAACCGCCATCTAGCTCTGCACTTGATTCTCCTTCTGTTATGAGTAAACTTACAACACCTACTCCTGCTATTGAATCTGATATGTCGTATGTTCTTGATGATGCTACTTCTGCTATGTATGATAAAACTATCTCTATGCATGATATTGTGCCACTAGGTGAATTTCTAGATGAACAGATTGCTAAGGTTAGGGAGAGTGCAAATGTTGATGATATTTATGAAAGTGATGATGAAACTACTCCCAATAGATATGAATTGCGTGTTGTGCCTGAGGGTTATGTTATGGATGAAGAAACTGCTAGAGACTTTCTTGCTTGCAATGATAGATATGATCTTAAGAAGTTATTAGCTAAGCTGAAAGAAAAGTCCTTGAATGCTAGAATGAAACATGGCCCTGCTTTTGCTACTTCACCTATATGTGTTACTGATAAGGATTATGAATTCTCTGTTGATCCTGAGTTAATTACTTTGGTTGAATCTGATCCTTTCCATGGCTATGAGTCTGAAACTGTTATGGCACATCTTACCAAGTTGAATGATATAGCCACCCTATTTACCAATGATGAAAAGATTCGCTACTACTATATCCTTAAGTTATTTCCGTTCTCGTTAAAGGTTGATGCTAAGACTTGGTTTAATTCTCTTGATCTTGGTTGTGTGCGTAGTCCCGAGGATATGATGTATTACTTTTCTGCTAAATATTTTCCCGCTCATAAGAAACAAGCTGCCTTACGGGAAATATATAAATTTGCTCAAACTGAAGAAGAGAGTCTCCCACAAGCTTGGGGGAGGCTTCTCCAGTTACTTAATGCTTTTCCTGATCATCCTCTGGAGATGCATGATATACTTGATGTATTTTATAATGGACTAACCGATGCTTCCAGAGACCACCTAGATAGTTGTGATGGTTGTGTTTTTAGGGAAAGAACAGTAGAACAAGCTGAACTACTATTGAATAATATGCTGGCCAATGAAAATAATTGGTCACTTCCTGAACCAGCCCCTAAGCCAACTCCGAAGAAAAGAGGTCTTCTATTTCTCAGTCCTGAAGACATGCAAGAGGCAAAGAAATCTATGAAAGAAAAAGGTATTAAAGCTGAAGATGTTAAGAATTAACCTCCTATTAAAGAAATACATGGTCTTGATAACCCGACACAGGTAGTAAAGGTAAATTCTCTTTATAGATTTAATGAAGGTGATATTCCTCGTTATAAGTCTGCTAGCCAATGCTTAGATGAGTTTGACAATTTCATTGTGAAACAAGAAAACTTCAATGCTTATGTTGGTAGACAATTGCAACACAATGCTTATATGATTGAACGCTTGAGTGATTATCTATCTAGTGCTAAGGGTGAACTGAAACTTATTAGTAAACATGCTTCCATGGTCACCACTCTAGTAGAATAAGTACTTAAAGCTCAGAATGATTTGCTCAATGAATTAAATAGTAAGAATAATGACTATGTTGTTAGAGTTGCAACTAGAGGTGGTAAAATGACTCAGGAACCTTTGTATCCTGAAGGCCACCCTAAGAGAATTGAGCAAGATTCTCAGAGAGCTAATTTAGATGCACCTAGTTCTTCTAAGAAGAAGAAAAAGAAAAATGATAGGACCTTGCATGCTTCTAGTGAACCTGTAGCTCACCCACCTGAGAATCCCAATGATATATCTGTTTCTGATGCTGAGACACTATCTGGTGATGAACATGAGTCTAGTGATAATATTAATGATGATGTTCATGCTGATGCTCAACCTAGCGATGATAATGATGTAGAGATTGAACATGTTGTTGATCTTGATAACCCACAATCAAAGAATCAACGTTATGATAAGAGAGACTTTGTTGCTAGGAAGGACGGTAGGGAAAGAGAACCATGGGTTCAGAAACCCATGCCTTTTCCTCCGAAACCATCCAAGAAAAAGGATGACGAGGATTTTGAGCGCTTTGCTGAAATGATTAGACCTATCTTTTTGTGTATGCGTTTGACTGATGTGCTTAAAAAAATCCTTATGCCAAGTATATGAAAGATATTATTACCAACAAAATAAAGATACCTCAAGTAGAAATCTCCACCATGCTTGAAAATTACACTTTTGAGGGTGGAATGCCTAAGAAATTAGGAGATCCAGGAGTACCTACTATACCTTGCTCCATTAAGAGAAACTATGTTAAAACTGCTATGTGTGATCTTGGAGCAGGTGTTAGTGTTATGCCTCTCTCTTTATACCATAGACTTGACTTGAGTAAGTTGACACCTACTGAAATATCCTTGCAAATGGCTGATAAATCAACTGCTATACCTATCGGTATTTGTGAGGATGTGCATGTTGTAGTTGCAAATGTTACTATTCTAACGGACTTTGTTATACTTGATATTCCAGAGGACGATAGTATGTCTATTATTCTTGGAAGACCTTTTTTGAATACTGCAGGGGCTGTTATTGATTGCAACAAAGGAAATGTCACTTTTCATGTCAATGGTAATGAGCATACGGTACACTTTCCGAGGAAACAACCTCAGGTCCATATTATCAATTATATTGGAAAAACTTCAACTATTACTATTGGAGGTTTTGAGTTTCCTATTCCTACTATCAAGAAGGCATATGACATTCTTATTGTTGGGGACATACATATCCCCATTGAGGTAACATAGTGTTATTCGAAAATTCTCCGGTTTCATATTACTCGGAAAGAGTTTATTAACAAAACCTGATCAACCTTGTTAATGGATTCCTTTTGATGAACATGGGATAGGTGAATCTAGATGGCACAAACCTTCTATACCCTCCTTTTACTTTCTGTTAATTAGGTTAAATAAAACGAAAATAGCATTATCTGTCTGTTTCCAGACTTATCTGTACAATAAAAAAATATCCCGAAAATAAAAGTTCTCCAAATGCCATGAAAATGAAATATGATTTTTTCTAGAATATTTAAGAAAATATGGTACTGAACACACAGCGAGGGGAGCCAGCACGAGGCCACGAGGGCACAGGGCGCGCCCCCCTGCCTCGAGGGCCCCACGTGGCCCCCCTCCACTTATCCTTTCACCCATTCTCTTCTTCTTCCTCTCAAAAAAATCCCCAACCAGCTCAAACCCGAGTTCTAGCTCATTTTGCTGCCATTTTCGATCTCCTTGCTCAAAGCACCATTCACCAAACAGTTTGGGGAGATTGTTCCTTGGTAGGTGACTCCTCCATTGGTCCAATTAGTTTTTGTTCTAGTGCTTTATTTGTTGCAAATTTATGCTGCTGTGGTGACCTTGTTATTGAGCTTGCATGTCAAATTTTCTTGGTCCCAAGTAGTTCTAATGCATGATATAGCCTCTAGGCACTTATAGGAGTTGTTGCTATCAATCTTGTTGAGTTTGGTTAATTTTTATTGTGAGTTACTAAAAATTTCAGAAAATTTCAGAAAAATGTCTAGGAGAAACTTCCAAGGTGGTCCTTCAAGGAAGCAAGAACCGAGGCTCGCGTTCCGTGAGCCGGACGATGAACCGCCAAGGGATGCTGATGTGCGGCCTTGTTGGTCGTCAGATGAATTTATGGGTCAAGCGGGCATCAAAGATGAATTTTACGCATATGTGCGCAACGCTGACCTCGAGGACTTCATGCAAGATAAGTGTCTTCAATACCGTGGCTTAACTGATAGCTTTGTGAGAAGGTTTAAATTTTCATCTTCACGTAATTCTCACACTGTCCTGTTTGACCTCTATGATAAATCTTACACCATGGACTTAGAGGATTTTAATGTTGCCTGCAAGCTCCCACAGTGGGGCAGTATGAGTGATCCTCGCAAATCTGAATTTAGAGAATTCCTAGCTAGTATTACAGTGGGGGAATCCAGGGACATTACACAAGCTACCACGGGGAGCATACATTTTCCTGCTATTCATTACTTTGCTCTCTTTATCGGTAGATGCATAAAGGGTAAAGATGAGGCTTGTCACATGTGTGTCCCTGATCTTAGTGTTCTAAGGAGTGTTGTACTAGGTGATAGGCAATATAATCTGGGAGCTATTGTTGCACGTAGACTACACCATAATGGTTTGCATGGAGATTTATTTGGTGGGATCTATGCTACTCCCATAGCCCGCTATCTTGGTGTGTCTGTGCATACGTCTGATGAACCTTTACCTCCTGCTTCTTTAGACTGTAATGATATGGCTAGTCACCGGTTTATAGAGTGGGATAATCAAACCCTCAAATATCGACTAATCTTTAACCGGCAGCATGCCATCCCTATTGTTCTTCCTGCCCCTACTTTGTTTAACTTTCAGGAAAAAGGAAGATACACTATAACTATGGAGGAGGCAAATGCCTATTATAACATGACGGAGGCAACCCGTCTTCGAGCTGCAGCTCAGCACGCAGCATCTGCTGCATCTCAGTACGACCCCAACTACAACTTTGGATATCCGTTAGGCCAGTACTGGCCATAGACCAACTTAGGCCAAAAGCCTAAGCTTCGGGGAGTACGTGTTTCTCACCGACTTACATTCATGTTCACACACTTATTCTAGTTGTTGGTGCTCACACTCTTTCACTATACCATCCATGCTTAGTTTCAATTTCTTTTTCTTAGTCTTTTTCTTGTGTGCTAGAAAAACCCAGAAAAAAATTAGTTGTAGCTTCTAGCTAGTTTACTTTCTTTGCTTGTTGTAGTAGTAACTAAAAATGAAAACCCAAAAAGATTTCCCGTTCTTCTTTTGCTTGTTGGGAGCTTTCCCATGTAAATAGTTTCTTTTCTTTTCTTTAGAGGTTAAGAGTAGAAGACCATGATTAAAATGCTTAGTGGCTCTCATATGATTTGTTGTTGATTTAACCTTGAGCCATATTACCTTGTCTTCTCTCTTGTATTAAATGCGTGCAGATTCCAGCTTAGCCCAATGCACCTGCACTATTTTTATTATCCACATCATTCGATCGTGCGAGTGAAAGGAAATAAGGATGATATATGATGAACTAATTGAGATGAGAAAAGCTGGTATGAACTCGACCTCTCTTGTTTTTGTAAATATGATTGCTCGTCTTTCTTGATTCAGCTTGTTATGAATGAAACATGTTTGCAATGACAACTAAAGATCATAGCTGCTTATGCCATGCTTAATTAGCTGAGAGTTTATAATGGTCTATCTTGCGTGCCAACATGATATTAAAATGGTTGTGATGTGGTATGATGGGTGGTATCCTCCTTTGAACGATTTAAGTGACTTGACTTGGCACATGTTCACGCATGTAGTTGAAACAAATCAACATAGCCTTCACGATATTTATGTTCATGGTGATTTATATCCTACTCATGCTTGCATTCATTGTTGATTAATTTTAATGCATGTTCATGACCGTTGTTGCTCTCTAGCTGGTCGCTTCCCAGTCTCTTTCTAGCCTTCACCTGTACTAAGCGGGAATACTGCTTGTGCATCCACTTCCATAAACCCCAAAGTTGTTCCATATGAGTCCACCATACCTTCCTATATGCGGTATTTACCTGCCATTCCAAGTAAATTTTTATGTGCTAAACTCTAAACCTTCAAATGAAATTATGTTTTGTATGCTCCAACAGCTCATGTATCAACTAGGGATGTCTATATCTTCCATGCTAGGTGGGTTATTCTCACGATTAGTGGACTCCGCTCATCATTCATGAGAAAATGGCTGGTAACCGGGATGCCCAGTCCCATGCTCAAAATCATAATAATTAAACAAAACTCCCCCAAGGCTGTTGCTTGTTTGGACGGTACCCCGTGGATTCGGATGGCCGTGGAGTGTGCTTGTTGGTGGTTGGGGGAGTATAAACTTTACCATTCTGTTTGGGAACCGCCTATAATGTGCGTAGCATGGGAGATATCGAGATTCTTGGTTGATATGTTGACAATGAAAGTATACCGCTCAAAATGTTATTCAATTTCTATTTAAAATTCGAGCTCTGGAACCTCTACAAATCCCCGCTTCCCTCTGCGAAGGGCCTATCTATTTACTTTTATGCAGAGTCATCACCCTCTTATCAAAGAGCACCAGTAGGAGAGCACCTCTGTCGTTGCATGTAATACTTTTGCACCTATGTCATCACCCTCGTATCTACTTTTCCAAACACTTTTGCCCTTGTTATGGACTCTAACTTGCATGATTTGAATGGAACTAACCCGGACTGACGCTGTTTTCGGCAGAACTTCCATGGTGTTGTTTTTGTGCAGAATAAAAAGTTCTCGGAATCGCCTGAAAATCAACGGAGAATTATTTCAGAAAATATAAAAAATATATGCAAGAAGATACTCACAGGGGGGCCCACACCCTCTCCTCGAGGGTGGGGGCGCGCCCCCTGCCACGAGGGCCCCCCGATGCTCCACCGACGTACCCCCCAGGTCCTATATCTTCCGTTTCGAGGAGAAAAAATTAGGGAGAAGGAATTATCGCGTTTCACAAGACAGAGCCGCCCCCAAGCCCTAATCTCTCTCGGGAGGGCTGATCTGGAGTCCGCTCGGGGCTCCGGAGAGTGGAGATCGTCGCCATCATCATCATCAACCTTTCTCCATCACCAATTCCATGATGCTCACCATCGTGTGTGAGTAATTCCATCGTAGGCTTGCTGGACGGTGATGGGTTGGATGGGATCTATCATGTAATCGAGTTAGTTTTGTTAGGGTTTGATCCCTAGTATCCACTATGTTCTGAGATTGATGTTGCTATGACTTTGCTATGCTTAATGCTTGTCAGGAGTGCCATGATTTCAGATCTGAACCTATTATGTTTTCATGAATATATGTGTGTTCTTGATCCTATCTTGCAAGTCTGTAGTCACCTACTATGTGTATGATCCGGCAACCCCGAAGTGACAATAATCGGGACCACTCCCGGTGATGACCATAGTTTGAGGAGTTCATGTATTCACTATGTGTTAATGCTTTGGACCGGTACTCTATTAAAAGGAGGCCTTAATATCCCTTAGTTTCCAATAGGACCCCGCTGCCACGGGAGGGTAGGACAAAAGATGTCATGCAAGTTCTTTTCCATAAGCACGTATGACTATATTCGGAATACATGCCTACATTGCATTGATGAAGTGGAGCTAGTTCTGTGTCACCCTAGGTTATAACTTCTACATGATGAATTGCATCCGACATAATTTCCCATC
The DNA here is from genome assembly GCA_902687465.1 of Secale cereale. Classification (NCBI taxonomy): domain Eukaryota; kingdom Viridiplantae; phylum Streptophyta; class Magnoliopsida; order Poales; family Poaceae; genus Secale; species Secale cereale. Next base: position 467,033,852 of record LR738715.1, on the reverse strand, counting down.
ACCGATCCAATGCCTATGAGCTTTACCTATATTGCTAGTTGCTTATTTACTTTTCCGCTGCTACTATCACAAAAACTACAAAAACAGTATATTTACTTTTATTGCTGCTACCGCCACTATCATATTACTTTGCTACTAAACTATCTTGCTGCAGATACTAAGTTTCCAGGTGTGGTTGAATTGACAACTCAGCTGCTAATACTTAAGGGTATTCTTTGGCTCCCCTTGTGTCGAATCAACAAATTTGGGTTTAATAATTTACCCTCGAAAACTGTTGCAATCCCCTACACTTGTGGGTTATCAGTGGTCATGAGGTCCCCCTTGACGTGCAAGAAGCTCTCGAGAGATAAAAGGATCTTCACCCGGACGAGATCTCGAAAGTACATGAACGGTGTTGTTTAAGAGACTCGTGCTTGGCGCGAAGAAGGCGACATTGCTTATGGGGCGACGCGAGGAGTTCACGTCCCGCAGGCGATCTCCGCAACGCGAAAGTGTGCTTCCCTGGATCTTCGGTTTCCTGTGCATCCTTTTTCTGCGATGGGTCAAAACTAGTGTTGTAGGGCACGCATGAGAAATCGATGCTCTTTGTGTTATAATTGATGCCAAAGTGGCTGGACTGCGCCTCTCTCCTCATGTCCCCTTGCGAGGCTCACCCCTCTTTTCCTTGCTCACTAGAATGCTCTATGTCGTCAGGTCCTCGAGCGTGGCTCAGCCGCCGCTGGTATGTCAGGTCGCGATGCCTTGGACAAGGCCAAGGGGTGAGGGCTTGACAGCCGATTGGAGCTCCTAAGGCGCGATGCTCAAGGACTCTCCTTTTAATGTGCAAGCGACTTGCTCAGAAGGTAAAGGATCGCCCTGCGAGAGCTGGGGGGGCTTTGCTCGATGGTAACCCTGATGCATAAGACAACCGTACTTAGCCTTTTATAGACCAACTCATCGCCTGATTGGGACAACCCTCATGAGGTGTTGCGTCCTCGTGAAGCTCCTGCGTACCGACAGATTACGAGACACAAAGGGCAAAGCGCGTTTGCTAATCTATTCATGATTGTTCCATGAGAAGACAGTGCACTAAGGACCTGGTGAGGTGACGTGCATGGGGCCGGCCCGCGAGCCAGAGCTCGGTCACTTAGATATACCAATGCTGCAGGGATGGACCCAAGCACAGACGCCGTGCCAATAGTAGCCCCCTCTCATGGGATGCTCAGGAGAAGAGCTTCCAACACACGAGGCCTGTGGGGCGATGCCTCTGGAAGCGGTGTGGTCTCAAACATGCAGTTAACGGACATGGAAACTCACAAAAGCATAACTGGTTTCTGTTACATGAGCAAAATGATGTGGCTGCAGGTACGGGCCCTGACAACTTGAGTATAATGCAGCCCGTGGGGCGCCCTCAATTGGACAAACAAAAATGTCACCTAGCCATACCGCTGCGGGGGTATCAAGGAAGCTGACGAAGCACGCCGTTGGGGTTTTCTCCTTATGAGCCAGGAGGCTCCTTAGGCTCGAGAAGCTCACGAGACACCGGGACCTCGTGAGGAACCAGCGCCAGGCGTCGGGCCTCATGAGACACGAAGGCGAGCTACCCGAACCGCTGGCATGTCGCACCCACGCTGAGTAGGCCAAAGGGCATGCATACGTAGTTGTAGGGGTAGCCCTCGCTCCGGCCGATGCGCGACGGCTAGAAGAGGTCTTGAGAAACGGCCCTATTGAGGCCTAGGATGTTGACGTAGACGCGCAACCCGTCACCTGCGCCGGGGTGGCAGCTGCACTGGTAGGATTCACGGCGCGATGCTCACCGTGCATGGCTTGCGATTCCTGAAGCTCCTCGATCGCCTTGGTGATGAATTCTCGTACTCCTGGCGCTTCGCTCCTTGTTCCTTGCTCTCTGGGGCGTGCATCAAAGCACGCCTCCAAGTGGTACCCGATCACCTCCCTCGTCGCCCTGGTCAGGTCAGAGGCTCTCTAGACGGAAGCCCGTGAGCCCGACCTGAGGGTGACGCCGGGCGCACCTTCCTATGTGACAGGGAGAGGCTCGTCAGCGGCGGGTACAGAGCCTGAGGCGCCATCGGCGGGCTGCTTCGGGCCGGGATGACTCTTGGGGAGGAGTCGCTTCTTCTTCACGGGGTAGCCTCAGGAGGGGTGGCGTCGCGCTCGCCATAGGAATTTTCGGCCGTTGTGGCCCGGTAGGCGTGTTCAAGAGAGCAGACCGCATCCTTTTCATCAGAGGAAACAATGATGATGCCGCTGCATACAGGTATCTTAAGGATGTTGTTGCCGTGGTGAGTGGCCGCCATGAACTTGGCGAGAGCAGGGTACCCCAGGATGGCGTTGTACGGGAGGCCGATGTGGGCCACGTCAAACTTGATCAACTTGGTGTGGTAGTTCTCGCGCTTGGTGAAAGTGACAGGGAGGCGCATTTTCCCCATGGGAATGGTGGAGCCATCGGTCACCGCAGGGAATGGCTTGGTGGGCATGAGCTGGTCATACGTCACCTGAAGCATCTCAAAGGTATCGATAAAGAGCACATTGAGGCCAGTGCCACCATCGATGGTGGTTTTGGTGACTCCACATTCTGATGGTGGGCGTGCACAACATGGGCAGCACTCCGGCAGTGGCAGCGCACCTGAGGTGATCCTTGGAGTCGAACGTGATGGTGTACTGCGACCACCTGAGGGGGCATACAACCTCAAGCTTCAGGAGAGTCGCGTATACCTCGCAGGAGAATTGCTTGAAGATACGGTTCGAAGCGGGCGCTTGAGCTCCACCAATGATGCAGGCGATGGCGCGAGGCTCCTGGTAGCCCTGGTTGTCGTCATTCCTCCTGGGCGGCGGTGGCAGAGGAAGGGGGCCAGCGTTATCCTACGGGCGAGCCTTGCGAGGCTGATCGCGCCAGGTGTCGTCCCGAGGCTGATCGTACCAACCACCCTCACGAGGATGGTCATGCGAGCCCTGATGAGGGTTGTGATTGTCCCAGCGGCCTCCCGCACAGCCGCCTTTGTGGCTGAAACCATGGTCACCGCCCTCGGGGCAGCGGCCCACGCGCTCATCCCGTAGCGCCCTGAGCTCCTGGCAGTCATCGGTGTTGTGGGAGTGCACACTATTGAAGACGCAGAATGGGCGAGCGCCTGTAACACCCCAAAATTTTTGGTTTGGTTTTTACCAAATTCTTTAATTGATTTAAAGGAGGTTATTTGAAATTTTCCTTTTGAGAGACCCTCCTTCCCAAATTTTTGCTTCTGACAAATCTTTTTTTTTTGAACCCTTCTCAATTTTTGATTCTGGTCTTGAGGGTCTTTCAACTTGTGTTGGTTCAACACAATTACTCTTGGATCATTTTTACTATTTCTTTTGTTAAAAAGAATTCTTTTAAATCCTTGGATTTATCCCTCCCTATTCAAAGATGCTCTCTTACCATGACCTATGTGGATAACTTCCTTCCAAAACCCTCTTCCCTACCTTGGGGTCAGGTTAAGCATCAATTCCAGCAAGTTTCAACTTCCTCTAGATTTTATTTCTATTTATTTAAACCACAAAATATTTTTCTGTCATTTATTTGGACACTAGTGGTTTACAAAGGAACTACTAGATCCCTTTTGAATCCTGGCTCCAAATAAATTCCTAGGGCTAGTCCTTAGTACCCTCAACTCATATCCATCAAGACCCACTGGTCATCAGTTCAAAATTTTCAAAATATGCTTGCTGCAAGTTTGGAGCAGATTTGCTAATTTTGATGAATTTCATTCTTTCTTCTTTCCAAAAATTCTGGGGAAATTCATGCAGCCTCCAGATACATCAAGAGACCCCCTCACCAAGTCCCAGCTCAAGGAAAATTCTCCACATGCAGCAAACATTTCATCAAGCACCTTGCTTGCACTGTTTCTGTTAGGTTTCAGGGTTCAGTATTGATCTTCAGTCGTCAGTGTCGTTTTCTTCAGTCGCCGTCGCCAATCTCGCCAGTGACTCGCTTTGGCCTCTTGCTCACTGCTCCCTCTCCTTATCCGTGCGCCGCATGGTCGGTTGGCTGGACGTGGGCGTCGGTGCTGAGCTGTCCCGTCGTCTCCGGCGAGTGCAGCGGTGACAGTACCGCCCGTGGCGGCCGTCAGGAGTGAGCCCTGCAGTACGGCGCCGCCCCGCGCCGCCCAAGCCACCGGTGGCCTCCGCGTGTACGCCTACATCCCCCGAACGCGCTGCAAGACCGTCGCCGTGGCCTGAGTAGCGCAGAACGCGCTCTCTGCCGCCGGCGGGCCCGTAAGCGCCGTTCCGTTGAAACAGCGGAGCAAGCCAAATGCGGACGAGCTTAGACGCGGAATGGAGCCAGTGGACCACCCTGAAGATGCTCAACCCCCTAAACCACCAGTCCGACTCCTACCTCGCCGTAATCCCTCGCCGGAGATATTCCGTCCGCGGCACCTCCCTCGCCCGCCTATAAATAGGGCTCCAGAGACGTTGTGAAGCCACCGCGCCCACCACACCTCACCACAGCCTCGCCAAAACCACTCAGGGGGCCTCGGAAGGGCCTTCTTCCCCGACTCCAGCCGCCCCGATCCGCTTCGGGCTCCGGCAAGGTTCGCTCTGGTGAGGGCACCTCCGCTTACCAGACTCGGTCAGCAACCTCCTAGTCCACCACCTAGTCTAACCCAAGCATCAATTTGCAGTCGGAGACCCCGTCCGGTGAGATCCATCATCACCCGACGCCGCCGTCCGCCGTAGAGGAAGTCGCCGTCGTTGTGGTGCCTCCCTTCGGTCACTTCCACCACCCACCGACGCGGAAGAACCCCCTGAACACGCCGGTACCTCCCCCTCCCTCTGCCTCGCAGTAGTTCGTCGCCGGCGATCACCGCAGGTCTCTGGCGCCGGCGAACTCTGTTCCCTCTTTTAAACCTGACATGCGGGCCCCCCCTGTCAGCTTTCTCTTTTTATTCGAACCGTTTTCTGAAAATGCCTTCGGGCAAAGTGCGCTTTCCATTCGGTTCGGCGTATTTTCATCCGAAGCGTTTTCTGTTTATACAAACTACCCCCTGGATAGTTTCTGTTTCATTACAGACTAGTCCCTGGGTTTGTTTTCTTTATAACTTTTAAACTAAAAAGGATTTTTGGTTGATTCCTTTTCTGTCATCTTCATAATTCTGCCTAGTTTTTTATCATATTTATTTGAAAAATGTTTGGAACACTTTTGCGCATGCACGTATTTACGTAGTATTCGGTTTTTTTTTATACCGTAGATACCGACGGAGGTGACAGAGCCGCAAACTTCGCCGAACTAGACTCCGACTACTCCGAACCAGGCAAGCATGTTTGAACCTTTGATATGATGAGTGTTTTTCATGTTTGCTAGTGTGGTTTTCTTAAGGCATGTTTATATAAGCATTTGGTGGATGTTATATTCCATGCACGGTAAGTTGCAAGTGAGCTACGAAAACTTGATGAGATCAGTTGATGAAGAACAGTCTGATCATGTGGTGGCATGATAAGATGTAAGCTGGTATTGTTGGAGCATGCCAGTTCTACATTAACTTTTAGCTACGGTGTTGACGTGGGCCAAGTCTCGATCACGTCCATTTTTCCTTGTTGTGCTACCACATGTTTTCTGCAAAGAATACGGTTTAGTATGTTGCAAACCTCTTTCTTGGTACACACCAAATAGAGAGGCCGTGATGAAGGTTCCATGGCCCTGGATTAAAGCCGTCATCCGGTCAGGGGGCATGGGTGTTTCCGGTTGGGACCGAGAGGGGGGCACCCCTTAGAGCGCGCGGTATAAATTTGATCCCATGCTATTCGAGGAGTGGCCTCCCCGCCTCAAGAGTCTTCGTGAACGTTGCCTAGGGTGATTCCTGGCAGCGGAATGTGGAATGGGTGTGTACTGGTTAGATGTGTTTTCTTCTAAAATACCGTGAACGGAACTAGTCCTTGGTGACTACTGAAATCCGTTGGCTGTGGTAAGGTACAAACTCTGCAGAGTCAAAACCATTCGCATAATCAAGTCCTTGGACAAGGACGTTGGTTAGCAGATCCGTGTCAGTCTCAGTGTTAGTCTCTGTAGAATTAATATTTCTGACAAGGGTAAACCCGGTTGATCGTTACCTCTGTGAATGGACTAACCCGTTTACTTTTATGTGCCGAGTATTCCTTAGGACGGTGCTACCTCCAGGAACTACTCAAATTTTTCCTTGTTTGATATAAGCCCTTTATGTGATGTCGCTCAGACGTCCGACTGTGGCATTCATGTTATTTACTTTTGATATAAGCCCTTTATGTGATGTCGCTCAGACGTCCGACTGTGGCATTCATGTTATTTACTTTTGATATAAGCCCTTTATGTGATGTCGCTCAGACGTCCGACTGTGGCATTCTTGTTATTTACCTTTGATATAAGCCCTTTCTGCGGTGTCGCCCTGACGCCCGACTGTGGCACGTTTATTCTATTTTACCTTTCGAGGCGTCGCTCCAGACACCCGATTGGTCTTCCGCTATTTATTTATCTTGCAACACTAATTGAATTACTTACGTGTGCATTATTGCTCTTGTGCATCATGTTTGCATTTGTTATATCTTATGTCCAAACTGTCTTGCGAGTACATTCAAAGTACTCACCTGGCTTGTTGATTTGGCCAGATGTTGACGAAGGCGATCTTATGGATGAAGAATTTGATAGCGAGTCCGACGCCTAGAGGAGTCCCAGTCAGTCCCTTGCGATCCTGGAGTTGGTCACTTGTATTATATACGCTTCCGCCACCATAATAAAATCATCAAGCCTCACTCCGGCGCTTGATGAGTGTAAGATATTGGAGTCACGCCACCCACACCGCTGTGACATATCCACTACCACCATATCCACGAGTTAGTAGTTATGCCACCATATCCAGTTGTGTCATATCCGCCTCTATGTATAATATTGGCGTGCTTGTAATAAATTGTTGAGCCGCCTCAGCTCAACCCTGTATAATATTTAGCACTTCTGGATTTCTGTATCAAGGATTTGTCTGCCAGTATGGAGGAATTCTCTATACTAGTTTGATGAAAGGGGCGATTTTTCAATAAATGTTTTATTGGAAAACCGGTCCTGACAACCTTGGTATCAGAGCCAGGCTGACTGTAGGAAGCCACTAGGTGCGCTCGCTAATCGGTTATTAGCGTAATATGTGCTGTTTTAGCATATTGCAATCGTAGCAAATTTTTCTGTTAGTCATCATAAATTTATGATTTGACTATCTGGAATTTTTGTCTACTTTTGTAGATGGCCGGCCGCGACTGCGAATCGCAGGTGTTCGCCAACGTGCCTGAGGGGTTTATCAAACTCCTCGCCTCCATCGTCAAGATCGCGATCGGGCCATCGACTCGTCCAGAGTTCACACTCTACGAGCACAAGATCAGCGACAGCGTGTCTATGCACCAGGCTGCGGTGCAATTCAAGGGAGGGCGTTCTGAATTACGCCGCTTCCGATTTGTTGGGAGGGCCATGCCTACAGAGAAGCATGCCATGCAGATGGCGGCCCGTGAGGCAATAGCACGTCTCCGGGATGCTCTTCCTTCGATGAAGGCTCGTCGCTACCGCTACCTCCCCTGCCACGTGCCGTACACTTGTCACTATGCATTCGCATGCACTAGGGGAGAACGAGATGATGCTATTGAGATGCTTGTTGAGTATCTCAAGGCTCTTGAGGCAGCTTTTGATAACCTCGTGGACGACTTGGTGGCTGCCCGTATGGATTCAGTTCAGGGCTGTGTTGCCAACAGGAGGGAGCTGCTCCATACAGCACCACCACTGTCATACATCTCGTCCTCATCATCCTATGCACCTGCCATCCGAGCCACCGCTCGCCGCCTACCTACCACTGAGGAGTTTGACCAAGTCATTGCTCCTACCCCAGTTCGTGCTGCACTGCCTACCACTCCCATTTCAACCGCACGACCTAGTACCCCGCGCCTGGAGCCTATTAGTGAGGAAGAAGTTGAGTCCCCAGCAGCACTGGGGCTTACCCTCGGCAGGCCGAAGGAAGTATTTACCATCTCCGACTGAGTACGCCGAGCAGCCGTGCGATGTACCTGCTTGTATGATATGTTTTATATGTACATAGGCTTGGTGAGAAGTAGTTTGTGTGCGCATCATGTAGGGACTGGGAGAAGTGCACTAGCCTAAATAACAGGTCAGGAATGTGTACACACATCCTGAGTGAAGTATTGTATAATTATGGCTTGTTTGTAAGATACTGAGCGGTCCTTCTCCTTGCGCAATCAAGTGTTTTCTTGAAAAATCTTGGAGTTTTAAAATTTCTGCCTTCGCAATATTAATTGTTTTTACTACTCGGTTTTTCTCATGAGTTCTGCAAAATGCCCCAGAGTGGAGAATGCATCGCCCCTGGACTCGTTCCATGCGAAGCCCTCCGGAAGAAAATAATGGTACCCAGGCAAGTAACGATTTCACACAGGGGCAGTCAAGTCAGCAAAACAGTGAAGCAGCACTTTCTCAAGTATGCCGCCTTTATGAGCAAAGCCAGCAGCAACATCAAGAAATGATGAACCATATTATCAACATGAGAAATCACCGTGAACCATACCAGCAGCATTCCAAGTTGGCTGAACTACAAAAGACGCGTCCCCCGACGTTCTCCCACACGGATAAACCCCTTGAGGCTGATGACTGGCTTCGAGACATTGAGAGGAAATTAATTATCGCACAATGTTCAGACCGTGAGAAAGTACTTTATGCACCTCACTACCTTACCGGAGCAGCTGCATCGTGGTGGGAAAATTTTCTACATATGCACCCCAATGAAAACAACATCACCTGGGAGGAGTTTAAGGAAAATTTTCGTGGGGCACACATTCCCAGAAGTATTATGAAGATCAAAAAAAGGGAGTTTGATGACCTCAAGCAGAGAAGCATGTCAGTAACTGAGTACAACAGTCAGTTTACTCAACTATCTCGCTACGCCAACGAAGAACATATGACTGAGAATAAAAAGATGGAAAAATTTCTGGACGGCCTGGCACCAGCACTTAAATGCCAACTGGTCGTGCACACCTTTCCGGATTTCAAAACACTTGTGGACAAAGCTATTACCTTGGAGAATGAACGCCGTAGCTTGGAGGATTTTCGCAAGCGCAAGCGGGACAAGACTTCTCAATCTCGCGACAACCGGAACAAGATTGATTCTCGGAAAAATGGGGCGCACAAATCCGCAAACAATGTTCCCCGCTCAAACAAGAATTTTCATGCAAGGGATAAAGATTTTACGTATCACCCGGGCGTTACTTGCTTCGCTTGTGGAGAGGAAGGACACTATGCCAAGCAATGCCCAAAGCCAAGAAACTCGGGCCCCAAGACAAATAATGGTGGAAATAATTCAGCCCCCAAGCGTAACAACTTTAATCCCAGCAACAATCACAAGAAGGGTCACGTGAACCTTGTGACCAAGGAAGAAGCGCAGAATGCTCCGGATATCGTACTCGGTACGTTTCCTGTCAACACAATACCTGCCACGGTTTTGTTTGATTCTGGAGCTTCTCATTCGTTCATTTCAAAGAAATTTGCTTTACAACATAATTTTTCAATCCTCCCCTTGGAAAATTCTATGACCATCAAGTCCCCCGGGATTAAGCAAATCACCCAGAGTTATTGCCAAGGTGTGATCATTGAGCTCGAGGGATTAAAGTTTCAAGCAAACCTCATTGTGTTGGAAAATAAGGGATTGGATGTTATCCTAGGAATGGACTGGTTAACTACCAACAAGGGATTTATCGACTGTTTCAATCGAACTGTGATCCTCACTCATCACCAAGGGAAGACGATAAAAATTACAGCTCAAGTAAGACCAGTATCATTACGACCAAGATTGAACAAGGTGGATATTTCAGATTTAAAGGAAGTTCCAGTGGTATGTGAGTTTCCTGATGTATTTCCTGAAGAGCTACCAGGCATGCCACCAGATCGAGAAATAGAATTCACTATTGAACTAGCACCTGGAACCACTCCCATTTACAAGAAACCTTATAGGATGGCACCTTCCGAGTTGGTAGAATTGAAGAAGCAAATAAAGGAATTACTGGACAAAGGATTTATCCGGGCCAGCTCCTCACCTTGGGGTTCGCCAGTATTATTTGCCAAGAAAAAGGATGGGACACTGAGATTATGTATAGACTATCGAGCACTCAACATGGTTACCATCAAAAACAAATATCCGCTGCCACGGATCAATGATTTATTTGACCAGCTTGCACAAGCCAAGGTCTTCTCAAAGATTGATTTAAGGTCGGGATATCATCAGTTAAAAGTACGGGCAGAAGATATCCCTAAAACAGCATTCACTTCCAGATACGGATTATATGAATTTACAGTAATGCCGTTCGGACTGACAAACGCCCCCGCATACTTTGTTCACCTCATGAACAAAGTGTTCATGAAATTTATGGACAAATTTGTTGTGGTGTTCATTGATGATATTTTGGTATATTCTAAAACACCAGAAGAACATGCTGAACATCTCAGAATTGTGCTGGGAGAATTAAGGAAGCATCAATTGTACGCCAAATTCAGTAAGTGTGAATTTTGGCTAAAACAGGTTGGTTTTCTGGGCCACGTATTAACCCAAGAAGGTGTTGCCGTAGACCCAGAAAAGGTCAAGGCTGTACTCGACTGGAAACCACCAGCCAACGTAACCGACGTACGAAGCTTTCTGGGAATGGCTGGATATTACAGAAGATTTATTGAAGGATTCTCCACCATAGCAAAGCCTATGACACAGCTACTCAAGAAGGATAAGAAATTTGTGTGGACTGAGGATTGCGAGAAAAGTTTCCAAGAACTCAAAAAGAGATTAACCACAGCACCAGTATTGGTCGTACCAGACATACACAAAAAATTTGAAGTGTATTGCGACGCGTCCCGGAAAGGCCTCGGATGCGTATTAATGCAAGAAGGCAGAGTAGTCGCATATGCTTCCAGGCAACTGCGAAAGCATGAAGAGAACTATCCCACTCATGACTTGGAATTAGCAGCAGTTATACATGCACTCAAAGAATGGAGGCACTTTTTGCTTGGAAATCGTTGTGAAATATATACAGACCATAAAAGCCTCCAATATATTTTCACACAACCAGAACTCAATTTGCGACAACGACGCTGGTTGGAACTAGTAAAAGACTATGATGTTGGCATTCACTACCATCCAGGAAAGACAAATGTAGTGGCAGATGCTCTCAGCCGTAATCCAAGCTCCAGCAACGACAGTTCACAAAACTTGAGATCAGAATTTCAAAGGGAGTTTGCCAAACTCAACATGGTGTTGGTCACTGAAGGCTCTATATCAAATTTAGAAATACACCCCACCCTAATGGAATAAATTAAGAAAGCCCAGCATGGACACCCCAGCATCGAAGGCATAAAAAGAAAAGTAAGTCTGGGCAAAGCCTCAGAATTCGTCATAGACAATGAGGGGATATTATGGTACGGAGACAGGCTTTGCGTGCCAAATATAGAAGACCTCAAACAACAAATTTTGACCGAAGGCCATACCGCTCCATATTCCATCCACCCTGGAGGAACAAAAATGTACAAGGACATTCAGGAAAGATTTTGGTGGCACGGTATGAAGAGGGATATAGCCACATTCATTGCCTGTTGTGATTCATGTCAGCGCATTAAAGCCGAGCACCAAAAACCAGCAGGACTATTACAGCCAAACAAGATACCTGAATGGAAATGGGATGAGGTTGGAATGGATTTTATTGTTGGACTACCTCAATCACGACACGGAAATGATGCCATATGGGTCATCACCGATAGGTTGACCAAGGTGGCACATTTTATTCCGGTAAAGACAACCCACACCACACAGAAGCTTGCCAAGCTTTACCTCTCCCGTATTGTTTGTCTACATGGAGTTCCAAGGACCATAATATCCGACAGAGGCACTCAATTCGTCTCTAGATTTTGGGATCATTTGCAACAAGCTCTGGGAACTCAACTAGTATTCAGCACGGCATACCATCCCCAGACTGGAGGACAGACCGAACGTGTGAACCAAATTTTAGAAGACATGCTGAGAGCATGTGTTCTCACTTATGGAACCAGCTGGGAAGAAAGCTTACCATATGCCGAGTTCGCATACAACAACAGTTACCAATCCAGTCTACAGATGGCACCTTTTGAAGCTTTGTATGGGCGAAGGTGCCGTACCCCATTAAATTGGTCAGAGACAGGAGACAGCCGTATCTTCGGCCCAGACATGCTCAAAGAAGCTGAGGAGAAGGTTAAATTAATCAGGGATCGACTCAAGACAGCCCAGAGCCGACAAAAGAGTTATTATGACCAGAAACATCGTGAAGTCAGTTTTGAACCCGGTGACTATGTATATCTAAGAGTATCCCCTATGCGGGGCCTGCAGCGATTCAAAATTAAGGGAAAGCTAGCACCACGTTTTATTGGACCTTTCCGTGTGACTGCACGAAGAGGCACAGTAGCCTACCAGCTAGACCTACCCAAAGAACTATCTGACGTCCATGACGTGTTCCACATATCACAATTGAGGAAGTGTGTAAGCAACCCAGAAAAGTATGTATCTCACGAGAACATTGACGTGCAACCGGACCTCACCTACAGGGAACGTCCAGTAAAAATATTGGAGGAGTCTGAAAGGAGGACCCGTCAGAAGACAATTAAATTCTTCAAGGTTCAGTGGAGCAACCACACCGAAGATGAAGCAACCTGGGAGAGAGAGGATTTTCTTCGAACAGAGTACCCACACCTATTTGAGGATCAGCTGGAATCTCGGGGACGAGATTTTTTCCTAAGGGGGTGGGTGTTGTAACACCCCAAAATTTTTGGTTTGGTTTTTACCAAATTCTTTAATTGATTTAAAGGAGGTTATTTGAAATTTTCCTTTTGAGAGACCCTCCTTCCCAAATTTTTGCTTCTGACAAATCTTTTTTTTTTTTTGAACCCTTCTCAATTTTTGATTCTGGTCTTGAGGGTCTTTCAACTTGTGTTGGTTCAACACAATTACTCTTGGATCATTTTTACTATTTCTTTTGTTAAAAAGAATTCTTTTAAATCCTTGGATTTATCCCTCCTTATTCAAAGATGCTCTCTTACCATGACCTATGTGGATAACTTCCTTCCAAAACCCTCTTCCCTACCTTGGGGTCAGGTTAAGCATCAATTCCAGCAAGTTTCAACTTCCTCTAGATTTTATTTCTATTTATTTAAACCACAAAATATTTTTCTGTCATTTATTTGGACCCTAGTGGTTTACAAAGGAACTACTGGATCCCTTTTGAATCCTGGCTCCAAATAAATTCCTAGGGCTAGTCCTTAGTACCCTCAACTCATATCCATCAAGAACCACTGGTCATCAGTTCAAAATTTTCAAAATATGCTTGCTACAAGTTTGGAGCAGATTTGCTAATTTTGATGAATTTCATTCTTTCATCTTTCCAAAAATTCTGGGGAAGTTCATGCAGCCTCCAGATACATCAAGAGACCCCCTCACCAAGTCCCAGCTCAAAGAAAATTCTCCACATGCAGCAAACATTTCATCAAGCACCTTGCTTGCACTGTTTCTGTTAGGTTTCAGGGTTCAGTATTGATCTTCAGTCGTCAGTGTCGTTTTCTTCAGTCGCCGTCGCCAATCTCGCCAGTGACTCGCTTTGGCCTCTTGCTCACTGCTCCCTCTCCTTATCCGTGCGCCGCATGGTCGGTTGGCTGGACGTGGGCGTCGGTGCTGAGCTGTCCCGTCGTCTCCGGCGAGTGCAGCGGTGACAGTACCGCCCGTGGCGGCCGTCAGGAGTGAGCCCTGCAGTACGGCGCCGCCCCGCGCCGCCCAAGCCACCGGTGGCCTCCGCGTGTACGCCTACATCCCCCGAACGCGCTGCAAGACCGTCGCCGTGGCCTGAGTAGCGCAGAACGCGCTCTCTGCCGCCGGCGGGCCCGTAAGCGCCGTTCCGTTGAAACAGCGGAGCAAGCCAAATGCGGACGAGCTTAGACGCGGAATGGAGCCAGTGGACCACCCTGAAGATGCTCAACCCCCTAAACCACCAGTCCGACTCCTACCTCGCCGTAATCCCTCGCCGGAGATATTCCGTCCGCGGCACCTCCCTCGCCCGCCTATAAATAGGGCTCCAGAGACGTTGTGAAGCCACCGCGCCCACCACACCTCACCACAGCCTCGCCAAAACCACTCAGGGGGCCTCGGAAGGGCCTTCTTCCCCGACTCCGGCCGCCCCGATCCGCTTCGGGCTCCGGCAAGGTTCGCTCTGGTGAGGGCACCTCCGCTTACCAGACTCGGTCAGCAACCTCCTAGTCCACCACCTAGTCTAACCCAAGCATCAATTTGCAGTCGGAGACCCCGTCCGGTGAGATCCATCATCACCCGACGCCGCCGTCCGCCGTAGAGGAAGTCGCCGTCGTTGTGGTGCCTCCCTTCGGTCACTTCCACCACCCACCGACGCGGAAGAACCCCCTGAACACGCCGGTACCTCCCCCTCCCTCTGCCTCGCAGTAGTTCGTCGCCGGCGATCACCGCAGGTCTCTGGCGCCGGCGAACTCTGTTCCCTCTTTTAAACCTGACATGCGGGCCCCCCCTGTCAGCTTTCTCTTTTTATTCGAACCGTTTTCTGAAAACGCCTTCGGGCAAAGTGCGCTTTCCATTCGGTTCGGCATATTTTCATCCGAAGCGTTTTCTGTTTATACAAACTACCCCCTGGATAGTTTCTGTTTCATTACAGACTAGTCCCTGGGTTTGTTTTCTTTATAACTTTTAAACTAAAAAGGATTTTTGGTTGATTCCTTTTCTGTCATCTTCATAATTCTGCCTAGTTTTTTATCATATTTATTTGAAAAATGTTTGGAACACTTTTGCGCATGCACGTATTTACGTAGTATTCGGTTTTTTTTTATACCGTAGATACCGACGGAGGTGACGGAGCCGCAAACTTCGCCGAACTAGACTCCGACTACTCCGAACCAGGCAAGCATGTTTGAACCTTTGATATGATGAGTGTTTTTCATGTTTGCTAGTGTGGTTTTCTTAAGGCATGTTTATATAATCATTTGGTGGATGTTATATTCCATGCACGGTAAGTTGCAAGTGAGCTACAAAAACTTGATGAGATCAGTTGATGAAGAACAGTCTGATCATGTGGTGGCATGATAAGATGTAAGCTGGTATTGTTGGAGCATGCCAGTTCTACATTAACTTTTAGCTACGGTGTTGACGTGGGCCAAGTCTCGATCACGTCCATTTTTCCTTGTTGTGCTACCACATGTTTTCTGCAAAGAATACGGTTTAGTATGTTGCAAACCTCTTTCTTGGTACACACCAAATAGAGAGGCCGTGATGAAGGTTCCATGGCCCTGGATTAAAGCCGTCATCCGGTCAGGGGGCATGGGTGTTTCCGGTTGGGACCGAGAGGGGGGCACCCCTTAGAGCGCGCGGTATAAATTTGATCCCATGCTATTCGAGGAGTGGCCTCCCCGCCTCAAGAGTCTTCGTGAACGTTGCCTAGGGTGATTCCTGGCAGCGGAATGTGGAATGGGTGTGTACTGGTTAGATGTGTTTTCTTCTAAAATACCGTGAACGGAACTAGTCCTTGGTGACTACTGAAATCCGTTGGCTGTGGTAAGGTACAAACTCTGCAGAGTCAAAACCATTCGCATAATCAAGTCCTTGGACAAGGACGTTGGTTAGCAGATCCGTGTCAGTCTCAGTGTCAGTCTCTGTAGAATTAATATTTCTGACAAGGGTAAACCCGGTTGATCGTTACCTCTGTGAATGGACTAACCCGTTTACTTTTATGTGCCGAGTATTCCTTAGGACGGTGCTACCTCCAGGAACTACTCAAATTTTTCCTTGTTTGATATAAGCCCTTTATGTGATGTCGCTCAGACGTCCGACTGTGGCATTCATGTTATTTACTTTTGATATAAGCCCTTTATGTGATGTCGCTCAGACGTCCGACTGTGGCATTCTTGTTATTTACCTTTGATATAAGCCCTTTCTGCGGTGTCGCCCTGACGCCCGACTGTGGCACGTTTATTCTATTTTACCTTTCGAGGCGTCGCTCCAGACACCCGATTGGTCTTCCGCTATTTATTTATCTTGCAACACTAATTGAATTACTTACGTGTGCATTATTGCTCTTGTGCATCATGTTTGCATTTGTTATATCTTATGTCCAAACTGTCTTGCGAGTACATTCAAAGTACTCACCTGGCTTGTTGATTTGGCCAGATGTTGACGAAGGCGATCTTATGGATGAAGAATTTGATAGCGAGTCCGACGCCTAGAGGAGTCCCAGTCAGTCCCTTGCGATCCTGGAGTTGGTCACTTGTATTATATACGCTTCCGCCACCATAATAAAATCATCAAGCCTCACTCCGGCGCTTGATGAGTGTAAGATATTGGAGTCACGCCACCCACACCGCTGTGACATATCCACTACCACCATATCCACGAGTTAGTAGTTATGCCACCATATCCAGTTGTGTCATATCCGCCTCTATGTATAATATTGGCGTGCTTGTAATAAATTGTTGCGCAGCCTCAGCTCAACCCTGTATAATATTTAGCACTTCTGGATTTCTGTATCAAGGATTTGTCTGCCAGTATGGAGGAATTCTCTATACTAGTTTGATGAAAGGGGCGATTTTTCAATAAATGTTTTATTGGAAAACCGGTCCTGACAGCGCCCTTGGAGGGCTCGTCGCGGTCACGACCGTGCTTCAGTTCTAGCTCTGTCGCCAGCACAGCGGGGCCCTTGCGCTTTGCTTCCTTGGTATTGGCCTTCTTGTCTTCAGGGTCTTCGCCCGGCTGCTTGAGGAGAGAGAGGCGGCCTTCTTCCGCCCTGGTGCATTCTTCCGCCAAGTTAAACATTTCCAGTGCCGTGCATAGGCCATCATTGATGGTGAGGTCCTTACTCGTTTTGATGTATGTGATGCCTTGCGTGAATGCAAAGATGATGGCTTCGTCCGAGGCCTTTGAGATCTTGAGGTAGACCTGAGTGAAGCGCTGGATGAACTTGTTGAGAGTTTCGCCTGGGCGTTGTTTCACGCGCCGCAAGTCGATGACGGTGAGGGCTCAGTCGAGGGTGCCTCGGAAGTTGGCGATGAAGCACTCGCGGAGCTCATCCCACGAAGAGATCGACCGCTCCGGGAGGTGCATTGTAACAACCCGAATCTGATAAGATTCGATGTCTCTATGCTCGCTATGCTAGTCACTGGATCGACTTGCTAGCACACACAGTACATATGAACATCAAATAACAAGTGCATCATTTAATATAACGTATGATCTAGAATTTATGAAGTATTACAAACTGAATATCACATATCTAACTTATTCAAAAATAACTGCAGAAATGTAGCATAAGCAAACGACAAGTCCCATCAATACCCACTGGAGAAAATGCTGACTGAAGACTCGTGACCCTACTGTATCTCACTTATCATCTGAAAATCCTGCAACATGATAAGTTGCAGCCACAAAGGGTCAATGCATTGAATGTATTGACAAATCACACAATATGATATAGCAAACCTACAATCCACAAGTAAAGTATGACAAACAAAACACTCAAGTTTGGTTTCGCATAAAACTACCTTCCCCTACCTCGACTCCATAGGCAAGATGCACACAACACATATGACAAAGATCTTCAAGATGTCTCAAGTGCGCTCAGCCCTGGCGCATTCTCTAGGGACAATAGAGCGCTCAGCCAGTGACGCATTCACATGAGAAAAAGCCCTGACAACTCAAGTGCGCTCAGTCATGACGCATTCTCTAGGGACAATAGAGAGCTCGGCCATTGACGCATTTCACCTGAGAAAAAAGCCCCGAGCCTACGACTATAATGACTCACCACTTCCATGCATCACTCAACACATGCCCTGTCTACCATAGTAAGTTGATCACACCAACACAAAATACAATGAATATCAGAATATGACAATAGAGAACATACAAATCAACCCATGCACATGTCATAGCATAGAAATCACACATGCATAGCAGAATATAGGATGAACAAAATCAAAAGTGCAAACTTGCCTTGATCGCCGTTGATGTACTCTAACGCTCAATTCTGATCCGCTTCACACTCTGGACAATCTGTACGATAACGAAGGCGCCGCTAAACAAACTGTACGCACATAACACAACAAATTAATCAACAGCAAGGAATTCAAATAAAACTCAAATAACAGAACATGTCAGTAGGTATATAATATCTACAAGCTAGTAGGATCACAATGCAAAAAGAATCAACTAATTCGGATCAACAGTTTATAATATATGGCCTCCAAAAATTTGAATTCAAATTTGAGCAAATTAAAATGTAGACAGTTCAAACATGTGAAATTTTGGTTCTACAGTATTCTCCTGGTCTCTACGAGTACACAGGAAAAAGAATCGATGAATTTTGATTTAGGAATCTTAAGATATACTTAAATGAACATTTGATATAGAATCTGTCAAAAATAATTGTGCCAAAAGGTGTTCGTGGAAGAACTGCCGCAGCTGCAGTGGAGATGACACGTGTCAAGTTGTGAGTGGCCGAAGGGTGTTTGCTGTTATGTCTAACCGCCGAACGACCGGCATATATAAAAGAAAACGCTTCAATGAAAAACAATAGGGAATTAATCGTAGCCGTCCAAGGGCGATCGGACGGATGGGGGCGGCTCACCGGAGAAACATCGTTGGGTAGCGCCAGAGCTGAAGAACAACGGCAAGGAGGCTCTCTGGATGATACTGGCGACGGCTATGGTGGACCCCTGGAGACAGCGGAAGTACAGGAGGGAGTGGAGTACGGCGGCGTTGCCTTTGACGGTGTCCACGACGGCGACGGTAGCCTCTACTGGCCGCAGTCCTCCAACATTGGTGCGGCGGCGTCGGAGAACTCCGGTAGGTTGCGGGTGTCGTCCGGGTGCTCCCCTCCGTGGTTTGGAAGGTAATGAAGGGAGAGGAGAGCAAGGCGAAGAAGACAGAGGGGAGGAGAGGTGCTGGGTACCCGCGGTGGCGACAGAAACGGCCGGCTGGAGCTCCTGAACGGCGGAACTCCGGCGAGACCTAAACGAGACTAAACGGGAACGGGAGATCTCGATTTTGCCAAGAATCGGCAGAGAAGAAGATGGGGATTATTTATATGGAGGTGGGAGTTCGGTAGGTGCAAGAGATCGATCCAACCGGTCGAATTTGGATCGGGAGCGGAGGGGAATACGTGTGCGTGCGGGAGTCTAGCGAGAGGAGGGAGATGACAGGCGGTCCCGCTGTCAGTGGGAGAGGGAAGAAAAGAAAAAGAAAAACGAAGGCTGCGGGGTGGGCTAACTCGCTGTGTGGAACTGGGTCGGCTTGCTGTCGCTGCGCGCGCGCGGCCGAAGGAAATGGGTTGGTCTGCTGTGCAGCCCAACTGCAGAGTATGACCGTTTCCCTTTCTTTTTCTTTTAAAAACCTTGCTGCAGGAATTAGCTAATTAAAAAATACCAAACTCAATATTTCAAATAATAAAAACGCACTGTAAAATACTATATCTATTTTAGAAAACAGTGAACATTTTATTTTAAGCGAAAATCATTAAAATATATAAATAATATTCTTTTAAAATTTATTTTGGCTCTAAAAATGTCCCATAAATTATTTGTGAACTCCACAAAAACATCTAGATAAAATTTAAATAATTTCCCACATTTTTATATGAAGGAGTCATATTCCCTTCTCTCATATTGTTTCTTGAGTTGAAAATGATTTGAATAATTGTAAAAATCAAAATAAGAGTCAAATGAATATGTGAGAAAGTCATTTGATTCTCTCTCATCTGAATATTCAGAAAAGTCCAAAAGTTTCAAATCGTAGACAAATTTAAGTAAGAGCAAACATCACAAGCAAGATTAAATCAATTCTATTAACATTCCAAATTTGGAAATTTGGGATGTTACAAATCTACCCCCCTTAAAATGAATCTCACCCTCAAGATTCGAGTTTGCTAGCAAGGTTAAAGATGGCTACTTGATATAATCCATATTTCAAAGTTCTGAGGCTTACTCATTGCCTATTTCCAAAACTGCCTTGACATGACTAAATATGATGCATCAATGCTGAAAGAACGGTCACAATACTTGATCTTAATTAAGAATCTTACCAAATACTGATGCATTATCTGGTCTTCCAACCCTCGTGTGATTCACACGTCCACTCTCGAAGTGATCAATCTCCTTCTCTCCAGAATTCCCACTATCATAATTGATGTTCTTCAACAAGGGGCAGTTGTTTGAATAATGCCCTAGCTCCCTACACCTGTAACAAAGTAACTGACTGATATCCTTCTTGGTGGGCGTTGAAAGGTCATGGTTGTTGTTGTTGCCATCCCTCTAGCCATTGTGGTTGTGCCCATTGTCACTATGATGATTATGCCCATCATGGTTATGATCATTGTAAATGTCCACTTCGGAATCATAGTACTCAGAAGATGCTGACGAATTACGGTGCTTCCGTTGTCCTCCAGAATTGAACTCTGTGTCACTTGCCTTCCTTTTGCGGTTCTCCACCTGTTGAAACTTTCCTTCAAGTACAATTGCCTTATCAATAAGCTCCTGACATTTGTTGAATGTCGCCACTATCAACTGAATACTCAACTAATCACCCGGTCCTTCAAGAAACTTCTCATGTCTAGCTGCATCAGTGCTAACATCGTTAGGGGCATAGCACGCAAGATTATTGAATTCATCCACATATGCATTCATAGTGTGACCTCCCTGACGCAAGCTGCGGAACTCCTTCTTCTTCAGAATCATGCCACCAGCAGACACATGTGCAGTGCGAAAACCTGCCTGAAACTATGCCCAAGTGATAGTAGCAATAGGATAAGTGACCAAGTAATTGTCCCGCCATGCTGCGGCTGGTCCTTCTAACAAATGCGAGGTAAACCACACTCTCTCTACATTAGTGCAACTAACTGTCTCCAAATTCCTATTAACTGAGTGAAGCCAATCATCAACCACAATAGGTTCAGGGGTGCTACAAAACCTCTGAGGATTCAACCTCAAGAAACGAGTAAGGGCATCAACTTGGGGTGGTGGTGGATTGTTGTTGTTGTTGTTGTTGTTGCTGTTGTTGTGCTGGTTCTGAACAAGTAACTGGATCAACTGAGTCTGTTCCTGAAGCAACTGATGCATGTATGGCGGTATGTCACTGTTGTTGTTGTCTCCTGAACCACTTCCTCTAGAGTTACGCCTCGATGGCATCTGATGGGTAAGCAGGGGTGAGATATAGACAAAAATAGGTCTAAGGGGAAAAACACTACCCATATGCTCATGCTAGAAACTAAAACTCCAACAACAACAAAGACAAACACTAAGTTCACACAGTTCACACAAGTCACCAAAATTATCCTAAAGTAATCACATCAAAATAGCACATATGATCAGTCAAAGCACCCAATCGCATAATACAATCAATCCACGAAATATGACAACACGGAAAGCAATGACCAACCAAACACACACACACACACACACACACACACACACACACACACACACACACACACACACATATATATATATATACATACATATATATATATATATATATATATATATATATATATATATATATATATATATATATATATATATATATATATAACATATCACACACCACAAGCAAAACCTACAGGTAAGGTCATATCCACAAGAGATATGATCTCATCATACTACCGCAAATCGTTTATCGAACACAACTTAGGAATGGTGGTGTGCCAACTAAACTCCGTAAATAACACTAATATAATTCTAGGGGTCATCCATATTTGAAAAGAAAATATATGAGTACAAGAGTATGAACTAACAAGTAGACAACAAGTTGTAAAGTAAGTTTTTCACTCCTATGGCTTTCCTAATCCAATTTCTATGGTCACAACCTACAGTCAACACACTGCTCCGATATCATCTTTAACGACCCAAATCTGATAAGATTCAATGTCTCTGTGCTCACTGTGCTAGTCCCTGTATCGACTCGCTAGCACCCACAGTACATATGAATATCAAATAACAAGTGCATCATTTAATATAATGTATGATCTAGAATTTATGAAGTGTTACAAACTGAATAGCACATAGCTAACTTATTCAAAAATAACAGCAGAAATGTAGCATAAGCAAATGATAAGTCCCATCAATGCCCACTGGAGAAAATGCTGAGTGAAGACTCGTGACCCTACTGTATCTCACTCATCATCTGAAAATCTTCCAACATGATAAGTTATAGCCACAAAGGGTCAATACATTGAATGCATTGGCAAATCACACAATATGATCTTCAAGTTTGGTTTCGCATAAAACTACCTTCCCCTACCTCCACTGCATAGGCAAGGTGCACACAACACAGATGACAAAGATCTTGAAGATGTCTCAAGTGCGCTCAGCCCTGGCGCATTCTCTAGGGATAATAGAGCGATCAACCAGTGACGCATTCATGTGAGAAAAAGCCCCGACAACTCAAGTGCGCTCAGTCATGATGCATTCTCTAGGGACAATAGAGCGCTCAGCCATTGACGCATTCACGCGAGAAAAAGCCCTGAGCCTACAGCTATAAAGACTCACCACTTCCATGCATCACCTGAACATGCCCCGTCTACCATAGTAAGTTGATCACACCAACACATAATACAATCAATATCAAAATATGATAACAGAGAACATACAGATCAATCCAAGCACATGTCATAGCATCACACATGCATAATAGAATATAGGAAGAGCAAAATCAAAAGCGCAAACTTTCCTAGAACGCCGTTGAAGTACTCTAACGCTCAATTGCTTCACACTCCGGACAATCTATATGTTAACGAAGGCACCAATAAACAAACCGTACACACATAACACAACAAATAAGTAAACAACAAGGAATTCAAATAATACTCAAATAACATAACATGGTAGTAGGTATATAATATCTACAGGCTAGTAAGATCACATTGCAAGAAGCATCAACTAATTAGGATTAACGGTTTAAAAGATATGGCCTTCGGAAGTTTGAATTAAAATTTGAGCAAATTCAAATTTAAATAGTTCAAACATGTGAAATTGTGGTTCTACAGTATTCTCCTAGTCTCTACGAGAAAACGGGAAAAAGAATCGATGAATTTGGAGTTACGTATATAAAGATATACTTAAATGAACATTTGATATAGAATTTGCCAAAAATAATTGTGCCAAAAAGTGTTCGTGGAAGAACTGACGCGGCTACTATGGAGATGACACGTTCTAAGGTGTGAGTGGGCGAAGGGTGTTTGCTAACCGACGAGCAACCAACATATAAAAGAAAACGCTTCAATGAAAAAAAGACAATATATATTTAATCATAGTTATCCAACGCTGATCGGATGGATGGGGCGGCTCACCGGAGAAACAACGTTGGGTAGCGCCGAAGCTGAAGAACAACGGCGAGGATGCTCTCTAGATGACCGTGGCGATGACTATGGTGGATCCCCGGAGACATTGGAAGTACAGGAGGGAGCGGAGTATGGCGGCGGTGCCTTTCACGGTGTCCACGGCTGCGGCGGTGGCCTCTACAGGCCGATGTCCTCCAATACTGGTGCGGCAGCGGCGGAGAACTCCGGTGGGTTGCGAGTGTCGTTGATACGTCTACAACGTATCTATAACTTTTTATTGTTCCATGCTATTATATATTCTGTTTTGGATGTTTAATGGGCTTTGTTATACACTTCTATATTATTTTTGGGACTAACCTACTAATCCAAGGCCCAATGCAAATTGCTATTTTTTTTTGCCTATTTTAGTGTTTCGCGGAAAGGGAATAACAAACGGAGTACAAATGGAATGAAACCTTCGGGAGAGTTATTTTTGGAACCGTATCTATCCAGAAGACTTGGAGTACACGCGAGGGAACGAGAGAGGTGGCCACGAGGGTCCAGGGCGCGCCCCCACCCTCGTGGGCCCCCTCTGGCTCCGCTGATGCCCTCCTTCCTCCTATATATATCCATGTACCCTGAAAACATCGAGGCAACAGAGAAAACCATAATTCCATCGCCGCAACCTTATGTTCCCGTGAGATCCCATCTTGGGGCCTGTTTCGGAGCTCCGCCGGAGGAGGGATCCATCACGGAGTGCTTCTACATCAACACCATAGCCTCACCAATGAGTTGTGAGTAGTTTACCACAGACCTTCGGGTCCATAGTTATTAGCTAGATGACTTCTTCTCTCTTTTTGGATCTCAATACAAAGTTCTCCTCAATCTTCGAGGAGATCTATTCGATGTAATCTTTTTGCGGTGTGTTTGTCGAAATCCGATGAATTGTGGGTTTATGATCAAGATTATCTATGAATAATATTTGATTCTTTTCTGAAATCTTTTATGTATGATTATAATATCCTTGCATGTCTCTTCGAATAATTGGTTTGGTTTGGCCTACTAGATCTATAGTTCTTGCAATGGGAGAAGTGCTTGGCTTTGGGTTCAATATTGCGGTGTCCTTTCCCAGTGACAGCAGGGGCAGTAAGGCACGTATTGTATTGTTGCCATCAAGGATAAAAAGACGGGGTTTATATCATATTGCTTGAGTTTATCCCTCTACATCATGTCATCCTTCTTAAATCATTACTCTGTTCTTATGAACTTAATACTCTAGATGCATGCTGGATAGCGGTAGATGTGTGGAATAATAGTAGTAGATGCAGAATCGTTTTGGTCTACTTGTCACGGACGTGATGCCTATATATAATGATCATGCCTAGATTCTCATAACTATGCACTTTTCTATCAATTTCTCGACACTATTTGTTCACCCACCGTACAATTCTGCTATCATGAGAGAAGCCACTAGTGAAACCTATGGCCCCCGGGTCCATCTTTATCATATTACTTTCCCGTCAACTAACCAATTTCTGTCGCCGTTGCTTATTTGCTTTATTTACTTTCTGTTCTTATACCAAAAATACCAAAAAATATTATACTATCCTATCTATCAGATCTCACTTTCGTAAGTGACCATAAAGGGATTGACAACCCCTTATCGCGTTGGCTGCAAAGTTCTTATTTGTTTGTGCAGGTGCGAGGGACTCGCGCGTGGTCTCCTACTGGATTGATACCTTGGTTCTCAAAAACTGAGGGAAATACTTACGCTACTGTGATGCATCACCCTTTCCTCTTCGAGGGAATTCAACGCAAGCTCAAGAAGTAGCAAGAAGAATTCCTGGCGCCTTTGTTGGAGAGGCTTACGCAAAAGTCATTTACCAAGTACCTATCACAAACCCTTATCCTTCGCACTACATTATTTACCTCTCGTTTTCCTCTCCCCCACTTCACCCTTGCCGTTTTATTCGCCCTTCTTCTTCCGTGTGTTTATCGTTCGCTTGATTTCATGTCTAAGATGGGAGAAGATATCATTGAAAAGGGTAGTAATGTTGAGGGCAACATCTATGTTGATCCTCCGGATGAAACTACCACTTTACATACTAAGAAGTTCCGGGTTGGTAGTGGTAATATTATTGGAAAAAGAGTTCTTCAAGACTTCTTTACTTGTGCCGGTGCTTTACCCACTATGGGTGGATCTATTCTTCATAGAACTAGTAGCCTTGCGAATGCCATATCTATGCTTGTAGTTGAAATTGAAAGGCAATTTATCCATATGCATCCTTGCATTCATAGAATCTTTCTGGAATTTTCCAATATTGAGCATTCTTCTGTTAAGCGCGCATCTACTATATTTTTGGCTCATGAGTTCAGATTCATAATGAAAGAGGCCAAAGAAATATTTACGCATTATAGAGTGGATGCTGGTCGTCCTCCCATAGAAGCTATCTTATTCAATCAAGAGGACATAATGCATTTGCAATCTTTAGACCATGTTGCATTTAATGAAAACCTTAGGAAAAAGGTTCCCACCAATATCTTGGTTGATAGAATTTCTGAATTGAATGATGATTTTGTTATTCAAAACAATGGGTTAGGTTTTTCCCTTGAGCGAAGGCTTATGACCTTTTGCCAAAAGAATGCCTACAATGATGAATTGGTTCTGCAATATGAAGGGCCAAAGGAGGAACCTATACCTCCCGAGCTTGATATGGGGGACTTTTGTCCTATTAAATTTAGCCCCTTTGATTACTTTTGCTTGCCACAAAGAAAACGTGCTGCTGAACAAAGGGAATATGAGATGAGTTTTCACGATCTACCTTATCATTATGGCAATACCTAGGGTATCGTTCCTAGCTAGGGGCATTAAACGATAGCGCTTGTTGGGAGGCAACCCAATTTTATTTTCTTTGTTTTTGCTTATGTTTAGGAATAAATATTGCATCTAGCTTCTGTTTAGATGTGGTTTTGTGTTTTAATTAGTGTTTGTGCCAAGTAGAACCTTTGGGAAGACTTGTGTGAAGTTTATATGATCATGCTGTAAAAAACAGAAACTCTAGCTCTCACGAGATTGGCTGTAATTTTTTACTGGAGAGTTCTATTTAGTTGATTCTTTTTGCAGATGATTAATAGAAAAATTCCTCACGTTTACCAATTTATTTCAATTTTTTTGGAGTTACAGAAGTATTCGAAAGTTAAAGATTACTACAGACTGTTCTGTTTTTGACAGATTCTGTTTTTCGTGTGTTGTTTGCTTATTTTGATGAATCTATGAGTAGTATCGGGGGGTATGAATCATGGAGAAGTTGGAATACAGTAGGTTTAACACCAATATAAACAAAGAATGATTTCATTACAATACCTTTGAGTGGTGGTTTGTTTTCTTATACTAACGGAGCTCACGAGATTTTTGGCTAAGTTTTGTGTTGTGAAGTTTTCAAGTTTTGAGTATGGATTTTATGGACTATGGAACAAAGAGTGGAAAGAGCCTAAGCTTGGGGATGCCCAAGGCACCCCAAGGTAAAATTCATGGACAACCAAAAGCCTAAGCTTGGGGATGCCCCGGGAAGGCATCCCCTCTTTCGTCTTCATCTATCGGTAACTATACTCGGGACTATATTTTTAGTCACCACATGATATGTTTTTGCTTGGAGCGTCATGTATAATTTGAGTCTTTCCTTTTTAGTTTGCCACAATCATCCTTGCTGTACACACCTTTGAAGAGAGATAAATATGATCTAGAGTTTATTAGAATACTCTATGTGCTTCACTTATATCTTTTGAGCTAGATAGTTTTGCTCTAGTGCTTCACTTATATCTTTTAGAGCACAGTGGTGGTTTTATTTTGTAGAAATTATTGATCTCTCATGCTTCACTTATATCCTTTTGAGAGTCTTTTAGAAAAGCATGATAGTGTGCTTTGCTTATAAAACTAGTCCTAATATGATAGGCATCCAAGATGGGTATAGTAAAAACCTTTCACATAAAGTGCATTGAATATGATGAGAAGTTTGATACTTGATGATTGTTTTGAGATATGAGGATGGTGATATTAGAGTCATGCTAGTAGAGTAGTTGTGAATTTGAGAAATACTTGTGTTATGGTTTGCAAGTCCCGTAGCATGCACGTATGGTAACCATTGTGTGACAAATTTGAAGCACGAGGTATTTCATTGAGTGTCATCCTTTGTGTGGAGGTCGGAAACGCTCGATGGTTAACTCCTACAAACCCTTCCCCTAGGAGCATGCGTGTAGTACTTTGTTTTGATGACTTATAGATTTTTGCAATAAGTATGTGAGTTCTTTATGACTAATGTTGAGTCCATGGATTATAGGCACTCTCACCCTTCCACCATTGCTAGCCTCTCTTGTACCGCGCAACTTTTGCCGGTGCCATACACCCACCATATACCTTCCTCAAAACAGCCACCATACCTACCTATCATGGCATTTCCATAGCCATTCCAATATATATTGCCATGCAACTTTTCACCGATCTGTTTGCTATGACACGCTTCATCATTGTCATATTGCCATGCATGATCATGTAGTTGACATCGTATTTGTGGCTAGGCCACCATGCATAATTGTTCATACATGTCACTCTTGATTCATTGCACATCTCGGTACACCGCCGGAGGCATTCATATAGAGTCATACTTTGTTCAAGTATCGAGTTGTAATATCAAGTTGTAAATCAATATAAGTGTGATGATCATCATTATTAGAGCATTGTCCCAAAGAAAAAAAAAGAAAAAAAAGAAAGAAAGTCCAAAAAAGGCCAAAAAGAAGAAAAAAGAAAAAAAAAGAAAAAAAAGGAAAAAAAGGGAAATGCTACTATCTTTTTCCACACTTGTGCTTCAAAGTAGCACCATGATCTTCATGATAGCGAGTCTCTTGTTTAGTCACTTTCATATACTAGTGGGAATTTTCATTATAGAACTTGGCTTGTATATTCCAACAATGGGCTTCCTCAAATGCCCTGGGTCTTCGTGAGCAAGCAAGTTGCATGCACACCCACTTAGTTTCTTTTGTTGAGCTTTCATACATTTATAGCTCTAGTGCATCCGTTGCATGTCAATCCCTACTCACTCACATTGATATTTATTGATGGGCATCTCCATAGCCCATTGATACGCCTAGTTGATGTGAGATCATCTTCCTCTTTTGTCTTTGCTACTTCTCGAGCTTGCGTTGTATTCCCTCGAAGACGAAAGGGTGATGTAGCATAGTAGCGTAAGTATTTCCCTTAGTTTTTGAGAACCAAGGTATCAATCCAGTAGGAGACCACGCACGAGTCCCTCGCACATGCACAAACAAATAAGAACTTCTCAGCCAACGCGATAAGGGGTTGTCAATCCCTTTACAGTCACTTACGAAAGCAAGATCTGATAGATAGGATAGTATAATATTTTTGGTGTTTTTGGATATAAGAATATAAAGTAAATAAAGCAAAGTAAAGTAGATGGAATATTAATATGTTGAGAATAGACCCGGGGGCCATAGGTTTCACTAGTGGCTTCTCTCATGATACCAGAATTCTACGGTGGGTGAACAAATTACTCTCGAGCAATTGATAGAAAAGTGCATAATTGTGAGAATATCTAGGCATGATCATTATATATAGGCATCACGTCCATGACAAGTAGACCAAAACGATTCTGCATCTACTACTATTACTCCACACATCAACCACTATACAACATGCATCTAGAGTATTAAGTTCATAAGAACAGAGTAATGCTTTAAGCAAGATGACATGATGTAGAGGGATAAACTCAAGCAATATGATATAAACCCCATCTTTTTATCCTCGATGGCAACAATACAATACGTGCCTTGCAGCCCCTGCTGTCACCGGGAAAGGACACCGCAAGATTGAACCCAAAGCCAAGAACTTCTCCCATTGCAAGAACTATAGATCTAGTAGGCCAAACCAAACCGATAATTCGAAGATACTTGCAAGGATATTATAATCATACATAAAAGATTTCAGAAAAGAATCAAATATTTCTTGTAGATAATCTTGATCATAAACCCACAATTCATCGGATCTCGACAAACACACCGCAAAAAGATTACATCGAATAGATCTCCTCGAAGATCAAGGAGAACTTTGTATTGAGATCCAAAAAGAGAGAAGAAGCCATCTAGCTAATAACTATGGACCCGAAGGTCTGTGGTAAACTACTCACAACTCATTGGTGAGGCTATGGTGTTGATGTAGAAGCACTCCGTGGTAGATCCCCCCTCCGGCGGAGCTTCGGAACAGGCCCCAAGATGGGATCTCACGGGAACATAAGGTTGCGGCGGTGGAATTAGGGTTTTCTCTGTTGCCTCGATGTTTTCAGGGTACATGGATATATATAGGAGGAAGGAGGGCATCAGGGGAGCCAGAGGGGGCCCACGAGGGTGGGGGCGCGCCCTGTAGGAGGGGGCGCGCCCTGGACCCTCGTGGCCGCCTCCTTCGTTCCCTCACGTGTACTCCAAGTCTTCTGAGTAGATACGGTTTCAAAAATAACTCTCGCAAAGGTTTCATTCCGTTTGGAATTCGTTTGATATTCCTTTTCTGCGAAACCCTGAAATAAGCAAAAACAGCAATCTGCACTGGGCCTTGGGTTAATAGGTTAGTCCAACAAATAATATAAAAGTGTATAATAAAGCCCATTAAACATCCAAAACAGAATATATAATAGCATGGAACAATAAAAAATTATAGATACGTTGGAGACGTATCAAGCATGCCCAAGCTTAATTCCTGCTCGTCCTCGAGTAGGAAAATGATAAAAACAGAATTTTTGATGTGGAATGCTAACCAACATAATTCTCAATGTAATTTATTTATTGTCGCATGAATGTTCAGATCCTAAAGATTCAAGAAAAAAGTTCATATTGACATAAGAATAATAATACTTCAAGCATACTAACAAAGCAATCATGTCTTCTCAAAATAACATGGCCAAAGAAAGTTCATCCCTACAAAATCATATAGTTAGGCTATGCTCCATCTTCGTCACACAAAATATTCCAATCATGCACAACCCCGATTTCATCCAAGCACTTGTTTCATACTTAAATTTTTTCAAACTCTTTCAACTTTCACGCAGTATATGAGCGTGAGCCATGGACATAGCACTATGTGGAATAGAGTGGTGGTTGTGGAGAAGACAAAAAGGAGGAAGATGGTCTCACATCAACTAGGCGTATCAATGGGCTATGGAGATGCCCATCAATAGATATCAATGTGAGTGAGTTGGGATTGCCATGCAACGGATGCACTAGAGCTATAAACGTATGAAAGCTCAACAAAACACTACAAGGATACCCTCTATAAAGCAACACATATTCTACAACGTTTTGACTATATGATGCAAGAATCATGATAGATACGGATATAAGCGGTGCAGCATATGCGTTGCAGATTTGCAGCTCGTGACCCTATTGGGTGCAACAGATCTTATATGTTGCCATGTATTGGTTGCAAATTATTTGTGTTATAAGACTGCGAATATACATAAATATAAATAGAAATTAATTCGGCTAAAAATAATACCGGTACACATAATTAATGTGGCGCGAAAATTTACCCTAAAAAAATGTGGCGCGAAAATCTGTGCTAACCATCCTAGCAAAACCAAAATTGTCCTCTTCTATTCTCCGATCCAGATTGATATCCGCCTTCATATCCAGATCGATCTAGGTCTCTCCCTCCAAGTTTGACACAAATCAATCATCCAATCTCCTCTCGTTTAAGTTGGAAGGCTGAAGGCGGACAGATAAGGGAGCGGCGGAAAGGCGGCGACGGACTGGGGAGCGAGGGGAAGGCGGCGGTGGACTGGGGAGCGAGGGGAAGGCGGCGATGGAGAGGGGAGCGGCGGCTTTGCGGACAGCACACAAAGGAGAAGCAGCAACGCCGTGGTAGGTGGGCTGGAAGTCATCTGCTAGCGTCCCCTGCTCCTCCGGCCACCACTCTGGCCTGCCCGCCATCGGCGCGCTGCTCGTCCGGCCGCTCCTCTTATCCCTCGCCGTGTAGGACGGCGAGACTGACATCCGAGGTAACTCTCCCTCCTTCCCTTCTCCTCTCATCAATAAACGTATTTGTGGGCACCACGAGACATGGCCATGGGATGTAGGATGATTTGATAGATGACGAAGGGGATGAATTTCAGAGTTGTACAGTACCACCTGGGCTATCTTCAGTTTTTTAGACTACCCTTGCTGTTCAGACCAATTCCAACGTGAAGCAACTATTACCAACATAAGTTCTGTAGTTGTTTGGTCTACTCCATCAGCTCCCGTGACCGCCCGCATTTTTTAGAAACGTCTCTATTTCTCTGCTCTTTGTAGAATTTCAACTTTGATGTAACTGAATTATAGTTGTGGCTATGTAACTAAATCTGTTGTCTTAGGACACCATTGGTGTTAATTGGGTATTGTCTTCTCAAAAGTGCAGTCGACTTCAGATTTTGGTTGTATTGATTTTCTGAACAATTGCATAAATGACTCGTATGATTTTTCGAGGAACATGTGGAGCATAGATGCCAATGATATGCTTTGTGTATAGTTTTCGTTGGTCTTTTCTCTCCACATTTTAAGCTTGTTGTTCTAGTTCACAACTGCAGTCTGCCGGGCAATGGAAGCTCGTGTTTGTTTCGTAAACAGATACTGCAAATGATGAATGTGCCAGTTTTTTTCTAGTTGCGCTTTGAGTACATATTACAATTGGAGTAATGTTCTAATTTGGCGTGCTGCTATCTGATAATTCCGTTGCTTTTATTTTACAGGTACAGTATATACAGCTTGGTTCCATAATATGCATATTTACTAGGTTTTCTTCCGTTAGAATGAGTTGGTATTGCTTGTGATCAAAAGAGGTATATACTACATAATATGTGCCAGCTCTGTGTACTGCTTTTTTATAAGTATATACTGTTTTTTTTTGCGGGTAGAGTATATACTGCTTGGTTTTATAATAGGCATATAGTGGTTTTTCTTTCTTTGGAAGGACCATGCACTTCTCGTACTTAATCGCAAAAAACAAAAAGAAGTATATACTGCTTGATAACTTTAAGCGGGGTATATGCTACTTTCAAAACAAACGAGTCTACTTTAATTTGATAGAAGGATTAGTCAGTATTTAAAATTAGTTGACTATGTATACTGCTTAAGTAACAAAGGAGAATAAACGATGGAATTTCTCTGATTTACTTCAAAAAAAAGTACCATATTTTTTTATCTAAACAAGGGGTATCACAGTACTACTTCACTGTTCACCCTGCTTGTTATATACATGTAAACAAAAATCGCTCTACTTCTTCAGAGATATATCAAGTGGCACCATGGTTAACAACATACTCGATCCATTGGTACATGTACAGAAATTTGCATCTTAATAGAAACATGTACGCCAACTAAGCAAACTGGACTGTGCAACTACTTTTACATCTTCAAAAAGGTTTGTATGCTAAAAACCTGAAGAAAAAAAGAGGTATATCTTCCAGCAAGCTTCAGATAACACCACATGTGTTTCTGGAGGTCCAATATAATGGAGGTGCTTCTCAGTCAAACAAATCTACAAGCTTTGCACATATGATATTCAATGGAAAACAATTAGCAACATAAATTAGACTTGATTCAAAAACATTCTATAATTGTTCATACCTAATATCTAGCTCTATATACAAAAAAAATACTGAACTGGATACTATGAGAAAAGAAACAGAAAAAAAGAGCTTCAAAAATTCTTTACACCAGGAACTGTAAATAACCAGATCTACAGACTTTGTTAAGATGTTTAAGAATAAAAAATTAATTAGGTAGATTGGGTGAGACAAGTGCTTCTCATCAGGTAATATAATCAATTTGGCCCGTGACCCTAACAAATAAACAGAGATCTGGACAATATACTCAATATAGTGACGAACATACTCACTTGATTTACCAGAAGTTACAATAACGGAGCATGCACGTTTGATCTTCACTAAACTTGAGATAAATATACCCATTATTTGGTATTGCTAATAGATTGACCAATCCAGTATTAGAAGAAGAAATGCAGAAAATACTGCACTCAACCAAGTCGTACCTGATCTATGATGGCTTCTGCATTGTTGCCTCAAAGAAAAATTTAGAAGAAGAGTGGGTAGAATCAATGATGGGAGAGAAACTGTTGCCATGAGGAATTTTGACTGCAGACGATAGCGAGACGAATCGATCTGGTACCAACCAGACTCGTACATCTATCAGTAAGAACTGGGTTCCATTATTCTCATGGATGGCGCTCTGGTGTTGGCGATGCGGAAGGCAATGGCCACCCGATTCCAACCACGTAGAAACCGGCAGAAGATGGGAGTTCAGTTCAGTGCCTTGTTGATCTGATTTCACACACGAGACTCGCACGCCGGAAACAAACCTGGTCAGTCAGTCCGCCGTTGGCCGGTGAGAAGATGAGGCGCTCACAATGGAGGTTGCTGCCGAGCGAACTCCTCTTGAAGGCCGATGTAGTATTCCAGCCGTCGCTGTCGCCGCCGCATAACGCCAATGAGACGGGAGGAGAGATGGATAACTGCATCGCATATAAAAGGCCTAAAAATCGGAGCAGTGACCTTTGTTTGTTTTCGGTGGAAGTTTTTTCACTTACTATTCTTTAATTATTTGGATTCTACAGCAGCGGCCAACACGTGCGGAGTATGTACTCCTAGGAGTACTGACCCATTTTCCTATATATATATATATATATATATATATATATATATATATATATATATATATTTGAAAAATTATATAATTGTGAATTTCTGTTGTACAATGTTAGAAACTTAAATCACAAATCAGATATTTACAAGCTAGGCACTTGCAATCCTTTCATGGTTACAACTGCAGTAATATTTGTTATTTTTATGCAGTGTGAAATGGATTTAGAATCCACCAAATTACTATTGCGATTTCCAAGAGAAAGTACACAATACTCAGCTGGTGTAGATGAATTTCTCGAGTTTGCATATAAAGATATACCAGCAGATACAATGATCCGATGTCCATGTGAAGAATGTGTTCACACTGAAGTACTATCAAGGGATGAGGTCCGTGGCCATTTGATGTGGAATGGAATGCTTCAGAGCTATGACAAATGGGTTTTTCATGGTGAGTCTTCATCCGATCACAATGATGATCAACAACCACAACCTGGAACTGAAGGAAATGCTAATATGCATGAAATGATTATGGATTCAATTAGGAAAATATATGATGGTGATGTGCCTATGAGTGATAGTACAGATTTTTCAAATCCACTTCCAGATGGAGCAACTAAAGAAGCAGAGGCATTGTACAAATTAATTCAAGATTCAGAGAAGCCTTTGTGGCCAGGATGTGAATTGTCTCAGCTTTCCTTACTGGCGCTTTTGTTCAATACAAAATCCATGAACAAATGGTCTGATAAGTCATTTGGAGATCTACTTAATATTCTGCACATGGCTATTCCAAATGGAAAAGCTCTGCCCCAAAACTTTTACGAGGCCAAGAAGATCATATCGAAGTTTGGATTAGGATATCAGAAAATTCATGTCTGCCCAAATAACTGTCAGTTGTTCTGGAAAGAGACAGAAAATGATGATTTTTGCTCTAAATGCAAGGCTTCTAGGTGGAAAGATAAAATGCCCGAAACCAAGTTAACTAAAAAGGAAAGAAAGAGAGCTACACCAATGAAAGTTCTGAGATACTTTCCAATCAAAGAGTGGCTGAAAAGGATATTCATGTGCAAAGAAACAGCAGTTCTAGCTCGATGGCACGATGAAGGGCGCACCAAGCAGCATGGAGTGATACGGCATCCAGCAGATTCCGAGGCATGGAAGAAATTTGATGAGAAGCATGGATTTGCAGATGATTGTCGTAATATTCGGTTTGCCATAGCAACAGATGGATTTAATCCATATGGGATGCTGAGCAATAAATATAGTTGCTGGCCAGTTGTGCTAGTCATGTATAACCTGCCTCCATGGCTATGCATGAAGAAATCTTATCTTTCATTGCCTTTGATTATTCCTGGACCTAAGAGCCCTGGAGATAAGATTCATGTTTTTATGCAACCTCTTTTAGAAGATCTGAGAGATCTTTTTGTGAATGGGATGACAACCTATGATGCATCCGAACAGAAAACATTTAAACTCAGAGCAGCTGTCTTGTGGACCATAAATGACTTCCCAGCATTAGGAATGCTTGCTTCATATATGGTGCATGGAGATTATGCATGTCCACCTTGTGGTGAGAATGTATGGACCAAGCGCTTGAAGTATGGCAAGAAAGCTTGTTTTATGGGTCACCGGCGATTTCTACCACCTGATCATGAATTTCGTAATGATGCATCTGCTTTTGATGGAACAACTGAGAACAGAACAGAGCCTATAACCTATTATGGTCGTTCCGTATTAGATGACATAGCTGCATGTGGAGATTTTAGTGCCTCAAAAACTTACAAAGGAAAAAGTAGTCTATTCACATTACCATATTGGGACAGTAATCTACTTCGACATAATCTGGATGTGATGCATATAGAGAAGAATGTGTGTGATAATATTCTTGGCACACTTCTCAATTTGGATGGGAAGTCAAAAGATAATGTACAGGCTCGTCAAGATCTTGAAGATATGAATATTAGAGCGGAACTCCATCCACAAAAGAAACCTTTGGGCAAGTATTACTTGCCACCAGCTATCTTTACCATGTCTAAGAAAGAAAAGCAAGTATTCTGCAAAGTTATTCATGGTATAAAAGTTCCTGATGGATATTGTGGAAATATATCGAAGTGTGTGAATTTTACTGAAGGAAAAATTAGTGGCCTCAAAACACATGATTGTCATGTCCTATTGCATCAATTTCTGCCAATTGCTGCGAAGGTATTCTTCCAGATGATGTTACAGCAGTTCTATTTGAATTGTCATCATATTTTCGAGGCATATGTTCAAAAGTTCTTCATGTTGATGAGCTTGACCGTTTGGAAGAAAGAATCAAACTTACACTCTGCAAAATGGAGATGATATTTCCTCCTGGTTTTCTCACTGTTATGGTGCACTTAGTTGTCCATTTAGCAAGTGAATGTAAAATAGCAGGACCAGTCATATCGGTGGATGTACTTCGTTGAAAGGTAATTTATTGAATATACATTGATAACTTATTACAATCTTTTTCTCCTAAATTTATTACAATGTATTTTTTGCATATACATTTATAACTTATTGCA
>LR738715.1:466969448-466996989 GCA_902687465.1 Secale cereale | reverse complement strand
TGTGTGTGTGTGTGTGTGTGTGCTATAGGTATCTTGGTGAGCTAAAGTCCTTTGTTCGGAACAAAGCTCGTCCAGAGGGTTCAATTGCAGAATCATTTTTATCGGATGTGTGCATGACATTTTGTTCAAGATATCTACAAGGTTTCTCCACCAAGCATAACCAACCATCAAGGAATGATGACAACCCAGAGGATTCTGAATCTTCAATATTTTCACAACAATCTATGTTGTTTCCTCCAGTAGGGAAACCATTGGGAAGACCAATGACATACACTTTAACAGATAAGGAGGCAACACAAGCCCATAGATATGTGTTGTTCAACTGTGATGCTGTGAAGCCATATTTGGAGTAAATGTCATGCCACTACCTCTTCATATGTTAATTAATAAGTTTTAAACTGAAATAGTGGTCTTTGTATTTTGTAGAGAACATGGGGCTTATTTAAGAAGGAAGAATTGCAAGAAGCGCATAGATCCAAGGACCTTTGAGAAGATGCAGCATGAACAATTTCCTGAATGGTTCAAGGATCATGTAAGTACAATGATTCAATTTATTTAGAATTAGAATGTATCTTATGCACTCTATTATTTGTGTTCCTATAGGTGATGCAGTTGGAGAAGGAGAAAGGTGGTGACAACATCAGTGAGGAAATTAGATGGTTGGCCTGTGGTCCACTTGAGGTTGCAACGAAACATAGAGCATTCAATATTCAAGGATACAGATTTAGGCCGAAGCGTTATGACAAAGTAACTCAAAATAGTGGAGTTGTTGTGACAGCAAAAACGTCAAGCTACTCTTCTGCGCGTGATAAAAATCCTATTCTCGGAAATGTCATGTACTTTGGAAGGATTGTGGACATAATTGAGTTAGACTATTTCCGAAAATTCTCTGTGGTGCTATTTAAATGTGAATGGGTTGATGGTACCGAAGGAAAAGGTATGCAAATAGATAAGTATGGGTGTAGACTTGTGAATTTCTCTAGTCTAACTCACACTGGTAAAAGGGCAGAGGATGAACCTTTTGTATTTGCCAATCAAGTTGACCAAGTATTCTACGTGGACGACCATCTTTATCCAGGATGGTCAATTGTTTTGAAGATGATGCCTCGAGATAATTTTGATATGGGTGAAGAATGGAATGATGTGGAAACAGAACCTTGAACTGGTGGAGCTATGGTGATGATATAGAAGCACTCCGTGGTAGATCCCCCCCTCTGGTGGAGCTCCGAAACAGGCCCCAAGATGGGATCTCACGGGAACAGAAGGTTGCGGCGGTGGAATTAGGGTTTTCTCTGTTGCCTCGATGTTTTTAGGGTACATGGATATATATAGGAGGAAGGAGGGCATCGGGGGAGCCAGAGGGGGCCCACAAGGGTGGGGCGCCCTGTAGGAGGGGCGCGCCCTGGACCCTCGTAGCCACCTCCTTCGTTCCCTCGCGTGTACTCCAAGTCTTCTCAGTAGATACGGTTCCAAAAATAACTCTCACGAAGGTTTCATTCCGTATGGACTCCGTTTGATATTCCTTTTCTGCGAAACCCTAAAATAGGCAAAAAAACAGCAATCTGCACTGGGCCTTGGGTTAATAGGTTAGTCCAAATATAAAAGTGTATAATAAAGCCCATTAAACATCCAAAACAGAATATATAATAGCATGGAACAATCAAAAATTATAGATATGTTGGAGACGTATCAGTCTTCTCCACAACCACCACTCTATTCCACATAGTGCTATGTCCATGGCTCACGCTCATATATTGCGTGAAAGTTGAAAGAGTTTGTAAAAATTTGAGTATGAAACAATTGCTTGGCTGAAACGGGGGTTGTGCATGATTGGAATATTTTGTCTGACGAAGATGGAGCATAGCCTAACTACATGATTTTGTAGGGATGAACTTTCTTTGGCCATGTTATTTTGAGAAGACATGATTGCTTTGTTAGTATGCTTCAAGTATTATTATTCTTATGTCAACATAGACTTTTATCTTGAATCTTTCGGATCTGAGCATTCATGCCACAACAAAGAGAAATTACATTGAGAATTATGTTAGTTAGCATTCCACGTCAAAAATTCTGTTTTTATCATTTACCTACTCGAGGACGAGCATGAATTAAGCTTGGGGATGCTTCATACGTCTCCAACATATCTATATTTTTTTATTGTTCCATGCTATTATATATTATGTTTTGGGTATTTAATGGGCTTTATTATGCACTTTTATATTATTTTTGGGACTAACCTACTAACCCAAGGCCTAGTGCAAATTGCTGTTTTTTGCCTATTTCAGTGTTTCGCAGAAAAGGAATATTAAACGGAGTCCAGACGGAATGAAACCTTCGGGAGGATTATTTTTGGAACTGTATCTACCCAGAGGACTTGGAGTACATGCGAGGGAATGGGAGAGGTGGCCACGAGGGTCCAGGGCACGCCCAGGGGGGCAGGCGTGCCCCCCACCCTCGTGGGCCCCCTCTGGCTCCCCCGATGCCCTCCTTCCTCCTATATATATCCATGTACCCTGAAAACATCGAGGCAACAGAGAAAACCCTAATTCCACTGCCACAACCTTTTTGGTCCCCATGAGATCCCATCTTGGGGCCTGTTCCGGAGCTCCGTCAGAGGAGGGATGCATCACGGAGTGCTTCTACATCAACACCATAGCCTCAGCAATGAGTTGTGAGTAGTTTACCATAGACCTTCGGGTCCATAGTTATTAGCTAGATGGCTTCTTCTCTCTTTTTGAATCTCAATACAAAGATCTCCTCGATCTTCGAGGAGATCTATTCGATGTAATCTTTTTGCGGTGTGTTTGTCAAGATATGATGAATTGTGGGTTTATGATCAAGATTATCTATGAACAATATTTGATTCTTTTCTAAAATCTTTTATGTATGATTATAATATCCTTGCAAGTCTCTTTGAATTATTGGTTTGGTTTGGCCTACTAGATCTATAGTTCTTGCAATGGGAGAAGTGCTTGGCTTTGGGTTCAATCTTGCGGTGTCCTTTCCCAGTGACAGCAGGGGCAGCAAGGCACGTATTGTATTGTTGTCATCGAGGATAAAAAGATGGGGTTTATATCATATTGCTTGAGTTTTTCCCTCTACATAATGTCATCTTGCTTAAAACATTACTCTGTTCTTATGAACTTAATACTCTAGATGCATGCTGGATAGCGGTCGATGTGTGGAGTAATAGTAGTAGATGCATAATCGTTTCGGTCTACTTGTCACGGACGTGATGCCTATATATAATGATCATGCCTAGATATTATCATAACTATGCGCTTTTCTATCAATTGCTCGACACTAATTTGTTCACCCACCGTACAATTCTGCTATCATGAGAGAAGCCACTAGTGAAACCTATGGCCCCCGGGTCCATCTTTATCATATTACTTTCCCGTCAACTAGCCAATTTATGTCGTCGTTTCTTATTTGCTTTATTTACTTTCTGTTCTTATACCAAAAATACCAAAAAATATTATACTATCCTATCTATCAGATCTCACTTTCGTAAGTGACCGTAAAGGGATTGACAACCCCTTATCGCGTTGGCTGCAAAGTTCTTATTTGTTTGTGCAGGTGCGAGGGACTCGCGCATGGTCTCCTACTGGATTGATACCTTGGTTCTCAAAATCTGAGGGAAATACTTACGCTACTGTGCTGCATCACCCTTTCCTCTTCGAGGGAATACAACGCAAGCTCGAGAAGTAGCAGTCGTCCTGGTGCTCCCCTGCGTGGTTTAGAAGGTTAGGAAGGGAGAGGAGAGCAAGGCGAAGAAGACAGAGGGGAGGAGAGGTGATGGGCACCCGCGGTGGCGACGGAAACGACCGGCGGAAGCTCCTTAACGGCGAAACTCCGGTGAGATCTAAACGAGGCGAAACAGGCACTGGAGATCTCGATTTTTCCAAAAATCGGCAGAGAAGAAGATGGGGATTATTTATATGGAGGTGGGAGTTTGGTAGGTGCAAGAGATCGATCAAATCGGTCGAATTGGCATCGGGGGCGGAGGGGAATATGTGTGCATGTGGGAGTCTGGCGAGAGGAGGGAGATGACAGGCGGGTCCCAGTATTAGTGGGAGAGGGAAGAAAAGAGAAAAAAAAAAAAAAGATGCGGGGTGGGCTGACTCACTGTGCGAAACTGGGTCGGCTTGTTGTCGATGCGCGCGGCCGAACTGTCACAGCCTCAAAATTGGGTTATCAATTTTGTGATGTGATTTATTCCTAGCAACCCTCTTTAAAATTTTCTCATGAGGATTTCTAGATGACCCTAA
Organism: Secale cereale; assembly: GCA_902687465.1. Classification (NCBI taxonomy): domain Eukaryota; kingdom Viridiplantae; phylum Streptophyta; class Magnoliopsida; order Poales; family Poaceae; genus Secale; species Secale cereale. The sequence continues at coordinate 466,992,718 of LR738715.1, read as the reverse complement.
GATTTCTGGTCATTTTCAACCTTTCAAAACCTTGCTCATGTCTTTATCAATGGACAAGACCTCATTTGCATCACCTTAAACTCTCTCAAACCCTAATTCCAAGCTTTTGGAATTTCTAGGTGGCCTTTGTGATTACAAAGGAGCCATCATTTGCATTGATCTGTTGATCACTCCACCCTTTCGAAGAGACCACCTTGTCTTCATAATTCTTGGATATGCAAAAATATTGCTAAGTCCTATGCAATATTTTTGAATTATGATTTATTCCTTTTCTTGCCTTTCTGAGGAATAAAATCCAAAGGCATAGCTAGCCATCTCCTAAATTCATGAGAATTGGTGGAGTTGATGCTTATGCCTAAACAAAGCTCTCGCAAGTATATTGGCCAAAATTAAATAAGGAAAATTGCATTTTCCTATTTTTAGCCAATATTGCATGTTTGCCATTTTCCAAAGGAACTATTATTTTTATAGCAGAGAAAATTCTCCCATAAATTGTGGAGCTTGCCCTTGCTATATAATCATTAGTACCATCATTATATCTTGTCCCACATTTCAAAATTTTGGCAGATGATACAATGCAATTTTCTGCCTTCTCTGAAATTTTGCAAAGGAAGTGCTTTATTCCTAAGTCCAATTGAGGTGCCATTTGGCAAGGTGTTTAACATTGTTAAATGACCCATGGATACCAAAGATGAGCTCAATCCATTCATCCTGTCTCCCTGTGCAATTTTTTCAAAGTTTTTGACCAGAACACAAGTTTGTGAAGGAAGTACCTTCATAGTGTTTCCAAATGGGATGAAACTTTTCCATCCTCTCAAGTATCTCAAACCATTAGCCTCCACCCAAATTCAGTTCATTCCAATAAACTATGTGAGCACAGGAGGAATTCTTTATTTCTGTCCACATTTTCAGTTTGTGAAGCAAGTGTATTTTATCTTGCTCCATTATGGTTGGTAATTTTTTCAGGCCTTATCCTATCTATACGATCCATCTCCACAAGATGTGGGCCATTTAATCTAGCCAATTGCCCTGAGGATTTTTTTGAAGTTTTTAGACAGAAATGGTAGCTGGGAAGGAAGTACCATTTTGGTAAGTCCATTTGGTATGAACTTTTTACAGCATCATGGTATGTCCAAATCATCAGACTTTGCCAAGTTATGGCCCAATCCAACACTCCTAGTGAGTGCTTGTTCATCATTCAGTTTCTGGGTCAGTTTTGGTGGTTCTACAGCAACCATGGTAAATAGTTGTCCAAATTACCTCAAAACTCCGAGGATCGTAGTCCTTTCTACCCTAAACCTCCCACACATCAAGTTTACCATTTACCCTCTCTGGTTTACTCTCTGGAGTGTGGTGAAGTTTGCAGCAGTAAACTTATGGAGCTTGTTTCACTCAGCTAACTTTGTCTCCACCCCTCTCCTTACCATGGTAACACTCCACGCTGGAAGGACTACGCAGTAGACATGATCTTACTGCAGTAAAAAAACCAGAGCGCGCCATGCCACTGGTGACCACCAGGCAGACTAGCCAAAACGGTGGTCTAGCCACTGTTGTGGTCGGCATCACTGCTCCGACCGTCTCTGACCTTGCCATTAATGTCCTACAACTCCCCCTCGACGTCGTCTTCCCTCTGGACCACTGGCCCCCTTCGTTTTCTTCTCCGTGAGCCGTGCCAACGACCGGAATAGTGTGCTCCTGTGCATCATCATCTTCCTCGCCGTTATCCGCTTCCTCCTCTTGTCCTCGAGCCTTGCTCGTCTCCGTGACTCCCTGGCGCTCGTCCGCACCCTCCTCGTCGCCTTCCTGCCGCTTCTCGTGAGCCTTGGCCGCGCCTGCGCCCTCACCGGCGCACGGACACGTCACATGCCGCATGCCACCTCGCCCCCCTTCTCGAGCTCTCCCGCGGCTATAAGTAGAGCCCTCGAGCTCGTCCGCAGCCACAATCCATCCCCAAGCCTCTCCCCGAGCCGGAGCCCCTCCCTGCCTGCTCCAATGGCCGAGCCATCGCTGTTGTTCCCCTCGGCCATATCCAGCTATGGCCCTTCCCCCTCCCTTTCTTCGGTGTCCCCTACTCCCTCTGGCTCCTACGGAGACGCCGCCGTCCCTCTCTCCAGCGAGGGAGCCCTGTTAGCGCGTCTCCCCACCGAAGCTCGTCCATGGCCCCGGCGCTGTAGTCCGTCCGACGCGACCCCACGACCACCTACGAGCACGGCGTGGAGTGGCGGAGCTGCCGCGCGCTTTGCCCGGCTGCCGGCTCCGATGAGAGCCGCGGCGCTCCCTTCTTCTTTGCGTCGCGGTGGAGAAGAAGACCCAGGAGGAGGAGGGAAAAGTCATGGTGGGCCCCACACGTCAGCCTCTCAGGCGCTGACCGGGCGGGCCCGTTGACTTGTTTAAGTGGAGACGAAGTCAACGAAGTCGTTTTCCACACGTGAAAGCGTATTGCTGGATTCTGCGCATTCAATTACCGAAAGCGCATTATTCCTCTTCTTCGGGCCAGAATGCGCTTTCCTCTCCGAAAAGCGTATTTCTGAGAAAGGTGCGATCTGTTTTTCTGTCAGGGGCCAGTTTGTAAGGATTTTCTTTACAGATGGGTCCCTGGTAGTTAAACAGTCATATCTTTTTACCCGTAGCTCCGAATTAGGTGAATCCAAAGCCCACGTCTTCGTTTCGTCGAGCCCGTTCCGTTGATGCTATTTTCATAATATTTGCACCCAGTGAAAATGACCATTTTGCCCTTGCCGTAAAAAGCCCCTCCGAGAGAGAACTGTTTCCGGCAATTCTTTCCGCACTTTTCTTCGAAGTATTTGTCGACCCCCAGGCAAGCCAACCTCTTATCATAAGCTCCGAACTCGCACGTTGACTTTGCTTGTACCTTGTGCATGTGTAGTTGCAGTCGTTGGCTTATTGTTTTCAGCTGCAAACTTTCCTTTATGTATTTTCATGCATGCTTGTGTTGTCATGATATCTCTTGCCATGCTAGTAGGATGTTGTTATTAAGAATGCCATGTTGCTACTATACTTGCGTTGTATGCCATCATTATAAAATGCTATGATGCTGTTAATGCACCGTTGATATGCTAGTGCTTAGTATTATCATATTCTTTATGTTATAACATGTGCACCTGATAAGTTTAATATTTTGTATATGCTTTTGTATGTTGCATGCTTATTGTTGCATTCTTGTTAAGCATGCTCATGATGATGGAGAGTTAATAAAACTGAATTAATCATAACAAACCCCTCCGTCATCGATGGGATCGTTTCATAGTGCCACCAAATCAAACTTTTCAGTGCAGCCACATTTGCCTTTATGGGAAGGCCTTAATACGAACTATTGTTGTGCCTCTCGCCGGTACCTCCAATGAGGGAAGGTTATGGACACGTCCTACCCTAATCAGGTAGGCGGACATTAGCCTTGTGTGCCCGTAGTTGTTTTTGTTATGGTACCGAGTTCCCATTTGGGATAGTTTAGCCACGATGGTGGTCGGTGTGTCTTTGGTAGACACAGGGCCACCCAGGACTAGCCTAGTAGGGAAGAGTCGGAGTGGCCGGGAGAGTGTCATGACAGTAGTTCGTTTTCGTCGGAACGACGTTGGTCCACCCGAATGGAATGACGAGGCCATGGGTTCCGTGGTGTGGGTACAGTGCGCTACCTCTACAGAGTGTTTACAAAGTCTATCGATAGCACATAGTTCGTAGTAGGTCACACTATTGGGTCTTGATCAGAATGGAGGATAAACCAGATATAGTAAAATTTGTTAATATGGTAACTTGAATGAACTAGTCGTGTGAAGTCAAGACTAAGTTGTAATCACGAGAAGAGTTCTCGGTAAATATTGGAGACCAAGTGTTGGTTGTGGTTGTGATCACCAAAAAGGTCGTGGTTATGTGGTAAGATAACCCGTTGGTATTATAGTCCGATGAAATCGGTGTACAACTTTGATTATCTTTGCATGTTTAATAGTTTTCATTAAGCCATGGTAGTACTAGATTTTGCAATATGATATGTCTGCATTTGTTTATGTATGAACAGTAGTTTATATTTCAGCTTAGTCTCATGATGCCCTGCCATGATATGTTTTATTCATTAAGTTATGCCATGAGTAAGATAGTTTATTATGCTACTATCACCATGTTGAAATCATATTGTTCATGCCATGTCATTATTGGATTAGTAGATGCTATGTAATAGTTCAGTCTCATTTATCTTAATTGCATGCCATGTTTTGATATGAGGTAGTTTGTTGCATGTGCTTGGTTCTTGCCTTGTCTTCTACCTGTTTGGATGCTATGTATTTGGTTGTCTTGCAAGTACATTCAATGTATTGACCTGGCGTGTCATGCCAGTTTTGTAGGTCACTCTTGTTTGGATCGTTTGCTCCTTCGCGCTAGGCCGTAATCTTGCCAGTCCTGTGAGTTGTGGAGGCCAGCCAGAGATGTTCCGCTGCCCAAACCAAGACTTCCGCCGCCAATTCAATAGACTTCCGCTGCCATGTAAATAGCCTTAGGGCCATGCCAGATAATTATATTCATCAATGATGTAATCTTATACATGTTTATTTGATGAATATTATGGTACCTGGAATGTTGTATCATGGACCTGTCGTGCGTCAGGTGTATTCCTGGGCTGACGTGCGAAGGCCCCTGTTCCGTGCGGATCGGGGTGCCACAGGAAGATGGTATCAGACAGCCAGGCTGTCATAGATTATCCTAGCCTTAGATAACCACCACCATCAACCCTTAATAACCCTAAGGGATTTAACCTGTTCCCAGCATCCGTCAGGGCCACTGTTAATCAACAGGTGGCGTAGTCGTAACCGACACGTCCTCACCCCGCTGTCCCCACCTAGTTATCAGTGGAGCGAATAGCGCCCTTATCTTTTTCGGTTGGCCGCACCGCTTACCCATCAGGGTAAAGTGCCGCACAATACGGGCATGCCTCGCATAGCTTCCTATAAAACCCCCTTTCTGCTAGCCGGACCACTCACTCCTCAGTCCGCCATGTCTCTGCAGAGAAGCCTAGCTAGTAACACTCCAGCCATGACTGGAGCCCTAAAAGCTTCCAAGCTTTATACCTGCACCTTTGCTGTCAATCACCCTAGCTTCCCCCCTCTTCTCATTAAGATGCTCAGCATAGCCTTGGGCTGTAACGCCAGCCCCGATATCTGGTGTTTCAGTCATCACCCGTCCCTCACCTTCATCGCTATGATGCTAGAGCGCACATCTGCCCAGGTCCCGCAGCAGATGGTCAGTCCTTGGTTCTCCAGGGCAGGGCCATGCCCACTACTGATTTGGCTATTCAGGCCACTGCTGTGGAGGCCATCCTTCACCTCCTAACCAAGTTCCCGCAAGTGGCAGAGAAGCGGGAGTTTTGTTTTTTCCCTATTTTGGAAAAAGCAGTAATGCAACCTTCTCCAGTTATCCAAAGGGATGACCCCACAATCGCTCGCCTGGTGCAGTATATCACTGCTCAGGGGATGATGATTTCCAAAATTCTTGCCGAGTTTAGAACCCTGGACAATGATGCGGTACGAGTTGTCAAGGAAGCCTACCGTGAAGCTCGTAGGTTCGCATCTCAAGTTGCTCATCCCATGCCTTCTGAACCAGTGTTACCTTCTCGGCCTGTGATATGGCCTAGAACAACCCCCATATCCTTCGACCAAGCCCTTTACCGGATCCACCAACAGCATTTACTGGGATCAACCTCAGCCACACCCGCAGTAGCCGAATCCCCACCCATAATGCTGTCACACGATGAAGATGGAGATTGGCTCAGTCTTCGTCCTCCCGGAGAACCCCGTCAAGCTCAGCCTTCTGCATGACTTTAGTCACGTAGTCAGGTGTTTCTGCAAGTAGGTTGGCTAGTCTGTTAATCCTCAATAGGAGGATAGCCTTTTGTATCCCGAAGAGAATAGTCTCGTGTAGCGCGTAGCGCGTTCATGCTTTGTTGGATGTTGTACTTGTGTAATCCGTATGATATGTATGTTTGTGTGCTTTTGAGTTTTGTTTGGTTTTTGCTTGTCGCTCTGTCAAGAAGAAATGTTTGACATGGTTGGCGGTATTCTGCTAACCAACTTTTAATTAGTAGATCACATACACTAAAATAACATTGACTCGTCCCGAGTCTGAAATAATAAAATGTGCGCTGGTGTATGTATATGTGAACCAGGATTACATATACCCGCCAGCATTAAAATATTTTAGAATGTGTTGCCTCGTGTGTTTTTTTACCTGTGTTTTGCATCTATTTGAGAGTTTGGATTTTGCTGCATGTCACACGCACACTTGGTTCACCCACGGGTACTTTTTGACAGTACTTGTGGGCATGCAAAGTCACATATTTTCTCTCTATCGGTGCACACCTCATGTGCCCGGCTCTCCAAAATCAGAGCCTCGCAGAGGCCTTTCCATTTAGCAAATTCTCGTTTCTAATTCTCGTTTCCGATTTCATTTCCGGAGAAACGCTGCCAACTTTATTTCTCTCACACCAGTACATCGATTGCAATACAGCTCTTCACTCTGATTCTACCTCTACACCTACCTTTTTTCGTGAAATCATCCGCGAAAGATTTTCCGCACCCAAGTATGCATCTGGAGCAGGCGCAGCCACCTCACAAGCATCTGGACCCTCTCACCCTCACCCCTGCCTTGCATAACGCAGGCAAGTCGCCACCCCGCTCCACCGCATCGCGCACTTACTCCTCCGGCGCAAAGCGACGGAGGACCAAGCGTGGCGGAGGACCACCCAGTTCACCATCTTCTCCTGCACCTCGATCCACCACCCCGAGCCGCGCATTGCCTCGAGCCCGCTTGTTCCTAATGAGTATCATCAGAAGGAATGACGAGCCGATCAGCGTGCCCAGCAGAGCAGCAAGGAACCACCTCAGCGCCACCATGAACACCGCCTCGCCGAAGGAGCTTGGCTCGATTTCGTCCAAGCCGAAGAGGTAGTAGAGCGGCATTGCGTTGGTGTGATGGAGGAGAAGTCGCGCTGCCATTTTTATAGCCCAACTCCGGTGTACGGTGAGGGATGTCCAGGGAAATCGCTCGTCGCCCGATCACCGGCGTCCAGGAGGCGAATCCGCGAGCAGTGCCGACAAGGTGCTAGCCCGCGACGTGAGTGCTCGCTGCACCGTCGCCGTGCATCTCGCGCACTACGGCACTAGGGTCCTCATCGCCCTAGAAGCTAGATGCGCGCCGCGCCAAGCCGCACGCGGAGCAGCAGCGGAGATGAAGCAGCCAACCGAAGGTAGAAGAAGGAGGCTGCCAGTGGGCCCTGGACCCACCTGTCAGCGGGTGAATCCACTGTTCATTTGGGTGCATCCAATATTTTTTGTGAAGCGGATCTCGAGTGCCCCTATGCGTGGAGGTAACCCTGTTTTGCCCATGACTTTCTTTGGGTGTACCAATTATCGGTACCCCAACTCATCTGTATCCAGCCAAAGGGTTATTTGTAACCCATGGGTTTTTCCCCGGATGGCTATCTTTTATGGTTGCTGTAACCTTAGAAATCTCGGGGACGAGATTCTGTTTAAGGAGGGAAGAGTTGTCACAGCCTCAAAATTGGGTTATCAATTTTGTGCTGTGATTTCTTCCTAGCAACCCTCTTTAAAATTTTCTCATGAGGATTTCTAGATGACCTTGAGATTTCTGGTCATTTTCAACCTTTCAAAACCTTGCTCATGTCTTTATCAATGGGAAAGACCTCATTTGCATCACCTTAAACTCTCTCAAACCCTAATTCCAAGCTTTTGGAATTTCTAGGTGGCCTTTGTGATTACAAAGGAGCCATCATTTGCATTGATCTGTCGGTCACTCCACCTTTCCAAGAGACCACCTTGTCTTCATAATTCTTGGATATGCAAAAATATTGCTAAGTCCTATGCAATATTGTTCAATTATGATTTATTCCTTTTCTTGCCTTTCTGAGGAATAAAATCCAAAGGCATAGCTAGCCATCTCCTAAATTCATGCGAATTGGTGGAGTTGATGCTTATGCCTAAACCAAGCTCTGGCAAGTATATTGGCCAAAATTAAATAAGGAAAATTACCTTTTCCTATTTTTAGCCAATATTGCATGTTTGCCATTTTCCAAAGGAACTATTATTTTTATAGCAGAGAAAATTCTCCCATAAATTGTGGAGCTTGCCCTTGCTATATATCATTAGTTCCATCATTATATCTTGTCCCACAGTTCAAAAATTTGGCACATGATCCAATGCAAGTTTCTGCCTTCTCTAAAATTTTGCAAAGGAAGTGTTTTATTCATAAGTCCAATTGAGCTGCCATTTGGCAGGGTGTTTAACATTGTTAAATGACCCATGGATGCCAAAGATGAGCTCAATCCATTCATCCTATCTCCCTGTGCAATTTTTCAAAGTTTCTGACCAGCACACAAGTTTGTGAAGGAAGTACCTTCATAGTGTTTCCAAATGGGATGAAACTTTTCCAACCTCTCAAGTATCTCAAATAATTAGCCTCCACCAAAATTCAGTTCATTCCAATAAACTATGTGAGCACAGGAGCAATTCTTTGTTTCTGTCCACATTTTCAGTTTGTGAAGCAAGTGTATTTTATCTTGCTCCATTATGGCTGGTAATTTTTTCAGGCCTTCTCCTATATATATGATCCATCTCCACAAGATTTGGGCTCATTTAATATAGCCAATTACCCTGAGGATTTTTCTAAAGTTTTTGGACAGAAATGATAGCTGTGAAGGAAGTACCATTTTGGTAAGTCCATTTGGTATGAACTTTTTACAGCATCATGGTATGTCCAAATCATCAGACTTTGCCAAGTTATGGCCCAATCCAACACTCCTAGTGAGTGCTTGTTCATCATTCAGTTTCTGGGTCAGTTTTGGTGGTTCTACAGCAACTATGGTAAATAGTTGTCCAAATTACCTCAAAACTCCCAGGATCGTAGTCCTTTCTACCCTAAGCCTCCCAGACATCAATTTTACCATTTACCCTCTCTGGTTTACTCTCTGGAGTGTGGTAAAGTTTGCAACAGTAAACATATGGAGCTTGTTTCACTCAGCTAACTTTCTCTCCACCCCACTCCTTACCATGGTAACACTCCACACTGGAAGGACTACGCAGTAGACATGATCTTACCGCAGTAAAAAAACCAGAGCACGCCATGCCAGTGGTGACCACGAGGTAGACCAGCCAAAACGGTGGTCTAGCCACTGTTGTGGTCGGCATCGCTGCTCCGACCGTCTCTGACCTCGCCATTAATGTCCTACAGCTCCCCCTCGACATCGTCTTCCCTTTGGACCGCTGGCCCCCTTCGTTTTCTTCTTCGGCGAGCCGTGCCAACGACCAGAATAGTGCGCTCCTGTGCTCGTCTTCCTCGCCGGTGTCCGCTTGCTCCTCTTGTCCTTGAGCCTTGCTCGTCTCCGTGACTCCCTAGCGCTCGTCCGCACCCTCCTCGTCGCCTTCCCGCCGCTTCTCGTGAGCCTTGGCCGCGCCTGCGCCCTCACCGACGCACGGACATGTCACACGCCGCGTGCCACCTCGCCCCCCTTCCCGAGCTCTCCCGTGGCTATAAGTAGAGCCCTTGAGCTCGTCCGCAGCCACAATCCATCCCCAAGCCTCTCCCCGAGCCGGAGCCCCTCCCTGCCCACTCCAATGGTCGAGCCATTGCCGCCGTTCCCCTCAGCCATCTCCGGCTATGGCCCTTCCCCCTCCCTTTCTTCGGTGTCCCCTACTCCCTCTGGCTCCTACGGAGATGCCGCCGTCCCTCTCTCTAGCGAGGGAGCCCTGTCGGCGCGTCTCCCAACCGAAGCTCGTCGGCCGCTGCGGTCATCCATGGCCCCGGCGCTGTAGTCCGTCCGACGTGACCCCTAGACCACCTACGAGCGCGGCGTGGAGTGGCGGAGCTGCCGCGCACTTCGCCCGGCCCTCCCGTGCCGCCATTCGCCGGCTCCGACGAGAGCCGCGGCGCTCCCTTGTTCTCTGCGTCGCTTTGGAGAAGAAGACCCCGGAGGAGGAGGGAAAAGTCACGGTGGGCCCCGCGCGTCAGCCTCTTAGGCGCTGACCGGGCGGGCCTGTTGACTTGTTTAAGTGGAGACGAAGTCAGCGAAGTCGTTTTCCCCACGCGAAAGCGTATTGCTGGATTCTGCGCTTTCAATCACCGAAAGCACATTATTCCTCTTCTTCGGGCAAGAATACACTTTCCTCTCTGGAAAGCGTATTTTTGAGAAAGGTGCGATCTGTTTTTCTGTCAGGGGCCAGTTTGTAAGGATTTTGTTTACAGATGGGTCCCTTGTAGTTAAACGGTCATATCTTTTTACCCGTAGCTCCGAATTAGGTGAATCCAAAGCCCACGTCTTCGTTTCGTCGAGCCCATTCCATTGATGTAATTTTCGTAATATTTTCACCCAGTTAAAATGACCATTTTTTCCTTGCCGTAAACAGCCCCCTCCGAGAGAGAACTGTTTCCGGTAATTCTTTCCGCAAGCTTTCCGCACTTTTCTTCAGAGTATTTGTCGACCCCCAGGCAAGCCAACCTCTTATCATAAGCTCGGAACTCGCACGTTGACTTTGCTTGTACCTTGTGCATGTGTAGTTGCCGTCGTTGGCTTATTGTTTTCAGCTGCAAACTTTCCTTTATGTATTTTCATGCATGCTTGTGTTGTCATGATATCTCTTGCCATGCTAGTAGGATGTTGTTATTAAGAATGCCATGTTGCTACTATACTTGCGTTGTATGCCATCGTTATAAAATGCTATGATGCTGTTAATGCACCGTTGCTATGCTAGTGCTTAGTATTGTCATATTCTTTATGTTATAACCTTTGCACCTGATAAGTTCGATATTTTGTATATGCTTTTGTATGTTGAATGCTCATTATTGCATTCTTGTTAAATATGCTCATGGTGATGGAGAGTTAATAAAACTGAATTAATCATAACAAACCCCTCCGTCATCGATGGGATCGTTTCATAGTGCCACCAAATCGAACTTTTCAGTGCAGCCACATTTGCCTTTATGGGAAGGCCTTAATACGAACTATTGTTGTGCGTCTCGTCGGTACCTCCAACAAGGGGAGGTTATGGACACGTCCTACCCTGATCAGGTAGGCGGACATAAGCCTTGTGTGCCCGTAGTTGTTTTTGTTATGGTACCGAGTTCCCGTTTCGGACAGTTTGGCCACGACGGTGGTCGGTGTGTCTTTGGTAGACATAGGGCCACCCAGGACTAGCCCAGTAGGGAAGAGTCGGAGTGGCCGGGAGAGTGTCATGATAGTAGTTCGGTTTCGTCGGAACGCCGTTGGTCCACCCGAATGGGATGACGAGGCCATGGGTTCCGTGGTGTGGGTAAAGTGCGCTACCTCTATAGAGTGTTTACAAAGTCCATCGATAGCACACAGTTCGTAGTAGGTCACACTATTGGGTCTCAATCGGAATGGAGGATAAACCAGATAAAATAAAATTTGTTAATATGGTAACTTGAATGAACTAGTCGTGTGAAGTCAAGACTAAGTTTTAATCATGAGACGAGTTCTCGGTAAATATTGGAGACCAAGTGTTGGTTGTGGTTGTGATCACCAAAAAGGTCGCGGTTATGTGGTAAGATAACCCGTTGGTATTATATTCCGATGAAATCGGTGTACAACTTTGATTATCTTTGCATGTTTAATAGTTTGCATTAAGCCATGGTAGTAATAGATTTTGTAATATGATATGTCTGCATTTGTTTATGTATGAACAGTAGTTTATATTTCAGCTTAGTCTCATGATGCCATGCCATGCTCTGTTTTATTCATTAAGTTATGCCATGAGTAAGATAGTTTATTATGCTCTATCATCATGTTGAAATCATATTGTTCATGCCATGTCATTATTGGATTAGTAGATGCTATGTAATAGTTCAGTCTCCTTTATCTTAATTGCATGCCATGTTTTGATATGAGGTAGTTTGTTGCATGTGCTTGGTTCTTGCCTTGTCTTCTGCCTGTTTGGATGCTATGTATTTGGTTGTCTTGCAAGTACATTCAATGTACTGAACTGGCGTGTCATGCCAGTTTTGTAGGTCACTCTTGTTTGGATTGTTTGCTTCGTCGCGCTAGGCCGTAATCTTGCCAGTCCTGTGAGTTGTGGATCCCAGCCAGAGATGTTCTGCCGCCCAAACCAAGACTTCCGCCGCCAATTCAATAGACTTCCGCTGCCATGTAAATAGCCTTAGGGCTATGCCAGATAATTATATTCATCAATGATGTAATCTTATACCTGGTTATTTGATGAATATTATTGTACCTGGAATGCTGTATCATGGACCTGTCGTGCGTCAGGTGTATTCCTGGGCTGACGTGCGAAGGCCCCCTGTTCCATGCGGATCGGGGTGCCACACGAACTAAATGGGTTGGGCTGCTGTGCAGCCCGACTGCATATTATGACCGCTTTGCTTTAATTTTCTTTTAAAAACCTTGCTACAGGAATTAGCTACAAAAAATACCATACTGAATATTTCAAATAAGACAAACACACTGTAAAATACTATATCTATTTTAGAAAACAGTGAACATTTTCTTTCAAACGAAAACAATAAAAAATATAAATAAGATTCTTTTAAAAATTATTTTGCCTCTAAAAATGTCCCATAAATTATTTGTGAACTCCATAAAAACATCCAAATAAAATTTATATAATTTCACACATTTTTATATTGAAGGAGTCATATTCCCTTCTCTCATATTGTTTTCTTCAGTTGAAAATGATTTGAATAACTGTAAAAATCAAAATAAGAGTTAAATGAATATGTGGGAAAGTCCTTTTATTCCCTCTCATCTGAATATTCAGAAAAAATCCAAAAGTTTCGAATCATAGTCAAATTTAACTAAGAGCAAACATCACAAGCAAGATTAAATCAATTCTATTGACATTCCAAATTTAAAATTTTGGGATGTTAGAAATCTACCCCTCTTAAAATGACTCTCGCCCTCGAGATTCGAGTTGGCTAGCAAGGTTATTGATGGGTACTTGATATAATACATATTCCAAAGTTTCGATGTTTACTCATTGCCTATTTCCAAAACTGCCTTGACATGACTAAATATGATGCATCAATGCTGAAAGAATGGTCACAATAATTGATCCTAATTAAGAATCTTACCAAATACTGATGCATTATCTGGTCTTCCATCCCTCTTGTGATTCACATGTCCTCTCTCGAAGTGATCAATCTCCTTCTCTCTAGAATTCCCACTATCATAATTGATGTTCTTCAACAAGGGACAGTTGTTGGAATAATGCCCTAGCTCCCTGCACCTGTAACAAAGTAACTGACTGATATCCTTCTTGGTGGGCGTTGAAAGGTCATGGTTGTTGTTGTTGCCATCCCTCTGGCCATTGTGATGCCCATCATGGTTATGATCATTGTAAATGTCCACTTTGGAATCATAGTACTCAGAAGATGCTGACAAATTGCGGTGCTTCCGTTGTCCTCCAGAATTGAAATCTGTGCCGCCTGTTGAAACTTTCCTTCAAGTACAATAGACTTATCAATAAGCTCCTGACAGTTTTTGAATGTCGCCACTGTCAACTGAATACTCAACTCATCATCCAGTCCTTCAAGATACTTCTCATGTCTAGCTGCATCAGTGCTAACATCGTTAGGGGCATAGTGTGCAAGACTATTGATGTGACGCCCGGGTGATCAAGCTACAGTAAACCTCTGCTAATGATGCCACATCACCACGATTACTGTGGCTAATCTCGTGTTAGTTCAGATCGATTCAAAATTCAAATTTAAAATACAGTCAAACTATAAAAGTTTTCAAATATCAAAACTAAGATGTTCTAAAGGTGACAAATAAATCATAAGTAATAATGGTAGAGAAATATTATTTCAATAAATTATTAAATGCACTAGAATAATTAAAATAGTGTCTTAAATAATTAATTAAATGCCTTTTGTAATGTATAAAATATTAGACTAATTTATTTGGGTGCCCAAGTTGTTGTGGCATTATAATAAGTAGTAACACTAATTTTGGAACTCATTTTATATTTTGTAAAACTATAGTAAGTAGAAAATAAAATAAAACGGTAAAGAGATAAGTAAATGAAATGAAAAAGGACAAAGCAGTAATAAACATATAAAAAAGAAAGAAAGATGAAAAGCCACCCCCTCCGCTGGGCCGAATGGTCCAGCTGGCTGACCCACTAGGCCCAGGCGGCCCCCTCCCTGGCCTATACCCTGGCCAAAGCCTCCCTCGCTGACCGAACCCTAGGCCCGGTTCCCCACTCCCTCACGATCTCCCTCTCTGCCCCGATCTGGGCGCTCCTCCGCCGATGCCCGAGCCGCCGCTCCATGGAGGCCGCCGCCTGTCGGCGCGGAGCGTCGCCACCCAGGCCTCCTCCTCGCGGCTCCCTCGTCAACCCCGACTCGTGTGGCTCTGGTCGGGGAAAACCGACGCCCCCGATGCCCCGCGCCGCCATGTTGCTGCCGGGTCTACCTCGTCCCCGTCGCCGCCTTCCGCCTCGTCCTCTTCCTCGCCTCTCCCTCGTCAGCCACCTCTCCTACACGCCGGCCTCCCCGAGCGCTTCCCCGATTCCTCTCGTTGTGACCCCCCCTTCGAATCCCCCATGCGTTCTCCTCGCTTGGTCGTCGTAGCCGCCGCCCGTTTTCCTCTCATGGCCGCGCCTGGAGCACTGCTCTCGCGCATGCTCGTGCACCACTCGTGTCGTGCCCCCTGCTTCGAACCGGCCGCAGGCCGCCGGTGCCACGCGCCGCTCGTGCCAGTTGCGCCCCTCACCCGCATCGACCGGCGCTTGCCGCTCTCCGCCGCCCCCGTCCGCCACTACTATCGCGTCCGCCTGCTACAGCCTCCATGTCGCCTTCTGTTGCTCGCCGGCCGTCGTCCTACGCCGCCCCAACCGCTCTGCCTCCCCCTGCCCGTCCCCTGCTCCTGCTACGCTCGCCGTCGCCCGCAGCCCCGGCTACGCGCTGCCACGCGCCCGTAGCCCCCGGCTGCACGCTCCCACTTGCCGGCCCGACGGCCTTGGCCACTGCGGCTGCCCTGCCGCGGTCACCGGCAGACCCGCACGCACCCAGGTCCAGGCTACCGGCGCCCATGCCCGTTACTGCCATCGCCCGTGCCCGTTTTGGCCTTTGGCCCTATGACGAATGGGGCCCATGCCCCTTTGAACAAAAAAAGTAAATAAATAAAAATATAGAATTAACAATTAATTAATTAACTAAATTAACTAAATTAATTTAACATAATTAGTCTGTACATTAAACTAATTAAACTTAGTTAACTTAATTAAAGTAATTGACCTAATTAATTGGTAATTTTATAAACATTCAATGACAGCAGGTCCCATCTGTCAGTTTGACCGGTCAACGGTCACAGTTGACCGCTGTTGTCATGCTGATGCAGTAAACCTATTTTTAATTTAAATTAACTCTGTTAATTCTGGGAATGACTAAATCCTTTGTAAATTAATATAAAATAAACCGTAACTTGGATGAAAATAGTTTGTACATGAAAGTTGCTCAGAACGACAAGACGAATCCGAATATGCAGTCTGTTCGTTCACCACACGTCCATTGCATAGCGAACCTGCAACTTTTCCCCTCCGGCCCATCTGTCCGAAAACGCGAAACATTGGGAATACTTTCCCGGATGTTTCCCCACTTCGCCGGTATCACCTATTACTGCGTTAGGTTACCTCTAGCACCGCGTATTGCCATGTTATGCTTTGTGTTGCTTTGATTGCTCTATTATTTATTGT
Organism: Secale cereale; assembly: GCA_902687465.1. Classification (NCBI taxonomy): domain Eukaryota; kingdom Viridiplantae; phylum Streptophyta; class Magnoliopsida; order Poales; family Poaceae; genus Secale; species Secale cereale. The sequence continues at coordinate 466,976,972 of LR738715.1, read as the reverse complement.
ATTTCCCCTCCATTACTTCCTTTTCGATAGAACCTGAGACGATGCCGATGCCCCCGTGATCGACTACATCGACGACGACCCCTCCTTCTTGCCAGAGCAACCAGGCAAGCCCCCCCCTTAATCACCAGATATCGCCCATTCTCCTCTCTCTTATTCTTGCATTTAGGTTTGCTACTATTGTTGATTCGATAGCTCCTATTCTGTTGCATAGCATGTCATTGTTGCTACAACTGTTGATACATTTACCTACTATCCTAATGCTTAGTATAGGATGCTAGTTTTCCATCAGTTACCCTTCAATCTTATCCGTCTACCATGCTATACTATCGGGCCGTGATCACTTCGGGAGGTGATCATGGGTATATACTATACTATTACATACTCATGATGATGATTCGGAGATGGGGGCTGAAGGGGCAGGTGGTTCCACACAGGTAGTAGTGGGCCTGGGTTCCCGGCAGCCCCCTGATGGTTACTTTGTGGCGGAGCGACAGGGCGGGTTGCGACCACCTAGGAGACAGGTGGGCCTGGCCCTGGTTGTTGTCTGTGGTTATTCCATAATAACACGTTTAACGAGATCTTGGTATTTGATCTGAGTCTGGCCATTGGCCTATACGCACTAACCAGCTACGTGGGAATAGTTATGGCCACTCGATGTCGTGGTATCAGCCGAACCCTTCTTGACGTCAGCGACTTAGCGACGCGCGCCGGGTTGGACCGCGTAACATAACTTCCTTAGTAATGGAGGTTGCTAGGTTTGCTCACCGGCCGCGTACGCAACATGCAGGTGTGTGTTGGGCGATGGGCCCGGACCCCTGCGCGCCTAGGACTTAGACCGGCGTGCTGACCTCTCTACTGTGCTTAGGTAGGGCTGCGACGTGTTGATCTTCCGAGGCCGGGCATGACCCTGGAAAGTGTGTTTGGCCAAATGGGATCGAGCATGCTGGGTTATGTGGTGCACGCCTGCAGGGAAGTTAATCTATTCGAATAGTCGTGTCCCTCGGTAAAAGGACAACCCGGAGTTGTATTCCGACCTCATGACAACTAGAACCGGATACTTGATAAAATACACCCAGATGAGTTCCAGATATAACTCGGTGGTTGCTCTCTCACAGGGTGATGTGCGGGAGGATCGTCGAGTAGGATTATGCTATTCGTTGTTACTTGGTGAACTTACCATCTATTCAATTCTACTGCTACAAGACGGAGGCTGCCAGAAGTTGGATACTTGTTACTATTCCATCTACTCTCTTCTACTGCCGCAAGATGGAGGCTGCGAGAAGCGTAGTCTTCTATTGGACTAGCTACCCCCTCTTATTCTGGCTTTCTGTAGTTTAGCCCACATATATTACCCCCTTTTACACAGATACCATTGCATATGAAGTGTAGATCCTTGCTTGCGAGTACTTTGGATGAGTACTCACGGTTGCTTTGCTCCCCCTTTTCCCCCTTTCTTCCTTTCTTCTCGGATGACGCAACCAGATGGTGGAGTCCCGGACCTAGAAGATCCCGAGGATGCTTCTACGTGAAGTTCGGCTTCGAGGAGTAGTTAGGAGGTCCCAGGCAGGAGGCATTGCCTTTTCGATCATTGATGTTTTGTGCTAGCCTTCTTAAGGCAAACTTGTTTAACTTATGTTTCTACTCAGATATTGTTGCTTCCGCTGACTCTTGTGTTTTCGAGCTTATGTGTTCGAGCCCTCGAGGCCCCTGGCTTGTAATATAAAGCTTGTATTATTTTAATTTGTGTCTAGAGTTGTGTTGTGATATCTTCCAATGAGTCCCCGATCTTGGTCGTACACATTTGCATGCATGATTAGTGTACGGTCAAATCGGGGGCGTCACAATTGAATTCCTCCACAAATGCATTCACAGTGCGGCCTCCCTGATGCAAGCTCCGGAACTCCTTCTTCTTCAGACTCATGGCACCAACATACACATGTGCGGCGCGTAAACCTGCTTGAAACTGTGCCCAAGTGATAGTAGCAATAGGATAAGTGACCAAGTAATTGTCCCACCATCCCGTGGCTGGTCCATCTAACAAATGTGAGGCAAACCATACTCTCTCTACATTGGTGCAACTAACTATCTCCAAATTCCTATTAACTGAGAGAAGCCAATGATCAGCCACAGTAGGTTCAGGGGTGCTAGAAAACCTATGAGGATTCAACCTCAAGAAACAAGTAAGGGCATCAACTTGGGGTGGTGGTGGTGGATTATTGTTGTTGTTGTTGTTGTTGTTGTTGTTGTCGTGGTTCTGAACAAGTAACTGGATCAACTGAGTCTGTCACAGAAGCAACTGCTACATTTATGGCAGTATGTCACTGCTGTTATTGTCTCCCGAACCACTACCTCTAGAGTTACACCTCGATGGCATCTGATGGGCAAGCAGGGGTGAGATATAGACAAAAGTAGGTCTAAGGGGAAAAGCACTACCCATATGCTCATGCTAGCAACTAAAACTCCAACAACAACAAAAACAAACACTAAATTCACATAGTTCACACAAGTCACCAAAAACTATCCTAAAGTAATCACATCAAAATAGCACATATGATCAGTCAAAGCACCCAATTGCATAATACAAACAATCCACGAAATATGACAACACGGAAAGCAATGATCAACAAAACATATATATATATATATATATATATATATATATATATATATATATATATATATATATAACATATCACACAACACAAGCAAAACCTACAGGTAAGGTCATATCCACAAGAGATATGATCTCATCATACTAACGCAAATCGTTTATCGAACACAACTTAGGAATGGTGGTCTGCCAACTATAATCCTTAAATAACACTAATATAATTACAGGGGTCATTTATATTTGAAAAGAAAACATATGAGTACAAGATTATGAACTAACAAGTAGACAACACGTTGTAAAGTAATTTTTTCACTCCTATGGCTTTCCTAATCCATTTTCTATGGTCACGACCTACAATCAGCTCACAGCTATGATACCATCTGGAACGACCCGAATCTGATAAGATTCGATGTCTCTGTGCTCATTGTGCTAGTCCCTAGATCGACTCGCTAGCACACACAGTACATACGAACATCAAATAACAAGTGCATCATTTAATATAATGTATGATCCAAAATTTATGAAGTATTACAAACTGAATAGCACATAGCTAACTTATTCAAAAATAACTGCAGAAATGTAGCATAAGGAAATGATAAGTCCCATCAATACCCACTGGAGAAAATGCTGACTGAAGACTTGCGACCCTACTGTATCTCACTGATCATCTGAAAATCCTGCAACATGATAAGTTGCAGCCACAAAGGGTCAATGCATTGAGTGTATTGGCAAATCACACAATATGATATAGCAAACCTACAATCCACAAGTAAAGTATGACAAACAAAACACTCAAGTTTGGTTTCGCATAAAACTACTTTCCCCTACCTCCACTGCATAAGCAAGGTGCACACAACACATATGACAAAGATCTTCAAGATGTCTCAAGTGCGCTCAGCCCTGGCGCATTCCCTAGGTACAATAAAACGCTCAACAAGTGACGCGTTCCCATGAGAAAATGCCCCGACAACTGAAGTGCGCTCAGTCATGATGCATTCTCTAGGGACAATAGAGCGCTCAGCCATTGACGCATTCACTTGAGAAAAATGTGGACTCGAGGATACATGCACGGGTCCTCGGCAAGTGTCATCTTTTTCATTAACATGCTGATACGAGTACAAGCATTACAGAACACAAACATGGACTCGAGGATTACATTATTTGAATTAAAACGTGGCAAGTGCCTACATATTTAAGATTGAAAAAAGATAAGTGCCCCGTGATGCCCTTTCTTGTCCCCCTCCTTCCAGGCACGACCTTTGAAGGCAAGGGATGGCAAAAGGAGCGCCTGGGCAAGAGCCCGGCCCGCCCCCTTCCAGGCTCCCGGAAAGGTAGCATGGCGGGAGTGGGACTACCGGGGAAGCACAACGATGCGGAGTAGAGCGGAGGCGACCCGTGGACCACCGTCACCAGGGCCAGCACGGCACGACAAGTCCAACAAAGTTACGACCCGAGAGGAAGCCTGTCGGGGTCTAGCTGGAAGACTGCTGGAGGAGCCCGGGAGCACCATCCCCACGCCCGCATCCAACTCCCTGGCAGATCCCCCTGCCGGGAAGAATATGCGGGTGCTGACGCCTGATGAAGATGGTGCGGGTGGCGGTCAGCCGGAGTTAGAGTCGTCGCTCTCCTGCCCGCTACCGTCATCATCACCATCAATGTCTTCCTTGTCGCTTTCGCTCGAGGAAGAGCTTTCGTCATCGGTCAAGCTCTTCGTGCAGCAACCTAGATGACCTCTCGAGTGCCCGAAGATCTTGATGGAGAGCAGGCGGTTCTCCATTAATTTGAACTGGAGAAAGTGCCCCTCCGAGAAGCCATGAGCACGAGCAAAGGTCTTCCAGCTGCGGCGGAGGTACATTACATGAGGAGCCGGGAAGTCGACATCAACTTGTATGCCGCCATTCCCACAACCCCTCATAGGCAATATTAAGGCACGTGGTTATTCAACCTCCATCTCACGCGCAAAGGGAGATGGGAGACAAAGGTGACCACAAGGGGGCTTATACATCCTGATGATGAACTCCCGAGGTTGGTCTCCTACATGGCCCTCCATTGGGGGAAGAGCTGTTGGCGGGGGTGCGACCAAAGCGCTGCCCCGTCCTCCTCCTCCACGAGAACCACAACGACCTCGACCTCGCCCCCTCCCTCCTCCTCTCGCGGAAGGTTCTGCCACCACGGGATCCGGAGGGGGGGGGATGCACTATCGAGAAGAAGCCCTCGTCGCTGCCATCAGGGCACCACCGGGCCCTCGCCCTCTCACCATAGCTAGAAGGAAATAGATGCGGAAGAGGAGAAAATGGAGTGTGTGCAGAGGAGTGCCACCCCTACCCCTTTTTATAGGGGGACGAGGCAGGGGGCTCGCTCCTCGCATAGGAAGTGGCCGCCCCTCTCCTCCAATGCGGCCTCCCTGCACCCTCTGCGGCTCTAAGAATCAGGGCCGTCCCTCTGCGCCAACCATCATCGCCCGATTTTCGGCCGTGGCACTCCTTCCCGTGCCCGCCGCGTCCACCACCTACCACGCCCAATGCATGCGGACCACGTGGCAGGCGGGTGCAGGACAGGGGGCAAGCGGGATGGCAGTTTCCACCTCGTGATCGTGGGGCAAGGAGAATCCGCAGGCCACGATCGAAGTTCTTCCATAATGTTGCGCACGACGTGCGGAAAAACTAGAAATTGGCCCTAATTCAAGACTCATGAAGCAAAAAGAAGACCTCAAGAAACTAGCTCCTCCAGCAACCCCGCTCGTCCACTTATTGGGCCCTACCCGACGACGCCTGGCATCGCGTTTGGGGCAGGCCTGCGGGCTTCTGTCGGTACAACAAACCCTGTGTCTGTTACCCTGACTGTGCACAGGCACGGGAGCAAGATTGAGGCACCAACCCAAGTCAGAATACAAGAGACCAAGAGGTTCGTGGGACTAACAAGCAGATCAGAGAGACCAAGACAAAACAAGAGAAGCAAGATATCTCCAGGAGAAGGGCCTCCCTCGCCGGGCAGGCGAGCCCGGCAAGGGGCGAGGCCATCCCCAAAGGAAGACAATCAAGGCATTCCGACAGGGCCTGTCAGGACTCGTTGAGGCTAAAATGCCTCACCTACTGCTCTTCCACGACTCACGTCATTGATTAGTGCGGTGTAAAGCCGCAAAATGATTAAGGGGAAGACATTAGCCACATGGCAGCCTCTCCCTACGAGGAGAACCCACAGATGACACACGTCCCGCAATGTGTCAAGCACACAAGAGCGAGCTCGCAAGATAAGCCCGGCAAGCCTTGCCTGGCAACCAGTGATGTGACACTAAGCGACGCATTTAATGCGCACTGTCAGCCTGCGGAGTTAGGTATGATAGCACTGTCGCTGTCATACCAGTGCATAATAACTGCTTTGCCACTGTGGTGACCCCTTAATCTATAAAAGGAGGCACATGGCAACCGTAGACAGGGTTAAAAGATTCGATAACTGTAACGCCCCAGATGTAACAATTCCATTTATGGCAATATATTCATCGTTGACTTATTCAACTAGGCTCCTCCTTAATTTCGGGTTTCTGCATTTTTGCTTTAAGCATGTGTTGCATATCACCATTTCATTTTCATCATGTGCATTGCATTGGCATAGTCTCACTTGCATCCGTGTGTAGTTGCATCGTCTCCGTCCTCTCCGTTGTCCGTTTCAGTTTCCGACTCTCTCACACGAAACCCGTCGCACCTCTCTAGTCTTTGTTTCGTGAGCGGGCGAAAACAATCCTCGGAATGGGCCGAGAGTTGTCAAGTGGTCTTGGTATATCACCAGTAGACCGCCTGTCAAATTTCGTTCCATTTGGAGGTCGTTTGATGCCCCAACGGTTAACCACATGGACCGAAAAACCCTTTCTCTTTTGGCCCAGCACCCCCTCCACAACAGCCCACTAGCCCAACCAAACATCCTCCATGCTCTCGGTCCTCGGATCATGATCATGTGGGTGAAAACCGCACCTCATTTGGACTCTCTTAGCTCCCTCTACCTATAAAATAGCCTCTCCCTTTCAAATCTCACGCAAAACTCTATTCCATCCGTCCCCGCGCCGCCGAACGTGTCCGTACGCCGCGGACGCGTCCACCGCCACGCCCTGACCAACTACACTCTACCACATGTCCCAGACCACCGGCCTCCTCCACCTGCGCCGCCGGGCCCACGCGGCCCGTAGCCGGCCTTCCCGGCCCCGTCACCCACCGTCGCCTCCGCGCGCCCCTCCGCCCGCGAGCGTTGCCGCCCCGGCCGGCCCGACGCCTGCGCCGGCCACCTGCCGCTCCCTCGCCGGTCCTCACCGCGACTTCGCCACCGGCCTAACCGCGACCCGCCACCGGTCCTCACCACCTCCGTCGCCGGCACATCATCACCGCCGCCACAGCGCCTCCGCGCCGCCTGCCCGAACCGCCTCCCGTCGCCGCCCCGTCGTCCACTCCGGCGAGCTCCACCGCCGCCGGGCCCCACTCCGGCTGAATCTGCCCGGGTGGATCAAATCCACCGGGAGCCGATACAAACGTCCCGCTCCGCCCGGATCCCTTCGCCCAGTTGACTTTTCGCGGGGGGTAATTTCCTCTAAGTCCCGAAATCCCTATATTTTGTTGCCTCCTTCATCATGTCGTATCTCCGTGCACGTAGCTCCGATTTGTGCATATGATATATGGAAATGTTCGTCTCGAAGTGCTCTACGTGTTGGTATAATTTTTGTGCATGTTAGGGTTAATCTAGATGTCTTAATATTCATTGCCAAACTGCTATGTGATGTTACTGTTTCAACACTAGTTGTCTGTTAACAATATGTTAGCATGTTCGTGAGGTCGTAACATTGTGCATGTTGGTCCAAATGTAGTGTATGATATGTCAAAATGTTCGTCTTGTGATTCTCTTCATGATGGATGCATTTGCATACATGT
>LR738715.1:466949226-466965714 GCA_902687465.1 Secale cereale | reverse complement strand
GGGGGTAGTTCGGGAGTTTTGCCACAGCTAGTATAGCAGATGCTTTTCGAAGGTCTGAGGTAAATAGTTTCCGAAGGTGCCTGGTTATATGTTGACGGATGGATACAGCTCGATGTAGGATTTATTAGTTGAGTGATAGGCGGTGCTTCCCCTGTATCCCCAACACCAGATTCCATAACTGGAAAGCTTCAGGAATTAATAGGTGGGAATTCAAGTAGCTCTTAGGAAATCTTCCAACGGATGCATGATATGAGGTTGGGGTCTATCATGTATTTGTTCCATCTGTTACCTTGTTGGTTTATTCTTCAATCATTCACGTAGCTTCTCAACAAGTTGATGTGTCATTTAAGCTTATGGATTCATTCGTTCATTACTCTATTTGGATGATATTGTGAAGATTTATGTTGCAACATGTCTAGCCTTTGATTCAGCTCATCTATTTTTGCAATTGGGATTCTAACGGTTTTCGTCATCTCCAGGATGGCACCTAAAAGAGTTCCCAACCAAAACCCGGAGGTTGATGATGAAACTCCACCATCTCCTCCTCCTCCGCCTGACGCATGGCGGGCTGTGATGCAAGCCACCACCGCCAATACTCAGATGATGCTTCAGATGATGCAAGCTTTTCAAACTATTCAGAACAACCAGAACAATCAAGGGAATCAAGGCCAAGCTAACTTCAACAACCAGCCGCACTTTGCTACTCTGAACCAATTCCTGGCAAATCAGCCCAAGTCCTTCAGCTACTGTGTTGATCCGCTCGACGCCGAGGATTGGCTCACTGACATGAACAAGCATTTCAAGTGCAGTAATGTCAACCCAGTGGACTATGTCAAGTTCGCAGCCTTTCAGCTCAAAGACCAGGCTACAGATTGGTGGCAACAGTACAAAGACTCCAGAGCGGGTCGTGAGATCTCTTGGACTGACTTCTGCCGCGATTTTCGCCCTCATCACATCCCTACCACTGTCATTGAAGGCATGTGTGAGCACTTCCGCAACCTCAAGCAAGGCAACATGTTTGTCTACCAGTACAATGTCAAGTTCCAGAATCTGGCCCGTTGTAACGCCCGGGTAAACACGCTACAGTAATTCTCTGCTAATGATGCCACGTCATCGTGTTACTGTTGATAACATCACGTTAATCGAAAACCCCGTTCCCCCCCGTTCGAAATAAGAACCCGAAAAAGAAATAAACAATATAAGTTTTCAAAATGTTAAATAAAAATGTTCGGGCGGTGCTAAATATTGAAAGATCAATTATGGTGTAGTTATTACAATTTCTAAAAATACCTAAGTAATTTAAATAAAATAAAACATAAAAGGAATAATTAAATAAAAGAAAAGGAAAAACAAACAACAAAAAAATAAAATAAAAACTAACCTACTGGGCCTCGGCCCACTACCACCTCACCCTATAACACCCCCACCCCACTGTGGGGAAAATATCCCCCGCACCCCACCGACACTCCCCCCCTTCTCTCGATTGGATCAGGAGCAAACGGAAACCCCATCGACGCCCGACGCCGGCCTTCGATCGCCGCCGCCTGGAGCTGCCTCGCCACCGTCGCCGGACCTCCTCGTCCCCCTCCCCGAGCATACTGCCCAGTCCCTACGATTCCCCCGTGAGCTCCCCCTTTCCTCCTCTTCCCCCGAGAGCACGCGCTCACGCGCCGCCGGTACTAGGTCCTCCGCTGCTACGGCTCAACCGCCCCGTAGCCGCCGCTCTCTCGCCGTGACCTTGTCACTCCCGCCGGCGCGCGCGCCCATGGCCGCGCTCCCCCACGCCGCCGGCCCCTGCTGCGCCCCACTCCTCCCGTACGCCACCTCGCCCTCACCCTTGCCAGCTCCGGCCACTACCGCTGCAGCCCGTCCCTCCTCCGGCGCCTGAGCTCGCCGGCCCCGTCCACCGCGACCGCGACCTTCCCCCCCAGCCTCTCCTGGCCACCGTGCTCTCCACCGCCGCCTCTGCCGCGTCGCCGAACTCGCCCAGCTCGTCTGCCACTCGCGGCTGCTTCGCGCGCCGGCGCCGTCCCCTCCTCCGGCGGCGCCCTCCGCCTCCGCAGCGGCCGCGCGCCCCCGAGGCCTCCCGCCCGCGACCGCCGCGCCTCGCCCATCCACCGCTCCCGAGCCGATGCGGCCGCACAGCCCGCGCGCGTCGCCCCGCTGCCGCTCTGCCCGCCCGCTCGCCGCCTCCGGCCGTGCGCCTGGCCGCCGGCGCCGCGCCCCGCGGCTGGCCTGGAGGGGCGACGCCCATGCCCGTCGCCGCAGAGCCGCGCCCAGCGCCTCCGCTTGCCTCGCCCTCCGCTCCGATGGGCGCCATCGCCCGCACCCATTGGGGCTCCGCCCATTCGGGTTTTACCCCCAGTGCCCCGACCCGATAGGCCATAGGACTATGACACATGGGGCCCCGCCCGAGAGACGTTTAAAAAAAGGAAAAAAAATAGATAAATAATTATATTAATTAATTAACAAATTAATTAAGTTAATTAATCACATTTAGATTAATCTGATCAGTAATTAACCTAATCTATAATTAACTAAAACATAATTAATCTAACTAAATTGTTAGTTAGTTTACTGCCAATGACACGCGGGTCCCACGCGTCAGCTTGACCTGGTCAACCCTGTTGACTACTGACGTCATGCTGATGTCAGCAGGCACTATTCTGGATAATGTTGATTATTTAATAATTAATAAATTAGAAAATGATTTAAAAACTTTAAAAATTAATATAAAATAAACCGTAACTCGGATGAAAATACTTTATACATGAAAGTTGCTCAGAATTTCGAGACGCATCCGAATACGCAGACCGTTCGTCAACCACACGTCCCTAGCATACCGAACCTGCAACTTTCCCCCTCCGTTTCATCCGCCCGAAAACGCGGAACACCGGGAATACTTTCCCGGATGATTCCCTCTTCGTCAGTATCACCCGATACTGCGATAGGGCACACTTAGCACCGTTACATGTCATGTCATGCATCTGTTTGCATTGTATTCACTTTTTCTTCCCCCTCTTCTCTCCGGTAGACTACGAGACCGACGCTGCTGCTGCCCCGATCGACTACGGTGTGGACGACCCCACTTTGGCTGCCGAGCTTCCAGGCAAGCCCCCCCTTTGATCACCAGATATCGCCTACTCTTCTCTCTACTGCTTGCATTAGAGTAGTATAGCATATTACTGCTTTCGATAATCCTATTCTGCTGCATAGCATGTCATTGTTGCTACCACTGTTGATACTTTACCTGCCATCCTAAATGCTTAGTATAGGATGCTAGTATTCCATCAGTGGCCCTACACCCTTGTCCGTCTGCCCTGCTATTCTATCGGGCCGTGATCACTTGGGGGTGATCACGGGTATATACTACATACACTTATACATGATACTTGATGTGACTAAAGTCGGGTTGGCTCATTGAGTACCCGCGGTTGATTCACGGATTGGGGGCTGAAAGGACATACTTTCCCGACGGCCCTCTGTGTGGATTTTTGTGGCGGAGCGGCAGGGCAGGTTGTGACACCCAGTGGAGAGGTGGCCTGGCCCTGGTCGTTGTCCGCGGTTATTTCATAATAACACGCTTAACGAGTTTGGATATTTGATCTGAGTCTGGCCGTTGGCCTATACGCACTAACCAGCTACGTGGGAATAGTTATGGGTACTCGACGTCGTGGTATCAGCCGAAGCCTTCTTGACGTCAGCGGCTTAGCGGCGCGCGCCGGGTTGGACCGCGTAACGTAACTTTCTTTAGTAATGGAGGTTGCTAGGTCTGCTCACCGGCCGCCCTCGCAACGTGCAGGTGTGCATTGGGCGATGGGCCCAGACCCCTGTGTGCTTAGGACTTAGACCGACATGCTGACCTCTCTGCTGTGCTTAGGTAGGGCTGCGATGTGTTGATCTTCCGAGGCCGGGCATGACCCTGGAAAGTGTGTCCGGCCAAATGGGATCGAGCGTGCTGGGATATGTGGTGCACCCCTGCAGGGAAGTTAATCTATTCGAATAGCCGTGTCCCTCGGTAAAAGGACGACCCAGAGTCCGACCTCATGATAACTCGAATCGGACACTTGATAAAACACACCCAGATGAGTTCCAGATATAACTCGGTCGTTGCTCTCTCACAGGGTGATGTGCGGGAGGATCGCCAAGTAGGATTATGCTATTCGATGTTACTTGGTGAACTTACCATCTATTCTCTTCTACCGCTGCAAGATGGAGGCTGCCAGAAGCGTAGTCTTCGTTTGGATTAGCTATCCCCCTCTTATTCCCGCTTGCTGCAGTTTAGTCCACCGATATTACCCATATCATTGTTACCATTGCATATGTAGTATATATCCTTGCTTGCGAGTACTTTGGATGAGTACTCACGGTTGCTTTGCTCCCCCTTTTCCCCCATCTGTTCCTTCTTCTCGGATGATGCAACCAGATGGTGGAGTCCAGGAGCCAGACGCCACCTACGACGACTCCTACGACACCGGAGGCGCCTACTACTACGTGCAGTCTGCCGACGACGACCAGGAGTAGTTTAGGAGGATCCTAGGCAGGAGGCCTGCTCCTCTTTCAATCTGTATCCCAGTTTGTGCTAGCCATCTTATGGCACCTTGTTTAACTTTATGTCTGTACTCAGATATTTGTTGCTTCCGCTGACTTGTCTATGATCGAGCACTTGTATTCGAGCCCTCGAGGCCCCTGGCTTGTAATATAAAGCTTGTATGACTTATTTTATTTTTAGAGTTGTGTTGTGATATCTACCAGTGAGTCCCTAATCTTGGCCGTACACATTTGCGTGCATGATTAGTGTACGGACAAATCGGGGGCGTCACAAGTTGGTATCAGAGCCGACTGCCTATAGGAATCCCCCTTCCACACTCCTTGGCCGAAGTCGATTCTAGACATTGCAAAACTTTTACTAACATGGCTGTGTGGCTTACGGGCCCACGTCACCATTTGGGTGGTACTAGATTCTTTTACTCCTCGGTCTATACTCTGGGTTTCTGAACACTCTCCTATTTCGGGTAAAACGATTTTACTAACTCTAACATTAGGATCGCCGAGACCCCTCACCCCAAAGTTGGATTAGCCATAGTTATTGTTTAGAATAGAATTTTGCATAATCCCCACATTGTCATTTGACTCCTTTGAAACATCTTTGTCTTCAGATGGAACCCACGAGGCAGGTCGTGCGCCACACGCAGGCCTTTGGTGCCTCGGGATCACCTGCCGTGCTAGTTGAGATGATGACCTATCTGGGTTATCGCTGGCACCCTGACTATACCGTGTACGAGAAGTACCAGGACTTTAACTAGGAGCAGTATCGTGCCATCGCCCGCCTCTACTCGCGTGCAGATAACTCCTCTACTGTGCTGCACACCGCTCATGGTATTGGAGTGACCATCGATATGGCTGTTCACGATGCTGCTTACGCTGCTCTGACACGCCTTCGTGGAGAGTATCGGGCGTTGGACGCTTCCCCTTTCAGGCACGTTGCTATCGCCTCCGACGATGGAGCGGAGGGATACTACACTGCTGCCTACTCCACCCTCATCCGAGAGCCCTTCCATCATCGGAACCTTGTTCTGCATGCCGATGGGCTGGATCGAGCTAACCGAGCTCTTCGTCACGAGTTGTACACCACCCGTCAGCACCTGTACCGCGCCTTGACGCTGTTGCACCCCTTTGTCCTATCTGGACAGCTGCCACCTACTGTGATCTACCCAGCTAGGACCGTGATGCCTCCTGGTGTCGGTTGGCCAGATGTGGGAGGCGACACTCCCGCACCTGGCCCTCTGTTGCCACATGGACGTCGGGTCCTGCACCAGAGTATCCACGGCCCTCAGGTTGATGGCGTGGAGGACTTCTCGTTGCAGCACTGCCAGCTGTCAGACTACCTCTACCTCCACAGTTCCGCCTGGGACTGATGTAGTCTTGCTTACTAGTACTAGATGCATTCGCCGCGAGCCTGCGTGCCGCCTATGATGTCCTTAGTTATGTACTGAACTCTATGCATGCACCCCTTTTGTAATATATGCCGACTACTATGTGGTATTTTTACGTGCTCCTTTCATTATGCATGTTTCATTCATGAATGATTCCTGTGTTTGCAAATTTCTCAATGCCGAACTACCCCTGTTATATATTAGCAGGATGGTTAGACCAGCTGGCCGTGGTGGCAATGCCCCACCACCGCCCGAATACATGGCCGGTATGATCCAACAGTTGGAGATGAATCGCCAGTTCATGGACACTGTCATGGCTCAGTTCCCTCATCCCAACATGGGTCAGCAGCAAGGCGTAGTGACACTGAATGACTTTGCTCGCCTCAACCCATCCGTCTACCGCAGCTCAACTCAGCCTCTTGAAGCTGATGACTGGCTCCGTGACATTGCTTTTGAACTGGAGTCTGCTGGAGTTGCCGCTGCCAACTATGTCACCTTTGCGGCATACTATCTGAAGGGTCCCGCTGCTCAATGGTGGGACAGCCACAGGCGTACACTGCCTGCTGGAACAATCATCACTTGGCCGGAATTCCAAGCTGCCTTCCGTGCCCGCTTCATTCCTCAGGGAATCATGGATAGGAAGAAGCGTGAGTTCCGCAACCTCAACCAGGGCAACAAGACTGTGGATGCTTATCAGCGGGAGTTTCTGGACTTATCCCGCTATGCTGAAGAAGACATTGCCACTGATGCTCGTAGACAGGAAAAGTTTCATGACAGACTTCAAGCTGACATCAAGCTTGCACTTCTTGTGCATGACTTTGGAGATTTCGCCACTTTGGTGAACAAAGCCATCCAGGTTGAAACTGGTCTGCAGGAACACCACAACACTCTCAGGCGCAACCGTGAACCAAGCTCATCCTCGGGCCCTCCCTCACAGAAGCGTAGGGTCTGGATTCCCAACAATGTGTACCATCCACACTACAAGGATACCCCCTCTAAAGCAACACATATTTTACAACGTTTTGACTCTATGTTGCAAAATTAACGATAGATACGCATATAATGTATTGTAGCATATGTGTTGTACCTGCAGCTCGTGACCCATTGCAACCAACCACAACTCCAAGTAAAGCCCAATGCACTAACCCAGCCTTTTATCTAGCCCAGCCCAAGTTGGTTTTGGCGATTAATCTAGATCGTTCCCTTCCCCGACCTCCTTCCTCTCGAACCCTCGCACACCGGCCGCCGCCACTCCTTTGCGCGGCTGCGACCTATCTGCATCCGGCACGCCACCCCTCACCACTCACCTGCGACCCTTCGTCCCGGCGCGCCGTCCCTCGCCACCAGCCCGCGACCCTGAATCCCGGCGCGACGGCCCTCGTCACCGCTCCCTTGCAACCACCGGTGAATCCAAGGTACGGCCATGAACAAAGCACATACGACCCCATCCCTCATCTCACATCTGTAGACTCTCAGGGTACCAATACATCATTCCACATCTTTAGCCTTGTTCGTCCTCCTATGGTGCTCCTACTCCTAATCGTTCTCCACTATTGACATTTTAACCATGTAAAACAATCCAGGCCACCTCTCGCTGATCCCTTCTCTGCTATCTTTTAATCTTTATTGCCCCAACGACCCGGCAAGTCATCTTGGCTGAGGAGGACATCCTTTCAATCTCACATTCGATGCCCGACCAAACTTCAATCCAATGCAATGGGGAAGGTGGACATCAAAGGCAGTTTGTAGCTGATTGGACAACAGCCATTGTTGGTGAAGTTCCCGACAAGAGGAACTACTGCAGTCTGGTCGCAGGTACGCAAGGAGCAAGAAGATAGTAGGATTTTTATTTTGAGGATTTTTATGTTGTGTTGTGCTACTGAAATCTGAAACGTGCAGCCTAGAGTTCTGTTTTTGGGATGCCGATGATGTGCTTTCTTTAGTTTCAGACCTCTACTTAGTATATAATGAGAAAGTACAGCCTAGAGATTCGTAATGGGAGGTACTGTGATGTGCTTTCTTTAGTTTCAAACATCTGTAGCAAAAAAAGGTAGCTCACTGAGCCAATCATTACATATTACCTGATGAATGCCCAGGCGATGAAGAGGATAATTGAGTTGAGAGCCCCCAACGAGGACGTATATAATGCCTGAATGAGCTTCTCATCTGCACTTTGGTTGCATCCCGTGTCTCCAGGTGTGTAGGTATTGGCTTCATATTGTTCTATTTTATGCATGTACATACTGGACTACATATTTTATTTCTAGGACAATTTCTTGTTACTACTTTACCTTTTCTCATGATGCACAGATGGTCAGCGCATATAACTTTGGAGAGCATGAATCATATGATTGGTTGTAGTGGGGCTAAGCTAAGAAAGGATTACCAATGCTGACCGTACATTTATACACAGCCACGCATGTTGTGATATTGGTATGTATAGTATATGATATATCTTTTTTTAAGCTCTTTTTGACCCTATACGAAAGGGAGCAAAACAATATCAAAATCAGTAGGAGAAAAATACATCTGTTAATTAATCCATGGATTGATGTATACTAATTAAAGGGAAACAATTAAGCTACATGTATGTATCATGCAAAATGAAAAAAATAGCGTGCTACAAGCTTTAGCTTCGCCCTTCTCCAAATGCTATTCAAGTTATAGTGTGCTATATTTAAAATAGAAATAGCGTTTCGCATAAAATGTCAAATATATCACAAATTTAAGGCTTCCATAATTGTCAAGAAAAGGGAGCACTCCAAATGAAACAAAGCATACGAGCGCTAGGCTCAGGGCATGTACACTCCTAATTTGTAACAAAAGGGAACGCTCCTATTTAAGAAGCATCGATGGATGACTTGCCGGCGCCAGCAGAGTGGTTGACATCGGCGCTATCTTGCTGGAGTTGGAGGCGCGGCTGATGCCTCTACTTGAAGAGGGGATGAACAAAAGCTGCTGCCACTAACAATCTGCCGCCGCCTTCGCTCACGTGTCACGAACGCAGCCATCATCGCTGCCCTTGGTCATTAACAGTTGAGAAATTGGTGACGAGTTGGCTAGTTTAGGTTGTATTTGTTGTGTTTACGTCTAAGAGAGTGAGAGTGAGTAGGGCCAATGCGATGCGGCAAAGTTTGATGTGCTGTTGTGTGATACACGCTAAAACGCTACAATGTTATTTCGTTTAGCATCAAAATAGCGCCATAGCGAGAAAAATAGGTAAAATGTAACGTGACCCTTCCAAATATGCTATAACGTCGCAATAACGCTCTATTTTTTCGTTGATCATGCACGAAAAATATATCTTATAGATGAGTATGTATATCATATATTTGATATGTGTACGTATTCATTTGTTAAGTCTTACAATGGAAGTTTCTTTGGAAACTCTTCAACATAAATGAACTAGAAATCTAGGTTGTGTGCCTCACATTATATAGTGTAAAAAGTGATATAGACCAAAAGGAAAAACCAGTAATCTCTTTTGTGTTATCTAAAAGAAAAACCAGACATCTCTCTTGTGTTATTTATAGAACATTTCAATGGATTTGTTGTATATCACCAAAACAAAATAAATCCCAACCTTTTAAGTACACATCCCATATACAAGAGCCAAGACGTCTCTTTCTGCTTAAACAAAGATACATGGTCCCTTCTAAATATTTCTTGGAATATTTTATTTGAAGTATCCAGTTTTATCGTCCCATGGTGGCCTTTTTTTTCTTCTAGATCCATGACGTAATATTGTTATGTTTCCAATATGTTGGTGTTTGATCAATGTACAAAGAGAATTTTGATGTGTAGTTTCAGCAGCCTTACTTAGCACTATTCTTCTTTCATCTTCCATATGGAGGGAATAAATTGCATTTATGAAGCTTTTGTAATTCCTTTACGAGTTTTTTCATTTCGATCCCATGATAACTTTGATTTTTTCAAACAGGCGGGAACTAAAGTACTCTTGAAGAGCCTGAAAAGTCAACGGAGATGTAGCTCTTGCTACATTGTAAGTGCTGATCCTAAATTTAAACTTGATGGCGCTGAACTTACAAATGAATTCTGGCCGGTGCATGCTGATGACACTTTTGAAAACTTCAGATGTGGTACGATGTCGCAATAACTACGATACTCCTGGTAATGCACAAACTACAAAGATTGCATGGCCTTAAATGTCAATGCATTGTGTGTTAACTGTTAATTTTGTTTTTCGTTTGTAGGTTCAGAAGATAAATGGTTGATTATATGGGTACGTGGCAAGTATACTGATGATGATGTTGTTCCTGTTCATGATGATGATGTTGGATACTTCCACTTTTAGTTGAGTTGTAGGGATCATGTTCCAAGGTTAAGTTGTAAGGATGTTGATGGAGGCTTTTAGTTTGAGTTTTGTTGTCAAGAAAATATTTCGATTATGGATCACATTTGGATGATGTTCATCCTGTAATATCCACCATTGTAATCCAACAATTTTATCTAATATATTATTTCCTTCTCCCGTGAGTATATTCTCTTGTTTTTGTTCACTTGAAAAACATAATTATCACTATTATGTGTAGCATTCATTTAATTGGTCGAAATATAAAAATATATTATTCACATTATATATGTACAAAACTTGAAGAGTTGCAAATTCTCCGTTGACAAGCAATGGGATTTTGATTCCTGTACATTACGCATCAACATATAAAAGTGTTGTACAAGCCTGTTTTATGTGTTGCATTTTTGCAACGGTCCATTTTACCAACGGTATTAGAAGTGTTGTAATATGCGCTAGCAACACTGGATAAGGCTACGCATCCCAAACCGTTGGTAAAGGCACTAACAACGGATATATGAACTTTTAGATACGGAAACAAGCGTTGCTATAGGGGGTTTCCTGTTGTAGTGCCAGCTGCACCTGCTCCAAGGCAGTCCTATGCTGCACCTCGTCTGCCTCCACCACCTAGGCAGCCAAGACTTCCAGCTTCACCACTCCCAGCTCCTGCTTCTGCCCCCAATGATGGTCTGTGCTACAAGTGTGGTCAGCCAGGACACCTTGCCAGGAACTGCTTCCAGAATCAGAACCAGCTTGCACTGCCTACAGCTGGTCGTGGGAACAATCAGCCCCGCAACAACAATGCCAAGCCTTATGCTCGTGCTCAGGCCAACCACGTTGATCTCAATGAAGCTCAAGACCAACCTGCTACTGTGATGGGTACTCTCCTTGTTAATTCAGTACCTGCATCTGTTTTATTTGATTCAGGAGCATCGCATTCATTCATATCAGAAGATTTTGCATACAAGCATGGCATTAGAAGCGAGGACATGAAAATTTCGGTATTAGTACACACCCCTGCGGGCCAATGTCGAACCTCCATGGTTTGCCACGACGTCCTCGTTGAAATCGATGGACTAGAATTCTATGCCTCTCCCATCATACTGGGGTCCTGTAACATCGACCTCATCCTGGGAATGGATTGGCTGAAAGCGCATACCGCTTCTATCGCTTGCGGCACAAAAACCGTCCACCCATTACACCCTTCTAATGAGATAGTAAGCTATCAAGCTTGTCTGGTTCAAAATGCTGAAGCCCGTCTTTATGCATTGAATGCATTGAACGCTTCACCACTTGAGGGCATCGAAAGCATTCCCATCGTGCGCGAGTTCCAGGACGTCTTTCCTGAGGAACTTCCAGGGATTCCCCCTGCTAGAGCTGTCGAGTTCATCATCGACTTGAAACCAGGCACCACTCCTATAGCCAAACGACCCTACAAGATGCCACCTCATGAACTCATTGAGCTTAAGGAGGAAATCGACAAATCTCTTGCTAGTGGTTTCATTCGCCTGAGTTGCTCTCCTTGGGGAGCACCTTCCCTCTTTGTCAGGAAGAAGGATGGGACAAACCGATTGGTCCAAGATTACCGTCCTATCAACCAAGCAACTATTCAGAACAAATATCCGCTTCCTCGGATCAATGATCTGTATGATCAACTGGCTGGTTCATCAGTGTTCTCTAAACTCGACTTGAGGTTGGGTTACCACCAGATCCGTGTTCGTTAAGAGGATATTCCAAAGGCCGCCTTTGTAACTCGATACGGTTCGTTCGAGTACACTGTCATGTCATTCGGCTTGACCAATGCTCCAGCTACATTCTCTCGCCTGATGAACTACATATTCATGGAATACCTCGACAAATTCGTCGTGGTTTATCTGGATGATATCCTTGTATTTTCCAAGAATAAGGAAGAACATGCTGAACATCTTCGCCTTGTACTGGAAAAGTTTCGAGAGCATCAACTTTATGCTAAGTTTTCCAAGTGCGAGTTCTGGCTTCCTGAAGTAACCTACCTTGGTCATGTCATCTCCAAGGATGGTATTGCCGTCAACCCTGAACGAGTTCAGGCCATTCTCGATTGGACTCCTCCGAAGAATGTCAAGCAAGTCAGAAGTTTTCTCGGTCTCGCCAGCTATTGTCGTCGATTCGTCGAGAACTTCTCCAAGATCGCCAAGCCTCTGACTGGTCTACTTCACAAGGGCGTCAAGTTCGAGTGGACAGACAAATGCCAGGAAAGTTTCCAGGCGCTGAAGGACAAGCTGACTTCTGCTCCAGTGCTTGCTCCACCTGATACTAAGAAGGACTTCGTCATTTACTGCGACGCTTCTCGTCAAGGATTAGGCTGTGTCCTAATGCAAGAGCGCAGGGTAATTGCTTATGCCTCTCGTCAATTGCGTCCTCATGAAGAAAACTACCCAGTTCACGACCTTGAGCTTGCTGCTGTCCTATATGCTCTAAAATAGTGGCGACATTACCTTCTCGGTAATCGTTGCGAGATATTCACCGACCACCAAAGTCTGAAGTACTTGTTTACTCAACCAGACCTGAACCTCCGTCAGCAGAGATGGATGGAGACCGTAGCAGATTTTGACTTGGGTATTTCCTATAACCCGGGAAAGGCTAATGTGATGGCTGATGCCTTAAGCCGCAAGTCATATTGCAACCACCTCCAGGTTCACAAGGTTCAGTCCTCGATTGTTGAAGAATTCAGATAGCTGAACCTCCATATTGTTCCTCCTGGAGCATTCGCTCCCCCTCGTCTAGAATTTCAGAAGATGAATCTTTGTGTTGTTTGCCAGGGTTCCCTTAATACCCTGGCTTTCGTACCCGATCTCGTGAGCAGTATCAAAAATATGCAGCAGTTTGACCCTGAAGTCGATAAGATTAAACACTATCTCGCAGAAGGAAAGGCCTCATTCTTCACTATTGCTGATGATGGCGCCTTGTACTTCAAAGGCTGCCTAGTAGTTTCGAGTAAGAGAGAAAACCTGGACAAGACTCAGGAGGTTATGAAAGAAGCTCATGATACACCTTTGACTATTCATCCCAGTAGTACCAAGATGTACCAGGACATTCGTCAGAGATTCTGGTGGTCTAATATGAAGCAAGACATTGCTCGTAATGTTGCTGAGTGTGACGTTTGCCGTCATATCAAAGCAGAACATCAAAGGCCTGCTGGAACTTTGCAACCTATCTCTATTCCCGAATGGAAATGGGACCATGTTGAAATGGACTTCGTCACTGGATTTCCCAAATCGCAGAGGGGTAATGATGCAATTCTTGTCGTCATTGACCGGCTTTCTAAAGTTGCACATTTTCTGGCAGTCAAAGAAACAATTACTGCTAGTCAGCTGGCAACTCTCTACATGTCCAAAATTGTTTCACTTCACGGTATTCCACTGGTTATCAGTTCAGACCGTGGCAGTTTATTCACTTCAAGATTCTGGGCAAGTTTCCAAGAAGCTATGGGAACACATCTATCATTCAGTACTGCCTTTCATCCTCAGTCGCAAGGGCAAGTTGAATGCGTCAACCAAGTTCTCGAAGACATGCTTCGAGCTTGTGTTATTTCCTTCAGCAAGAAATGGGAGGAATCTCTCCCGTATGCTGAGTTCTCTTATAATAATAGCTATCAAGCTAGTCTGAAGATGGCTCCCTTCGAAGTGTTATATGGACGAAAGTGCCGAACCCCTCTGAACTGGTCAGAAACTGGGGCACTTTCACTCTTCGGTCCGGATATTATTCAACACGCTGAAGAGCAAGTCCGCGTCATTCGCGAGAATCTGAAGACAGCTCAGTCACGTCAGAAAAGTCAGTATGATCGTCATCATCAAGACATGGTCTATCAACCTGGCGAAAAGGCTTATCTTCGAGTTACACCAATGAAGGGTGCTCACCGCTTCGGGATCAAGGGCAAATTAGCTCCTCGCTATATTGGTCCTTTCACTATTCTTGAAAGGCGTGGAAAGGTGGCATATCAACTGGAGCTGCCACCGAACCTTTCTCAGGTTCACGATGTGTTCCACATGTCCCAACTCCGCCGCTGCTTCAAGGACCCAGTCCGCGCAGTGGATCACGAAGTGCTCGAGTTGCAACAGGACCTCTCCTATAAAGAACATCCGGTCCGCATTCTCGACCAAGTTGAACGTCGCACACGTCAGAAGGTGATCAAGTTCCTCAAAGTCCAGTGGTCGCATCACTCTGAAGACGAAGCCACTTGGGAATGCGAGGATCGTCTTCGTGAAGAATACCCCGCACTGTTTCCTTCTACCTCCTAAATCTCGGGACGAGATTTCTTGTAGTGGAGGAGATTTGTAACGCCCGGGTAAACACGCTACAGTAATTCTCTGCTAATGATGCCACGTCATCGTGTTACTGTTGATAACATCACGTTAATCGAAAACCCCGTTCCCCCCCGTTCGAAATAAGAACCCGAAAAAGAAATAAACAATATAAGTTTTCAAAATGTTAAATAAAAATGTTCGGGCGGTGCTAAATATTGCAAGATCAATTATGGTGTAGTTATTACAATTTCTAAAAATGCCTAAGTAATTTAAATTAAATAAAACATAAAAGGAATAATTAAATAAAAGAAAAGGAAAAACAAACAACAAAAAAATAAAATAAAAACTAACCTACTAGGCCTCGGCCCACTACCACCTCAGCCTATAACACCCCCACCCCACTGTGGGGAAAATATCCCCCGCACCCCACCGACACTCCCCCCCTTCTCTCGATTGGATCGGGAGCAAACGGAAACCCCATCGACGCCCGACGCCGGCCTTCGATCGCCGCCACCTGGAGCTACCTCGCCACCGTCGCCAGACCTCCTCGTCCTCCTCCCCGAGCATACTGCCCAGTCCCTACGATTCCCCCGTGAGCTCCCCCTCTCCTCCTCTTCCCCCGTGAGCACGCGCTCACGCGCCGCCGGTACTCGGTCCTCCGTTGCTACGGCTCAACCGCCCCTCAGCCGCCGCTCTCTCGCCGTGGCCTTGCCACTCCCGCCGGCGCGCGCGCCCATGGCCGCGCTCCCCCATGCCGCCGGCCCCTGCTGCGCCCCACTCCTCCCGTACGCCACCTCGCCCTCACCCTTGCCAGCTCCGGCCACTACCGCTGCAGCCCGTCCCTCCTCCGGCGCCTGAGCTCGCCGGCCCCGTCCACCGCGACCGCGACCTTCCCCCCCAGCCTCTCCTGGCCACCGTGCTCTCCACCGCCGCCTCTGCCGCGTCGCCGAACTCGCCCAGCTCGTCTGCCACTCGTGGCTGCTTCGCGCGCCGGCGTCGTCCCCTCCTCCGGCGGCGCCCTCCGCCTCCGCAGCGGCCGGGCGCCCCCGAGGCCTCCCGCCCGCGACCGCCGCGCCTCGCCCATCCGCCGCTCCCGAGCCGATGCGGCCGCACAGCCCGCGCGCGTCGCCCCGCTGCCGCTCTGCCCGCCCGCTCGCCGCCTCCGGCCGTGCGCCTGGCCGCCGGCGCCGCGCCCCGCGGCTGGCCTGGAGGGGCGACGCCCATGCCCGTCGCCGCAGAGCCGCGCCCAGCGCCTCCGCTTGCCTCGCCCTTCGCTCCGATGGGCACCATCGCCCGCACCCACTGGGGCTCCGCCCATTCGGGTTTTACCCCCAGTGCCCCGACCCGATAGGCCATAGGCCTATGACACATGGGGCCCCGCCCTAGAGACGTTTAAAAAAAGGAAAAATAGATAAATTATTATATTAATTATTTAATTAATTAACAAATTAATTAAGTTAATTAATCACATTTAGATTAATCTGATCAGTAATTAACCTAATCTATAATTAACTAAAACATAATTAATCTAACTAAACTGTTAGTTAGTTTACTGCCAATGACACGCGGGTCCCACGTGTCAGCTTGACCTGGTCAACCCTGTTGACTGCTGACGTCATGCTGACGTCAGCAGGCACTATTCTGGATAATGTTGATTATTTAATAATTAATAAATTAGAAAATGATTTAAAAACTTTAAAAATTAATATAAAATAAACCGTAACTCGGATGAAAATACTTTATATATGAAAGTTGCTCAGAATTTTGAGACGCATCCGAATACGCAGACCGTTCGTCAACCACACGTCCCTAGCATACCGAACCCACAACTTTCCCCCTCCGTTTCATCCGCCCGAAAACGCGGAACACCGGGAATACTTTCCCGGATGATTCCCCCCTTCGTCAGTATCACCCGATACTGCGATAGGGCACACTTAGCACCGTTACATGTCATGTC
>LR738715.1:466872118-466949216 GCA_902687465.1 Secale cereale | reverse complement strand
CTGCTGACGTCATGCTGACGTCAGCAGGCACTATTCTGGATAATGTTGATTATTTAATAATTAATAAATTAGAAAATGATTTAAAAACTTTAAAAATTAATATAAAATAAACCGTAACTCGGATGAAAATACTTTATATATGAAAGTTGCTCAGAATTTCGAGACGCATCCGAATACGCAGACCGTTCGTCAACCACACGTCCCTAGCATACCGAACCCACAACTTTCCCCCTCCGTTTCATCCGCCCGAAAACGCGGAACACCGGGAATACTTTCCCGGATGATTCCCCCCTTCGTCAGTATCACCCGATACTGCGATAGGGCACACTTAGCACCGTTACATGTCATGTCATGCATCGTCATGCATCTTTTTGCATTGTATTCTCTGTTTCTTCCCCCTCTTCTCTCCGGTAGACTACGAGACCGACGCTGCTGCTGCCCCGGTCGACTATGGTGTGGACGACCCCACTTTGGCTGCCGAGCTTCCAGGCAAGCCCCCCCTTTGATCACCAGATATCGCCTACTCTTCTCTCTACTTCTTGCATTAGAGTAGTATAGCATATTACTGCTTTCGATAATCCTATTCTGCTGCATAGCCTGTCATTGTTGCTATCACTGTTGATACTTTACCTGCCATCCTAAATGCTTAGTATAGGATGCTAGTATTCCATCAGTGGCCCTACACCCTTGTCCGTCCGCCCTGCTATTCTATCGGGCCGTGATCACTTGGGGGTGATCACGGGTATATACTACATACACTTATACATGATACTTGATGTGACTAAAGTCGGGTCGGCTCATTGAGTACCCGCGGTTGATTCACGGATTGGGGGCTGAAAGGACATACTTTCCCGACGGCCCTCTGTGTGGATCTTTGTGGCGGAGCGGCAGGGCAGGTTGTGACACCCAGTGGAGAGGTGGCCTGGCCCTGGTCGTTGTCCGCGGTTATTTCATAATAACACGCTTAACGAGTTTGGATATTTGATCTGAGTCTGGCCGTTGGCCTATACGCACTAACCAGCTACGTGGGAATAGTTATGGGTACTCGACGTCATGGTATCAGCCGAAGCCTTCTTGACGCCAGCGGCTTAGCGGCGCGCCGGGTTGGACCGCGTAACGTAACTTCCTTAGTAATGGAGGTTGCTAGGTCTGCTCACCGGCCGCCCTCGCAACGTGCAGGTGTGCATTGGGCGATGGGCCCAGACCCCTGTGTGCTTAGGACTTAGACCGACGTGCTGACCTCTCTGCTGTGCTTAGGTAGGGCTGCGACGTGTTGATCTTCCGAGGCCGGACATGACCCTGGAAAGTGTGTCCGGCCAAATGGGATCGAGCGTGCTGGGATATGTGGTGCACCCCTGCAGGGAAGTTAATCTATTCGAATAGCCGTGTCCCTCGGTAAAAGGACGACCCGGAGTTGTATTCCGACGTCATGATAACTAGAACCGGACACTTGATAAAACACACCCAGATGAGTTCCAGATATAACTCGGTGGTTGCTCTCTCACAGGGTGATGTGCGGGAGGATCGCCGAGTAGGATTATGCTATTCGATGTTACTTGGTGAACTTACCATCTATTCTCTTCTACTGCTGCAAGATGGAGGCTGCCAGAAGCATAGTCTTCGTTTGGATTAGCTATCCCCCTCTTATTCCCGCTTGCTGCAGTTCAGTCCACCGATATTACCCATATCATTGTTACCATTGCATATGTAGTTTAGATCCTTGCTTGCGAGTACTTTGGATGAGTACTCACGGTTGCTTTGCTCCCCCTTTTCCCCCTTCTGTTCCTTCTTCTCGGATGATGCAACCAGATGGTGGAGCCCAGGAGCCAGACGCCACCTACGACGACTCCTACGACACCGGAGGCGCCTACTACTACGTGCAGTCTGCCGACGACGACCAGGAGTAGTTTAGGAGGATCCCAGGTAGGAGGCCTGCTCCTCTTTCGATCTGTATCCCAGTTTGTGCTAGCCATCTTATGGCACCTTGTTTAACTTTATGTATGTACTCAGATATTTGTTGCTTCCGCTGACTTGTCTATGATCGAGCACTTGTATTCGAGCCCTCGAGGCCCCTGGCTTGTAATATAAAGCTTGTATGACTTATTTTACTTTTAGAGTTGTGTTGTGATATCTACCAGTGAGTCCCTGATCTTGGTCGTACACATTTGCGTGCATGATTAGTGTACGGACAAATCGGGGGCGTCACAACCGTTATGCTAAGCAAGACATTCCCGATGCCAACAACAAGATATACCAATTCCGAGGTGGTATGAAAGATGAACTCCAGCTTGCTCTCACTCTCTTCGAGCCAACTGAATTTGATCAATTCTACAACCTGGCTCTCAAGCAAGAAGCTGCCCAGCTCAAGTGTGAGGCTTCAAAGAAAAGAATCAGAGATGCAGTCAGTTCCTCTTCCTCCTCACAAGTGCTTGCTAAACAGCAGAAGTTCTAGCTTCCGCCACCTCCAATGTTTCGTCCTCCAGGTCAGAACAAGCACTCACGTGGTCGTGGATCTTCCCACCCACCCAACCCAAGCAACCAGAACAAGTTTCAGTTTCAAGCTACAAGGCCAAGCGGGTCCTTATCATCGACCACTCTCTGAAGTTACTTGCAACAAGTTTGGTCAGAAAGGTCACTATGCTAACAAGTGCACCCAAAGGCGCCTTCCTCCTCCTCCTATCAAGCCGTCAAGCAATGCTATTGTCAAGCACAATCCCAAGTCTGCAACAGTGAACCTGATGAACTCAGCTCAAGCATAAGATTCCTCTCAAGTGATCATGGGTACACTTCCGGTTAACTCAATTCCTGCAAAAGTATTATTTGACTCGGGTGCGTCGCATTCTTTTATTTCAAGACCTTTTGCATTGTCACATGATATGCCTTTCCAAGCTTTTCCTGGACCAATGTCCGTTGTTTCTCCGGGATTGTCGATGAACTCCAACAACTTTATTCCTGATGTGAGTATCAAGATGGGCGATTATAAATTTCTAGCTTCCCCAGTTGTTCTCGGCAATTCGGACATTGATCTTATTCTTGGAATGGATTGGCTCTCTAAGCATGATGCTCTTCTTGATTGTGCAAACAAGGAGGTCAATCTAACTCATCCTTCTGAAGACGTGATTATCTTTGCAGCTTGAGATAACACAATCAGGCTATTCTCTCTCAATGACAAGGGCGCGATTAATGCCATATCCCAGATTCCGGTGGTTTGCGAGTATGAAGATGTATTTTATGAAGAATTGCCAGGGATGCCTCCCAACCGTCCAGTTGAATTCGTCATTGAACTTGAACCTGGTACGGAGCTAGCCTATAGGCATCCGTATAAGCTTTCTCCTAAAGAGTTGAAGGAATTGAAGAAGCAACTCAACGGCAAGAACGCTTGGGTCTGATCAGACCGAGTTCTTCTCCTTGGGGCTGTGGTGTTCTTTTTGTCAAGAAAAAGATGGTACGGAACGATTGTGCGTCGATTACTGGCCATTGAATAAGAAGACAATTAAGAATAAGTGCCCGCTCCCCAATATCAATGAACTATTCGAGCAGCTCAAAGGAGCCAAGGTTTTCTCTAAGCTTGATCTCCGAATGGGCTATCATCAAATTTGTATCCGTGAAGAGGATATTCCCAAGACCGCATTCAGGACAAGTTATGGCTCCTACGAGTACACAGTCATGTCCTTCGGGCTTGCAAATGCACCTCCCACCTTCTCTCGGATGATGCATTTGATATTCAACCCATACACCAATGAGTTCATCCTCGTCTATCTTGATGATATTTTGGTATTCTCCAAGAACAAAGAAGGCCATGCCAAGCACCTCCGTTTGGTTCTTGACAGGCTGAGAGAGCACCGCTTTTATGCGAAATTCTCAAAGTGTGAATTCTGGCATGATGAAGTTCTATATCTGGGTCACATTCTCTCTGCCAAGGGCATTTCAGTTAATCCCGAGAAGGTTCAAGCTATTGTTAAGTGGGAACCTCCTCAAAACGTCAAGCAACTCCGAAGCTTCCTCGGGCTTGCAAGCTATTGTAGAAGGTTCGTCGAGAACTTCTCCAAGATTCCCAAGCCTCTGTCCAAACTGTTGCAAAAGAATGTCAAGTATTCTTGGACTCCTGAGTGTGATGTGGCATTCAATACACTCAAAGAGAAGCTTGTCTCAGCTCTAGTTCTGACTCCTCCTAATGAATCCAAGCCATACCAAGTGTTTTGCGATGCCTCTTTGCAAGGTATGGGTGCTGTCCTTATGCAAGAGAAGAAGATAGTGGCTTACACTTCTCGACAGCTCAATCCAAACGAGAAGAACTACCCCACTCAGGATCTTGAGTTGGCGGCAGTAGTCCATGCCTTGGTCACATGGAGACACCTCTTGTTGGGCAGACAAGTTGACATCTTCATTGATCACAAGAGCCTGAAGTATATCTTCACACAACCAAACCTCAACCTCTGTCAGACTTGTTAGGTCGAAATGATTCAAGAGAACAACCCAAGCATTGAGTACACTCCTGGCAAGGCCAATGTGATTGCAGATGCCTTGAGCAAGAAGGCTTATTGCAATAGTCTCATCCTCAAACCGTTCCAACCGGATCTTTGTGAAGCATTCCGGAAACTCAACCTTCAAATTGTTCTGCAAGGATTTCTTGCCAACCTTCAAGTCGCTCCTACCTTGGAAGATCAAATCCGCGAAGCTCAACTTCTTGATGCAATGGTGAAGAAACTGAAGCATGGTGTTGCCAAAGGTACTCCAAAGTACAAGTGCTACCGCATTGATGACAAGGACGCCTTATTCTTTGAGGACCAGATTGTGGTTCCAAAAGGTGACCTACAGAAGATCATAATGAACGAGGCTCATAATTCCCTTCTCCCGATACATCCAGGCAGCACCAAGATGTATCATGACCTCAAGCAATCCTATTGGTGGACTCGTATGAAAAGAGAAATTGCTCAATTTGTGAACGAGTGTGATGTCTGCCGCAGAGTCAAAGCAGAACATCAACGTCTAGCCGGACTTCTCCAACCTTTGCCTATTCCCAAATGGAAATTCGATCACATTGATATGGATTTCGTCACCGGCTTCCCCAAGTCCAAGCGAGGAAACGACGCTATCTTTGTGGTCATTGATAAGCTCACAAAAGTGGCTCATTTTCTTCCAGTCAAAGAATCCGTCAACGCAGCCTAGCTGGTAAGGCTATACACCTCCAGAATTGTCTCTTTGCATGGTATCCCTGAAGTAATCTCCTCAGATCGTGGAAGCTTGTTCACCTCCAAATTCTAGGATTCCTTCCAGTCAGCTATGGGTACCAATATTCGCTTCAGCACAGCTTTCCATCCTCAGACAACTGGTCAAATCAACAGGGTGAACCAAATTCTTGAAGATATGCTCAGGGCATGTGTAATCTCCTTCTGTATGAAATGGGAAGATTGTCTTCCATTTGCCGAGTTCTCCTACAACAATAGCTTCCAAGCAAGTTCAGGCAAAGCACCATTTGAAATTCGCTATGGCAGAAACTGACGTACCCCTCTCAACTGGTCTGAGACTGGTGAACGTCAACTCCTCGGCAATGATTTGATCTCAGAGGTCGAAGAAATGTGCAAAGTCATACGTGAGAATCTCAAGGCTGCGCAATCGCGCAAAAAGAGCTACTATGACGGCAAGCATCGTGACTTGGCTTTCGACATTGGTGATCATGTGTATCTCCGTTTTTCTCCTATGAAGGGCACTCAGAGGTTCGGTATCAAAGGCAAGCTAGCTCCAAGATACATGGGCCCTTTCAAGATTGTTAGGAAAAGAGGCGACCTCGCCTACTAACTTGAGCTTCCTCCAAACTTCTCTAACGTGCACGATATGTTCCATGTGTCACAACTCCGCAAGTGCTTCAAGATGCCCGAGCGCACCGTCACCTTTGAAGAAATTGATCTTCAAGCCGACTTGTCTTATCATGAGCACCCCATTTCTATCCTTGAAGAGACCGAGCGCAAGACTCGCAACCAGTCAATCAAGTTCCTGAAAGTGAAGTGGTCACACCATACCGATCGAGAAGATGCGTGGGAACGCGAGGATCACCTCCGTTCTGAATATCCGGAGTTCTTTCAGTCCTAGATCTCGGCACGAGACCTTTTCGTAGTAGAGGAGAGTTTGTAATGCGCCAGATGTAACAATTCCATTTATGGCAATATATTCATCGTTGACTTATTCAACTGGGCTCCTCCTTCATTTCGGGTTTCTGCGTTTTTGCTTTAAGCATGTGTTGCATATCACCATGTCATTTTCATCATGAGCATTGCATTTCCATAGTCTCACTTGCATCCGTTTGTAGTTGCATCATCTCCGTCCTCTCCATTGTCCGTTTTAGTTTCCGACTCTCTCACACGGCACCAGTCGCACCTCTCTAGTGTTTGTTTCGTGAGAGGGAGAAAACATTCCTCGGAATGGGCCGAGAGTTGTCAAATAGTCTTGGTATATCACCGGTAGACCGCCTGTCAAATTTCGTTCCATTTGGAGTTCGTTTGATGCCCCAAATGGTTAACCACGTGGACCGAAAACCCCTTTCTCTTTTGGCCCATCACCCCCTCCATAACAGCCCACTAGCCCATCCAAACCACCTCCATGCTCTCGATCGTTGGATCACGATCATGTGGGCGAAAACCACACCTCATTTGGACTCTCCTAAGTCCCTCTACCTATAAAATAGCCTCTCCCGTCCAAATCTCACGCAAAACCCTAGTGCATCCATCTCGCACGCCACCGGACGTGTTCGTACGCCGCGGATGCGTCCACCGCCGCGCCCCGAACAACCACACTCCGCCATGTGTCCCCAATCGCCGGCCTATTCCACCCGCGCCGCCGGGCCCGCGCTTCCCATAGCCGGCCCTCCTGGCCCGGTCTCCCACCGCCGCCCCCGCGCGCCCCTCCGCCCGCGAGCGCCGCCGCCTCGGCCGGCCCGACGCCCGCGCCAGCTGCCTGCCGCTCCCTCGCCGGTCCTCACCGCGACCTCGCCGCCGGCCTCACCACGACCCGCTACCGGTCCTCACCACTGCCGCCACCGGTGCATCATCACCATCGACACAGCGCCTTCCGCGCCGCCGGCCCGAACCGCCTCCCATCGCCA
The DNA here is from genome assembly GCA_902687465.1 of Secale cereale. Taxonomy (NCBI): domain Eukaryota; kingdom Viridiplantae; phylum Streptophyta; class Magnoliopsida; order Poales; family Poaceae; genus Secale; species Secale cereale. The sequence goes on along the minus strand of LR738715.1, from coordinate 466,942,117 downwards.
CCCCGTCGTCCGCTCCGGCGAGCTCCGCCGCCGCCGGGCCCCGCATCAACCGGATCTGCCCCGGGTAGATCAGATCCACCGGGAGCCGATCCAAACGTCCTGCTCTGCCCGGATCCCTCCGTCCCGTTGACTTTTCGCGGGGTGTAATTTCCTCTAAGTCCAGAAATCCCTATATTTTGTTGCCTCCTTCATCATGTCGTATCTCCGTGCCCGTAGCTCCGATTTGCGCATATGATATGTGGAAATGTTTGTCTCGAAGTGATCTACGTGTTGGCATCAGTTTTGTGCATGTTAGGGTTCATCTAGATGTCTTAATCTTCATTTCCAAACTACTATGTGATGTTACTGTTTCAGCACTAGTTGTATGTTAACAATATGTTACCATGTTCGTGAGGTCGTAACTTTGTGCATGTTGGTCCAAATGTAGTGTATGATATGTCAAAATGTTCGTATTGTGATTCTCTTCATAATGGATGCATTTGCATACATGTTAGGTTGCATTATGCCATGTTTAACCCTGTTGCAAAAGTGCTACTTGTTATTAAGTTGCTGATATTGTTATAACTTGATGATTTGTCTTTTTCATAGCATTTTGTGTGAGTTTCTTTCGAGCCACATATCAACATGTTAAGAGCATATTCATGATATCTTTGAAGTGGTGTAATTGGTTTTTGATGATATGCTCTTTGGTGACTTGAACAAGCTTGTAAACATGCCATGCCAATGTTGCTGTTTTACACTTAGTGAAAAAAAACTGCTAAGTCTGGAATCTGTCATAACATGTTGCCTTGTAAACTTGTTGCCATAATCTTTTCCATGCATGTTTTGGAATAACTAGTGATCATGTCTTGATGTCCATGTTTTGTCTATCAATCCATGCCTTTGTGTGCATATATGCCGTGTTGTAGCTTGTAGTTATCTTGCTCTCAAAATGCTTGAAATCTAAACTGTTAGTCTGTTAACAGAACATTCGATTTGGCAAAGCTCGTGTTAAGAAACCCTTGCATGGAATGAATTGTTTCTTTGGATGAACTGGAAGTATATTATGTCTTCTTCATGCTCATGTAAATTTCATGCTTGTTAGACTTGTTTTGCTTGCTGTTATGTGCCTCCAAAGGAAGCGACAAAATGTTCCTGGTTCCATGCCTAGTAAACTTTCACGAAGTCTGAGAAATCTGTTAACTTATTGAATCTTGCCATGCTAGTTTAATTGTGTTCCAGTAAGTTTTTGGGTGTGCTCTGAGTTAGTACTTGTTAAGAATCATGTCTACTTCACATCCATACCTTTTGCCTCCATGTTTGGGTGCTGTAGCATATTTAAAGCTTGCTCGAAAGATGACATGTTGCTGTTGACTTCAATTTTGCATTGCATCTTGTTTTGGTTGCCATTTGTAAACCGTGCATCCGATTCCAATGATCTTTGTATCAATTTGGGCCGAAATATTTCAATCTATCTAGTGGCAAGCTTGGTTTGCCAAGATCTTGCCCACATCCATCATGTCTTCTCATGTCCTTCCTAACTTCATCACCTTCCTTACCGGTAGCTCCGTAGAATCATACTTGCATCTCTCTTGCGTAGCATGTGTTCTTTTCTTGTCAAGTGTGTTTATTTGGATGCTTGTTTATGTTGGGTAGCACCGGGAGATGAGTTTGAGTCTGATGTTGAGATATCTGCTGAGTTCGAGTATGAAGAGCAAGGTCCCGAGTACACCGACGACTTACCAGGCAAGATGACCATTCCTTGATATCACCTCTATTGTTGCTACGCTAGATGCCTCGCTCCATTGCTTTGTCACAATACATATCCTTTTGTATGTCAGCCCCTACCTTGCCATGAAACCTCTAACTACCCACCTAGCAAACCGTTGTTTGGCTAAGTTACGCTTTTGCTCAAGCCCCCTCTTATAGCGTTGTTAGTTGCAGGTGAAGATGAAGTTTGCTCCATGTGGATTGGGTTTTGGGAATAACACAATATCTATTATTTACCTAAATGCACCTTATATAATTGGCAATGGGTGGAAGGCTTGGCCTTTTGCTCGGTGTTTTGTTCCAGTCATGTCGCCTTAAGAACCGATAAACCGGTGTTATGTTCGTTGATTTTGCGTTCCTAACGCGGTTGGGTATATGGGGACCCCTTGATAGTTCGCTTTGAATAAAACTCCTCCAGCAAAGCCAAAGTTTGGTTTTACCATTTGCCTAATAAATAAAAACTTGCATAGGTACCGGCTAGCATCCGAGGACTTAATCAACCCCCGGGCGAGTGCTCCTCATGAGTGTTGGTCCAACCCAGAGTCGTTTGCGGTACCGCCCCTTGGCAACTTGGGGTGTTATGGTAACTGTACGATGTGCTCATCCGATCATGGCATGAGACGAGATACGCGCGGCTCCTATCAGGGTGCCGGCACGTCGGGAGGTCTTGCTGGACTTGTTTTACCATTGTCGAATATCTTGTACACCGGGATTCCGAGTCTGATCGGGTCGTCCCTAAGAAAAGGGGTTTTTACCTCTGTTGATCGCGAGAGCTTGTGATGGGCTAAGTTGGGACACCCCTGCAGGGTAATGATCTTTCTAAAGCCACGCTCGCGGTTATGTGGCGGATTGGAATTTGTTAATATCCGGTTATAGATAACTTGACACAAAACCTCAAACACAATACACTACCGTGAGAGTAGTCGTGATGTTCTCTTTTCAACGGAGTTCAGGAAGAGAACACGGCTAGGTTATAGATGACCCGTAGGTAGACAGGATCATCTAGTGATCATGATTTAGTTCACTACCGATGGATTTCATTTCTCTTCTCGCTCTGTGGATACGTATGCTAGCCACCTCATCTACGCTTAGTGCTTGCAGCAGCCCACTTATACACTTTCTCCTTACCCAAAGGCTATGATAGTTTTGATACCCGGGAATGGGATTGCTGAGTCTTCGTGGCTCACAATTTACTACCAACACATGTGCAGGTACAACTGAGTACGATTCAGTTGATGGCCAGGAACTCAAGTGGGAGTTCGATGAGGAACGTGGGCGTATGTACGTGATGTTCCCCGACGATTAGTAGTGGTTCCTACTAGGGCCAATCGGGCATAGTGGGTGGTTATCTTCTTTTCTTCTGGATTTGTCCATAGGCGGACTATGTTTGTACTTGGATGAATGTATGACTTATTTATGCATTGTGTGAAGTGGCGATTGTAAGCCAACTATGTATTTTGTTCCTTTGTTCTTGTACATGGTAATGTGTGCAGATAACCTTCTTGCGATCATACCAAAATGCGATTATGCCTCTAAGTCGTGCCTTGACACGTGGGAGATATAGTCGCATCTTGGGCGTTACAATAATCCGCACACCCATACGCGCGTAGTCGCTGCTGCTCTAAGGCAACCCTTGCCGAGCAAGTGTACTATGCCCCACCACCTCATTTTCCACCATCAATCCACCAAAGCAGGAGTAGGGTTTTACGCCACAATGGCGGCCCGAACCTGGGTAAAAATGCCCATGTGATCTCTGTCGTGATGTACCACACTCGTCTGCTCTTTGTGCAATGCGATGCCCCCCCCCCCGCCGAACCAGCAAGGGACCCCTGGTCCCATAGGTGGCCGTTGTTTACCCTGACACACAGTCCCAGAGCCCCCACACTCACCATATCGCACATGACCTCTTTGGGCCCCGCGTGTGTGACCATATGACCTATCACCAATAGTATATGGGTCGTGTGGGAAGGACCCCCCCCCCCTATCGCACACACAGTCAAGGCGATAGTTTAAAATATTGTCTTGGAATGGGGGTAAAAACCATTTATATAGGACGTCTCTGCAGCAGTGAACATGAAGAACACGAGGGCAAAAACTGGCGAAATCAAAGGAGAAAACACTTTATTGGACAATACACACTCCAAGTACTCCTCAAATCACAAGCAATACAAGAGATGCATCAAGATCCGAGAACATCAAGGGAAATTAAGATACAAGGGTAGTTCATCCATGTCTCTAGGAGTGATGGGTCTTGAATTCCATGGAGGAATCTTCCCATGTTGGAGTCTTGATATCCATTTGGGGAAATTCACTGAAGAGACCATGAATCCACTCATGGATATTCTCCTAGGATGAATCCCACAATGGGAGGTACATGAGATAAGCTCGAATGTGTATTTCTATTCTTAGCTATCCCTAGAAATGAGGCGAGGAAGAAGTATATATAGGCTAGTCCGTGAAAGGGTAAGTGAGAGAGAGATGCATGGGCCTCTGGCCCGACTGTATGCTCACACAAGCGCAGAATGTCCATCTGGGCGCCGAAAGTCCGACCTCTCGTGTGGCACTGGATGTTTGGCCAAGTGGTTGCCAAACTTCTGTTGTGCATGGTTGTCTCTCTGCCAGATCTCCCGAGGAAGGCCTGATGTTTGGGCTTTGGTGAGGAACCGGATATACGGGCAGGTGCTAGATGTCCAGCCAATGATGCCTTTGGTCGTCTGTTGGTGTAGCTCCTGCACGATTACACAGGCGCCGGATGGCCGGCCGTTGTAGCTTGCAACAGTTCCATCTTCTTGTTCCTTCTTCTCTATCCACTTCCATGCTTCCCTCACGGATGGTGTAGTCATACACTTGCGCTTGCACTCCGGCTGTTATAGCTTCCAACATGTACATATGCTTGTTCCTTCTTTCATCTCCACTTCCAAGCTTCCCTCACAGATGGTGTAGTCGTACACTTGCGCTAGCACTCCTCCCCATCACCCATGAAGCTCCGTAAATACCTACGCATGCACATGGGAGAAGTGTTAATCAGTATACCATCCTCGAAGGGGTCAAGTGAACATGTGTAAAGGAGGTGATTCACCTTTATGTATGTGAAGTAGATTTTGCATGTGTCACTTTCCAAATTGACTCTTGTCATGGTGATGTCTGTAGGATGCTCCGCGTCATCCCCTTCCCCCTGGGAAAGATCTTTCGTTGGATAGAAAACCAAATCTTCATGGGAAAGGGATGTTGTCGCTGTGTAGAAGTGTACTATCACCAAGCGCCCATCATCATGTAGCTCGAAATGATCACTCTCAAATGTCACTCTAGCTGGTGATTCCTTTAAAAGGAGCAAGAACAGCAAACACTTGGAAAAGCATATGTGGTTAGTGTTAGCGCAAAACCAAGCATTCAAGTGGTGATTCACCCAAGAAGTGTGATCATCATGGATAGCATAACGTGTGACAAAGGATTCTGAGATGGCATGTAAGCACCTAAATTTAGAACAATCAAGGGCATCATGGAAACAAGCAAGTAAATGGGAGGTAGAGATGCTAATATGTGTGACAAGAGAACAAGCATCTGCCTCAAGATCATAGCAAGCATGTGCAAAGCAATCAATGAAAGGTCTATGGTAGGCATATGACTCATTCACAACACCAAATTTGATGAGATGTGTAAATACATGTGGCAATCAAAAGTGCAAGACAATATAAGCATAACATGCATATTGTGTAGTGAAAATCATGTGGCTCTCAACACAAAGGGAAGAACAATTCATGTGTGAAGCAATCAAGGCAAGCATGTAGCAAGCAATGGGACATTACATATGTGAAGTGATGTAGTTGTCGGAACCAAGCATATGATAGGAGCAAGTAAACCTTAAATCAGATGCAACACACAAGGTATATATGTCATGAGGCATGGCAATGTGGCAATCATTAGTAAAGCAATATCTCTAACATGTGTGATTGGTGCAAGCAACACATGAAGTGTGATCCACAATATGCATGCTCAAGAAGGATGTCACCTTGAAAGCGTGTCCTTGTGCATCCTACATAATGCCGAAGTGGTAGGAAATGTGGTGTAAAAGCATGTTGGTCGAAGGTGGTTTGCTTTCAAGAGAACGGGTTTTCAACTCATATGAAGTCAAAGTATCCTACACATACACACAACAAAACAATACATGTATGTGCATGGTATACCAACACATTATCCATCATAATGGTTCTCTTCTCTTGCACATAACCATCAGTAGCAAAAGTGCATGAATAATATGATGCAACAATGGCGATATAAAATGAACTAGGTATATAGTACTAAGAACGAAGACAAGCATGCTTCACAAGAAATATGTCAAAAGCTCCAAACATATGGGCGAAAGCTATGGGGCAATCTCATTAGCAAAACAAAAGGAATTGTTGCACTCAAAACATGGCAAATCATCTAGGATGAAAGAGGCAACATATGGAGACATATGACAACATTCAATATTAATCATGTGCCTAACATGGCAATGGATATCATCAACGACACAAAACGAGCAAGTATGAATCACCGATGATACAACATTGTCAAGCATATAAATCATGTCATGCAACTAGTGGAGTGAAGATGCAACGCACTAGACAAATCATAGCAACCATGTCATGTGAGCAAATAATAGGCATAACAACTGCACATGACATACCGTAAGCATGAAGGCAAGGAAAATCAAAGTATCATTATTGTATTAGCGAGAAGTCCTATGTAACAAGCAATTGATCCACATGACTCTCCCAATACAAGCATCAACAATAGTATGGGATGCAAGGTAAATATGGTAATAAAAACTGGTATCTCCACCAAGCATGCACAAACACATAGTAGTAGAAGAATCATGAATCATGTGAGATGCAAAGCATGGGTCACCAAAGCATGTCATCCAAATGGAAATGAGCATATCATGCAAAGTGAACATGGCACGATGAGCATGGAATATCTAACAAACAATAACCCATAACCATATGAGGGATGTGTGGAAGAAATGCGTAAAGTCCTTGCGCAAAGTGGGTGGGCGGATGGTAAGCACTTCATTGTGGCGCACATCACCACTGCTCTCTAGAGCTCCTTTTGTCAACTTGTTCACTTGCAAGGTTGACGAGTAAGTTTGGGTACCTGCATAGGAAAGAGATAAATGAAACAACGTGTGTGCGTGCTAACTGTACACATCAACCCTCATGATGTGTATATGCACGTGAGGGTTAGGATAGGATAAGCATTGCTCAAAGAAATTTGAAGCATGGTATATGAACATGTCATCCATCATCAAAGAATAGTTGTTTTGCATACCACGATGGTGACACAAATTGAGCATGCAAGTATATGGCACATCAATATCATTGTAATTAATGGGGAGCATATTGTGCACACAAATACTGGGATCTTACAATGGATGGGATGGATCAAAATCTCCTAACATGTATGAGTAAACTATGGGGGTCTCCTCATGTGCAATAGAGGAAGCATCATATGGAGAAGATGGATAACATGGCAAACATCCATGTCTGAAGCTTTGTGATCTTGGCATGGCATATGATGGCAATGATGCAAAGGGAGAATATCTATATCGTCACAAGAATAACAAATGCTAATAACTATGGGCTTGTCATCTATGCCATATGTGCAAATTGTGTTTGCTTTAATGGTATATGCATAGTTACGACGATGAGATTGCAATGATGCATGATTAGAGATGGATTAGCTCTTCCATAGGATAAAAAGATGCTTGAATTATTAGCTAGCGCTTGAGCAAGTTCCACTGTCACGACCTAGTAGCTTCATGTATCTAACCCCTTGTTCTGGCCAGTCAATTCCGCTCGGTGCACCACCCCTTTGTACAGCTCATTTATTGTTCTTCTCCCCTTTCTTCTCCACTCACCTACCAAAAGAAGCTCACTCCCGCGTTGAAGAACAAGCTATCCATGGATCCGCCCCACACCCCCTCCCCCCTCCACAAGGCTCGCGACCCATAACCCCTGTCCCGACGCAATTCATGAGTTGCTTCAAGCACCAGCCCCCAAATCCGTGATCCGCTTCCCAGGTATGGAAAAGATATAGATCGAAAGCATGATCCATTTTGATTACACCCTAGATCCTGGAAACCATGTTTCATATTCCAGTAAATTCATTTTAGTAGCCTAGCACACCTTAGATCGCCTAGCAATTCCATAGATTCAGTATTTTCAAGTTCTTATAATAGTCATACTAATTGGTAACTCTTTAGCCGTCTCAACAAGTTGTATCCTCTCACAGCCAGATCTTCTAGTGTTAGTATGATGTCTAGCCGCATCAAATCTCTCGAAGCCCGCCCCCCCCATTCCAGAAGCAGTCACCCCAATATCTGATATAGTCACAGAACAAGCCAGGAACACGCTGACCAATGCAACACTTACTTCTCGCATATCTATTCAGAAGTTTTGTTGCGTCGTCTCTCGGTTTAGTAACTTCAAGTGCAACCTTACGATGGAGACAGGTTTCGGAGGGCTAATACATCTTAAAATAGTTCACAAGCTAAATTTGACATTCAGTGCATCTTTGATGGTCCGAGTAGATCCAGATGAATTTGAAATTTGAAATTTCACTCTCTCGCTTGCTATTTATAAAGCATTCTAGCCTACAGCTCTCATGCAGATTTGGTCTTCACATTTTTTTAAATGAACACCATAATATCGGCCAAAGACAATGAGCAGGCCGGATCCAGTAACAATTAATTGCACGTACATTGGCTGCATGCAACATTTAAAACTACTAGCTGGCGGAGGCGCGGCGACATGTCGCGCCCATGGAAGAGTATGTATGTGCCCTTACGCTACCTTTTTGGTAAAAGAAAATTGGCGAAGAGGCTAATATACTGCTTCAAAATTTCAGAAGTGACTTTATATGTTTCAACTGGGATAGGCCATACATGGGTAGATATGTTAATTTTTAATTTAACAGATGGGAAATGACTGATAAATGGTCGCCATGCAAGCAGTATAGATGAACTAAACAATTTTTCAGCAGACATTTGAAAATACATGATGTTCATATACATATTCGACATTGCCCAAAATGCTAAAATAGAACATTACAGAAGTACTTGCCTATCCCACACAAAATATCCGTAAACACAACACGATCATCATAGGAAAATCATCGTAGGTCAGTTGCTTCTGGCACCAAGGCTTGCTTAGTTGCTTCTACACCTAGGCTTGCTTTACTAAATAGGTAAATCAGATTAGAGTACATTATATTGAAAACAAAAGGGAAAGGGAAAAAGCAGGTGGTGTACAAACTAATAAGACTTACCTATATTTTACTAAATTTCTGAAAACATAGCAGGGAGGGAACTCCCCAGCAATGCTCACAACAGACCTTGCATTATTTAAAATGTTCATATGCCAATACGCTTCGAAAGCACATAGATATCTATGAAATTTCAAAGAAAAAATAATAATAAAGTACCCACCAGCACCAGAAAAAGAGCACAAACAAATAAAACTAAGGAAAATAGAACAATACCTACAATTGTGCAACATCCCAATTTTTAATTTGGATGTTAATAATTAGATCATTCATATGCATTCATAATTTTGTGTTTTTATGGTTTTATTCGGTTGTCGATCCAAGGAAACCTTAAGCAACTCAAGGAGCAAGAGAGAGAGAGAGAGAGAGAGAGAGAGAGTTGGGGGTTTTGTATAAATTTCATTTTTGAATTTATTCAAATTTGAAAAAATTGATCAAATTTGATTTCAAAAAATTCTTTCCAGTTGTTTCAAATAGGAGAAATATTGGGAAAAGAAATTTGGAAGCCAAAATATTTTATTTACATTTTTATTCGGTTACATTTTATTAAATAGGAAAAAAATAATTTTTAAAAAAATTGTGTTTAACCCAGGAAAATATTCACGTGATCCCAAATATTAGGAGGGGATGGTGAAAATTGTTTCTGGAATTTTTAGGATTTTATTTTGGATTTTCTCGTTGCGCTAGTTTTTTTTAAATCGGAACGACTGGGCCGAACCCTAGCCGGCCCGCCAGTGCCACCACCTCCCCGCGCCGTGCACCGCCCGGACTGGCCGGAGTCCGAGCCGGAGCCGCCTCCGCCCGGCCCCTTCCCCAAGCAACGCCAGACCCCCCCCCTTTTTATAAGTCGTCGCCTCGCGCCGCCCTCCTCTTCCTCACCCGCGCTGCACCGCCCGCCAGCAGCTCTCGCTGCTGCACTTCGCCGCCGTCCGCCACCGGAGTCCGTGACTCCGACCCGATCCGCCGCCTGACCCGACCCGCCGGCCGAACCAGTAAAGAACCGATCCAGTTTTTTTGTTTTTAGTTTCGTTTTTTTAGAAACCCTAGATCGGTTTTTTTATAAACCTGGTTTAGTTTTTTAGTTAGATCTATTTAGAGAACGTTCGCTAGTTAGGTTTAGAAAACGAACGTTCATTAATTAGATTTTTCTTTTTCTGTTATTTTTCCACGAGGGACCTATCCACGATTACTTTTCTTTCAGTTTAGCCCCTAGACTTCAATGTAGCGTTACTTTTTACTCGTCTGTTGGAATTGGATGAAACCAACGCCAATCTCTTCATTGTGATCTCGTTTATCCAGTAATCCAACTCAAACATATTTTTGAAATATTTAAAATTTGTTTCAAGCTGATTTGAATTTGAACTACGTTTGGTCGTAACTTGAGTTTCGTAACTCCGTTTGAGTAGATTCTTTGTGCAAATCGTAGCTCTTGACCTAATCTTTCCGAGAAGAACAAATCCATCTAATTTTGGTACTGTTTGAAAAAAAATTGTTGCAAGAGTTGTTTGCTTGTTTTCGAAGTTTTCCGAGTTCCGTTCTTCGATTTTGTTGCATGATTGCTTATGTATGCAATTATTTGATTGCGATAGAATTTCTAGAGTTCGAAGCTTGCTACTACGAGTCTCTAGGTTTCAACGATCATCGGCAAGGCAAGTTACACTTTGATCATACTCTTCAATACCCAGGTTTAATTGCATTAGTTATACCCTCAAAGATTTGCATGAGTAGGACTTGGTTACATATGGTTATGCTTTGTAGTTCATGAGGTAGGAACCTATGACTTGAGATCAACCCCGGGAATATACGGTCTGTTACTTATTGCTTAGCCATGCTCGTGGATGTGGATTGGTATGTGAGATTCATGAAAGTTGTGAGTGTAATAACAACTAAGGGAAAGTTTAAGGTGGAAACTTTAATACTCATCTGGGTGGGTTGGTTGCAGGGCACCTGGAGAATTCAGTATTGTCCTAAGATATCCAGGAGGAACCATGTGATCATCCTATGGAATGCCACCCAGGCTCAAAGGGATCATATATCATTCATGCCTAGAAACTTCCGTGTGCAGCCACAAGCCATTATGGGCTCTGGCATAGTTGAGTATGTCGTGTGAGCTCTTTCAGTGGTGGACTAGCAGATGTAGGGGAAAGTAGGTGTATCGGTCTACCCAGAGTAAAGAGTTAATGCTTCTGAAAGACTATGTCTCGATCTTCTGATCATGGATCTGGTCGAGTCTTGTGGGGAAAAGTGTGCATACCTCTGTAGAGTGTACAAACTATTCATGAATAGTCGTGTCCTCGGTTATGGACACCTTGAGTATCTTGGTATTTGAATTATGGATTGATCTCAACACTCTATTAATTAAACTGTTGGGTTACTTATGAGATTGGTGAATCTGGGATTGAGACAGAGGAACCATCTCAATATTGATTAATTCAACTTAGTAGTAAATAAAATTTATTCCTTTGTTGTAGGGAAAAACTAGCTTTATGCAAAAATAAACCTTGCAGCCTGCACCAGCCAAGTATGCATGTAGTAGTAGATATTTGTTCATCACTATTGCTACAGTGTGACTTTGCGAGCATATTCAATGTGTTGACCTACACGGCTGCAACGTCTCATGTTGCAGAGTTTTCTGACGAAGATTAAGGTGCGATAGGTCGTTGTCATGCACTCAGTGTTTGCCGTGGAGTTAGATGGACTCAACTAATCTGCGATGCTTCCGCAGTTTAGTTATTATCTAGTTGGCCTTCCGCCATATTTTTGTAATAATACTCTTTATGCGGATCTCAATGTAGTAAGTGTGTGATTGGAACTCTGTTATATATCCTCAAGTATTGTGTGTGTCAGCATACCGATCCAGGGATGACACTTAAAGCATAGAGACTTCAATCCATTGGGATCGTGGTCGCTACAACCTGACAAACCCTAAAATTTCATTCCTTCTAGTCGGTTCTCCAGGAGCAACAAATGATCTACATTCAAACATAGGATGAAATCTTATGCGAGCAACATCATGGCCCTTTGTAAGAGACTTGAACAAATATATAAGTAAATTAGTCTTGTTACATCACTTAACAGTTATATGCACTTGGAGCCATTCGAGTAATCATAGGCTATGTGGCACTGCCTATCAGTTGGATAGTTATCCAACTTCACTGTACCTTTGTTTCTGAGTACAAAGTGACCCAGATTATACATGTTGAACTACTGAAATAACAATTATCAACTATGAAGTAAGACCATAGTCTGAATTGTTTTTCCGCATAGCTGGGACAAAGGGGGCAAATAGAGATGCGACACGGGTGACCCTGGCTTACTTTGATTACTGACTAAGCTTATTATTTACGTCAAACAAAGGACTAAAATTGAGACATCTTATTGTTCCATGATGGTTCTGAGTTCTGACCAGTATATTACAGAAGAATGTAATGATTCTTCATGATTAAAGAAGCCTAGTAGCCCAATTTTTCGTAAACATTGTCAGGCTATAAAGAAAGCACAGAAATGTAGCAATCTTTGACATAGTTAGCTGAACAGTAGTACCTCTAGCATAAGAAAACACTCAGAACATACTCCCTCCGTCCGAAAATACTTGTCATCAAAATGAATAAAAAGGAATGTATCTAGAACTAAAATATATCTAGATACATCCCCTTTTATTCATTTTGATGACAAGTATTTCCGGACGGAGGGAGTATAACTCTAGGGAAAAGATAGCACAAGTAAATGAGCATGTACCTACCTACTGGAGCTTCTTTTCTCAATTAGATGAAGCTAAACCTTCAGCGGCACATACGGCCAGCAAGCATGTATTTCTTCTATTCTTATTTTCTTCTCTTCTTCCATCTACTTTTCTTTTCTTCTTCTTCTTGCAAAGCACGTGCAACCAGCTTTTTTAGTGCAATTCCCTTTTTTCAAGTATGCATAGGCTCACGCAAGGACCGATTACACTCAGCCCGTATTTAATTAGCAACGAAAACATACCAGACTTGTGAAATAGCTGTTGTTATAGCCTATCATTGAAATAGCTACTTTTATATCCTATCCTTGAACTGCAAATGGGTCAAATATGCAAAGGAGGAGGAAGAGGAGAGGGGGGAAAGAAGAAAATAAGAAGGAAGAAAAGAATGACAAAGAATTTAACCATCGTCGCCACCACCAATGATGCCATGGACTGCGACGGCTAGCATGCAAGATTGGCCCCTTACTCGGTGCCCCTCCATCTGGTGCCTCTGCGTCGTCATCGGAGGACTCTGGTGTTGCACGTGCTCCTGACCTGAGGCGAGCCGGAAGAGGAAGGGAGTAGGTGGAGAAGGAGGAAGGGAGGAGGAGGAGGCGATGCTGCCCAGGTTGGGAGGCGGCGGTCGGTGGGGATCGAAGCCGCAACATGCGGAAGAGAAGATGGGAAAAGGAAGGAAGCGTGCGAGCGGTGCAGGGTCTAGATATTTCTACGGGAGAAGCCTCTCAGTATTTCAACAACTGGTGTAAGCGGTGAACCAGCAAAAACCGGTGCCAAAACAGAAGAAAAACAGCGATAAACCAAAAAACTGAATCCACGTGTCTGTCCAGAAAGCAGTAATCGTGAGAACTGTGAATTCACCCCAGCAGCCATAGCTTAGTACTCCCTCCGTTCGGAATTACTTGTCTTGAAAATGGATGTATCTAGAACTAAAATACATCTAGATACATCCATTTGTGCGACAAGTAATTTCAAACGGAGGGAGTAGCTTTAATACTTTGTTACGAGCCGGCCATCCCATTCATCCTCCTAGACGAAATTTTGCTAAGCACGCTCTCAGATCGTACGATACAGCCCGTCTCGATCTGTCCCGTCCATGGCGGTGCCCGTCTTGTGCCCAGCTCCCCCTCCCAACATAATTGAGTGGCTGACCTACCGATACCTACCATATGCTCAGTGTAAATCCGACCCAGTACAACACGGCAAATTTGACTATTTTGACCTGTTGTGGCAACCAATTCACAGAATGAACTGCTCGCGAAAATATTTCACAGCCGTAACCCTTTTGTGTAGCGCCTGCCACGACGGCGCTGCACACTTCTGTGCAGCGCCTGCCTTAGAGGCGTTGCATACCTGTCCACCGTGGCAGTCCCCTAGCCCGCACCCGGCCGTGCAACGCCTCCCACTCAGGCGCCGCACATTGTAATCTGCAGCGCCCCCGAGCCAGGCGCTGCACTACCACTTATCCAGCAGCCTCTAAAGAACAACAGAAGCTTTTGTTGAGATACAGGCATGTGCAGCGCCTGCCACACAGGCGCTGCACTGTATAGTGCGACGCCTGGCAGCCAGGCGCCGCACTGTACAGTGCAGCGCCTGTGTGGAAGGCGCCACACATGTGATGAATAGTAGAACAAATATAGTAATAGAGACAAGTTCGACAAATGTAGAAATAGAGACAAGTTCAACACATATAAAAATAGAGACAAGTTCAACACATATAAAAATAGGACAAGTTCAACACATATAGAAATAGAGACTAGTTCAACACATATAGAAATAGGACAAGTTCAACACATATAGAAATAGGACAAGTCCGACATAACGTTCGACACTACTATCAACATAGCGTTCGGCATTACAAAAAGAGACACATATAGAAATATGACTAGTTTCTTCCGCGCTTGCTAGCTCCTGCTCCCCTCTTCACACATGTCTTCTTGACCTTCCTAGGAAGAGGAACCCGCTCCAGCTCCGGCTCCGCCTCCTCATCCTCATCGTCATCCAAATCGTCATCCAAATAGTCATCCAAAGCCGCCATCCGCGAGGTTTCGACCGCCCTTTTTCCTTTTTGGGTAAAGTCCTCGGGTGTGTATTTCTTGTATTCCCTCCTAGGCTTTAACTTGATTGCAGAACGAGCCTTGTACTTCCTCAAGACCATATCGTCAGGAGCCTATGCATCAACAAAAGTTAAGGAAAGACCGTGTGTGAGCATGTAGTTAGCAATGCAACAACAACCGTACCGTGAGCATGTAGTTAGCAATGCCATACCTCTTGGGTGACCACACCCACATCCTCATCATCCAAAGGATTACCATCGCCAGAAATGGGATCTGATGGTGTCGTCGACCCAGAACATTCTGGTGATACATACTCGGGGTCACGACAACCGAAAAGATTAGATAGCCGCCTTAACTTTTGGCCCTGGCGCTGCAACATGAACAAGTGAATGAGTGAACGAACGTACAAACACATGTTAAGTGCTAGTTTGAAGGAGATGTGAACCTTAAGGAATGCTCGAAGGGCACCTTCTCCATCGTCTTTGCCAGCCGGGGTTGTTTCCAATATACTATCAGTCTCATCGGCTGCTTTCTTGATCTAGGCATGCTATGAACACAAATGGTATTAACGTGTTAGGCAAGCGAAGATGTAAATAGTGCGAATGGAAAAGAGTAAAGGGCAAATACCACAAAGTTCATCATTGGGCCTGCAGGGATCACTGAGTTTCCTTTACGAACTAATGAGTTGTACTCGTGCTGGGCTATCTCATCGAATACGGTGGGTTCTTCCAAAATATCCTCAGCATACGCCGGCTTGCATACCTCCACACGGGTTCTTGCAAGGAACCATGTGAGATAGTTGTTGAACGCCAACGGGCAGTGCTCACGAAGCAGGGCTCCTTTGTTGCGCCTAGCTTGATCAACAGCATACTGCCACTGCACAACATACTTCATGTGATGCTTGGCCCAGTCCTTGATCTTGCGCTGCTTTTTCCTATCCAACCTGGAAGTTATAAACATACTATTAGAACCAACGATGAGGCCGACAAGCAGCTAGGTGCTCAAGGTTAGTTATATCTTACGCGTGTAGCAGTCGGTCCGTGTCCTCCCATTCCGGCGGGAATGTCTGGAACAAACCAAACTGGCGGTATGATACGTCCAAAATGCATCACTATTTTGTATCATAATTTATCCTTATACATTGATATATTTCACGTTACGGTGATGTTCTTATGTTGTTTTGGTCTATTTTACAAAGTTTGCAAACTTTCCGATGCCGAAGCAGCAGACGCAGGATTCAGCAGTAAAAAGTGGACGCTGAGTTGCTGAAGAAGAATACCTCCAAATTACCTGAAAATTGATGGGAGATATTTTTCAGACGGATCACGAAGGCACGCGAAAGGGCAACCAGAGGGGGGCCACAGGGTGCCCAGGCGCCATGGGGGCACCCCCCCCCCCCCGGCCGCGCCGGGGGGGGGGGGCGCCTGGAGCCCCTGGCCCACCTCTGGCCGCCCCCTTTTGCATATATGCTCTCCGTTATCCAAAAACCCTAGGGACGGGATTTTTTACGGAGTTCCGCCGTCGCTCCATGGCGGAAACCTACAGAGAAGAAAAAGCCATCTCCGGCGGGCAGATTCCGCCGGGGAGATCACCTCCCGGAAGGGGAGATCGTTGACATCGTCATCACCATCGTCACGGGCATCATCGAGATCATCATCAACATCATCCCCAACACCAGCACCATCTCCATCTTCATCCAAATCTCATCTTACAATCGCAACTTGTGTTGTAACTCGTACTACCTATCCTCTCTACTCCATCGGTGTTGATTACTACTTTGTGGTGAATGCTATTGAGTTTTGTTGGAGAAATATTATTATGTCCAGATTGTTTATCACCTATTTATCCCCACTGATCATGATCTCCTTTATGTCTCGTGAGTAGTTACCTTAGTTCTTGAGGACATGGGGAAAGTCTTGTTGTTAGTAGTCATATGCTGTTGAAGTAATATGTGTTGTTTGATACTTAAGTTGCGTTGTCATTCTACTAGTGGTGTTGTGTGAGTCGAACACCCAATACTTCACCTTATTAAGGACCTAGGAGAATACATTGTGTATACAGAATGCTTATGGTGGGTTACCGGAGTGACAGAAACCTGAACCCCAGTTCGCACGCTTTTGCATAAGGGAATAATGGATCCTCGATCGTATTGCTATGGTTAGGCTTTTGCCTTAAATTCTATCTTGTATTTGCGGATGCTTGCAAGGTGTTTAATCATAAGAGTGCACTCATCTTAGTCTAGATAGTGCACTAGCATAGATCCACCCACTCAACACTTATCAACACATAACATAGTATCGATACGGAATATGGTGAAAGCACATGACTACCTCTCCCGTGTGTCCTCGGGAACGCTTTAGTCTTTATAAGTTTAGTTGCTAGGCCTCTCCTTTGCTAAGAAAGGATTGGGCCACTTGTTACTCTCAGTGCCTTTTACATTGCTTGATTTTACCTTCCTGTTGCCTATATCGAGAAAACCCCTAAAAAGTTATCTTTCAGTGCTTGCAGTAATTTCTTGCTCAGAATCGCTTATCAATACCTTCTGCTCCTCGTTGGGTTCGACACTCTTACTTATCGAAAACGCTGCAATAGATCCCTTACGGTTGTGGGTCATCAAGTACCGTTTTCTGGCGCCGTTGCCGGGGAGCGTAGCGCTATTGGTAAAGTGAAACTGGTAAGGAAGTTTTTATAATTCTGTTTTTGTTTTTGCTATTGCTACTCTTTGTCCTTATGGATAACCCTGTTATTGGAGCATTGCTTGCAGGAAGACGCCCCACACCTGTGGTGGTTGATCCTCCCCCTACTGAAATTGTGCCCTATAAAATACCAGCTGGCATTATCGATTATGTTTTGGCTAATCGTTATGCAGGAGACAGACATCCCGGTGAACACTTGCTATATCTGTCACAACTAAGTTCATTATTTAAGCTTGCAGGTGTATCGAGGGAGTTTGTCATGAGAAAATTGTTTGCCGTATCACTTATAGATAAAGCTTCGGACTGGTATAGGCTTCTTGATAACTCACACTTGCTTGACTGGCAGGAGCTTATGTCTCTCTTTTATACTAAGTTTTATCCTCTTCATGAAATTCATCGAGACAGGAACTATATCTATAATTTTAGGCCTCGTGACGGAGAAAGCATTGCTAAAGCTTGGGGGAGATTGAAGTCCCTAATGCTCAAATGCCCTATTCATAAGCTTCCCAAGGAAATTATACTTACAATTTTTTATGCCAGGCTTTCTCGTCAGGATAAGGAGATGCTGGATGCCTCCTCTAGTGGGGTATTTCAGAAAAAGAGTGTTGAAGAAAGGTGGGATCTCATTGAAAGGATCCAGAGGAATACCGAAGATTGGGAAATTGATAAAGGTATTGAATCCACTATACATTATGAACATGATTATATTGAGAGCTATGTGAAAACTAATTACTTCAATACTTTTTGCTCTAAGATTGGTCTTGATTCCCATCTAGTGATTGATTTGTGTAAGAATTTTGCCTCTCACGTTGATTCTTTTAAAAAGAAGAGAGACCAGCACCACGAACCTTTTAAAGAGTCACCTATTGACATTTATGTTGCTGACCCTATTTTGCCTACAGTTATATATGAAAAGCCTCCTTTTCCCGCAAGGATAAAGGAGCACTCTTTTGTGACAGGCGTAATAAATAAAAGTGAGAGAAGAGTTGATGAGACTGAGGACCAGATCAAAGTCGATCCTCAAGTTGCATTGATTAAAGACCTTGCTACTAATGATGTTTTGGATTCCAATATAAATTTTTGTGCTGTTTCCACTAACCTTGTCTCAGCCAAGAATAAAGGCCCAATTTCAGGTACTCCAGTGGTATATGTTAAAATAGGAGATCACAATTATTATGGGCTATGCGATTTGGGCTCAAGTGCAAGCGCTATCCCCTATTCACTTTATGAAGAAATCATCGGTGAGATTTCCCCTTGTGAACTTGAAGAAGTTGATGTTACCATTCATCTTGCAAACAGAACAACTATCTCTCCTATCGGAATTGTGAGAGACGTTGAAGTCCTATGTGGAAAGGTAAAATACCCTACCGACTTTCTAGTACTTGGTTCAGAGAGGGACAATTTTTGTCCAATTATTTTTGGTAGACCTTTTCTTAGGACTTGTGGAGCTATAATAGATTGCAAGAAAGGTAAAGTTTCTGTTGAATTCGATGGTGAGCCATATGAATTTAATTTTTCTAAGTTCTCTAAGCAGCCTCGTGGTACTGATTTACCCAGTGATGATAAAATTATTGAAAGTATTGCCTCTATTGCTATTCCCCCTAATGATCCTTTGCAGCAATACATGGAGGACCACGAGAATGATTTGCATATGCATGAAAGAAATGAACTAGATGAAATATTCTTGAGGCAGCCTGCTATCCTGAAGCACAACCTTCCGGTTGAACCTTTGGGAATTTTATCAAAACCAAAAGAAGATCCGGTGTTCGATCTTAAACCTCTGCCCGATACGCTCAAGTATGCTTATTTAGATGAAAAGAAAGTATATCCTGTTATTATCAATTCTAACCTTTCAGGATATGAAGAAGAGCGATTATTGGAAGTACTTCATAAACACCGAGGCGCAATTGGCTATACCCTTGATGACCTTAAGGGGATTAGTCCATCTATCTGTCAACATACTATCAACCTTGAGCCTGATGCTAAACCAGTTGTTGATCATCAACGACGGTTGAACCCGAAGATGATGGATGTTGTGAGAACTGAGATTCTCAAGCTTCTGGCCGCAGGTATTATCTACCCTATAGCTGATAGTAAGTGGGTAAGTCCGGTACATTGTGTTCCTAAGACAGGAGGTACAACTGTGGTTCCTAATGATAAAAATGAATTAATACCTCAGAGAATTATTATTGGATATAGAATGTGTATTGATTACAGGAAGTTGAACAAAGCAACCAGGAAGGATCACTACCCGTTGCCGTTCATCGACCAAATGCTTGAAAGGTTATCCAAAAATACCCACTTTTGTTATCTCGATGGTTATTCTGGCTTCTCTCAAATTCATGTTAACACTGCCGATCAAGAGAAGACCACTTTTACTTGTCCCTTCGGTACTTATGCTTA
Source organism: Secale cereale (assembly GCA_902687465.1). Taxonomy (NCBI): domain Eukaryota; kingdom Viridiplantae; phylum Streptophyta; class Magnoliopsida; order Poales; family Poaceae; genus Secale; species Secale cereale. The sequence goes on along the minus strand of LR738715.1, from coordinate 466,922,168 downwards.
CAGGCGTATGCCTTTTGGTTTATGTAATGCCCCTGCTACTTTTCAAAGGTGTATGTCTGCTATCTTTCATGGTTTCTGCGGGGATATTATGGAAGTCTTCATGGACGATTTCTCCGTCTATGGAACTTCTTTTGACCATTGTCTTCACAATCTTAATAAAGTTTTGCAGAGATGCGAGGAGACAAATTTGGTACTCAACTGGGAAAAGTGCCACTTCATGGTTAATGAAGGAATTGTTCTTGGTCACAAGATTTCCGAAAGGGGAATTGAAGTGGACAAGGCTAAGATCGAAGCTATTGAGAGGATGCCCTACCCAAGGGACATCAAAGGTATTCGCAGTTTTCTCGGTCATGCATGTTTTTATAGAAGATTTATTAAAGACTTTTCTAAAACCTCAAGACCCCTCACTAATCTTCTCCAGAAGGACGTTCCTTTTGTATTTGATGAAAATTGTAAGGAAGCTTTTGAAGTCCTTAAGAAAGCTTCAATAACCGCTCCTATAGTGCAACCACCTGACTGGAATTTACCTTTTGAGATTATGTGTGATGCTAGTGATTTTGCTGTTGGAGCTGTTTTAGGGCAAAGAGTTGATAAGAAATTGAATGTTATGCATTATGCTAGCAAAACTCTTGATAGTGCTCAAAGGAATTATGCTACTACTGAGAAGGAATTCTTAGTTGTAGTTTTTGCTTGTGATAAATTTAGACAGTATATTGTTGATTCCAAAGTTATTATTCATAATGATCGTGCTGCCATTAAGTACCTTATGACAAAGAAGGATGCCAAGCCAAGGCTTATCAGATGGGTACTCCTTCTTCAAGAATTTGATTTGCAGATTGTTGATAGGAAAGGAGAAGACAATCCGGTAGCGGACAATCTTTCAAGGATGGAAGATATACCGCATGATCCCATCCCAGTTAACGATAGTTTTCCAGACGAGCAACTTGCCGTTGTAAAAGTACAATCTCTTTCCGATCCTTGGTATGCAGATTATGCTAATTTTATTGTTGCAAAGTATTTGCCTCCAGGTTTAACACTTCAGCAAAGGAAGAAGTTCTTTCATGATCTGAGGCACTACTTTTGGGATGACCCACATCTTTTCAAAGAAGGTCCCGACGGGATCCTGAGAAGATGCATACCGGAACATGAGCAAAAGGACATTCTCAGACGGTGTCATGATAGTCCCTATGGAGGACATCATGCCGATGAGAGGACTGCACATAAGGTTCTTCAATCAGGTTTTTATTGGCCTACTCTCTTTAAGGATGCTAGAAATTATGTTTTAGCCTGTGATAAATGTCAGAGAGTTGGTAACATTAGTAGAAGGAATGAGATGCCTATGAATTACTCACTAGTGATTGGACCTTTTGATTGTTGGGGTTTTGATTTTATGGGTCCTTTTCCTTCTTCGCACAAGTACACTCACATTTTAGTAGCTGTTGATTATGTGACCAAGTGGGTTGAAGCAATCCCCACTGAAAGTGCTGATCCTAAGACATCTTTGAAAATGCTTAAATATGTAATTTTTCCTAGGTTTGGTGTACCAAGGTATGTCATGACTGATGGGGGATCACACTTCACGCACGGAGCTTTTAGAAAAGCTTTGCCTAAATACGATGTTAATCATAGAATTGCTTCACCATATCATCCTCAAACTAGTGGGCAAGTTGAGCTCACCAATAGAGAGATTAAGTTGATCTTGTAGAAGACAGTAAATAGAAATAGAAAGGACTGGTCAAACAAGTTAGGAGATGCCTTGTGGGCGTATAGAACTGCTTACAAAAACCCCATGGGCATGTCCCCCTATAAGATGGTGTATGGCAAGGCTTGCCATTTGCCATTAGAGTTAGAGCACAAAGCTTTCTGGGCTGTTAGAGAGCTTAACGCTGACCCAAAACTAGCTGGTGAGAAGCGTCTCATGAACTTGACTTCTCTAGATGAATGGAGAAGTGAAGCTTACGAGAGCGCTAAAATGTTCAAGGAAAAGGTAAAAAAAGTGGCATGATAGGAAGATTTTGAAACGTGAATTTAATGTTGGTGATAAAGTTTTGTTGTTCAGATCCCGTTTCAGGTTTTCTCCAGGTAAACTACTTTCCAGGTGGGAAGGACCATTTCATATTGAAGAAGATTATCGGTCTGGAGCAATTAAGATTAATAATTTTGAAGGCACCAAACCTCAAGTTGTGAATGGGCAAAGACTTAAACATTACATAGCAGGAGACCCTGTCAATGTTGATGTGAATATAATATACACAACAACCCACGAAGAACATGTTGCAGCCCTGTTTCAGACGCCAGCAGAAGCAAAATAAAGAAAAGGTATGTAGTACGGTAAGGAAACATCACGAACCTCCATAAAAGTTCCGTATTACGAGTTTCTGCAAAATTGGCAAATTCCGAGCCTAAGTGGAGCCGGAGACGACCTCCAAGGAGTCCAGGCGCCCCCTGGCGCCCCCCCCCCTGGGCCGCGTCGGGAGGCCGCCTGGACACCCGGGAGTCCGTCTCCGACCCCGCTTTGGTCCGTTACCTTCCTTTCTGTGCATAAATTTTTCCTATATATTTGCCCGGATTGTTCCGGCAACGTATCTTGCGATTTCGCGTGTTTTCTCTTCGATCTGTTTCTGCCAGGGAATCTTTCAGCTGAATTTAGGTGCCATGGCTTCTCCAAGCTCCCCCAAGGACGAGTTCGTCGTCAACGTCATCAACCCTTACCTCGCTGAGGTGAAGAAGCACCCTCAGGTTGTTCGGATGGAGGACGGTGTCCTTCGTCAAGAAGATCTGAAGGGACCTATCAAGGAGGGGAGCATCCAGGCCAGGCTGGAAGAAGTGGAGCAAGAAGTCTTCGAGTACAAGAAGATGATCGAGCATGGTGTTGAAGCTAACTTTAACATCACCAACGAGCTGAAGAACTACTTCCTGAAGGAGATGAAGGAGATGTGGAAAAGCATCACCGCTTCTGAAGAAAGAATTATAGAGCTCCAAGGGCAAATTAATGATCTACATAACCAGAACTATGAGTATGAACTAAGGTTTATGCGCATGAGTATGGGTGCTGAATGCAGGATTCAGGAGACGAGCTTCTCATATGAGACTTTAGCTAGATATCCATGGAAGCGTTTCGCCAAGGACTACGTGATCAACGCCAACAAGCATGATGAGTGAAATCTCCTTGGGTAACGGCATTCCCTTGGCTTGTTCCAAGCTTGGGGGAGTGCCCAGTATCTTTATCTTTACCTTTTGTCTTTTAGAGTCAAGTAGAGTCGTATCATGTCTAGGGAGGTTATTATATGAGATAGGTGTGTGCATTGAGGTCTATCACTAATTCGGTGAAGAATTGTATCCGTGAGTGTGGAGTCGTCCATGATGGAATATTAATGAGAATTTTATTGGTTCCTTTTGCTGCACTCGGTATTCTCTTCACGCAATCGACCTTATATGATGATTCTTATGGGGAGTATTGACCTTATGTCAGGTATGGCTGTGAAAACTTTATTTAATCTTGGCAAACATAGCTTTGGTCATAACAACAAGCATGATTTTCTTAAAGTATCAACATAGCCAAAACCTTTATGTTATTATGCTTGAAGTGTTATGCTGACAAGGAAGACAACTTGATGTGTTATGCTTATTCCAATGTTCATGCTTTATATTGCTTTGCATCTTAGTCATCATCAATTGTCTGCTCTCTCAAAACCTTTGCTAGCCTAACTCTGTACTAAGCGGTATTCTGCTTGTGCGTCCATACCCTTAAAACCAATACCTTCCATATGAGTCCACCATACCTACCTACTCGTGGTATTCCACTACCACCTCCTAAAAGTATATAATTTATGTGTTATCCTTAAATGTTCAAAATCTTTTATTTTGTGCCTCTGTTTTAGCTCATGAGGAAGTAATAGCTAATTCATAGTCTTCTTGAATTGGACAAGCTTCACCCCGGGATTGCATGTCTAATGTGCAAACCCATAATGTGAGAAGGAACTGGCAAAGAGTGCGCCCGGCTCGAAAATAATATAACAAACAAACCCTCCTTCACGCTCTGTTCATGAGAAATCAGAAAACTTTGGCAGTGATAAGCAAAGGAGAATAAGCGTCCTCGTGCGGGAGCCGTTCCTCGAAACTTGTCCAGCTCAAGAAGTAGTTGAGTTATCTATTAACATTCGTTGACAAATCATGCACCTCTCAAAACTTGTTTTCATTCTGTTTGATTTGAGGATAGCACATGAGTTTTCCCTACTACCCTAGAACAGGGCCTATCTTTTAATTTTAAGTCGAGTCAGTTATTTCTACTTCCTTCTATTTCTCAAAGAGAGCAGACGTTTGATGTTGATAAGGATTCATTCATATAAAGCTGCATTAAGATTTGTCATATCATATCCTTGTTGACATTATCATTCGATAAGTAAGTTGTTTGTCATGCCCAGCTAAGGCAAATATCTTCCTTTGTGTTAACACTTTCACTTCTTGCCTATTAACATGTTAATTCAAAAAGCTTCAATTGATCTCATCAAAATATAAGAGCAAAAGACCAAAGGACATGTTTGCCATGATATAATGAGTTTCCTTAGCCCTACTTTCGAATATAAGTGTTATCACTCTTTTATAAGGGCTTTATGAATTGAAGATTTCTGTTGAGGATATTTGAGTTGGTAAAGAAACTATGATGCTTCTTGTCCGTATTCTATTTATCGACACTTCACTCTCTAAACTTGTGGACAGGTTTACCGAGTTCATATTCGCTTGGGGACAAGCGAGGTCTAAGCTTGGGGGTGTTGATACGTCCAAAATGCATCACTATTTTGTATCATAATTTATCCTTATACATTGATATATTTCACGTTACGGTGATGTTCTTATGTTGTTTTGGTCTATTTTACACAGTTTGCAAACTTTTCGATGCCGAAGCAGCAGACGCGGGATTCAGCAGTAAAAAGTGGACGCTGAGTTGCTGAAGAAGAATACCTCCAAATTACCTGAAAATTGACGGGAGATATTTTTCAGACGGATCACGAAGGCATGCGAAAGGGCAACCAGAGGGGGGCCACAGGGTGCCCAGGCGCCCTGGGGGCGCGCCCCCCCTGGCCGCGCCGGGGGGCGCCTGGAGCCCCTGGCCCACCTCTGGCCGCCCCTTTTGCATATATGCTCTCTGTTATCCAAAAACCCTAGGGACGGGAATTTTTACGGAGTTCCGCCGCCGCTCCGTGGCGGAAACCTACGGAGAAGAAAAATCCATCTCCGGCGGGCAGATTCCGCCGGGGAGATCACCTCCCGGAAGGGGGGATCGTTGCCATCGTCATCACCATCGTCACGGGCATCATCGAGATCATCATCAACATCATCCCCAACACCAGCACCATCTCCATCTTCATCCAAATCTCATCTTACAATCGCAACTTGTGTTGTAACTCGTACTACCTATCCTCTCTACTCCATCGGTGTTGATTACTACTTTGTGGTGAATGCTATAAAGTTTTGTTGGAGAAATATTATTATGTCCAGATTGTTTATCACCTATTTATCCCCACTGATCATGATCTCCTTTATGTCTCGTGAGTAGTTACCTTAGTTCTTGAGGACATGGGGAAAGTCTTGTTGTTAGTAGTCATATGCTGTTGAAGTAATATGTGTTGTTTGATACTTAAGTTGCGTTGTCATTCTACTAGTGGTGTTGTGTGAGTCGAACACCCAACACTTCGCCTTATTAAGGACCTAGGAGAATACATTGTGTATAAAGAATGCTTATGGTGGGTTGCCGGAGTGACAGAAACCTGAACCCCAGTTCGCACGCTTTTGCATAAGGGAATAATGGATCCTCGATCGTATTGCTATGGTTAGGCTTTTGCCTTAAATTCTATCTTGTATTTGCGGATGCTTGCAAGGTGTTTAATCATAAGAGTGCACTCATCTTAGTCTAGATAGTGCACTAGCATAGATCCACCCACTCAACACTTATCAACACATAACATAGTATCGATACGGAATATGGTGAAAGCACATGACTACCTCTCCCGTGTGTCCTCAGGAACGCTTTAGTCTTTATAAGTTCAGTTGCTAGGCCTTTCCTTTGCTAAGAAAGGATTGGGCCACTTGTTACTCTCAGTGCCTTTTACATTGCTTGCTTTTACCTTCCTGTTGCCTATATCGAGAAAACCCCTAAAAAGTTATCTTTCAGTGCTTGCAGTAATTTCTTGCTCAGAATCGCTTATCAATACCTTCTGCTCCTCGTTGGGTTCGACACCATTACTTATCGAAAATGCTGCAATAGATCCCTACGGTTGTGGGTCATCACGGTACACCCGATGTGGCAGGTGAACCTCGACCGCCCAGTTGCATATGAGTGGACACCGCATATGCCAGAGTTCCCTATCCCTAGTGCACATCGGATTCAGCGCGAACTCAATAGGGTTCCCAAAACTCTCTCCGCTGCCATACGGTTCCCATACAACCTGCAAAAGGGGATAAAATGCAAAATTGATATCTAGTTAAGATATAAGCATGATAAAAACTTATGCAATATCGACTAACCTGCTCAGCCGTGATGGCGTCCATCTCGCTCCTGTAGAGCTTGTACATGACCGATGGATCATCCGTCATCTCATTTAACACATCCCACTTGTAAGCCCAAGTGGGGAGCCGTAGTGGGTCCTGTTTCTCGTCCCAAGGCTCGTACTTCACGGTCTTCGGACGTCCAACCGGCAAACGCTCCCAGCTCCATATGGAAAGAGCGAGCAAACAACCACCGATACCTCCAGAGAGCCTGCAACTGGCTTCGTCCAACTACACATAAAAAAGAACATGATCGTATTAAAAGCAAGATCGCATTCAGCATGTACCAATGAGGTGAAATATGAACAACTTCATACCTGTCTATACAAGTAAGCCAGTGTCGCCGAACCCCAACTCCATTTGCTATCGAAGACGGTCAACGCCTTCAGCCACATCCATGGAGCATTCTTGCATGTGCCATCAGCAAACAAAGTCCTGGATATAACATACCACATGTAGACACGAGCATGTGTCTTCACCGTGTCCTCATCAGCCTCCACAGGGCAAGTACCAAAGTGCATAGTAATCCAGGTGTAAGGGCCACCGGCTGCGACTCTTTCCTTCTTCTTGCCTTCAGCTTCTGGTTCCTGAGGCTCTGGAGGAACCATGCCGATAAGGGCATGCATCTGCTGGCGCCACCCATCGGAATCTGTGCTCATACATACAGAATTGCCATCGACAGGAAGACCGGTGATCATTGCTATATCCTGAAGCGTCACCGTCATCTCCCCGGTCCGCAGATGGAAACTGTGCGTCTCCGGCCTCCAGTGATCAATGAGCGCGGTGAGTGCCGCAGCATTGTTGGGTGGCGTCGACCGGCTGACCAACTGAATGAAAGGGAGAAGTCCTGTCTCCCTAACATACGGTGTGTAGCGCTCATCATAGCGCATCCACCCAAGGTTGACTCTGTGAGCCCGAAGCTTTAGAGGTGCAAGTTCCTACAAGCAAAACAAATAAATCATTAAATATGGGGTATGTGTTTGAAAATTAACGGAATAATTAACAACGGCAAATTTCATTATTACCCGTTGATCCACGGACATAGCGTAAGACCGGTGTTGTTTGTCCCAGTGATCATCGAGAAGCCACTCCATCATCCTAACCATTTGAATTTTTTTGAAAAAAAGGTATTCAACACGATGTAGGTTTCCAACATATAAGAGTTTCCAACATAATGTAGGTTTCCATCTAAAATAACATCTAACTCATCTAAAATAACATCCTAACTCATCTAAAATAACATCTAATACCATCTAACATAATGTAGGTTTCCAACATAGAAGAGTTTTTTCAATACATACTAACTAAACTAAGCCTACTTGAATACTAACTACACTAACATCATCCTCCCCCTCTCCTAAATTCATCTAACTCATCTAAAATAACATCTAATACCATCTAACATAATGTAGTTTCCAACGTAGAAGAGTTTTTTTTCAATACATACTAACTACACTAAGGTTACATATATCTTATAAATCATCTACAAATCATAAATCCCACATATGCAATATTCTAATCTAATCTAAAAAGGATTACACAAATCTTCCAAAAAAGAGAAAATGTATGGATAGAAAGAAGGGGATCGGAGGAGTGTACCTTGTAGGATCGAAGGGGGAAGAAATCCACGGACAAAAGCTTCAGATCTGAGGGTTTTTGGGATTGAGATTGAGAGAAGGGGAGGAGAGGATGCAGCAGCCGCCTGTAACTGCAAGGGTGGGGATTGGGCCTGCGTGCGTTGAAAGGATAAGTGGTAGTGCAGCGCCTGGCTCGGGGGCGCTGCACATTACAATGTGTGGCGCCTGAGTGGGAGGCGTTGCACGGCCGGGTGCGGGCCAAGGGACTGCCACGGTGGACAGGTATGCAACGCCTCTAAGGCAGGCGCTGCACAGAAGGGTGCAGCGCCGTCGTGGCAGGCGCTACACAAAAGGGTTACGGCTCTGAAATATTTTCGCGAGCAGTTCATTCTGTGAATTGGTTGCCACAACAGGTCAAAATAGTCAAATTTGCCGTACAACACCCATCACGCTGCATACAATGCTACCATAAACGTGCGAGCAGAACAATGACCGATGACGATTTCTTGAACAGTGGATAACACAGTATCCACATGGTGGCAAGCCCTTGACAAAAAATCTCAGACTTGTTCCGACGCGTGTGAACACTTAGGAATCAAGCTACCTGTCGATCTAAGAATAGAAAAAAGATATCAGCCTAAAAAAAGAACATCTCCAACCAAGAACTATGAAGTTTTGAACGCTTCACCTTAGCTTCCCCTCCATATCGACAAACTCCATCCTCATGCGAGAAGGAAATAAATCCAGCTGAATCACCGATTGCACCAGCTGTATGTTATGCTTTTGGTTGCTGGCCGAGGTTTTGGCTATACTAATTCCTGTGAAATGAATGGGTCCCAGCCAAAACGCATGCACCCTAGATTTATGGACCAGGTACTGATTGGCCAAAAATCACATGACGCATGCAAGCGGACATGTGTCGAGTTTGACATCCGGTATGAGCAAACGGGGAACAAGTAACCCAGGAAAGGTGGCGCATGCCTCTCCATACGGGACAGTAACGTCTGGTAAACATACCACCTCCATGCAGTATATCTTGTGCGTGTTGCTTATCTATTAAAGCATGGGGCCCGTTGGTCCAATCACGATGCATGCGGTGCACGGCTTGGATAAAGTGCACTAATGCCGCCCTACGCTGAAACTCTGCTCCGCACCCATAGCCTCTACTGCCACATATATTGGACCAATTACTAGAGCTCGCCCATGCCAATTAAATTATCAGATACATTCGTATCTTGGTAATGATTCTAATGTTCATGAGAATATGATATTGCCTAAATTGGATACATTTGTTTTGCTTACAAATGAAGGGCCTAGCTTGGATAAGAAGGATGAACATTGTAGCATGATGACGCATGGAGATGATGGCATGCACAAGGAGGACAAGAACGGAGTTTTAATTGATGATTTCAGGACTTCGAGGCCACCATAATGAGTGCATGAAGGCTTGGACAAAATATACAAGATGTTACTTCGTAAATATGGTCCAGAGGCTATTATAGGTGTTGCGTCACCTTATTATTGGACCAGGCCCATGTAATTTCAGAATACTTTAGTATACGCTATTTTTAGAGTTCGTATGTGTGGGGAAACAGAGTTAGGATTGGTTTCGGACCACTCCTCCAACGATTCATGAAATTCCCCTCTATTCCTGCATAAATACAGCCCTTAGGGCGTCGTTTAGACTTTGGGTTTTGTTTAGATTAATGTTCGTCATAGCTGCAACTTCACGTAAATCGCTTATGTTCAATGACCAGACAAAGACGTCACAGAACCCCACTTTGATCAATAAAGCTTTCCTTTTAAATTTGGAATATTCGGATGGCAATCTCAGGTTCTTGCTTGTTCTTCATTTTCCAGCGGGAAACATACCCTCATGGTCAGGTTGATCATGCTTCAGCATGGTCAATAACCTCTCAAATTTGGTTTATCAATTGCTAAGGCGTGACATCCTCGCACGTTCGTGGTTGGATCGTCAAAGTCTACTCCACCAGAAACGATAGCCACCATCTCATCATAAGATGGGACACCTTTGCCTTTATCACCTTTAGGGCATATTTCCAACAAAAATGAGAGCCAAATGAATAATTGGGAAAGTTCTTTTATTCCCTCTCGATTTGAATATACACTTAACTCCAAAAGTTTTCAAATCTAGCCAAAATTAACTAGCAATAAGCAACACAAGCAAGTTTTGAATTACTCCCATTTAAATAATTAACATTCCAATTTAAAGAATTTTTGGATGTTGCAAATCTACGACCCTTAAGATGAATCTTGTCCTCGGGATTCGGTGAGGCTGGAAAGAAAAGGTTAGTTCGAGGGTCTCCTTAAATATCCATTGATCATCTGAGGGTATGGAGTGCTACCACCCATAGAATCAAAGTCATTGTGTCTTCAAGAATCTTGCTCCTTCAAGGACCTCCTTCATGTGTATACAATACACTCCTTTGAGACCTTAAATATCATACCAAAAGAGTGGTCTTCCCTATACTGAACCTTCGAAGTTGACAGATCTTGCGCCAGTACTACACAACTATCAATGCTCCCATGATGGACATCAAGAATACTTCTACCGGGTTCCTGCACAAAAATGGTTCTTGGTTCATCCTCACTGTACAACCTACTATTAGCAACATTTGCCTTCTACAAGGGTCAAACATCATAACATTCTAAGATTTTGGCTTAATATCATCATCTCTCTACTATAGGTAAGTCACTCTAGATTTACCATCCCACATAGCAAGAGCGAATAATAAGAATAAGTCGGCATGCTGCTCAATCCATTCCGCCCCAAAATCATTACTTTGTGTATTATTTAGTAAATCTCGCATTCTAACCCTCGGGAAACCTCACAAGCATTGCAGAAAAAGAAAATTGTTGATGAACTAAGTTCGGATAAATCCATTTCAGCATGCCAACAAAATAATATGTCGCTCCTTTCACTCTCGTGTTTGTTTTAACTACTATAAAACGTCTACTGATGAATTGTAGATTCCTCCAGTATTCTTCCTATAGCAAGATTATGCTTGCTTCTTAGCGTCTCCGGGCGCATCTGGTTAAGCTTTAGCTCATCCCTGGGTTGCATCCATCTTCATTCCATTATCGGCATTTGCAACCATTAGTAACTCTTCTCATGCAGGTCTTGGGTTTACGGGAAGATATAATATATATATATATATATATTGAGAGAGAGAGATGCCCATGCAAGCATCACACTGTATTTTTGAAAATACATTTTGTCGCGTGCTGTCACTAAAAATAGACACAATGATAGCTCACAAACAACGTATCTAACGATACACGTAGGCCGTCAATCTTCAATGTCTTCAATATTGGTGGCTTCTCTCTTGCATCAACTAAGAAAACTTCGTAACACCAAGTCTTATTGTAGCTTACTCTTCTTGCATCTTCTTTGAATCTTGAAGCATGCTAAATAGATAGGGGTCTAAACATCGCAAACTTATTCTACGCATCAGAGAGGTACCAATCATATCACACATCATCAATCAACAAAAATCACACTACACCACACAAGAAAAGCCTACAGGTATGGTCATATCACAAGAGATATGATCTCATCATACTACACGTGAATCATTTATCGAACTTAACTCAGTGATGGTGGTCTAAATCTAAGCTTTGCCCTTCTCATCTAAATTAATCATGAAGATCATCTAATAGCATAAAAATTAATCATTCCTGATCAAAACAGACACTTCTTCAAAATATGTTTGTAGTAACCTCATGCGATGATGACTTATTTCCAAAATGTGAGGTCTACCGTGGCATAAGTGAATGGGGTTACTATAGGATGGTCATTTACTAGAAACCCAAAGAGAAGTTTTAGAAGATCAATATTAGACAAGAAATACGAGTAACGATTGTAAGTAGTGAAAAAGTGATTAAATAATTGTGTTCCTATGGCTTTTCCTCGTCCATTCTAAGGGTTACGACCTACAGTCAACCTGGGCTCTGATACCATCTGTAACAATCGAACCTGATAAGATTATAGTCTCTATGCTCACTGTGCTAGTCCCTTTATCTATGGCTAGCACACACAGTACAAGATGTAATATCACAATAAACCACATGTCATAATATTACATCGTAGATCCAAAGTAGCTCAAATCTAGCATACAAGCAAAATACAACGGAAAAGCAAATAAAATCTTCATGGAATCTGTCAACACCATATGCAAATGTCGAGTATAGACATTGTGACCCTACACCGTATTACTCACTCGTCGTGTAAAATATGCAACATGATAAGTTCCAGCCACAAGGATCAGTATGTTGAATGTACTGGCAGGTAACACAATAATGATAAAACACACCTACATCAAGAGGATAGTGTAGTGGTTGTTTTGCAGAAAACAATATTTTCCCTGATAACTACATAATATAATAGTCAAATTTAAATTTTGTCTTCCTACAATTAAATACATATGGTTGAATTGAGCACTCCTATTCCAACACATCCCCATCATTAAGTTTCCCCTCAATTTTATTTAGGTATCATCAGTCAAGATCAACCAACAACTGTAATGGTTTAGCTGCTCAAATTTGTCCATAACCGGGGACATGACTAATAATGATCAGTTTTTACACGGTACAGAGATTTGCACACTTACCCACTAGACTCAACCCGAGGATTAAGATGAAGTCTTTCAGAAGCAGTCACCTACACCCAACGACAATGGTACACCTACTCAAAATCTACATCTTCTAGCTTTGCCCAAGTGAGGCCCCCACAACTTAATCAACTACGCCATCGCTCATATGGCTAGTCGTTGCACATGGAAGCCACTAGTCACTAAGTACGTCTGATCTTTTTAAACCTGGGTGGCATTCCACTTAAATTCAGAGGGTAGAAACCATGATGTTATTGAACCCACCTAGCAAAACTATTCTGCCTAGAGGTGAATTTCTGTAGTTACTTCTCAAACCATTTAATATAATCCTCGGAAAATCTCGATGAGTACACAACCAAATCCCCATCTACGTACCATAGCAAGAAAACAACTACCACGATCTACAGTAAGGCCATACTAAAATGAATCTCAATAGCAAAAGCATATACTACCATAATATTACTACACATGCATAATATAGAAATGTTATCACTACAACAGGATGGTCCAAATGCGACACTACAATCAGAAACCCTTTGACGAAATTGTGTATGATGCATTAATCGAAAACAGTGGTGTAAGAAAACCGTCAAAAATGATACGAACTATTTGCGATGGCGCATACATCAAACACGATTCAGATCAGAGCTGCGTGTGCGATATGTGGCATACGGTTGGCCCATACGAACTGTTTGCGATGAGCATAACAACAGAAATGGTCAGCTAGATGAGGGTGTGTGCGATATACGGCTAGTTCACTCAGATATACTGTTTGTGATTAGGCAACACAACAAAAAATGTCATCCAGATCAGGGTGTGTGCGATGGAGGGCATACAGTTCCCTCGGATAAACTATTTGCGATGAGCAAAGACAACCAAAATAGTTCAACTAAACAAGATGTGTGTCATACGCTGCAAATAGATCTGTAATAAGAAATGTGTGCGAAGACTGATAATAACACAGATGATTGCTTCTAACAAGATGCGTGTGTTGTGGGAAAATGCTTGTTAGTATACAATTGTCAGTGATTGATGAAATTATCACCAACGGGTTCCCTAGTTTACTCCGTCTGCGATGTGATTTGCTCTGTCTACAGAAGAACAATATATATATATAACCAACATAAACATCCAATTACATAAGTGACTATACAAATCATTCGCGCACACCTCCATAAACAATTACATGTATTCTAAACTAGGATAAACGATTATTTAGTAATCTACTTCTTGTGATGCTCCCGCCACTGCTATGTGGCTTGATCCCTCGTCTGGGGCGGGACGAAGACACTTCCTCATGTCAACGATCCGCTTGTACATCTTGTAGCTTGTGTACGCATTCTTTACCGTGTACTTGACGTGTTCTTCATCTAGTCTCTGAACCCAGGCCCTGTACCAGGCATTTTTGTCCTTCTTGCTTTCATCCTTCATCTTCATGTAGTAGGGGTCGATGATGGCCGAGGCAGGGTCAACTAGGGAGTTCTGTTTGTTCTGGTGTTGCCCCGGACCTTCTAGTGGTCATGGATGTAGAAAAGATTCCGGCAAGCCAAGCCCGAAACCTCGAGCGCTTTTAGATCATTGGTGGTGTCCACCGTAGCGAAACTCTAGTCAAGGTTGTTGATAAACCTGGTGAAACGCTCGCAAGGCCTTGTGGCTACATGGTAGTGGTAGACGAGGACGTCATGGCGCATGCACAAGTTGGCGACGACAACCTTCTGATCATGCACGGCACGACCGCTGGCAAGCTCGAGGTCGAAGCCGATCACTTGGTACTTTTCCTCAGCAAGCAACTGCTCCATAGTTTGGATGGAGCTCTCCACCGAGACCGGCTCATTCATGTACACCACCGAGAGGTCATTTCCCCTCACGTAGGTGCCCACTATGTGATGCATGGTGAACTGTCGCGCCATTGAAGCCGTTGGATATCCTCTCTGTATGTGTTGTCGTGGGTGTGCTTATTGTGTCATGTGTCGTGAGATATTAAGGTAAATGGCCGTGCGAATAAATGGGGTCGGGTGGCCTGGATTCTCGGCACGTGTGCATGGAAGTCTTTGCAACGGGTAACTGCCTCGTGGCACCGCGCCCAGCGCAATCGCATGCATAATGGAAGCACAAATGTACGTAATCGTGCATCGGCCCCAAACACTGGCAGCGCGCGAAGGGACACGAGAGCAGAGCGCGCCACGACCGCCTCAACCGCAAGCAACCACACACATAGATCAGTTGAACACGCAGGGAATGGTCCTCTACAAGCCGACCAGCAGTTGCGAGCCGGCAGCATGATGTGAAACTACGTCGTGTTCCACGTCACACAGTGGTCGAACAATCATTCACGACGTTGTGTAGAGAGCGGCCGTGTGCTACTACCTACGTCCTGGTTTATTAGCCCCCTTTATATTTTGTGCCAAATTTTGACCTTAAATTTAACTAAAAAAATTTAATGCATGTTACAAAAAGTACTATAATTATAAATTATGTTCAAATATGAAACCAACGATATAACTATGTTCAAATGGCTAGCATGCTTTTCGGTGAGCCTGCGCATTGGAGGACTGCTTGCACGCCACCCGGCCAGCCTGCGCAACAGATTGCGCTCGCACGCCTCCCGTCTACTCAACTAGTTGTCCCGTCATGTGAATGCTTAGCAGAACGCCCATGATTTAAATTATACAAACGTTTGAGTTGATAACGTGGCAGCTATTTGTTTCAAAATTCCTTTGTTGGCTGTTAATTCATGTGCCTCTCTCAAATTGGACATAAAAATACCACAGCATGTTGGTGCCATTCCATGATAGCATGCCAAGTTTTATGAATTTCAAACGAGTTTTGAATTTACTAGAATTTAAAAACCAAGTGTCTCAAAGTTTGCACGCAAGCAACGGTGTCGAGGTGTTTGAAATTCATTCCCATTTCTTGTATGGGACCTAAGCATGCAACCAAGGACACACATTTGATTTTTCAACCCATTTTTATGCACTCGAGCATGTGCCTATAGTTCAAATTTTAATTATGCACATAAATGCCTAGAAAACTAAGTTAATATATAAAAAATTCCAAACGAACACCGAAAAATTTCAAATTTTTACCCGGCACCCCTATTGGTCTATGTAGCCACTAGAAAAAAATTGAAATCAAGAAGAGGCAACGAATATTGTTTCGTCCACAAATGTGACATGTTCCCTATCGGAACCATGAGGCTTCTTGTGAGAAGCTCTGGTTTGTGAGAAGCTTATACCAAAACCTGCCCCAAATGGGACAATAGTTTTACCACGGTATATTGGTGTTGTTCCATGATAGCATGCCAAGTTTCATGAATTTCAGATGAGTTTTGGATTTACTAGAATTTACAAACCATGTATCTCAATGTTTGCGGCCTAGCGACGGGGCCAAGGTGTTTGAAATTCATTCCCAAGCATGGGAACTAAGCATGCAACCAAGGACACACATTTGATTTTTCAACCCATTTTTCTGCACTGGAGCATGTGCACGTAATTTAATTTTTAATTATGCACATAAAAGTCCTAGAAAACTTAGTTAATGTACAAAAATATCCAAATGAACCTCCAAAAATTCCAAATTTTAACATGACATTCCCTACCGGAACCATGAGGCTTCTTGTGCAAAGCTCTGGTTTGTGAGAAGCTTATACCAAAACCTGTCCCAAATGGGACAAAAAATTACCACGTCATGTTTTTTCCATTCCATGATAGCATGTCAAGTTTCGTGAATTTCGAACGAGTTTCAGATTTACTAGAATTTAAAAACCAACTATCTCAACGTTTGCCAGCGAGCCACGGTGCCGAGGTGTTTAAAATTCATTCCCATTTCTTGCATGGGACCTAAGCATGCAACCAAGGACACACATTTGATTTTTCAGCCCATTTTTCTGCACTGGAGCATGTGCATGTAGTTTAATCTGAATTATGCACATAAGATGCCTAGAATACTCAGTTAATGTATAAAAATATCCAAACGAATCCCAAAAAAATCCAAATTTTAACGTGACGCTCCTATTGTTCTATGTTGACACAAGAAAAAAACAAAGCAGGAAGAGGCAATGAATATTGTTTCGTCCGCAAAGGTGACACGTTCGCTACCGGAACCGTGAGGCTTCTTGTGAGAAGCTTATACCAAAACCTGCCCCAAATGGGACAAAAAATTTACCACGGCATATTTGTGCCATTCCATCATAGCATGCCAAGTTTCATGAATCTCAGACGAATTTTGGATTTACTAGAATTTCAAAACCAAGTATCTCTACGTTTGTCGGCGAGCCACGGTGCTGAGGTGTTTAAATTCAACCATTTGTTTCATGGGACCTAAGTATGCACCCAAGGACGCACATTTGATTTTCCAACCCATTTTTCTCCACTTGATCATGTCCATGTAGTTTAATTTTGAATTATGCACACAAAATGCCTAGAAAACTCGGTTAATGTATAAAAATGTCCAAACGAAGCCCAAACAATTTCAAATTTTAACACGACAGTCATGTTGTTCTATATTGACACTAGAAATATTGAAAGCAAGAAGAGGCAACGAATATTGTTTCGTCCACAAAGGTGACACGTTCCCTACCGGAACCATGAGGCTTCTTGTGAGAAGCTTATACCAAAACCTATCCCAAATGGGATTAAAAAAATTACCACGACAGGTTTGTGCCATTCCATGATAGCATGCCAAGTTTCATGAATTTTAGATGAGTTTTGGATTTACTAGAATTTAAAAAACCAAGTATCTCAACGTTTGTTGGTGAGCCACGGTGCCGAGGTGTTTGAAATTCGTTCCCATATCTTGCATGAGACCTTAGCATGCAACCAAGGACACACATTTGTTCAATCCATTTTTCTGCACTGGAGCATGTGCATGTAGTTAATATGAATTATGCACATAAGATGCCTAGAAAACTCAGTTAATGTATAAAAATGTCCAAATGAAACCCCAAAAAATTCGAAATTTTAACGCGACACTCCTATTGTTCTATCTTGACACTAGAAAAAAATTAAAGCAGGAAGAGGCAACGAATATCATTTCGTCTGCAAAGGTGACACATTCCCTACCGGAACCATGAGGCTTCTTGTGAGAAGCTTATACCAAAACCTACCCCAAATGGGACAAAAAGTTTACCACTGCATGTGTGTGCCATTCCATGATAGCATGCCAAGTTTCATGAATCTCAAACGAGTTTTGGATTTACTATAATTTCAAAACCAATTATCACAACGTTTGTCAGCGAGCCACGGTGCCGAGGTGTTTAAAATTCATTCCCATTTATTGTATGTGGCCTAAGTACGCATCCAAGGACACACATTCGATTTTTCTACCCATTTTTCTGCACTGGAGCATGTCCATGTAGTTTAATTTTGAATTATGCACACAAAATGCCTAGAAAACTCGGTTGATGTATAAAAATGTCGAAACGAACCCCAAAAAATTCCAAATTTAAACGACACTCATGTTATTCTATATTGACACTAATAAAAAATGAAAGCAAGAAGAGATAATGAATATTGTTTCGTCCACAAAATTGACACATTCCCTACCAGAACCATGAGGCTTCTTGAGAGAAGCTCTGGTTTGTGAGAAGCTTATACCAAAACCTATCCCAAATGGGACAAAAAATTACCATAGCATGTTTGTGCCATTCCATGATAGCATGCCAAGTTTCATGAATTTTAGACGAGTTTTGGATTTACTAGAATTTAAAAACCAAGTATCTCAACGTTTGCCGGTGAGCCACGGTGCCGAGGTGTTTGAAATTCATTCCCATTTCTTGCATGGGACCTAAGCATGCAACCAAGGACACACATTTGATTTTTTCTCAACCCATTTTTCCGCACTGCAGCATGTGCATGTAGTTTAATTTGAATTATGCACATAAGATGCCTAGAAAACTCACTTAATGTATAAAAATGTCCAAACGACACTCCTATAGTTACATGTTCACTGCAGATAAAAGTTCTAGCAATTCAAACACCCTCTGTTGCCGTTGTGACCCCACTATGTATTTCAAATCAAGACGAAAAATCAAGTAGAGCACACGCAAAATATCTTGGAGAACCATCGCAGTAGTATATGGCTTATGCGAGAAGGTTTGTCGGCTATAGTGTACAGTCCACGGCCGACGCGTCAAGCACACTAGCTCGCTCCCCAAATATCATTTCATTGTTCAATCATTGTCGGTCAAAGATGAGGATGTGGACCCACGTCATGAGGGCAACTTCGGCAGCCCACTCCGGCGTAAGCGCGGCCGCAGCGGCCATGAGGGTGCTAACAACCTGCATGAGTGCGGTCGCAATCTCTGACCGGATGACCAAGGTAGCCTAGATGGACATTGTTGCTGCTCAGGTGGCAGCAACAACATCAGCGACGGGGATAGCAACTGGTGAGAGCAGCACAACAGATGTCCGTTCTGCAGCGGTTGCCTTAGCCCTAATAGAGGCCACCCACACCCAGCTCCTGGCGGTCACTGCACAAATCACACGAAGCTTCTTCGACAACGGTCGGTAACCCACGGCCTAAGAGTTGGCAATCTCCGAGAGTGTTCAAGTAGACGTCCGTTCCTTCGAGGCATACCTTTCCACGATGGAGCCCGTCCAAGCCCAAACCGTGGACGCCCATGCCCAGCTTGTGGAGGCATTTTCCAAAGAGATAGCAGACATGGATGGTGGGATGCTTGTTGAGTATGGTGTGATGGATGCCATGGAGCCCCTTCCCCAGGAGATCGCCGGGCGCGGGCTGGACATGGAGGAGGCGGCGAAGATCGACGAGCGACAGCCGGAGTAGTACTGTTTGTTTAGAACCTCGGCCTTTAATTTGTTAGAGTGATGTTTAGGTCAGCTAGCTTTGTTTAATTGTTGAACTTGCTCAATTAAAAAGTGTGGGTGTGCTGTAGGCTCTTTTGTGTACCCAAATTATGCAATGACGTGGAGTACCACTGTATCTAGGGAAATTCGGACCAAAATTTGCATGTTCAAACTCATCACACACGGGGTAAGCAATATGAATCGTTTGTGATGTTCACCTATCGTACACAGTGCTGAATAAGATATCGTGTCTTATGGCACTTTCCGCGCTAGTTTTTCGCTGCATCGAGCCAAAAATTTCGTCTCCCGCAGAATCCCCCCGCTCCCTCCCCTGGCCAAAAGCCACATATCCCTTGTTTTTGCCTTCCTTTCCAAGTTCAAACCTTTACTGCTTGCTTGCAGTGTCGCCTCCTCGCCGGCGACCCTCCTTCTCGTTGCTCGGCCTCGTCGATCTAGGCAGGTAATCCACACCCGACCCCCATCCTCCTCCTCCTTCTACATCCCACATGCCCCGGCCGTCGGTGCGACACCTTCCACACAAATCACCGATCCATCCTCCAAATAAGTGTCGTCCCAAGCCATGGTGCACACAGTAAAGCCATGAGCTCAGGGAGCATTTGGCAGCGGAGAAGCAAATCGCGGTCACACGCACGGATGAGTTCGCGATGGCTGCCATTCATGCCGACCCCCAGATCTTGGAGGAGCACCTCACCGTGGAGTCCACCATCGACACCTCGCACACTGACGCCGCTTTAAACGACAGTTCGTTGAGTTTTCTCGAGGCCGCTATCGGTGCCTTAGATGAAGACTATGAGGTGTTTTCTTAGCGGTCCCGTTCTTACCTCAACTCGAGAGCCAGCAGGTTGGTGCCCAGAGTGGGTCAGGCAACTCACCACTTCGAGGAGGGCATCCATGATGTGGAGGCCTCACCCTCTTCCAAGTCCAAGGAGCCACTCGTCATCGATATCTCCAACGATTAGGAGTAGATTGTCTTATTACCTCACTATAAGGACCTATGTTCGGTTAGCTAGCTACACCGCTTAAGTATGTTCGGTTTAACTATTGCATGTGATGCTCCTGCCTTTCCTTAACAAATTCTAGTGAATTTTTCTATGAACTTTTACCATGCAATCTGATCCTATAGTATATATGTTCTATATGCCGCGCAATATGGTGTTCAATTATTAACTGTTTGGTTAATTTGTTGTCGTGTTCATTTAACTATTTGGTTGAATTCTGCAATGTGATGTTCAATTCTTGTCGGTGCAATTTCGTATAGTCTTCCATGTGAGAAATAAATCAAATTTGGTTGTACAAAATACATGATAAACAAATACAATTGCTATATTTCTAAGTTGTCAAGCATGCTTGGTTTGGTTAACTGACTAATCTTCTATTAGGAGTATGCTATATTGTGCAATGTGGTGCTCAGTTAATGTTTGGTTCATTTGTTGTGGTGTTTAGTTAACTATTTGGTTCAATTCCGCAATGCGGTGTTCAATTTTTGTGGGTAAAATGTTGTATTGTTATGCATGTGAGGAATAAATCAAAATTTGGCTATACCAAATACATGAGAAACATATATAATTGCTATATTTCCATGTGTCTCGAATTAATCTGCTGAATCTGTAATGTTTGTATTTTTCATCAACATTTTTTACTGATAGTATGCCAGCCCTTACTTAACCTGATCAATAACTACCTTATATGTGGCGTGGGGAAACAATGGGAAGCACTGCTTTACAATCAAGGTTTGCACATGCATGGTCCATTGTCTAATAGCACATTATTGTTCAATTGCAGGAACCATTCTAATATTTAGGTTTTTAACAATTTGGGCTTGCACATGTAGGTCTTATTGTTAGAGGTTTTGACCCACTGTTCGACCCATTTTGCATATGGGGAAATGAGTTGTCCATGAATATCAGTCAAGTCAAGAAACTCAGAAAGATTGTTTGGATAAAGAAACTAGCGACGAAAAACAACAAGATCTTTGTCTGCATAATGAAGAAAACATCAGTGCACTACATGATGGTACTAACTATTATACCTTGTCTATTTGTTCCTTTGCGCCATTTGCAAATTTAGAGAAGATATTTATCATATCTTTGTTTTTAGAACTTTCCAAAGCAGTTCACTCATGATTATCTCTCAAACCACCTATATGGTCAGGAGGCGAGGAAGGTATTCATACAACACCCACGGTACAATATTGAAGTCTTCCTCGAGAGGATGACAGATGTACGGTCAATCATCCACAGGCACTGGCCTAAAGTTGTGAATACCTTCAACATCAATGAAGGCTCAACATTTGTCTTCCGCTTCAGCAGTTTTCCAGATGAGATTCATTTGTCTATCTAACATCTATGATGCTAATTTCCAAAGGTTATAGATGTTGCATGTGAAACTTGTTGCTGATGTAGTTGTGTAATGGGGTAGCTAGCTATAAGCCTATATGGTGTAACTGAGTATTGAAGCTATATGATGTTGTACTCTAATGTATTTCAATTATGAAATCCTGGTTCCGTAATACAAAAGTGAAATATATTGTGTGCTTAATATGAAATGTCAGTTTGATTAATAAATGGATTATTAATAATAGGCCAATTAGCCTGCTTATTGGGTTTTTCTATGGCAAACGATTATTGAGACAACGCCATGGGCGATGACCTCAGACAACCCACATAGTTTCTAGTAAGAAAACGTGTTGGATCAATGAACAATCACACATGACTTCCTTTCGAAAACTATTTGTGTTAGGCCACCTTGCGCAAATGGTTTCCACATAAAAAGTGTGTGCGATGGATAGCCTATGCCACATAGTTTCTTCTATGCACCGTGCATGATGCATTCAATAACGCAAATGATAAAATTGTTAATATCATCTGCAATGGCAACACTATCATGGGCAATATGATGGGAGAAATTGAGTGTGATGTACATGCGAACGGAAACGTTTGTCAGGGATTCATCTTGTGGGATGTACATATGAACGGAAACGTACTTCTTGGTTTGACTGTGTGGTATGTACATATGAATAGGAATGTATTCCTTGGATTGACTATGTGGGATGTACATACAAAGGGAAACGTTCTCTGGGATTCACTATGAGGGATGCACTTACGAGTGAAAACAAATGGGCATGTATAATTATATGTGATGGCTAGCTCGATCACACACAAGCTCATTTTGCGCCGCGTGTGTTACCGGAGGGCCTATCCCCGACGGTTTCTGGGTCATGTGGGAAGGACCCCCTATAGCCCACACTAGCAAGGCGACGGTTTAAAGTGCCGGCGCGGAAAGGGGTTAGAACCGTTTTTATAGCAGCTCAATGTACCACTAGATATATAACTGAATGCATAGAAAAATAATAGGATGACGTATGACCAAGGTATATTTGATGAAGATCATCGCACTCATAATTCCTAATAATTCTACTTGTCATGCTCCAAGCAATCTATTGCAAATGAAAGAATCCAAATAAACAACCATGAAATATAGAAAAAAACAAAGGAACAATAGACCAGATATGGCTAGGTTATTCACCAACCACAACATAAATAGGCTTATTATATCATATAGGTATTTGTGGTGTTATGATATGACGTGTGAAGGAAATCAACTAAAAAGCGTTAATAGAGGATGAACTATATAAAAGATTATATTGGATATAGTATGGAAGACGGTCGAAATTATTTGTAAAACAACATACAGGTTGTGCAATAGATTGTATAAGACATAAGAATTCATTGGCAAAAAGAATTTATGAAATGGGAGCACTACAACGCTAGTTATAGTGGGATGAAGTTTGAATTAAATTTAAATTCAAACATTTCAAATGTATTTGAAATTTGTGTTTACATGATATTACAAACAAATATTTGGTACAACGGTTCAAATGTAAAATGAATCGATTAAATAGGATATACAGTTTGCCAGGTATGGTCAAATGAATGTATGAATTCAAATTTGAATTGCTCAAATTTGAAAAGTTCAAATGTTGAAAATTAGGCTTATAATGGATAGTCATGATCAACATGAATACATAGGAAAAATAATTATTGCATTTGGATATACATATTTCAAGATATAGCTAAACAAAGTTCAGTTTCAAACATGTCAAAAACTCTGCCGTGGCAGCGTTTTTGACATGGTGAAATTGCCGCCAAGGCAGCGAATTGGGCTGCTAGGCGGCTATTAATGTAGTGCCACATGGCAGGCTGTGAATGGAGGATATCGGTTTGACTGAGATTAAACAGGTAACGTTGGATTTTATGTAGCATGGACGGCCAAGATCACGCCACGTCATAGGCTTAAGGACTGGGGGATTTTTCACCAGCGTGGTCAACGAACTAATGAACAACGGTGGCAGCAAGATTTCTCCTATGCACCTCAGTGGCAACAAAGAGGTCCAGAGGGTTAGGCTTGATGCGGTGGTGATAGTGGAGTGCTCGGTGGAGGCATGCACTTCCTCAGACGGTCATGGCGAGCAGATGGAGTGTCGTTGGCATCAAAAGGTGCTTCCGGGCGAGTTCTAGCGACCACGGGGATCACAACTTCATTCGTATGCGTGGGGAAAAACATCAGGAAGGTTGGGAGCGATGAGGTAGTGCAGTTGGAGAAGAAATAGGGCCCGGGGCATCTTAAAGTTGTCGTAATTAACTCGAGAAAGGAGTTCGGCCCGGGAGCTTCATCGAGCACATGCACTCGAATTCGAGCTAGGTTCCATGGGCGAGGGGAGGAATTGGCAGAGGGGGTCACGGTGTGGTGCATACGCGTGAGAACCGCATGGGAATCGGAGAGATCGGCATGGCCCGCGAGATACAGGGCGCGGTACCTGTGCGAGGAGTCCAGCTCGGGGAAGGAGAAGGGTGTGGGCCCCGTTCTTGAGCCAAACAGGGGAGAGGAGAGATGCCGGCAAGTGGGTCATTGGGCGCTCACTTCAGCGGTGTCCTGCGTTGGCGTGGTGCTGGGCTGGGCCTGGCGCTGTGGCTGCGTCTCACGAGTGGAAGATAGTGACTCGGTAGTTGGACTGCCGGGTAGAATAGATTTAGAATAGGTTTTTGCATTTCATATTTATCCTATTTACATAAATAACTTTAGCTCCAAAAATAATCCAAATCATTTTCTGAAAAAGATACCATAACATAAAAAAACATGTGGTTATATATAGTTAGTGAACATTTTCTAGTCCAAAATACTTATATAAAATACATATTATATTTTCATAACATTAATTTGACACTTATATAATGTTCCATAAAATATTTTGAACTCCGGAGAAAAATGCAAATAATATTTAAGGCATTTCCATCTCATTTTAACCTTGAAGGAGCCGTATTACCTTCTCTCATAATATTTAATTCTTAAAATAGAATTATTTTAAAATATTCAACATCCAAATGAGAGAATATTTAGTTATTCAACTCTATTATTCTTTGAGGAAGTCATGTCATCCTCTCTCTTTCAATTGGAAATACTCTAAATATTCTCGAACCCAAAATAAGATCCAAATGAATAATTGAGAAAGTTTTCTTATTCCCACTCGAATTGAATATACATTTAACTCCAAGAGTATTCAAAACTACCCAAAGTTAACTAGCAATAAGCAACAGAAGCAAGTTTTGAATTACTCCCATTTAAATAATTAACATTCCACAATTTAGAATTTTGGGACGTTACATATATGTATGACAATGCCCATGTTTCACAATTATAATTGTTTATGCTTGGGTACTCATATATCTAAATAACTAATTATTTTATTGAGAATCACACAAAACGACTTTTGCATTGGTGGTGAAAACCCTCTTTTCGTATGGAATAATGAACTGTCAAGTGAAACAAAAAACACTGATCAGGGTTCTTATTCTAATATATAGAGCAAGTTTATCAGTTCTCGCATAGCAAAGAGTGGTATCATGTTATCGAGTGTTTGCCAAGTTCTATGATCTATCGATGCAAGATGAAGGATCACCGTTCTTATTCTAATATATAGATCACGTTTATTAGTTCTTGCGTAGAAAAGAGTGGTATCCTTTTATCACGTGTTTGCCAAGTTCTATGATTTATCGATGTGCGTGTTGGGAATGTAGCGTGCAATTTCAAAATCTTTCCTACGATCACGCAAGATCTATCTAGGAGATTCATAGCAACGAGAGGGGGATAGTGTGTCCACATACCCTCATAGACCGAAAGCGGAAGCATTTGACAACGTGGTTGATGTAGTCGAACTTCTTCTAGCTCTGACTGATCAAGCACCGAACGTACGACACCTCCGAGTTCTGCACATGTTCAGCTCCATGATGTCCCTCGTCCTCTTGATCTAGCAAAGGTGTCGAAGAAGTAGTTGAGTTCCGTCAGCACGACGGCGTGGTGACGGTGATGGTGAAACTATCCGCGCAGGACTTCGCCTAAGCACTACGAGAATATGACCGGAGGCGTAAACTATGGAGGGGGGCGCTGCACATGGCTAACAATAGTTGTTGTGTGTTCTAGGCGCCCCCTCCCCATGTATATATAGGTTGGAGGGGTGGAGAGGCAGCCAAGGGGCGTGCCCCAAGTAGGAGGAATCCTACTTGGGCTCCTCTCTCCTATTCTTATTTGGATTGGGAAGGGAAGAGGGAGAAGGGGAAATCCTATTCCCTTTTTCCTTTTCCACCTTCCCATTTCCTTCACCAAATTGACCAGCCCATATGGGGGGGGCGCACCAGCCCCTTTGTGGCTGATGTGTTTCCTCTCTTGGCCCATAAGGCCCATATCTTTTGACGGGGGTGCCTGGAACCCCTTCTGGTGACCCGATAAGTACCCGGTGCATCCCGGAGCACTTCCGGTGTCCGAATACCATCATCCTATATATCAATCTTCACCTCTCGGCCATTTAGAGACTCCTCGTCATGTCCATGAACTCATCTGGGACTCCGACCAACATTCGGTCACCAAATCACATAACTCATATAATACAATATCGTCATCGAACGTTAAGCTTGCGGACCCTACGGGTTCGAGAACAATGTAGACATTCTGGATGCTCATATTGGTTCCTACATATTCTATTAAGATCTTTATCGATCGAACCGTTATGACAACATACGTTATTCCCTTTCTCATCGGTATGTTACTTGCCCGAGATTCGATGTCGGTATCTTCATACCTAGTTCAATCTCGTTACTGGCAAGTCTCTTTACTCATTCTATAATGCATCATCCCGCAACTAACTCTTTAGTCACATTGCTTGCAACTCTTCTTATGATGTGCATTACCGAGAGGGCCCAAAGATACCTCTCCGATACTCGGAGTGACAAATCCTAATCTTGATCTATGCCAACCGAACAAACACCTTTGGAGATACCTGTAGAGAATCTTTATAATCACCCAGTTACGTTGTGACATTTGATAGCACACAAGGCATTCGTCTGGTATGCGGGAGTTGCATAATCTCATAGTCGTAGGAACATGTATTTGACATGAAGAAAGCAATAGCACTAAAACTGAACGATCATTATGCTAAGCTTACGGATGGGTCTTGTCCATCACATCATTATCCTAATAATGTGATCCCATTCATCAAATGACAAAACATGTCTATGGTTAGGAAACTTAACCATCTTTGATTAACGAGCTAGTCTAGTAGAGGCTTACTAGGGACACGATTGTTTTGTCTATGTATCCACACATGTATCAAGTTTCTGGTTAATACAATTCTAGCATGAATAATAAACATTAATCATGATATAAGGAAATATTATATAACAACTTTATTATTGCGTCTAGGGCATATTTCCTTCAGTCTCCCACTTGCACTAGAGTCAATAGTCTAGTTCACATCGTCATGTGATTTAACACTGATAGTTCACATCGTCATGTGATTAACACCCATAGTTCACATCGCCATGTGACCAACACCCAAAGGATTTACTAGAGTCAATAATCTAGTTCACACCGCCATGTGATTAACAGCCAAAGAGTACTAAGGTGTGATCATGTTTTTCTTGTGAGAGAAGTTTAGTCAACGGGTCTGCCACATTCAGATCCGTATGTATTTTGCAAATTTCTATGTCTACAATGCTCTGCATGGAGCTACTCTAGCTAATTGCTACCACTTTCAATATGTATCCAGATCGAGACTCGGAGTCATCTGAATTGGTGTTAAAGCTTGCATCGAAGTAACCCTTTACGACGAACCCTTTATCACCTCCATAACCGAGAAATGTTTCCTTAGTCCTCTTCGGTAACTAAGGATAATTTCGACTGTTGTCCAGTGATCTACTCCTGGATCACCATTGTACCCCCTTGCCAAACTCATGGCAAGGCACACAATAGGTCTGGTACACAGCATGGCAAACTTTATGGAACCTATGATTGAGGCATAGGGAATGACTTCCATTCTCTTTATATATTCTGCCGTGCTCGGGTTTTGAGTCTTAATCAACTTTACACCTTGTAACACAGGCAAGAACCCTTTCTTTGACTGATCCATTTTGAACTTCTTCAAAAAATTGACAAGGCATGTGCTTTGTGAAAGTCCAATTATGAGTCTTGATCTATCTCTATTGATCTTGATGCCTAATATATAAGCAGATTCACCGAGGTCTTTCATTGAAACATTCTTATTCAAGTATCCTTTTATGCTATCCAGAAATTATATATCATTTCCGATCAACAATATGTCATCCGCACATACTATCAGAAAAGCTATAGAGCTACCACTCACTTTCTTGTAAATACAGGCTTCTCCGAAAGTTTGTATAAAATCATATGCTTTGATCATTTCATCAAAGCGTATATTCCAACTTCGAGATGCTTGCACCAGCCCAGAGATGGATCGCTGGAGCTTGCATACTTTGTTAGCACCTTTAGGATTGACAAAAACTTTCTGGTTGCATCATATACAACTCTTCTTTAAGAAATACATTAAGGAATGTAGTTTTGACGTCCATTTGCCAGATTTCATAATCATAAAATGCGGCAATTGATAACATGATTCGGACAGACTTAAGAACCGCTACGGGTGAGAAGGTCTCATCATAGTCAGCTCCTTCAACTTGTCGAAAACCTTTCGCAACAAGTCGAGCTTTGTAGACAGTAACATTACCATCTGCGTCAGTCTTCTTCTTGAAGATCCAT
The DNA here is from genome assembly GCA_902687465.1 of Secale cereale. Classification (NCBI taxonomy): domain Eukaryota; kingdom Viridiplantae; phylum Streptophyta; class Magnoliopsida; order Poales; family Poaceae; genus Secale; species Secale cereale. The sequence continues at coordinate 466,893,482 of LR738715.1, read as the reverse complement.
TTATTCTCTATGGCTTGCCGATCATCGGGCAAGTCAACCAAAGTCCATACTTTGTTTTCATACATGGATCCCAACTCGGATTTCATGGCATCAAGCCATTTTTTTCGAATCTGGGCTCATCATTACTTCCTTATAGTTCGCGGGTTCGTCATGGTCTAGTAACATGACTTCTAGAACAGGATTACCGTACCACTCTGGTGCGAAACATGCTCTGTTTGACCTACGAGGTTCGGTAGTAACTTGATCTAAAGTTTCATGGTCATTATCATTTGCTTCCTCACTAATTGGTGTAGGTATCACTGGAATGGCTTTGTGTGATGAGCTACTTTCCATTTCGAGAGAAGGTACAATTACCTCATCAAGTTCTACTTTCCTCACACTCCCTTCTTTCGAGAGAAACTCCTTCTCTAGAAAGGATCCATTCTTAGCAACAAAAAGCTTGCCCTCGGATCTGTGATAGAAGGTGTACCCAACAGTTTCTTTTGGGTGTCAAATGAAGACACACTTCTCCGATTTTCTTATTACGATGATTCTCTACTTCACTCTGAAATTCTTTTAACTTTTCAAATGTTTCAGACTTGTGTTTCATCAAGTAGATATACCCATATCTACTCAAATCATCTGTGAAGGTGAGAAAATAACGATACCCACTGTGTGCTTCAACACTCATCGGACCGCATACATCGGTATGTATTATTTCCAATAAGTCATTAGCTCGCTCCATTATTCCGGAGAACTGAGTTTTAGTCATCTTGCCCATGAGGCACGGTTCACAAGTATCAAATGACTCATAATCAAGTGATTCCAAAACACATCTGCATGGAGTTTCTTCATGTGCTTTACACCAATATGATCTAAATGGTAGTGCCACAAGTATGTTGCACTATCATTATCAACTCTGCATCTTTTGGCTTCAATATTATGAATATGTGTATTACTACAATCGAGATTCAATAAACCATTCATCTTGGGTGTATGACCATAGAAGGTTTTATTCATGTAAATAGAATAACAATTATTCTCTGGCTTAAATGAATAACCATATTGCAATAAACATGATCCAATCTTGTTCATGCTCAACGCAAACACCAAATAACATTTATTTAGGTTTCACACTAATCCCGAAAGTATAGGGAGTGTGCGATGATGATCATATCAATTTGGGAACCTCTTCCAACACACATCGTTACCTCACCCTCAACTAGTCTCCGTTTATTCTGCAACTCCTGTTTCGAGTTACTAATCTTAGCAACCGAACAAGTATCAAAATACCCAGGGGCTACTATGAGCAATAGTAAGGTACACATAAATAACATGTATATCAAATATACCTTTGTTCACTTTGCCATCCTTCTTATCCGCCAAGTATTTGGGGTAGTTCCGCTTCTAGTGACTATTTTCTTTGAAGCAGAATCACTCAGTTTCAGGCTTGGGTCTAGCTTTGGGCTTCTTCTCGGGAGTGCAACTTGCTTGCCGTTCTTCTTGAAGTTCCCTTTCTTTCCCTTGCCCTTTTTCTTGAAACTAGTGGTCTTGTTCACCACCAATGCTTTATGATTTTTCTTGATTTCTACCTTCACCGATTTCAGCATCACGAAGAGCTCAGGAATCCCTTGCATATTATAGTTCATCACATAGTTCTTAATAGCTTGGTGATAGTGACTAGAGAACTTCTGTGAGTCACTATCTTATCTAGAAGATTAACCCCCACTTGATTCAAGTGATTGTAGCACCCAGACATTCTGAGCACATGCTCACTAGCTGAGCTATTCTCCCCCATCCTGTAGGGAAAGTATTTGCCAGAGGTCTCATACCTCTCCACATGGGCATGAGTCTGAAATACCAATTTCAGCTCTTGGAACATCTCGTATGTTCCATGGGGTTCAAAACGTGTTTGGTGCCCCCGATTCTAAGCCGTAAAGCATGGCGCACTAAATTATCAATTAGTCATCATATCGAGCTTGCCAAACATTCATAACGTCTGCATCTGCTCCTGGAATAGGTCTGTCACCTAGCGGTGCATCAAGGACATAAATCTTCTATGCAGCAATGAGGATAATCCTCAGATTACGGAGCTACAACGCGAGCTATTGATCCATAACATAATTTTCGAATACTAACATGACTAAGTTCATGATAAATTAAAGTACAATTAAACAAATTACTTAAGAAGTCCAACTTAGATAGACATCCCTCGAGTCATCTAAATTATACGTGATCCAAATCAACTAAATCATGTCCGATCATCACGTGAGATGGAGTAGTCTTCAATGGTGAACATCTCTATGTTGATCATATCTATATGATTCACGTTCGATCTTTTGGTCTCCAGTGTTTCGAGGCCATGTCTGTACATGCTAGGCTCGTCAAGTTTAACCCGAGTATTCCGCATGTGCAAAACTGTCTTGCACCTCTTGTATGTTAATGTAGAGCCTATCACACCCGATCATCACGTGGTGTCTCAGCACGAAGAACTGTCGCAACGGTGCATACTCAGGGAGAACACTTATACCTTAAAATTTTAGTAAGGGGTCATCTTATAATGCTACCGCCCTACTAAGCAAAATAAGATGCAAAACAAGATAAACATCACATGCAATCATGTAACATCCCAATTTTCAATTTGGATGTTAACATAGATCATTCATATGAATTCATCATTTGAGCATTTTAGAATTTGATTTTTATTTGGGAAATTGATCCAAAGACTTTAAGCAACTCAAGGACCCAAGTGAGAGAGTTGGAAGTTTCCAAAGAGGACCTACAATTTTATTTATTTTCCAAGTGGGGTTGGATCAAATATTGTTTTACCAATTTTCATTTTCAATATTTCTAAAATAATGAGAGAAGATAATATGACTTCTTCAAAACAGAATAATAATGTTGGGTATTGAATTTTTTGTAAAAATTATATTTGTTGGATTTTTATTTGCAAAATTATTTATTTATTTATTTGCGCTAAAAAGTTTATTTTTATTTTAGGCATTTAGGCCCAGATAAATTTTCACCAGGTCAATAATAAGGCCCCAAGTACGTGCGAATTTTTCCGCGAATTTTAAAAATATATTTATTGCATTTTTCTATTTTTCTGTATTTTCGGAAAAATATTTTATATAAAAAAGTTTTGCGCCGACCGACTGGGCCGAAGCCCAGCCGGCCACCGCCTTCCTCCCGTGCGCCGCCTCGACTCCCGCCAGAGTCCGACCGCACCACGGACGTCGCTGTTGCCCCCTCCCCAAGCCAGCCCGACCCCCTGGCCTTTAAAAGGCGAGGCCCAGCCCCCTCTCTCCCCTCACCTGCCCCCGCCGCCACAAGTCACCGCGCCACCGCCGGAAGCCACCGCCTGTCGCCGCCTGCACCTGCATCCGCCACCCGCACCCGCACGCGCCACCGCCCGACGTCGTTGGAACCCCGCCGCCGCCCGGACTCACCGCCGCCCGGAGCTCCGATCCGATCCGATCCACCGGCCCGCCCCGAACCGATGAAAACCAACTTGGTTTTTTGTGGTTTTATTTTCGTTTTTTTAGAAACCCTAGATCGGTTTTTTTACAAACCTGGTTTTTTTAGGTTTAGTTATTTAGCGAACGTTCACCGTAAAGATCTATACAACGAATGTTCATTAGATGGATTTTTCTTTTTCTGTTATTTTTTTCAGGGACATTTTTGTTATTAAAGTGTTTACAAATTAGTCCCTAATCTTAAAACAATCATTACTTTTTACTCGTTTTCCGGAATTAGATAAATCCAACGCTAAACTCCTTGTTTTGATCTCATCTATCCAGTAACCCAACTCAAATTTATTTTTCAAAGTTTTAAAATTTGAATTCAAACAGTTTTGAATTACAACTTCTTTTGATCATAACTTGAGTTTCGTAACTCTGTTAGAGTTGATTCTTTTTGCAAATCAAAGCACTTGACCTAAACTTTCTAATAAGACCAAATTCATCTAATTTTGGGACTGTTAGAATTTTTTCTGTTGCAAGAGTTATTCGCTTATTTTCGTAAGTTTTCGAGATCTTCTCTTCGATTCTGTTGCATGATTGCTTATGTATGCTATTGTTTGATTGCAATAGAATTTCCGGAGTGCGAAGCTTGCTACTACGAGTCTCTAGGTTTCAGTGATCATCAGCAAGGCAAGTTACACTTTGATCATACTTTTCAATACCTAGTTTTACTTGCATTAGTTACACCCTCAAAGATTTGCGTGAGTAGGACTTGGATACATGTGGAATTGCTTGTAGTTCATGAGGTAGGAACCTATGACTTGAGATCAACCCCGGGAATATACGCTTTGTTAATTATTGCTTACCCATGCTCGTAGACATGGATTGGTATGTGAGATTCATGAAAGTTGTGAGTGTAATAACTATTAAGGGAAAGTTTAAGGTGGCAACCATAATACACATCTGGGTGGATTGGTTGCAGGGCACCTGGAGAATCCAATGTTGTCTTAGGATATCCCGCAGGTACCATGTGATCATCCTATGGAATGCCACTCAGGCTCAAAGGGATCATATATCATTCATGCCTAGAAACTTCCGTGTGCAGCCACCAGCCATTATGGGCTCTGGCATAGTTGAGTATGTTGTGTGAGCTCTTTCAGTGGTAGACTAGCAGATGTAAGGTGAAGTAGGTGTACCGGTCTACCCAGAGTAAAGAGTTAATGCTTCTGAAAGGCTATGTCTCGATCTTCCGATCATGGATGTGGTCGATTCTTGTGGGGGAAAGTGCGCAAACCTCTACAGAGTGTACAAACTAATCATGATTAGTCGTGTCCCCGGTTATGAACATCTTGAGTATCCTGGTATTTGAATTATTGATTGATCTCATCACTCTATTAACTAACTGTTGGGTTACTAATGAAATTGGTGATTTTGGGATTGAGATGGAGGAACCCTCTCAATATTGATTAATTCAACTTAGTAGTAAATAAAATTTATTCCTTTGTTGTAGGGAAAAATTAGCTTTATGCAAAAATAACCTTACAGCCTCCACCAGCCAAATATGCATGTAGTAGTAGATATTTGTTCATCATTATTGCTACAGTGTGACTTTGCGAGCATATTCAATGTGCTGACCTACACGGTTGCAACGTCTCATGTTGCAAAGTTTTTCGACAAAGATTAAGGTGTTATAGGTCGTTGTCATGCACTCAGTGTTTGCCGTGGAGTTGGATGGACTCAACTTATCTTCGATGCTTCTGTAGTTTAATTATTTTAGTTGGCCTTCAGCTATATTTTTGTAATAATACTCTTTATGAGGATCTCAATGTAATAAGTGTGTGATTGAAACTCTGTTATAAATCCTCAAGTATTGTGTGTGTCAGCATATCGATCCAGGGATGGCACATAAGCACAGAGACTTCGATCCATTGGGATCATGGTCGCTACAAGATGGTATCAGAGCACACGCTGACTATAGAACGCGACCACTAGGTTAAGCTAGAGGATGCTCTTCTCTACTCATTTCTAATCCTTCTCTATTTCTACTCTATGGATGTCAGACCCCAGGAACAAGTTTACTCAACATGATGATGACACCCCTTTCGGTAGACACTTCAAGGAGGTCACGAGGTACCTGCACATTGGAATACCAGGTTTCACTGGAACCTTTACTGCAACATTACCGGCAGAGGAGTGCTGGAGGATCAAAGTTAGTGTTCCTGGGAGGACTATTGCACTAGTCACGGAACCTCTCGAGCTTGCTTTTGATGCACCAACCTAGAGCTTAGGAAAGAGTATGGCAGCACACATCACCTTTGGTCGCATTTGTGAAGTCCACAACAAGGATCTTGAAAACACCATCGACCAGATTTGTGGACGCCGACATGAGAAATGGCAGATGATTCACACCAGGAATGATAAGTCCATTGCAGCATTCATGTAGGAGATGGTCCAGCACATTCGTCGCTATGAGAATCAAATGTGCATGCTCATGCTGAAGACCAAGACGGTGATGACATGGAACATCGAGCTAGAAGAAGAACTCAAGACAACACGCGACGGATATGAAGAGGAAATTGATGTGCTACTAGAGCAGAATGAAGAACTGAAGAAGAAGATTGGAGCACCCGTGGTGAAGCCAGAACCAGATATGGGCATTCATTCGGAGAACTACATCTTAATAGATGACACCGACAGTGATGAAAGTGACTATGAAGACGAAGCTGGAGCAGATATTATGGAGTCTTCTTCCGACCAAAGCTATTAGATGACCACCCTGTAATTATTAGTTTTCTTCCAAGTAGTTAGAATCGTTCGCGAGCTTTGTATTAGTAGCTTAGGATCTTTTGTGTGACCTTGTTTGAAATTGAGTGATATGATATGAATATGTGTGTCTCATGTGAATATGGGTAGTGGAATCTCTCTAGACCTCATTCTATTCTATTTCTCACCCCCCTAAGCCATCAGATGCCTCCGGGACGTGAGGCCGGATTCTAGTTCCCACCTGAGCTCACTCAGTTGATCCAGCAGTAGAACACTTTGATGCAACTACTTGTTCAGAACCCAGGCAACAACAACAATAACAACAACAGCAACAACAACAACCCTCCTCCAGTTCACAACCTGACCCGTTTCCTAAGGTTGAATCCGTTGGTGTTCTCTAGTAGCACCGAGCTGATTGTTGCAGATGACTGGCTCCGCAAGATGGGAAGAGAGCTAGCAACTGCTGGATGCACAGATGCAGAGAGAGTGCGCTTTGTCGCACATCAGCTTGAGGGACCAATAGCCGCTTGGTGGGAGAACCGCCACTTATCCCCTTGCTACAGTTACTTGGGATCGGTCTAAGCAAGCCTTCCGCACCGCACATGTTTCAGTTAGAGCCATGAGCCTGAAGAAGCATGAGTTTCACAAATTGCGCCAAGGGAACCATACTGCGGGGTAGTACGTTGATGATTTCAAGAAGTTAGCTCGCTATGCGCCAGATGACGTGGCCATAGATGCCACGAAGCAGGAGAAGTTTCTTGAGGGACTCAATGATGAGTTGAGTGTGCAGCTGATGGTAGAAACCTTCAACAACTACCAGGAGCTGGTAGACAAGGCCATCATGATTGAAGGAAAGCAGCAACAGATAGAGAGCCGCAAGAGGAAGTATAGACAGGGAAAGTATAACTCTGAAGCTCAGTAGAAGCCCCGCTATTCCCCGTACTCAGGAGGACATAACCATCCCACCCATGGAGGACATAACCATGGAGGTCATTCCCACAATGGTGGAAATTCACACAACCATAGGGGCCCCAGGAATGGCAATGGGAATGGAGGAAACAATAGTCACACTCGTTCCACCCCATCAACACCCGCCAAGAAGGATCTGAGTCACATTACATGTTTCAAGTGCGGGAAGACCGGACACTATGTCACCGAGTGTCCTGAAGCCAAGAATGAAAATGGCAATGGAAGCTCAGGAAAGAAGCCCAACCCGTTCACTCGAGGACAGGTGAATCACGTCAATGTGGAGGAGATTGACGAGCAGCCCGACGCAGTGGTTGGTAAGTTTTTCGTTAATGCATTTACATCCCTTGTTATTTCTGACACTTGTGCATCTCATTCATACATATCAAGGGGTTTTGTGGAAGAGTATAATCTGCCAACTGTAGCCCTTAAGTCACCTATGTTAGTGAGTTCCCCTGGAGCATAGTACATGGCTAGCCGAGGATGTTATCAATTACCATTGACTATTCGGAGACATGTTTTTCCCACCGACCTAATCGTTTTGGAATCCCAGGGTGATGAGGACATGACTTCCTTGGATACAGCCAAAAATATTGCATACATGTATATTTGTGAGGTGATTTCTAATGCAAACTATGCAACAATTTATTTATCTCATCGAGGACAAAAATACTTCACATATTTTTGTGCCATGTCTAATTGCAGGTGTATGGGATATTTGCACAATCCACATATGAAGATAGGGGAAAACTATACAACATGTAAACAAATTAAAGATAGCGATGAGCCGCATCTGAATAGTTGTAAAAGCTAGTTCAATATTTCGCACGTCAAAATCGGCTTCTAAATTGGTCTTTCTGCCCTTCAAAGTTCGCGAACACAGTTTTTCCAGTTTTTCATGCCAGTTTTAGAATTTTTTTGACTCCTCATATCAACTCGGAATTGGGTGATCCTTTTTGCGTTTGAAAGCTTGAGTCGGTAGCATAATGTAGAAAAATTATTAAAAAAATTGGCACAAAGTTTTTCAGAGGAAAGTTGAAGAGAGAGTTGTTGTTATATCGTGCTTGGCAGTTGTTTCTCATCATTATCTTTACTGCCATTGTGATCTGCACGTATATCTTGTTGTCGAGAGCTACTTCGTATCCTTTCTTGATGCTAGTTGTGTTATGTCGTGACTTCATTAGTGTTCTAGGCTCGCGTCTCTAGCACGGTCTAGCCTAGGACCAGCACAGTACCGTCGTCGAGCATTTATTCAACATTGCATCTCTGAATTAATTATTGCTAATCTTTTGCTACCATATATAGCCAACCCAGATCCACATATTTCTACACCGTGCATATTTACGTTTACCTGGCAATCGCTTTCTCAATCTTTGGAGTTATTCGACACCGCTGGTTGCTGGTCACCACCTACTGCATAGTAAGAACTTGTAAGATATTGATATTTGCTTTACTGTGAGCGCTTTACCACCACATCCTAGTAGTTCATAGGAACATTATTCTCGAATTTTGTTTCTTGTTTCTACTAATCATGGCAGGTGCCGGAGATAGAAGTTCTTGGACTATGGATACATCTTCACCATCATGAGACATGGGATAACACACACAAGCATATGGTCAGGTTATCTCTTTACCGCAATTTGATGGTATATTTAATCCTACGACGTATCTTGCTTGGGAGATTGAGGTAGAACAAATTTATGCTAGCCATGATTTTTTCGAACTTGAGAAAGTATGTGCTGCCACTCGAGAATTTACTGGTTTTGCTTCTGTTTGGTGGAGTGTGCATTGTAAGAAAAATATTGGTAACCAACCCACAACTTGGAAATATTTGAAACCTATAATGAGACATCAATTTGTTCCTGCTTACTATCGTTGTGAATTGCTTTGCAAATTAGAACAATTAAAACAAGGCAGTAACAATGTTCATGCTTTCTACCAAGAGTTCAAATATTATATGCATCATTGTGACATAGAAGAATCTGAGGATGATACAATGAATAGATTTTTTGGTGGTTTGAACCATGATATTCGCGCAAGATTTCATTATATTCCTCGTTGCATTACTGGTATGTATGTTCGCACTTGTACCTTTGAGAGACGGATACATGAGGATGCATTTGGTGACTACAACAACTACTATTCCAGTTCATGCTCATCACCACTGGTTGGTTCCTCCACGGTTGCACCTACTAGAGCAGCCACACCTCAGACTGTGAGCGCGACATCATCTCAAGTTCATGGTACATTGTCATCGTCCGTACCTACATCAACTACGTCTTTGCGATAAGGTAACATTAAAGATATTGATGATATAACTTCGTTGTAGAATGATGCATGCCTAGTTAACTTGAATACATCATGTGTTGTGTTACCTATTGATTTGAGCACACCGCCTATTTTAGATAACCGTGTTACTGCCATGAATGCATCGTGTGATCAAACAGCTGAAATACCAACAATTTTGAGTGCACCCATTGAATAAACTATTGATGCAAAAGAACCAATGTTTAATCATTTTGATATGACCTCTAATCTTGGTGATGATTCTATGTCAAATGACTTATTGCATGTTTGCTTATTTAAGCATGTTGTAGCATGTAAATTTGATGCAAGTAAGGTTTATTCACCAATCTTGTGATGGTTTAATGATGAACATTGTCAATCTTTTGATATGAATAAAGTCTTCACTTATATATGCAGACTAAGTTGGAATATTTTCATGCCTTCTACTTCTTGTGATAATATTTTGGCTTTATATTTTATGAACTACGAAAGTTACTCATGTATACATGTGTCATATGTGCAAAAATCAAGAGAAGTAAAAATGGATGACATATACATATACAACATGTACACCTTGTCTTTTTTATTAGACGCATTTCAGATTAAGCAACGTCGAGGACGGCTTTATTTTCGAGAAAGGGAGGATGATGAGGACATGACTACCTTGATTACGACCAAAAATATTGCATACATGTATGTTTATGAGGTGATTTCTAGTGCAAACTATGCAACAATTTATTTATGTCATCAAGGACAAAAATATTTCACATATTTTTGTGCCATGTCTAATTGCAGGTGCATGGGATAATTGTACAATCCCCATATGAAGATAAGGGAAAAAGAAAAGTTTAGGTGTTGTTCAAAAAGCCCTCTTACGTCACTTTTGGGCCAAGAGAATATAGAGTCCAAGCCTCTCACGTTCTGCATTCAAATCTGGACTTCACAGACATACCTGACTCAAAATGGCAAGAACTCCTTCATACGGACTCCGAATTGGGTGATTCTTTTTTTTTGTTGAAAAGTAGATTTCGTGCTCTTTCTAGCCCAATTGGATTCACCTTTAAATTCATCCGGTGCGTTGAGATATCGACGAAACAATCTGACGCCGCAGTAGAATCTGAGTCAAACTACAAGTCCAAAGGTGTTGCATCACCTCCACTTGGGCCCATGAGCCTTGTACGGCTTAGGGTTAGTTTTAGGCTGCCTTGGGACGTCCTCCCACCTCCTTGGCCGCTACCCCTTGCTCATATATAAGTAGATCCATCCAGTAGCTTTTTCTTTGTGATTTTTTTAGTTAAAAGTTAGCCAACGCAACTTCGTGTACTTCGTTTGTGTCCAACGACCAAACCAAGACCGCTTTCGGATCCCCACCTTTATCAATACTTCATCTATATTTGCAATATTCAGATTGCTTTATCATATTCTTGTTTGTTCTTCGATTGCATGCAGGAATAGACCTTCATGGTCAGGCTGACCGTGCTTCTAGCATCGTCAGTAACCCCTGGATATTGGTTTAGCGATTGCTAAGGCGCAATGTCATGCACGTTTGTAGTGGGTCATCAAAGTCGTCTCCACCAAATTGATCGTTATCATCTCATCGAAAGATCGGGCCCTCGCCTCTATCATAGGGTTTGGATGTAATCATAGGTATGGACTAGCGCGAAGAAGTGCGTCGCACGCCGCGCGCCCGTGACTGTTTCCGTCTGTACTTTCCCAAAATAAGCAAGAAAACAACATGTATTAAGCGATAAAATAAAAAGAAAAGGAGACCACGAATTATATGTTTACCCCATGATATACGTAGGCATGTAGCCAACATTAAATGATTTAATAAGTTAAGCAAACTGGTTGGTCTATTAATATTTTTTTGTATGTTGTCTCAGTTTATTTAGGTGACCTGTTATCGATTACTATTTGGTTACTATATTGGTTTATGGTTCGGGTTGTTTATTTTTTTTGTTTTTTCAGGCGTCATTACATTTTCACTGGTTCTACTGTTCCTTATTATTGGGGTTTGCTTTTTCTATTTATTTGGGGTGTTGTTTTGGTTAGCAGTTGTTGCTCCGATTTATTCGGGTGTATTGTTCCGGGTTACAATTTGGTTACTGTTTAAGTTTATAGTTTGGGTGTATTGTTCTGAATTACAATTTGGTTACTGTTTCGGTTTACGGTTTGGGCGAGTTAATCTTTTCGGTTTATTCCTGTTTCACTGCTTTTTCTGTTTTGGATTATTCGAGTCGTTGTTTTAGTTTATTTGGTTTATTATTTTGGTTAGCAGTTCTGGGTTTATCCGGATATTGTTTCCAATTTTGTTCGGGTAATTGTTAGTGAATCATTCGTTGATGTCGTGGTGTAAAAATGGGCAATAATAGGCCATGAACTTATTTTTCCCGTGAATTACTATTCATACAAATATATTATTCCAACCTACCATTTTGTGCCTCGGCGATTAAGACGACTCGGTGTTGATACGTCAATATGATGTGTAGGAAAATCCTAAATCCTACCGCTCTATATATAAGGACGCGATGGTGGTGGAGTAGAGAAACGATGTGTAAAAATATCATAACCCTCTATATAAGGACACGATGGTGGAGCAGGAGAAGAGAAATAATGTCTAGAAAAATCACAGTTTTTGTAACAACGTGTGTATTTTTTTCCGGTGAAAGCTAAAAGATAAGGAAAAATCATATTATTTGGGTGCACGGTTCAAATGGGTATTGTTTACTGGTCTCGGTGTAAATGAACAATAGAAGATTAAAAAAGTAGTCCGGTTCATGTCTTGTTTTGTTGTTCATTATACTGTTTATGAGCTGGTACTGTGCGTGGCAAAAAAAGTAAAAACAGATTACGTAAGAAGGAAAAAAGAAAGGTTGTTTATGTTCATTGATGTTGACGTTGCCGTGATAACGAACAGTAGGCGGCGAAAAAAATGTTCTCACTGTTCACTGATGTTGACGTTGCCGTGAAAATAAACAGTAAACAGCGAAAAATGAAAATGAATAGTAGATGCGAAAAAATGTTGTTACTGTTCACTGATGTTCACGTTGTCGTGAAAATAAACAGTAAACGATGAAAAATGAAAATCAGAAGTAGATGGCGAAAAAAAATGTTGTTACTGTGTTGCCGCGAAAATGATCAGTAAACGGCGAAAAAAATCAAAAAAAGCAGAAAAATTGAATCCTTCCCGCTTTAGTATATGTACTTATTGGCTATCCAAGTTTGAGGGAAACATCGATTGCGCCAGTAAATCTATTCTCCTCACCACCCCGGAAGGAAAGAGGATTAAGTATGTGCCGAGGCACACACCCTGGAAGACGCAAGTGAATGCACTTTCGAGAGTTGTTCAGGAGGAAATACCAGTTGTGAAGGATTACCCCGATGTTTTCCCGGAGGAGTTACCAGGCATGCCACCGGATCGAGACATCAAGTTCTTGATTGAATTGTTACCAGGCACGAGACCAATATCCAAGAGATCATACCGGATGCCCACAAATGATTTGGAAGAGATTAAGAAGCAAATCAAGGAGTTAATGGAGAAAGGTTATATTCGACCAAGCTCTTCACCTTGGGGAGCCCCAATGCTCTTAGTTGAGAAGAAGGATAGTTCATTAAGAATAGTGGTAGACTATTGTGCACTGAATGAGGTGACGATCAAGAACAAGTACCCTCTGCCAATGATCAATCATTTGTTTGACAAGTTGCAAGGAGCCAAAGTATTCTCTAAGATCGATTTACGATCAGGATATCATCAGTTGAAGATCCGAGAACAGGACATACCTAAGACAACTTTTACCACAAGGTACGGGCTTTATGAGTATACGGTTATGTCATTTGGTTTGACTAATGCCCCTGCCTACTTTATGAGTATGATGAACAAGGTGTTCATGGAGTTCTTGGATAAGTTTGTGGTGCTATTCATTGATGACATATTGGTTTATTCCAAGAATGAAGAAGAGCACAAGGAACATTTGTGTTTGGTTCTCGAGAAGCTCAGGGAACATCAGTTATATACCAAGTTCAACAAATGCAAGTATTGGTTGAAGGAGGATTCCTCGGACATGTTATATCAGGAGATGGTATAGCAGTAGACCCCTCCAAAGTAGAGGTCGTCATGTAGTGGAAAGCACCCACCTTAGTTGGTGAGATTCACAGTTTTCTTGGACTCGCGGGTTATTATCGGAGGTTCATTGAGAATTTCTCCAAGATTGTGAAGCCCATGAAAGAATTGTTGAAAAAGGAAAGTAAGTATAATTGGATAGAAGAATGTGAGGCCAGTTTTCAAGAGGGTAAGAAACATTTGGTTACAGCCCCAGTGTTGATTCTCCCGAATATACGCAAGGATTTTCAAGTTTATTGTGACGCTTCACGTCAAGGACTTGGAGGCATTCTCATACAAGAAGGAAGAGTTGTTTCATATGCCTCACGTCAGCTTTGACCACATGAGTTGAATTATGCCACGCATGATTTGGAGTTAGCACCCGTAGTGCACGCACTCAAGACCTGGAGGCGTTTTCTTATTGGATTGTTGTGATGTTTAAACGGACCATAAGAGTCTGAAGTACATCTTCACGCGGAAGGAGTTAAATCTCAGGCAAAGGAGATGGCTGGAACTCATAAAGGATAATGACATGAGATTGCATTATCACCCCGGAAAAGTCAATGTCGTGGCAGATGCTTTGAGTCGCAAGAGTTATGTAAACACTATCATAACCAGAGGTTTGCCCCAGGAGTTAGTAGATGATCTCAGAGACTTACAGTAGGAGATAGTCCCTAGAGGCTATGTTGCTACATTAGAGATTCAGTCCACTTAGTTGGGAAAGATTCGAGAAGCCTAGAAGACAGACAAAAGCATTAAAGAAATAAAGGGCAGAATGAGCCAAGGAAAGGTAGAAGGTTTCCGTGAGGATGAATACGGAACATTGTGGTTCGAAGAACATATATACGTGCCCAATGACCCGGAGATCAGGAAGTTGATTCTTCAAGAGGCCCATGATTCACCTTACTCGATACACCCAGGCAACACCAAGATGTACTTGGATTTGAAGCAGAATTTCTGGTGGACCGGTATGAAGAAGGACATTGCCGAGTATGTAGCGGTATGTGACGTATGTGGGAGAGTTAAGGCAGAACACCAGAAACCAGCAGGGTTACTACAACTGTTACCAATACCAGGTTGCAAGTGGGATAAGCTCGGAATGGATTTCATCACTGGATTACCCAGGACACGAACATGGTGCGATTCCATCAGGGTCATAGTTGATCGCTTGACTAAGGTAGCTCACTTTATCCCCGTGGAGACCACTTACACTAGTGCTAAATTGGCAAAGATACACATGACCATGATCGTATGTCTGCATGGAGTTCCAAGGACCATCGTATCAGATAGAGGAACATAGTTTACCTCAAAGTTTTGGAAGCAGTTGCATGAAACTTTGGGTACTAGGCTTGAGTTCAGTACAACCTTTCATCCATAGTCAGATGGACAGACAGAGAGAGTCAATCAGATTCTGGAGAACATGTTGAGAGCTTGTGCACTAGATTATGGATCTAGTTGGGATGATAACTTGCCTTGCGCAGAGTTCTTCTACAACAACAGTTATCAGACCAGTCTACAGATGGCCCCTTTCGAGGCTTTGTATGGAAGGAAGTGCAGGACACCGTTGATGTAGGATGAAGTCGGAGACTGCAAATTATTTAGACCCGATTTGATCAGAGATTCAGAGGAGAAGGTCAAGCTGATCCGTGACAGACTCAAAATAGCCTAGTCCAGGCAGAAAAGTTATGCCGATACAAAGCGCAAAGAGGTCACCTACGAAGTTGGAGATTGAGCATATCTTCGCGTGTTCCCACTTCGAGGAGTTAAGCCTGTTGGAGTTAAGGGTAAATTGGCACCACGATTTGTGGGGCCGTACAGAGTTTTGGAACGCCGAGGAGAAGTAGCTTATCAGCTAGAGTCACCCAAAACTTTGTCCGAAGTTCATGATGTGTTTCACGTTTCCAAGTTGAAGAAGTGCCATGCAGAGATGGCCGATATTCCGCTACGAGATACAGTGCCCCTGGAAGCAATTCAGCTAGAGAGTGACCTTACTTGTGAGGAGAAGCCTGTGAAGATTCTCGAGTTTGCCGATAGAGTTACCCGTAGCAAGGTCATCAAGTTTTGCAAAGTTCAGTGAAGTCACCATACAGAAGACGAAGCCAGGTGGAAACGAGAGGAAGACCTTCGACAAGACCACCCACACCTTTTTGCTAGCCAACCCGAATCTCAAGGGAGAGATTCATCTTAAGGGGGGTAGGTTTGTAACATCCCAATTTTCAATTTGGATGTTAACATAGATCATTCATATGCATTCATCATTTGAGCATTTTTGAATTTGATTTTTATTTGGGAAATTGATCTAAAGACTTTAAGCAACTCAAGGACCCAAGTGAGAGAGTTGGAAGTTTCCAAAGAGGACCCACAATTTTATTTATTTTCCAAGTGGGGTTGGATCAAACATTGTTTTACCAATTTTTATTTTCAATATTTTTAAAATAATGAGAGAAGATAATATATCTTTGAAAAAGAATTAAAATGTTGGAAATTGAATTTTGGGTAAAAATATGTTTATTGGATTTTTTTTGCGAAAGTATTTATTTTTTGTTATTTTATTTGCACTAAAAGTCTATTTTTATTTTAGGCATTTAGGCCGAGAAAAATGTTCACCGGGTCAATAATAAAGCCCTAAGTACGTGTGAATTTTTCCGCGGTTTTTAAAAATATATTTATTGCATTTTTCTATTTTTCTGTATTATCGGAAAAATATTTTATAAAAAAAATTGGGCCGACCGACTGGGCCGAAGCCGATTCGGCCACCGCCATCCTCCCGTGCGCCGCCCGGACTCCCGCCGGAGTCCGATCGCACCACAACCGTCGCCGTTGCCCCCTCCCCAAGCCGGCCCGACCCCCAGGCCTTAAAAAGGCGAGGCCCGGCCCCCTCTCTCCCCTTAGCCGCCGCTGCCTGCCGCACGTCGCCGTCGCAAGCCACCGCCCGCCGCTGCCCGCACCCGCATCTGCCGCCCACACCCGCACCCGCATCCGCCGCCCACACCCGCACCCGCACCCGCACGCGCCGCCTCCCGATGTCGCCGCCTGCCCGAGCCACGCCGTCGCCGGAACCCAGCCGCCGCCCGCCGGAGCTCCGATCCGACCTGATCCGCCGACCCGCCCCGAACCAGAAAGAACCAACTTGGTTTTAGTTTCGGTTTTTTAGAAACCCTAGATCGGCTTTTTTACAACCCGATTTTGTTTTTTTAGGTTTAGTTATTTAGCGAACGTTCACCGTAAAGATCTATATAACGAGCGTTCATTAGATGGATTTTTCATTTTCTGTTATTTCTTAGCAAGGACCTTTTCGTGATTATAGTTTTTACAGATTAGTCCCTAATCTTAAAACAATCATTACTTTTTACTCGTTTGTCGGAATTAGATAAATCCAACGCTAAACTCTTCGTTTTGATCTCATCTATCCAGTAACCCAACTCAAATTTATTTTTGAAAGTTTTAAAATTTGAATTCGAACAGTTTTGAATTTGAACTTCTTTTGATCGTAACTTGAGTTCCGTAACTCTGTTTGAGTTTATTCTTTTTGCAAATCAAAGCTCTTGACCTAAACTTTCTGATAAGACCAAATTCATATAATTTTGGTACTGTTAGAAATTGTTTTCTGTTGCAAGAGTTATTCGCTTATTTTCATAAGTTTTCGAGATCTTCTCTTCGATTCTGTTGCATGATTGCTTATGTATGCTATTGTTTGATTGCGATAGAATTTCCGGAGTGCGAAGCTTGCTACTACGAGTCTCTGGGTTTCAACGATCATCAGCAAGGCAAGTTACACTTTGATCATACTTTTCAATACGCAGTTTTACTTGCATTAGTTACACCCTCAAAGATTTGAATCAGTAGGACTTGGATACATGTGGTATTGTTTGTTGTTCATGAGGTAGGAACCTATGACTTGAGGTCAACCCCGGGAATATACGCTTTGTTACTTATTGCTTAGCCATGCTGGTAGACGTGGATTGGTATGTGAGTGTAATAACAATTAAGGGAAAGTTTAAGGTGGCAACCATAATACACATCTTGGTGGATTTGTTGTAGGGCACCTGGAGAATCCAGTGTTGTCCTAGGATATCCCAGAGGAACCGTGTGATCATCCTATGGAATGCCACCCAGGCTCAAAGGGATCATACATGATTCATGCCTAGAAAATTCCGTGTGCAGCCACAAGCCATTATGGGCTCTGGCAGAGTTGAGTATGTTGTGTGAGCTCTTTCACTGGTAGACTAGCAGATGTAGGGGAAAGTAGGTGTACCGGTCTACCCAAAGTAAAGAGTTAATGCTTCTGAAAGGCTATGTCTCGATCTTCCGATCATGGATGCGGTCGAGTCTTGTGGGGGAAAGTGCGCAAACCTCTGCAGAGTGTACAAACTATTCATGATTAGTCGTGTCCCAGGTTATGGACATCTTGCGTATCCTGGTATTTGAATTATTGATTGATTTCATCACTCTATTAACTAAACTTTTGGGTTACTAATGAAATTGGTGATTTTGGCATTGAGATGGAGGAACCTTCTCAATATTGATTAATTCAACTTAGTAGTAAATAAAATTTATTCCTTTATTGTAGGGAAAAACTAGCTTTATGCAAAAATAACCTTACAGCCTCCACCAGCCAAATATGCATGTAGTAGTAGATATTTGTTCATCATTATTGCTACAGTGTGACTGTGCCAGCATATTCAATGTGCTGACCTACACGGCTACAACGTCTCATGTTGCAGAGTTTTTCGGTGAAGATTAAGGTGTGATAGGTCGTTGTCGTGCACTCAGTGTTTGCCGTGGAGTTGGATGGACTCAACTTATCTTCGATGCTTCCGCATTTTAATTATTTTAGTTGGCCTTCGGCCATATTTTTGTAATAATACTCTTTATGAGGATCTCGATGTAATAAGTGTGTGATTGAAACTCTGTTATAAATCCTCAAATATTGTGCGTGTCAGCAAACCGATCCAGGGATGACACTTAAGCAAAGAGACTTCGATCCATTGGGATCGTGGTCGCTACAAATCAAAATATGTGACACGATATGGCCATCGTCATATTGTGCCTTTGATCTCCATCTCCAAAGCACTGTCATGATCTCCATCATCACCGGCTTGACACCTTGATCTCCATCGTAGCATCGTGGTCGTCTCGCCAACTATTACTTCTACGACTATCGCTAACTCATAGTGATAAAGTAAAGCAATTATATGGCGATTGATGTCTACTACGCAACTTTATTCTTGTAGACACGTGGTTGGCCTCCAAGCACTGAGTTTTGTAGGACAGTAGCAATTTTCCCTCGAGTGGATGGCCTAAGGTTTATCAATCCGTAGAAGGTGTAGGATGCAGATGGTCTCTCTCAAAAAACCCTGCAACCAAATAATAAAAAGTCTCTTGTGTCCCCAACACACCAAATACAATGGGAAATTGTATAGGTGCACTAGGTCGGTGAAGAGATGGTGATACAAGTGTAATATGGATAGTAGATATGAGTTTTTGTAGTGTGAACAACAAAAACAGCAAGGTAGCAAGTAACAAAAGTGAGCACAAACGATATTACAATGCTTGAAAACGAGGCCTAGGGTCTGTACTTTCGCTAGTGCAATCTCTCAACAATGCTAATATAATTGGATCATATAACCACCCATCAACGAAATCAACTCAAAGTTATTCTTTTCTTTCAATCTATCAAGAGTTCGTACTAAAACAACATAAGGTTATCCTTTCTGATCTATCTATCAAGAGTCTGTACTAGAATAACACAAGGTTATCTTTTCTAATCGATCTTTCAAGAGTTCTTACAAAGATAACACAAAGTTATCCTTCCTAATCGATCTATCAAGAGTTCGTACTAAGATAACACCAAAACATATTCAAAGAGTGCCCCAAGATTTCTACCGGAGAAACAAAGACAAGAACGTGCATCAACCCCTATGCATAGATTACCCCAATATCACCGCGGGAATCCGCAAGTTGAGTGCCAAAACATATATCAAGTTGATCAATATGATACCCCATTGTCACCACGAGTATTCAATTGTAAGACATATATCACGTGTTCTCAAATCCATAAAAGTATTCAATCCAAAGAAATCTCAAAGGGAAAACTCAATTCATCACAGGATAGAGAGGGGAAAACACCATATGATCCAACTATATTAACAAAGCCCCCGATACATCAAGATCGTGCCATCAAGAACACGAGAGAGAGAGAGAGAGAGAGAGAGAGAGAGAGAGAGAGAGATTAAACACATAGCTACTGGTACAAACCCTCAGCCCCGAGGGTCGACTACTACCTCCTCATCACGGTGGCCGCCGGGATGATGAAGATGGCCACCGGTGATGATTTCCCCCTCCGACAGAGTACCGGAAAGGGTCTAAATTAGTTTTTGATGGCTACAGAGGGCTGCGGCAGCGGAACTTCTGATCTAGGGTTATTTCTGATAGTTTCTCTATTTATAGTAATTTTTGGCGTCGGTCTCACGTCCGGATGGGCCTCGAGGTGAGCACAACCCACCGGGACACGGGCAAGGGCCTAGGTACGCCCCGCTGTCTTGTGCTCTACTCCTTCACCTGCTGGTCCTTCCACGAAGCTTCGGGAGCCTCTTTTGTTCCAAAATAATCGTTGAAAAGTTTCAGCTCATTTGGAGAACTTTCATTTCGGCACAAAAAACAACACCACGGTAGTTCTACTGAAAACAGGGTCAGTCCGGGTTAGTTCCATGCAAATCATACCAAAACCATATAACTTTTTTATAAACATGGCATGAATACTTCATAAATTATAGATACGTTGGAGACGTATCATCATCCCCAAGCTTAATTCCTACTCGTCCTCGAGTAAGTAAATGATAAAAGAAATAATTTATGAAGTGTGAATGCTAGCAAAGTGCACAAGTTTGATCAATGACAATTTAGATCACTTTTCCTAGCATCATAACAACAAATATTTCTTATAAAGTTTCTTATGTTTAAAGTAGCAATCAATTCACATGTTCAGGTTCAAACAATGAATTCTCTTGAAACTCAACAACCTATGTTCTCAGTCACCAAGCAATCGTAATCCAACTTATTAAACAGAGTTTAAGTAAGAGTTCCACATACTCAACCATCATATAGTCTTCTATGATTGCTAACACTCACCACATACACATGAGCAAAACGTTTCAACAAGACACATAGAAAGATAGGGGCTTGTAATTTCGCCTCCCAACGTATTCACCTTTGGGTGATGTCAACAATAATAACTCATGCTACCCATATTCAGCTGGACATACGTGCCTAGATCTTTCCTCACCACATGATGCTTGCCAAAGGAGAAAAATAAAAAAGGACTAGAGAGAAAAAATTGACTCTTTGCATAAAAGTAAATACTGAAAAGTAAAAGATATGCCCTTCACAAAGGGAAGAAGAGGTTGCCATGCGCTTATTTGTTTGTATGCTCAATCCCTTAATGCAAAGGAATGTCACGTTATATTGACCCTTATGATAGCAACCTTTATTATATAGTTCATCGCTTTTATTACTTTGCCATCAGAAGTTCGTTTTCCCTTAAACTAAATGATCTAACACTTTTAGAAGTAATTTTATTGCCTTTTTGCACTGATGACAGCTTACTTGAAGGATCTTGCTCAATCCTTAGGTAGGTATGGTGGACTCTTGAAGATAAGATTTGGGTTTAAGGGTTTTTGGATGCACAAGTAGTATCTCTACTTGGTGCAGAATTTTTGGCTAGCAAAGATGGGGGGCAAGCACCACATGTTGAAGGATCTATGACAATATAACTTCTATGTGAATATGAACAAACATAAACCATTACGTT
>LR738715.1:466825208-466872108 GCA_902687465.1 Secale cereale | reverse complement strand
AGGAGAAAAATAAAAAAGGACTAGAGAGAAAAAATTGACTCTTTGCATAAAAGTAAATACTGAAAAGTAAAAGATATGCCCTTCACAAAGGGAAGAAGAGGTTGCCATGCGCTTATTTGTTTGTATGCTCAATCCCTTAATGCAAAGGAATGTCACGTTATATTGACCCTTATGATAGCAACCTTTATTATGTAGTTCATCGCTTTTATTACTTTGCCATCAGAAGTTCGTTTTCCCTTAAACTAAATGATCTAACACTTTTAGAAGTAATTTTATTGCCTTTTTGCACTGATGACAGCTTACTTGAAGGATCTTGCTCAATCCTTAGGTAGGTATGGTGGACTCTTGAAGATAAGATTTGGGTTTAAGGGTTTTTGGATGCACAAGTAGTATCTCTACTTGGTGCAGAATTTTTGGCTAGCAAAGATGGGGGGCAAGCACCACATGTTGAAGGATCTATGACAATATAACTTCTATGTGAATATGAACAAACATAAACCATTACGTTATCTTCCTTGTCCAATGTCAACAATTTTGGCATATAATATTTTGATGGGGGCTCACAATCACAAAATATTTCCAGGATAGTGTATTTGCATGTGAAAGTTCTCTTCCTTATACTAATTATTCGTGAATTGCTTGTATGACCAATATTGTGATTGTAAAGCCTCAAAAGATTTCACTATCTAAACCCAATGTGAAGCCACTAGTCATGATATGATTTCAACTTCATGACATTCAATTTATTCAAGAATTTACTCATAGGATATAACTGAAGCACAAGAGTAAATGACAAGCTACTCCAAAAAGATATAAATGAATATCATGAGCATAATATTTCTTTCTCTCAAATTAATCTAGGTGAATCATGAGAGATTTTCTTTAAAAATACTAAAGCACACTGTGCTCATAAAGATATAAGTGAAGCACTAGAGCAACGGTGCCAGAAAAGAGCTTCGTTGACGGGATGTGAATACTACTTATCTAGCCTCTCTGGCAACTATTTGGGGGCTCTATTTTATTTAAAAACTTTCAGATCTAAGTATTTTATTAAAACATCAAGCGAACAAAATAAAATGACATTTCAAGAATAGCACATCTCATGTGAAGAAGCAACAACTTAGAGTCAACCAATACTAACCAATAATCATTGATGAAGAAAGGTGGGATGCCTATTGGGGCATCCCCAACCTTAGATGTTTGAGACTTCTAGAAATATTATGTTGGGGTGCCTTGGGCATCCCCAAGCTTGAGCTTTTGTTTCTCCTTAATTCTTATCATATCCTGGTTTTCCTAAATCTCAAAAGCTTCATCCACACAAAACTCAACAAGAACTCGTGAGATGAGTTAGTATAAATCAATGCAAAACCTTATCATCCTCTACTGTAGAAAAACACTAGAATTATTATTCAACATTGCATACTAAATGCCTCTGCATATTTAATACTCCTATCCTCAAATAGAATCATTAAACAAGCAAACGTATGCAAACAATGCAAACATAACAGCAATCTGTCAAAACAGTACAGTCTGTAAAGAATAGAATTGTTCTCATACTTCCCTAGCTCTAACAATTGTGAAAAAACTACCAATTTACATAGAACTTATTCATGCTAACTTTTTAAAAATTTCAAGATTTTATCACGTTCTGACTATCCAGAAGATTTCAGACAATGATAGAAAACTTTATGTTTTCAAACAGCAACATGTATACTTGCAAAATAAGCATGGTAAAGGCTATACTTGACACTTTTATTGAAATAAAATATGCAAAACATAATTATAAATACCAGCAAGAAAATTCTAACAAAATAAACTAACACTCCAAGCCAAACTCATATCATGTGATGAATGAAAACATAGCTCCAAGCGAGGTTACCGATAATGTTGGAGACGAAAGAGGGGATGCCTTCCGGGGCATCTCCAAGCTTAGTTGATTGTATCTTCCTTGAATATTACCTTGGGGTGCCTTGGGCATCCCCAAGCTTAGGGTCTTGTCACTCCTTATTCTCCTCCTATCGACATCTCACCCAAAACATGAAAACTTCAATCACACAAAACTT
The DNA here is from genome assembly GCA_902687465.1 of Secale cereale. NCBI lineage: Eukaryota > Viridiplantae > Streptophyta > Magnoliopsida > Poales > Poaceae > Secale > Secale cereale. Next base: position 466,870,045 of record LR738715.1, on the reverse strand, counting down.
AACAAAACTGTGTGAGATGGGTTAGTATGATAAAACAAATCATTCACTTTGTGTATTATCAAAGACAAGATTCATAATTGTTTTCACACAATTATTACTATAGCATATCATTTCTACAATTTATATTGATCAATATAAGCCATAGAAACTAGAAAACAAGCAAACTATGCACTGAAAACAAAATCTGTCAAAAAAAGAACAGTCTGTAATGATCTTAACATTCACCATACTTCTGCAACTCTAAAAATATTGAAAAACATATCACCACATGAGAAATTTGTATATTAAACTTCTGCAAAAAGAATCAACTTAAAAGCACTCTTCTGTTAAAAATGATAATTTTTATCGTGAGCGCAAAAGTTTCTGTTTTTCAGCAAGATCAAATCTACTATCACCCAACATGATCCTAAGGCTTTGCTTGGCACTTTAATGAAACAAAAGCTATAAAACATGATTACTACAGTAGGATAATCATGAGAACACACAAAACAGTAGGTATAAGTGTTGGGTTGTCTCCCAACAAGCGCTTTTCTTTAATGCCTATTAGTTAGGCATGATGATTTCAATGATGCTCACATAAAAGATAAGAATTGAAACATAAAGAGAGCATCATGAATCACATGGCAAGCACATCTAAGTCCAACCCACTTCCTATGCATAGGGGTTTTGTGAGCAAACATATTATGGGAACAAGAATCAACTAGCATAAGAAGGCAAAACATGCAAAACTTCAAGATTTTCAACACATAGAGAGTAAACTTGATATTATTGCAATACCGACAAGCATATGTCCCTCTCTCATAATAATTTTCAATAGCATCATGAATGAATTCAACAATATAGCTATCACATAAATCATTCTTTTCATGATGCAGAAGCATAGAAATTTTGCTACTCTCCACATAAGCAAATTTTGTTGGGAACATAGCATGCAATTTCAAAAAAAAATTCTACGCTCACGCAAGATCTATCTAGGAGATGCATAGCAACGAGATAGGGAGAGTGTGTCCACGTACCCTCGTAGACCGAAATCAGAAGCGTTATGTTAATGCGGTTGATGTAGTCAAACGTCTTCACGATCCAACCAATCCAAGTACCAAACGTACGACACCTCCGTGTTCAGCACACGTTCAGCTCGATGACGTCCCATGAGCTCTTGATCCACCAAAGGCTCGAGGGAGAGTTTTGCCAGCACGACGGCGTGGTGACAGTGTTGGTGCTGTGATCCGCGTAGGGCTTTGCCTAAGCACTACGATAACATGATCCGAGGTGTAATCTATGGAGGGGGGCACCGCACACGGCTAAGAGAAACGTGTATGTTCTAGGGTGCCCCCCTACCTTCGTATATAAAGGAGGAGAGGAGGAGGTCGGACGGCCCTTGTAGGGCGCGCCAAGAGAGAGGAGTCCTACTCGGACTCCAAGTCCTAGTAGGATTCGACTTGGTGGAAGGGGGGAGAAGGAAGGGAGAGGGAGAGGGAGGGGAAAGGGGGGCCGCGCCCCCTCCCCTAGTCCTATTCAGACTCCCCATGGGGGGGGCGCCACCTCCTTGTGGCCTACCCTATCTCTCCCCTATGGCCCATGTTGTCCCGGTACCTCTTAGAACACTTCCCGTGTCCGAATAACATCGTCCAATATATCATTCTTTATATACGGGGGCAGGGGGCACCTAAGGACACAGAAGAAACATTGTTCTAGCCGTGTGCGGTGCCCCCTCCACAGAAACACACCTCGGTCATACCGTTGCAGTGCTTATGTGAAGCCCTGCGCCGGTAACTTCATCATCTCCGTCACCACACCGTCGTGCTGACGAAACTCTCCCGTGAAGCTCAACTGGATCAAGAGCTCATGGGACGTCATCGAGCTGAACGTGTGCTAAACACGGAGGTGCCGTATGTTCGGTGCTTGATCGGTTGGATCGCGAAGACGTTCGACTACATCAACCGCGTCACTAGACGCTTCCGCTTTCGATCTACGAGGGTACATAGATACACTCTCCCCTCTCGTTGCTATGCATCTAGTAGATAGATCTTGCGTGATCGTAGGAAATTCTAAAATACTATGTTCCCCAACACTCCTTCATCCAGACTCCTTCATTTGCTGCTTCGGAAGCAGCTATGTACTCCGCTTCACACGTAGATCCCTCCATGACGCTCTGCTTGGAACTGCACCAACTGACAGCTCCACCGTTCAACAAAAATACGTATCCGGTTTGTGACTTAGAGTCATCCAAATCAGTGTCAAAGCTTGCATCAATGTAACCGTTTATGACGAGCTCTTTGTTACCTCCATAAATGAGAAACATATCCTTCGTCCTTCTCAGGTATTCCAGGATGTTCTTGACTGTTGTCCATTGATCCACTCTTAGATTACTTTGGTACCTCCCTAGTATACTTATAGCAAGGCACACATTAGGTCTGGTACACAGCATTGCATACATGATATAACCTATGGCTAAAGCATAGGGAATGACTTTCATTTTCTCTCTATCTTCTGCAGTGGTCGGGCATTGAGTCTGACTCAACTTCACATCTTGTAACACAGGCAAGAACCCTTTCTTTGACTTATCCATTTTGAATTCTTCAAAACTTTATCAAGGTATATGCTTTGTGAAAGTCCAATTAAGAATCTTGATCTATCTCTATAGATCTTGATGCCCAATATATAAGTAGCTTCACCGAGGTCTTTCATTGAAAAATTCTTATTCAAGTATCCTTTTATGCTATCCAGAAATTCTACATCATTTCCAATCAACAATATGTCATCCACATATAATATCAGAAATGCTACAGAGCTCCCACTCACTTTCTTGTAAATACAAGCTTCTCCAAAAGTATGTATAAAACCATATGATTTGATCACCTCACCAAAGCATATATTCCGACTCTGAGATGCTTGCACCAGTCCATAGATGCATCACTGGAGATTGCACACTTTGTTAGCACCTTTAGGATTGACAAAATCTTCTGGTTGCATCATATACAACTGTTCTTTGAGATATCCATTAAGGAATGCAGTTTTGACATCCATTTGCCAGATTTCATAATCATAAAATGCGGCAATTGCTAACATGATTTGGACAGACTTAAGCATCGCTACGGGTGAGAAGGTCTCATCGTAGTCAACTCCTTGAACTTGTCGAAAACCTTTCGCAACAAGTCGAGCTTTGTAGACAGTAACATTACCGTCGGCGTCAGTCTTCTTCTTAAAGATCCATTTATTTTCAATGGCTTGCCGATCATCGAGCAAGTCAACCAAAGTCCACACTTTGTTCTCATACATGGATCCCATCTCAAATTTATTGGCCTCAAGCCATTCTGCAGAATCTGGGCTCATCATCGCTTCCTCATAGTTCGTAGGTTTGTCATTGTAACATCCCAAATTTTCAATTTGGAATGTTATACATAGATCATATTGCATTTACATGTTTTTGCATTTTTGTTCGTGGCGTTCCTCGAAATTCTAAGCAACTCAAGGACCTACGGAGAGAGTTGGGAATTTTACCGTTTTTGTATTTGGGTTCGCTCGAATACCGGTACGAGGACAGTGTGATTCTAATTATTTTTCTCTCCTAAAAATATTTCTAAATAAAATATATGAGCGGAGATAATATGACTTCTCCAAAATAACAGAAATATTGGAGGAAAAATATTAAAATCACTTTTGGTATTTTTCTGGATTTATTTGCAGATTTATTTGCATAGGAAAAATACGCGTTTTTCAAAATTGCATTTAGGTCCGGGAAAAATGTTCACTTTGTCCTAAATATTATTAGAGGACGGTGAAAATTTATTTCGGGATTTTTGGAGTCTGTTTGGTATGTCTTTCGTTAGTATTTCTGCGCCGGGACTCTTTTTTTTAAAAAAAAAGGAACCGACCTAGTCTCGTATAGGACCAGGAGACTGGGCTTTATAAGCCTACAACCCCGCCGGCCCAAAGCCTTGCCCGCCCCGCAGCCTCGCCCTAACCCTAGCCGCCTGACGCGCCCGCCGCCGCCGCCGCGCCAGCCGCCGCCGCCGCGCCCGCCGCCGCTGCCGCCACCCGTCGAAGCCGCGCGCTGCGCCGCCGCCCGCCGCCACCCGCCGCCGCGCCGCCAGCCGCCACCCGCCGCCGCGCCGCCCGCCGCCACCCGTCGCGCCGTGCCGCTGCCGCCCGACCCGCCGGAGTCCGCCAGAGTTTCGCCGGAGTTCGAGGTAGTTTTCGTTTTTTTCCGGTTAATAGATCGGTTTTGTTTAGGAAAACCTAGATCTGTTTTTTTTTAATAGATCGGTTCGGTTTTTTTTTATTTTCTGCCGGTTTAGTTAAATAGCGGACGTTCGTCCGTACGTTCGTTTTAACGAACGGTTTTCGTTAGTTAACAGCAGACAGCGAACGTTCGTTAGTTAGCCTGTTCGTCGTTTTCTTTTTCGGGGTATTTATCGACGATTATTCCGATCGCGATTTCTGCACTGATCTTGTTTTGCGTTTTTCTTTTCGCTCGAGAGTCGGAATCAGATGATTCAAAATCCCAGATCTTCGTCTTGAAGCCCTCTTTACGTTTAATCAACTTGAACAAAGTTTTGTCTACTGTAAAATTTGACTTTAGGCCAACTAGTACTTCGGAGCTCGTTTCTTTTGCAGTTTGAGTTTCGTTGCTTCTTTCGAGTTGATTCTTTTTGCAAACCGGAGTTCTTAAGTTGAACTATCTGGTTAGATCTCTTATTTTAGTTTTACCCGTGCATTAGTTAAGTACTTATTGTATGCTTGTTCGTTTGATTGCGATAGAGTACCCGGAGTGCGCCGCTTGCTACTTTGAGTCTCTAGGTTTTGCGGATCATCAGCAAGGCAAGTAACACTTTGGTCATGCTTTCCAATTACCCAGTTTTCATCACATTAGTAAAACCCTCACACATTGCATGAGTAGGATCAATTAACTTGTGGGATTGGGAAGTAGTTTGAGGTAGTACCTATTACCTGCATTACATTCAAACCTTTGGGAGTTACTTCTACGTTTGTTGTTAGGACATGCTATGCTCGTAGACGTTGATTGGGTGAGCGAAATCCATGACAGATGTGAGTTTGTTAATTAATGGTTCAACTTAAGGTGGCAACATTAATACACATCTGGGTGGATTGAGGCATCTGGGTATTCCAGTGATTGCCTGTTTTTCTTTTGGACCGCCACCCACGCTCAAAGGGATCATGAGATTTTTCATACTAGAAACTTCCGTGTGCAGCCACATGCCAATATGGGCTCTGGCATAGTTGAGTAAGTTGTGGGAAACCTTTCCATGATGGGCTAGCAGATGTAGTTGGGTTTTGTAGGTGTACCGGCCTATCTATCTGGTTAAGGGGACCTCTTCGGAAAGACTGTGTCTCGGTCATCCGTTTCTCAAACACCATGCAGTGCGAGAAACCAAACGGAGGCGATCGACTCTTGTGGGGAAAAGTGCACAAACCTCTGCAGAGTGTACAAACTGATCATGATTAGCCGTGTCCCCGGTTATGGACGTCTTGAGTATCTAGTACTTGGATTATCATGTGAATCTCATCATGTTACTCTAATTAATTTTGTTGGGTTTAATAATTATTTTAATTGGGGTTGAGAGGATGTCTATCTTCTCAACGATGTTTCAACTACCATCATAGTTAATTTAAAATCTATTCCTTTGAAGTAGGGAAAAATTGGTTTTACGCAAAAACTTAACCATAGAGCTTTCCACCAGCCATATTGCATATAGTATAGCCTTATTATCATTGCATTCTCTTGTGTTACATTGCCAGCATATTCCATGTGCTGACCCGTTTTCGGGCTGCAACATTTCATGTTGCAGACTTTTCAGACGATGAGTAAGATGCCCCTTTTTAGGTCGTGGTTCTATACTCAGTGATGCCGCTGGAGTTGATGGACTCACTTATCTTCCAAGCCTTCCGCTGTTATCGTGTTAGATGGCCTTCAGCCATATTATCTGTAATAAATTCACCATTGGACTATCGATGTAATAAGTGTGTGATTGCTACTCTGTTATAAATCCTTCAAGTACTGTGCGTGTCAGCATTACTGATCCAGGGATGACACTAATGCATAGAGATCAGACTGTTTGAGGTATGGTCGCTACAAGATGGTATCAGAGCACACGCTGACTGTAGGACACGACCACTAAGACAAGCCCTAGAACACTATTCACTCTTCTCTTTTCTGACTCCTCATCGTTTCTACTCTTTAGGATGGTGGAAGCAAAGCACAAGTTCATGCAACCGGATGATGATACGTCATTTGGACGACACCTGAAGGAAGTCACAAGATACCTCAACATTGGATTACCAAGTTTCACTAGAACCTACAATGCCACTCTACCTGAGGAGGAGCGTTGGTTGATTCAAGCCCAAGTTCCAGGAAGGATGTTCGCACCTGTCACCCCACTCATAGCATTTTCCTTTAATGCGCCTACATGGAGCTTAGGAAGGAGCATGGCAGCCCACATTGCTATGGGAAGGATTGGAGAAGTCTACCAACAGGAGCTAAAGGACACTATCTACCAGATTTGTGGACGCCAAAGATGAGAATTGGGATATGATTAGCACTCGGAAGGGTATATCCATTGCAGCATTCATCCAGGAGTTAAACCACCACATTCGTCGCCGGGAGCACCAGATGTGTGCAGGGATGATAGATTCGAAGAAGGCCCTGAATAGGAATTTGGAGCTAGAAGAAGAACTCAAGTCTACCCGCGACGGATATGAGGAGGAGATGAAAAGAGAAGAATGATGATTTGACCCGGAAGTTAGGGATACTCATGGGAGAAGAAGACGAGGAAGAAGAACCCAAGGAGATTCCACCGGAAGATTATATAATCATAGATGACACCGATTCGGAAGCTGAGGATAGCAAGGATGAAGACTATGAAAATGAAGCTGGAGCAGATATTATGGAATCCTCTGCCGATCAATATTTTTAGATGACCACCCTGTGACCAGTAGTTTACCCCATATATTAGTTTTAGAACACTTTTGTACACGATCGTTAGATTTGTAAGACCTTGTTTGAAATTGATTGGTGTGATATGATTGCGTGTTTGTCTCATGTGCATATGGGTAGTGATTTTCCCTTAGACCTCTTTTCTATTCTAATCTCTTCCCTCTACACCCATCAGATGCCTCCAAGACGTGAATTCGAGTTTCCCCCTGAGCTCACCCAGTTGATCCAGCAGCAGAACACCCTAATGCAACTTCTTGTCCAGAACACTCAGAACAACCAGAACAACAACAACAACAACCCTCCACCACCACCACCCGTGGACAACCTGACCCGTTTCTTAAGGTTGCAACCACATGTGTTTGCTAGCAGCATCGAACCAATTGTGGCTGATGACTGGCTATGCAAGATTGGAAGGGATTTGACCACCGCCAATTGCACGGAGGCTGAGAAGGTGCGATTTGCCGCACACCAGTTGTCTGGACCAGCCGCAGCATGGTGGGAGAATTACACAGCCACTTACCCCGTAGCCAATGTGACTTGGGATCAGTTTCAGCAAGCTTTTCGTACCGCCCATGTCTCAACTGGAGCCATGAGTATGAAGAAGCAGGAGTTTTGCAACTTGCGCCAAGGGAATCGTACTATGGCCCAGTACGTGGATGAGTTTAGTACCCTATCTCGTTATGCCCCAGATGATGTGGCCACAGATGCCAAGAAGCAGGAGAGATTCATGGAAGGGCTGAATGATGAGATGAGTGTACAGTTGATGGTGGCAACTTTCAATAACTACCAGGAGTTAGTTGACCGCACCCTCATGATTGAAAGGAAGCACCAGCAGATCGAGAGTCGCAAGAGGAAGTATGGGCAAGGGAAGTATAATTCTGGAGCTCAGCAGAAGCCTCGCTTTACCCCTAAAGTAGTAGGACAGTTTCAGCATACCCATGGAGGAAGTAGCTCACACAACCACAATGGCACCAAGAATGGCAATGGCAATGGGAATGGGAATGGAGCCAATGGAAACCAGAACCGCCCTACACAGTCCACACCCACCAAGAGGGATTTTAGCCATGTCACTTGTTACAAGTGCGGGAAGACTGGACATTATGCCAATGAATGCCCAGAAGCTAAGAATGGGAACGGCAATGGAAGCACCGGGAAGCAGCCCAACCCATTCAACAAAGGACAAGTGAACCACATGACCGTGGAGGAGGTATAAGAGCAACCAGATGATGTTGTCGGTAAGTTTTTGGTTAAGACATTTACCGCTATAGTTCTTTTCGATACTGGTGCATCGCATTCATATATTTCAAGGGGATTCGTAAATATACATAGGATGTCCACCCGAGTTCTTAAGACCCCCATGTTAGTAAGTTCACCTGGAGCAGATTATATGGCACACCAAGGATGTTTTCAGACGCCATTGATCATAGGACGCCATACTTTCCCCTCTGACCTAATAGTCCTGGAGTCACAAGGATTGGATGTGATATTAGGTATGGATTGGCTATCGAAGTATGGAGGTAAAATTGACTGTGCCAGTAAGTCTATTTTGCTCACCACCCCGGAGGGAAAAATGATTAAGTATGTATCTAGGCATTCGCCTAGAAGGACTCAAGTACATTCTCTCACGGGAGTTGTTCAAGAGGAAGTGCCAGTAATAAAGGATTATCCGGATGTGATTCCAGAGGAGTTACCTGGCATGCCACCGGATAGAGATATAGAGTTTTTGATTGAACTTTTGCCAGGCACCGGGCCAATTTCTAAGAGACCATATAGGATGCCCGCAAAGGATTTGGAGGAGATTAAGAAGCAGATTAAGGAGTTACTGGATAAAGGATTCATACGCCCAAGTTCTTCGCCTTGGGGTTCGCCAGTACTTCTAGTGGAGAAGAAGGATGGATCGTTAAGAATGGTTGTTGATTACCGAGGGCTGCACGAAGTAACGATCAAAAACAAGTACCCATTACCAATGATCAATGATCTGTTCGATAGATTGCAAGGAGCTAAGATATTTTCTAAGATCGATCTACGATCAGGGTACCATCAATTGAAGATCCGAGAGCAAGATATACCTAAGACGGCCTTTACCACTAGGTATGGGTTGTACGAGTATACCGTTATGTCGTTTGGTCTGACAAACGCACCGGCATACTTTATGAACCTGATGAACAAAGTATTTATGGAGTATTTGGATAAGTTCGTCGTAGTGTTCATAGATGATATTTTGATCTTCTCTAAGGATGAAGAGGAGCATGAAGAGCATTTGCGTTTGGTATTGGAAAAGCTCAGAGAACATCAGTTATATGCCAAGTTTAGCAAATGCGAGTTTTGGTTGAAGGAAGTCGGATTTCTCGGACATGTTATATCTGGAGAAGGAATAGCAGTAGATCCCGCTAAGGTGGACACTGTGACCCATTGGGAAGCACGAACAACAGTTGGAGAGATCCAGAGTTTTCTTGGACTCGCAGGATACTACCGGAGATTTATCGAGAATTTCTCTAAGATTGTGAAGCCAATGACGGAGTTGTTGAAGAAGGACACCAAGTTCAGTTGGACAGAAGAATGTGAGGCCAGTTTTCAGGAATTAAAGAAGCGATTGGTCTCATCCCCTGTGTTGATTTTGCTAGATCAACATAAGGATTATGAGGTGTACTGCGACGCGTCACGTCGAGGACTTGGAGCTGTTCTTATGCAGGAAGGAAGAGTTGTTTCGTATGCTTCACGACAGCTGAAACCTCATGGGCTGAACTATGCCACCCACAATTTGGAATTAGCAGCCGTAGTGCATGCACTGAAGACGTGGAGACATTTTCTCATTGGGAACCATTGTGAAGTATATACTGATCACAAGAGTTTGAAGTATATATTCACTCAGAAGGAGCTGAATCTTAGGCAAAGGAGATGGCTGGAACTCATTAAGGATTATGACATGAGATTGCATTATCATCCCGGAAAGGCTAACGTAGTAGCTGATGCGCTAAGCCGTAAGAGCCATGTCAATACCCTAATGATGGAGGAATTTCCAAAGTAGTTAGCCGAGGACCTACGAGAACTACGTTTGGAGATAGTTCCGAGAGGCTATGTAGCAATGCTAGAAATCCAGTCTACCATGATGGATAAAATCATAGAAGCTCAGAAAGCTGACAAGGAGATTGTCGCTATAAAGGAGAGGATGAGTGATGAGGACATGGCTAGCACAGTTACACCCACAACCCCTGCTACTATACCTATTGGACCAATTACTAGAGCTCGCGCACGCCAGTTAAATTATCAGGTACTTTCGTTTCTTGGTAATGTTTCTAATGTTCATGAGGATGTGATGCTTCCTAACTTAGATATATTTGTGTTGGTTACAGTTGAAGCACCTAGCATGGACAAGAAGTATAAACACTGGAGCATGATCAAGCCCTATGATGAAGGCGCGCGCGGAGGGATCAAGAATGGAGTTTCTGGAGGATATTTCCGCACTTTGAAGCCACCATGATGACATACAAGAGGATGGACGAAATATACAACATGTCTTTCATAAATTTCGTCCATAGCTTATTACTGGTGCTGTGTCACCTTAGTTTTGGGCTAGGCCCATGTAATGTCGAAATACCGCTCGTTTGGTTTTTTTAGAGCCCATATTGTAGGGGAAACGACTTAGGAGGTGTTTTAGTCCCACCTTGCCAAGGGTGGACAAAACACCCTCTCTTTTCCCCTATAAATACAGCCCTTAAGGCACCGTTTAGACTTGGGTTTTATTTAGTTAAAAGTTAGCCATCGCTGCAACTTCGTGTACTTCGTTTGTGTCCAACGACCAGACCAAGACCGCTTATGAAACCCCACTCTTATCAATACTTCATCCATATTCGCAATATTCAGATTGCTTATCATATTCTTGCTTGTTCTTTGATTGCTTGCAGGAATAGACCTTCGTGGTCAGGTTGATCGTGCTCCGGCGTGGTCAATAACCTCTCGAAGTTGGTTTAGCGATTGCTAAGGCGCAACGTCGTGCACATTTGTAGTCGGATCGTCAAAGTCGTCTCCACCAAATCGATAGTTATCATCTCATCGAAAGATCGGGCCCCTCGCCTCTATCAATGAGCGAAGGAAAAGCTAAAGGATTTCGTGAGGATGAACACGACACCCTATGGTTTGAGGATCGAATCTATGTGCCTAATGACCCGGAGATCGGGAAGTTGATTTTACAGGAGGCCCATGATTCACCATACTCGATTCACCCAGGAAATACTAAGATGTATTTGGATTTGAAGGATATTTTCTGGTGGACCGGTATGAAGAAGGATATCGCGGAGTATGTAGCAGTTTGTGATGTATGTCAGAGAGTAAAGGCAGAACATCATAAGCCATCAGGATTGTTACAACCTATGCCTATACCCGAATGGAAGTGGGAGAAGCTTGGCATGGATTTTATCACCGGATTGCCCAGGACCAAAGCAGGATATGATTCAATCTGGGTAGTAGTAGACCGATTGACGGAGGTAGCCCACTTTATTCCTGTGAAAACCACATACACCAGTGCAAAGTTGGCAAAGATATACATGACCAGAATTGTATGTCTGCATGGAGTTCCGAGGAGTATTGTATCAGATAGAGGAACCCAGTTTACCTCAAAGTTCTGGAGTCAGTTACATGAAACTTTGGGTACCAGGCTAGAGTTTAGCACAGCATTTCACCCGCAGACAGATGGACAGACTGAAAGGGTTAATCAGACTTTGGAGGATATGCTGAGAGCATGTGCATTAGATTACGGATCTAGTTGGGATGACAACTTGCCCTACGCGGAGTTCTCATACAACAACAGTTACCAAGCCAGTTTGAAGATGGCACCGTTCGAGGCACTGTATGGAAGGAGATGCCGAACACCGTTGTCGTGGGACGAAGTTGGAGACCGACAGTTGTTTGGACCAGACTTAATCAAAGAGTCTGAGGAGAAGGTTAAGTTGATTAGAGATATACTAAAGGTAGCTCAGTCCAGGCAGAAGAGTTATGCAGACTCGAAGCGCAAGGAGATAACCTATGAGATCGGAGACAGAGCATACTTGAGAGTATCGCCTCTGCGAGGAGTTAAACGTTTCGGAGTTAAAGGGAAATTAGCCCTGAGATTTGTGGGACCTTACCGTGTTTAGCGCATGGGAGAGGTTGCCTACAAGTTGGAATTTCCCGAAGGATTGTCAGGAGTGCACAACGTGTTTCACGTATCGCAACTTAAGAAGTGCCATGCGGAGATGGCCGATATACCGCTTAGAGACTCAGTACCCCTGGAAGCAATTTAGTTGGACAGTGATCTGACCTACGAGGAGAAGCCTGTGAAGATTCTCGAATTTTCGAGCAGAGTTACCCGCAGTAAGGTTATCAAGTTTTGCAAAGTTCAGTGGAGTCACCACACCGAGGAAGAAGCCACCTGGGAGCGAGAAGATGATCTACGCAAGGACCACCCACACTTATTCTCTAGCCAAGTCGAATCTCGAGGGCGAGATTCATTCTAAGGGGGGTAGGTTTGTAACATCCCAAATTTTCAATTTGGAATGTTATACATAGATCATATTGCATTTGCATGTTCTTGCATTTTTGTTCGTGGCGTTCCTCAAAATTCTAAGCAACTCAAGGACCTACGGAGAGAGTTGGGAATTTTACCGTTCTCGTATTTGGGTTCGCTCGAATACCGGTACGAGGACAGTGTGATTCTAATTATTTTTCTCTCCTAAAAATATTTCTAAATAAAATATATGAGCGGAGATAATATGAATTCTCCAAAATAAAAGAAATATTGGAGGAAAAATATTAAAATCACTTTTGGTATTTTTCTGGATTTATTTGAGGATTTATTTGCATAGGAAAAATACGCGTTTTTCAAAATTGCATTTAGGTCCGGGAAAAATGTTCACTTTGTCCTAAATATTATTAGAGGACGGTGAAAATTTATTTCGAGATTTTTGGAGTCCGTTTGGTATTTCATTCGTTAGTTTTTCTGCGCCGGGACTCTTTAAAAAAAATAGGAACCGACCTAGTCTCGTATAGGACCAGGAGACTGGGCTTTATAAGCCTGCAGCCCCGCCGGCCCAAAGCCTCACCCGCCCCGTAGCCTCGCCCTAACCCTAGCCGCCCGACGTGCCCGCCGCTGCCGCCGCGCCAGCCGCCGCCGCCGCAAGCTGCGCCGCCGCCCGCCGCCACCCGCCGTCACGCCGCCCGCCGCCACCCGCCGCGCCGCACCGCTGCCGCCCGACCCGCCGGAGTTCGCCAGAGTTTCGCCGGAGTTCGAGGTAGTTTTCGTTTTTTTCCCGGTTAATAGATCGGTTTTGTTTAGGAAAACCTAGAACTGTTTTTTTAGAATAGATCGGTTCGGTTTTTTTATTTTCCGCCGGTTTAGTTAAATAGCGGACGTTCGTCCGTACGTTCGTTTTAACGAACGGTTTTCGTTAGTTAACCGCAGACAGCGAACGTTCGTTCGTTAGCCTGTTCGTCGTTCTTTTTCGGGGTATTTATCCGCGGTTATTCCGATCGCGATTTCTGCCCTGATCTTGTTTTGCGTTTTTCTTTTCGCTCGAGAGTCGGAATCTGGTGATTCAAAATCCCAGATCTTCGTCTCAAAGCCCTCTTTACATTTAATCAACTTGAACAAAGTTCTGGCCACTGTAATATTTGACTTTAGGCCAACTAGTACTTCGGAGCTCGTTTCTTTTGCAGTTTGAGTTTCGTTGCTTATTTCGAGTTGATTCTTTTTGCATACCGGAGTTCTTAAGTTGAACTATCTGGTTAGATCTCTTATTTGAATTTTACCCGTGCATTAGTTAAGTACTTATTGTATGCTTGTCTGTTTGATTGCGATAGAGTACCCGGAGTGCGCCGCTTGCTACTTTGAGTCTCTAGGTTTTGCGGATCATCAGCAAGGCAAGTAACACTTTGATCATGCTTTCCAATAGCCCAGTTTTCATTGCATTGGTCAAACCCTCACACACTGCATGAGTAGGATCAATTAACTTATGGGATTGGGAGGTAGTTTGAGGTAGTAACTATTACCTGCATTACATTCAAACCTTTGGGAGTTACTTCTACGTTTGCTGTTAGGACATGCTATGCTCGTAGACGTGGATTGGGTGAGCGAAATCCATGACAGATGTGAGTTTGTTAATTAATGGTTCAACTTAAGGTGGCAACATTAATACACATCTGGGTGGATTGAGGCATCTGGGTATTCCAGTGATTGTATGTTTTTCTTTTGGACCGCCACCCACGCTCAAAGGGATCATGAGATTTTTCATACTAGAAACTTCCGTGTGCAGCCACATGCCAATATGGGCTCTGGCATAGTTGAGTAAGTTGTGGGAAACCTTTCCATGATGGGCTAGCAGATGTAGTTGGGTTTTGTAGGTGTACCGTCCTATCTATCTGGTTAAGGGGACCTCTTCGGAAAGACTGTGTCTCGGTCATCTGTTTCTCAAACACCATGCAGTGCGAGAAACCAAACGGAGGCGATCGACTCTTGTGGGGAAAAGTGCACAAACCTCTGCAGAGTGTACAAACTGATCATGATTAGCCGTGTCCCAGGTTATGGACGTCTTGAGTATCTAGTACTTGGATTATCATGTGAATCTCATCATGTTACTCTAATTAATTTTGTTGGGTTTAATAATTATTTTAATTGGGGTTGAGAGGATGTCTATCTTCTCAACGATGTTTCAACTACCATGATAGTTAATTTAAAATATATTCCTTTGAAGTAGGGAAAAATTGGCTTTACGCAAAAACTTAACCATAGAGCTTTCCACCAGCCATATTGCATATAGTATAGCCTTATTATCATTGCATTCTCTTGTGTTACCTTGCCAGCATATTCCATGTGCTGACCCGTTTTCTGGCTGCAACGTTTCATGTTGCAGACTTTTCAGACAATGAGTAAGATTCCCCTTTTTAGGTCGTGGTTCTATACTCAGTGATGCCGCTGGAGTTGATGGACTCACTTATCTTCCAAGCCTTCCGCTGTTATCGTGTTAGATGGCCTTCAGCCATATTATCTGTAATAAATTCATCGTTGGACTATCGATGTAATAAGTGTGTGATTGCTACTCTCTTATAAATCCTTCAAGTACTGTGCGTGTCAGCATTACTGATCCAGGGATGACACTGATGCACAGAGATCAGATTGTTTGAGGTCTGGTCGCTACAGTCATGGTCTAGTAACATGACTTCCAGTACAGGGTTACTGAACCACTCTGGTGCGGAACGCACTCTGGTTGACCTACGAGGTTTAGTAGTAACTTGATCTGAAGTTTCATGATCATCATCATTAGCTTCCTCACTAATTGGTGTAGGAATCACTAGAACTGATTTCTGTGATGAACTACTTTCCAATTTGGGAGAAGGTACAAATACCTCATCAAGTTCTACATTCCTCCCACTCACTTCTTTCGAGAGAAACTCCTTCTCTAGAAAGGATCCATTCTTAGCAACGAGTATATTGCCATAAGATCTGTGATACAAGGTGTACCCAACAGTTTCCTTTGGGTATCCTATGAATACACATTTCTCCGACTTGGGTTCGAGCTTATCAGGTTGAAGCTTTTTCACATAAGCATCGCAGCCCCAAACTTTAAGAAACGACAACTTGGGTTTCTTGCCAAACCATAGTTCATAAGGTCTCGCCTCAACGGATTTAGATGGTGCCCTATTTAACGTGAATGCAGCTGTCTCTAAAGCATAACCCCAAAACCATAGTGATAAATCGGTAAGAGACATCATAGATCGCACCATATCTAATAAAGTACGGTTACGACATTCGGACACACCATTACGCTGTGGTGTTCCAGGTGGCGTGAGTTGTGAAACTATTTCACATTGTTTCAAATGAAGACCAAACTCATAACTCAAATATTCACCTCCGTGATCAGAATGTAGAAACTTTATTTTCTTGTCACGATGATTATCTACTTCACTCTAAAATTCTTTGAACTTTTCAAATGTTTTAGACTAGTGTTTCATCAAGTAGATATACCCATATCTGCTCAAATCATCTGTGAAGGTCAGAAAATAACGATACCCGCCACGAGCCTTAACACGCATTGCACCGCATACATAAGTATGTATGATTTCCAATAAGTCAGTTGCTCGCTACATTGCTCCGGAGAACGAATTTTTAGTCATCTTGTCCATGAGGCATGGTTCGCAAGCACCAAGTGATTCCGAAATTCCATCAGCATGGAGTTTCTTCATGCGCTTTACACCAATATGACCTAAATGGCAGTGCCACAAATAAGTTGCACTATCATTATCAACTTTGCATCTTTTGGCTTCAGTATTATGAATATGTGTATCACTACGATCGAGATTCAGCAAAAATAGACCACTCATCAAGGGTGCATGACCATAAAAGATATTACTCATATAAATAGAACAACCATTATTCTCTGATTTAAATGAATAACCATCTCGCAACAAACAAGATCCAAATATAATGTTCATGCTCAACGCTGGCACCAAATAATAATTATTTAGGTCTAGAACTAATCCCGATGGTAGATGTAGAGGTAGCGTGCCGACGGCGATCACATCGACTTTGGAACCATTTCCCACGCGTATCGTCACCTCGTCCTTAGCTAACCTTCGTTTAACTCGTAGCCCCTGTTTCGAGTTACAAATATTAGCGACCGAACCAGTATCAAATACCCAGGTGCTACTACGAGTATTAGTAAGGTACACATCAATAACATGTATATCAAATATACCTTTGTTCACTTTGCCGTCCTTCTTATCCGCCAAATACTTGGGGCAGTTCCGCTTCTAGTGTCCAGTCCCTTTGTAGTAGAAGCACTCAGTTTTAGGTTTGGCCCCAGACTTGCGTTTTTTCGCGGGAGTAGCAAATGGCTTGCTATTCTTCTTTAAGTTCCCCTTCTTTCCCTTGCCCTTTTTCTTGAAACTAGTGGTCTTGTTAACCATCAAAACCTGATGCTCCTTTTAGATTTCTACCTCCGCAGCTTTGGGCATAGTGAAGAGCCCGAGAATTGTCTTCTGCATCCCTTGCATATTATAGTTCATCACGAAGCCTTTATAGCTTGGTGGCAGTTTCAAGAACTCTGTCAATAACACTATCATCATAAACTTTGACTCCAAGTTGAGTCATGTGGTTGTGGTACCCAGACATTCTGAGTATGTGTTCACTGACAGAACTGTTCTCCTCCATCTTGCAGCTACAAAACTTATTGGAGACTTCATATCTCTCAACTCGGGCATTTGCTTGAAATATAACTTCAACTCTTGGAACATCTCATATGCTCCATGATGTTCTAAACGTCTTTGAAGTCCCGATTCTAAGCCGTAAAGCATGGCATACTGAACTATTGAGTAGTCATCAGACCACGTCTGCCAGACGTTCGAAGCGTCCACATTAGCGGGAGGGGGCTTGTCACCTAGCTGTGCTTCAAGGACATAATTCTTCTATGCAGCAATGAGGATAATCCTCAAATTACGGACCCAGTCCATGTAGTTGCTACCATCATCTTGCAACTTAGCTTTCTCTAGGACCGCATTAAAATTCAAGGAAACGATAGCACGGGCCATTGATCTACAACAACATAGATATGCAAAAACTATCAGGACTAAGTTCATGATAAATTAATGTTCAATTGATCATATTACTAAAGAACTCCCACTTAGATAGACATCCCTCTAGTGATTATGTGATCCAAATCAACTAAACCATGTCCGATCATCACGTGAGATGGAGTAGTTTTCAATGGTGAACATCTTATGTTGATCATATCTACTATATGATTCACGCTTGACCTTTCGATCTCCAGTGTTCCGAGGCCATGTATGTACATGCTAGGCTCATCAAGTTTAACCCGAGTATTCTGCATGTGCAAAACTATCTTACACCCGTTGTATTTGAACGTAGAGCTTATCACACCCGATCAACACGTGGTGTCTCGGCACGACGAACTGTCGCAACGGTGCATACTCAGGGAGAACACTTGTACCTTGAAATTTGGTAAGGGATCATCTTATAATGCTACCACCATACTAAGCAAAATAAGAAGCATAATAAGATAAACATCACATGAAATCAAAATATGTGACATGATATGGCCATCATCATCTTGTGATTTTAATCACCATCTCCAAAGCATCGTCATGATCTCCATCATCACCGTCTTGACACCATGATCTTCATCGTAATGTCGTGGTCGTCTCGCCAACTATTGCTACTACTACTATCGCTGCCGCTTAGTAATAAAGTAAAACAATTACATGGCAATTGTATTTCATACAATAAAGCGACAACCATATGGCACCTGCCAGTTGCCTTTAAGTTTACAAAACATGATCATCTCATACAATAACATATAACTCATCACGTCTTGACCATATCACATCACAACATGCCCTGCAAAAACAAGTTAGACGTCCTCTACTTTGTTGTTGCAAGTTTTACGTGGCTGCTACGGGCTTAGCAAGAACCGTTCTTACCAACGCATACAAAACCACAACGATTTTTCATCAAGTATGTGTTGTTTTAACCTTCACAAGGACCGGGCGTAGCCATACTCGATTCAACTAAAGTGAGAGAGACAGACACCCGCTAGTCACCTTTAAGCAACGAGTGCTCGTAACGATGAAACCAGTCTCGCATAAGCATACGCATAATGTCGGTCCGGGCCGCTTCATCTCACAATACCGCCGAATCAAAGTATGACATGCTGCTAAGCAGTATGACTATTATCGCCCACAACTCATTGTGTTCTACTTGAGCATATCATCTACGCATAGACCTAGCTCACGATGCCACTGTTGGGGAACGTAGCATGCAATTTCAAAAAAAATCTATGCTCACGCAAGATCTATCTAGGAGATGCATAGCAACGAGACGGGGAGAGTGTGTCCACGTACCCTCGTAGACCGAAAGCAGAAGCGTTATGTTAACGCGGTTGATGTAGTCGAACGTCTTCACGATCCAACCTATCCAAGTACCGAACGTACGACACCTCCATGTTCAGCACACGTTCAGCTCGATGACGTCCCACAAGCTCTTGATCCAGTAGAGGCTTGAGGGAGATTTCCGTCAGCACGACGGTTTGGGGACGGTGTTGGTGATGCGATCCGTCCAGGGCTTCGCCTAAGCACTACGACAATATGATCTGAGGTGTAATCTGTGGAGGGGGGCACCGCACACGGCTAAGAGAAACTTGTGTGTTCTAGGGTGCCCCCTGCCTTCGTATATAAAGGGGGAGGCCAGCCGGCCCCTGTAGGGCGCGCCAAGAGAGAGGAGTCCTACTAGGACTCCAAGTCCTAGTAAGATTCCACTTGATGGAAGGGGGGAGAAGGAAGGGAGAGGGAGAGGAAAGGGGACCGCGCCCCCTCCCCTAGTCCTATTCGGACTCCCCATGGGGGGAGCGCGCCACCTCCTCGTGGCCTGCCTTGTCTCTCCCCTAAGGCCCATGTTGGCCCATTACTTCCCCGGGGGGTTCCGATAACCCCTCCGGCACTCTGATTTTTACTCGGTACCTCTTAAAACTCTTCCGGTGTCCAAATAACATCGTCCAATATATCATTCTTTATGTCTCGACAATTTTGAGACACCTCGTCATGTACGTGATCTCATCCGGGACTCCGAACAACATTCGGTCACCAAAAACACATAACTCATATAATACAAAATCATCATCGAATGTTAAGCGTGCGGACCCTATAGGTTCGAGAACTATGTAGACATGATCGAGACACTTCTTCGGTCAATAAACAATAGCGGAACATGGATGCTCATATTGGTTCCTACATATTCTACAAAGATCTTTATCGGTCAAACCGCATAACAACATATGTTGTTCCCTTTGTCATCGGTGTGTTACTTGCCCGAGATTCGATCGTCGGTATCATCATATCTAGTTCAATATCGTTACCGGCAAGTCTCTTTACTCGTTCTGTAATACATCATCTTGTGACTAACTCATTAGTCATTTGCTTGCAAGGCTTATTATGATGTGTATTACTGAGAGGGCCCAGAGATACCTCTCCGACACTCGGACTAACAAATCCTATTCTCGATCTATGCCAACTCAACAAACACCTTCAGAGACACCTGTAGAGCATCCTTATAATCACCCATTTACGTTGTGACGTCTGATACCACACAAGGTGTTCCTCTGGTATTCGGGAGTTGCATAATCTCATAGTCAGACGAACATGTATAAGTCATGAAGAAAGGAATAGCAATAAAACCAAACGATCAGTGTGCTAACCTAATGAATGGGTCATGTCCATCATATCATTCTCCTAATTATGTGATCTTGTTCATCAAATGGCAACACATGTCTATGGTTAGGAAACTTAACCATCTTTGATTAACGAGCTAGTCTAGTAGAGGCATACTAGGGATACTCTGTTTTGTCTATGTATCCACACATGTATCAAGTTTCCGGTTAATACAAACCTAGCATGAATAAAAGACATTCATCATGATATATAAGGAAATATAAATAACAACTTTATTATTGCCTCTAGGGCATACTTCCTTCAAATTTATTCTCATGAATAGTTGTGGGAGCAAAGTCAACGAAATAACTATCATGAGATTGGAAATTAAAATCATGATGACAAGTTTCATGTATATAATTATTCAATATAGCATACATTTCATCACCATAATCATCATATATAGGTACTTTGTTGTCATAATCAATTGCAACCTTCTCCAAAATAGTGGATTCAACATTAAATAAAGTCACGACCTCTCCAAATCCACTTTCATCAATATAATCATCATAAATAGGAGGCATGAAATCATCATAATAAATTTTCTCGTCGAAGCTTGGGGGACTAAAAATATCATATTCATAAAACATAGCATCCCCTAGCTTGTAGCTTTGCATATCATTAGCATCATGGATATTCAAAGAATTCATAGTAACAACATTGCAATCATGCTCATCATTCAAATATATTGTGCCAAACATTTTATTGACTTCTTCTTCTAACAATTGAGCACAATTTTCCGATCCATCATTTTCAAGAAATATATTATAAAGATGATCAACAATATGACGCAACCTCAATTCCATTTTTTTAGTTTTCTTTTACAAAACAAAACTAGTGATAAAACAAGAAACTAAAAGATTCGATTGCAAGATCTAAAGATATACCTTCAAGCACTCACCTCCCCGGCAACTGCGCCAGAAAAGAGCTTGATGTCTACTACGTAACTTTATTCTTGTAGACACGTGTTGGGCCTCCAAGCGTAGAGTTTTGTAGGACAGTAGCAATTTTCCATCAAGTGGATGACCTAAGGTTTATCAATCCGTAGGAGGTGTAGGATGAAGATGGTCTCTCTCAAACAACCCTGCAACCAAATAATAAAAAGTCTCTTGTGTCCCCAACACACCAAATACAATGGGAAATTTTATAGGTGCACTAGTTCGGCGAAGAGATGGTGATACAAGTGTAATATGGATAGTAGATATGAGTTTTTGTAGTGTGAACAATAAAAAACATCAAGGTAGCAAGTAACAAAAGTGAGCACAAACGGCATTGCAATGCTTGAAAACGAGGCCTAGGGTCCGTACTTTCGCTAGTGCAATCTCTCAACAATGCTAATATAATTGGATCATATAACCACCCCTCAACGAATTCACCTCAAAGTTATTCTTTCCGTTCAATCTATCAAGAGTTCTTACTAAAACAACATAAAGTTATACTTTCCGATCTATCTATCAAGAATTTGTACTAGAATAACACAAGGTTATCTTTTCAGATCGATCTTTCAAGTGTTCGTACTAAGATAACACAAAGTTATCCTTCCCGATCGATCTATCAAGAGTTCGTACTAAGATAACACCAAAACATATTCAAAGAGTGCCCCAAGATTTCTATGAGAGAAACAAAGACAAGAACGTGCATCAACCCTATGCATAGATTACCCCAATATCATCGCGGGAATCCGCAAGTTGAGTGCCAAAACATATATCAAGTGGATCAATATGATACCCCATTGTCACCACGAGTATTCAATTGCAAGACATATATCAAGTGTTATCAAATCCATAAAAGTATTCAATTCAAAGAAATCTCAAAGGGAAAACTCAATTCATCACAAGATAGAGAGGGGAAAACACCATATGACCCAACTATATTAACAAAGCCCCCGATACATCAAGATCGTGCCATCAAGAACACGAGAGAGAGAGAGAGAGAGAGAGAGATTAATGATACGTCCATTTTGCATCATGATTTTGTATTGATGTTTATTGCATTATGGGTTGTTATTACACGTTATGTCACAATACTTATGCCTTTTCTCTCTTATTTTACAAGGTTTACATGAAGAGGGAGAATGCCGGCAGCTGGAATTCTGGGCTGGAAAAGGAGCAAATATTGGAGACATATTTTGCACAACTCAAAAAGCCTTGCAACTCCACGAAAGTCAGTTTTGGAATATATAAAAAATATCGGGCGAAGAAAGCACCAGAGGGGGGCAACCCACCGTCCACGAGGGTGGGGGCGCGCCCTACCCCCTGGGCGCGCCCCCTGCCTCGTGGACCACCTGGCAGCCCCCCGATGCCCATCTTCTGGTATAAGGTGTCTTCTACCCTGAAAAAAATCATAAGGAAGCTTTCGGGACAAAACACCGCTATCTCGAGGCGGAACCTTGGCGGAACCAATCTAGGGCTCCGGCGGAGCTGTTCTGCCGGGGAAACATCCTTCCAGGAGGGGGAAATCGTCACCGCCGTCATCACCATCAATCCTCTCATTGGGAGGGGGTCAATCACCATCAACATCTTCACCAGCAACATCTCCTCTCAAACCCTAGTTCATCTCTTGTATCCAATCTTTGTATCAAAACCTCAGATTGGTACCTGTGGGTTGCTAGTAGTGTTGATTACTCCTTGTAGTTGATGCTAGTTTGTTTATCCGGTGGAAGATCATATGTTCAGATCCATTATGCATATTAATATCCCTCTGATTATGAACATGAATATGATTTGTGAGTAGTTACGTTTGTTCATGAGGACATGGGAGAAGTCTTGCTATAAGTAGTCATGTGAATTTGGTATTCGTTCGATATTTTGATGAGATGTATGTTGTCTTTCCTCTAATGGTGTTATGTGAACGTCGACTACATGACACTTCACCATTATTTGGGCCTAGAGGAAGGCATTGGGAAGTAATAAGTAGATGATGTGTTGCTAGAGTGAAAGAAAATTAAACCCTAATTTATGTGTTGCTTCGTAAGGGGCTGATTTGGATCCATATGCTTCATGCTATGGTTCGGTTTGCCTTAATACTTATTTTGTAGTTGTTGATGCTTGCAATAGAGGTTAATCATAAGTGGGATGCTTGTCCAAGTAAGGGCAGCACCCGAGCACCGGTCCACCCACGTACCAAAGTATCAAAGTAACGAACGTGATTCATATGAGCGTGATGAAAACTAGCTTGACGATAATTCCCGTGTGTCCTCGGGAGCACTTTCCTTTATATAAGAGTTTGTCCGGGCTTGTCCTTTGCTACAAAAAGTATTGGGCCATATTGCACCTTATTTACTTTTACCACTTGTTACTTGTTACAAATTACCTTATCACAAAACTATCTGTTACCGATAATTTCAGTGCTTGCAGAGAATACCTTACTGAAAACTGCCTATCATTTCCTTCTGCTCCTCATTGGGTTCGACACTCTTACTTATCAAAAGGACTACGATAGATCCCCTACACTTGTCGGTCATCAAGACTCTTTTCTAGCGCCGTTGTCGGGGAGTGAAGCGCCTTTGGTATGTGGAATTTGGTAAGGAAAAAATTTATATAGTGTGCTGAAATTTACTATCGCTTGTTACTATGGAACATAATTCTTTGAGGGGCTTGTTCGGGGTATCTTCACCCCGACCAGTAGAGCAAAGAGTTGCTCCTCAACCTATTGAACCTACTGAAAATGTTTATTTTGAAATGCCTTCGGGTATGATAGAGAAACTGCTAGCTAATCCCTTTACAGGAGATGGAACATTGCATCCCGATTTGCACCTAATCTATGTGGATGAAGTTTGTGGATTATTTAAGCTTGCAGGTATGCCCAAAGATGTGATCAAGAAGAAGGTATTCCCTTTATCTTTGAATGGAAAGGCATTGACATGGTTTAGGCTATGCGATGATATTGGATCCTGGAACTACAACCGATTGAAATTGGAATTTCATCAGAAGTTCTATCCTATGCATCAGGTTCATCGTGATCATAATTATATATATAATTTTTGGCCTCACGAAGGAGAAAGTATCGCTCAAGCTTGGGGGGGCTTAAGTCAATGTTATATTCATGCCCCAATCATGAGCTTCCAAGAGAAATTATTATTCAAAAAATTTATGCTCGGCTTTCTCTCGATAATCGCTCCATGCTCGATACTTCTTGCACTGGTTCTTTTATGATGAAGACTATTGAATCTCAAATGGGATTTATTGGAAAGAATTAAATGCAACTCTGAAGATTGGGATCTCAACGAAGGTAAGGAGTCAGGTATAACACCTAAGTTTGATTGTGTTAAATCTTTTATGGATACCGATGTTTTCCGTGACTTTAGCACTAAATATGGACTTGACTCTGAGATAGTAGCTTCTTTCTATGAATCATTTGCTACTCATGTTGACATCCCTAAGGAGAAGTGGTTTAAATATCATCCTCCCATTGAAGTAAAAGTAGTTGAACCTGTTAGATTTGAAGAAAAGACTATCACTTATAATGTTGATCCTATTGTTCCTACTGCTTATATTGAGAAACCACCCTTCCTTGCTAAAATAAATGATCATGCTAAAGCTTCAGCTGTGGTTTGTAAGAGTAATACTAGAACACCTACACCCTCTGAGAAAATTAAAGTTGAACCTAGTGTTGCTATGATTAAGGATCTATTGGTCGATGATATTGATGGGCATGTTATTTACTTCTGTGATGAAGCTGCTTGAATTGCTAGACCCGGTACTAAAAATAAACATAGACCTGTTGTAGGCATGCCTGTTATTTCTGTTAAAATAGGAGATCATTGCTATCATGGCTTATGTGACATGGGTGCTAGTGCTAGTGCAATACCTCATTCCTTATACGAAGAAATTTTGCACGATATTGCACCTGCTGAGCTAGAATGTATTGATGTTACAATTAAGCTGGCCAATAGAGACACTATTTCACCAATTGGGATTGTCAGAGATGTTGAAGTCTTGTGTGGGAAAGTTAAATACCCTACTGATTTTCTTGTTCTTGGTTCCCCACAAGATGATTTTTGCCCCGTTATATTTGGTAGACCCTTTTTGAATACTGTTAATGCTAAGATAGACTGCAAAAAGGATGTTGTTACTATTGGTTTAGAGGGTATGTCTCATGATTTTAA
The DNA here is from genome assembly GCA_902687465.1 of Secale cereale. Lineage (NCBI taxonomy): Eukaryota > Viridiplantae > Streptophyta > Magnoliopsida > Poales > Poaceae > Secale > Secale cereale. The sequence goes on along the minus strand of LR738715.1, from coordinate 466,844,735 downwards.
CTTTGCTAAATTTCGTAGACAACCCCATGATAAAGAATTTCCTAGTAAGGATGAAATTATTGGTCTTGCTTCTATTGACGTGCCTCCTAACGACCCTTTAGAACAATATCTGCTAGACCATGAAAATGATATGTATATGAATGAGAGAAGGGAAATAGATGAAATATTCTTTAAACAAGGACCTTTATTGAAACACAACTTGCCTGTTGAAATTCTAGGGGATCCTCCTCCACCCAAGGGTGATCCCGTGTTTGAGCTCAAACCATTACCTGATACTCTTAAGTATGATTATCTCGATGAAAAAGAAGATATATCATGTTATTATTAGTGCTAACCTTTCAGAGCAGGAAGAAGAGAAATTATTGAAAACTCTGAAGAATTATCGTGCTGCCGTTGGATATACTCTTGATGATCTTAAGGGCATTAGTCCCACTCTATGTCAACACAAAATAAAATTGGAGAAAGACGCTAAACTGGTTGTTGATCACCAACGACGGTTAAATCCTAGGATGAAAGAAGTGGTAAGGAAAGAAATATTGAAGCTTCTAGAGGCAGGTATAATTTATCCAGTTGCTGATAGTCAGTGGGTAAGTCATGTCCATTGTGTCCCTAAGAAGGGAGGTATTACTGTTGTTCCTAATGATAAAGATGAATTGATCCCACAAAGAATTGTTACACGCTATAGAATGGTAATTGATTTCCGCAAACTAAATAAAGCTACTAAGAAGGATCGTTACCCTTTACCTTTTATTGATCAAATGCTAGAAAGATTATCCAAACATACTCATTTTTGCTTTCTAGATGGCTATTATGGTTTCTCTCAAATACCTGTGTCAAATGAGGATCAAGAAAAGACCACTTTTACTTGCCCCTTCGGTACCTTTTCTTATAGACGTATGCCTTTTGGTTTATGTAATGCACCTGCTACCTTTCAAAGATGCATTATGGCTATATTCTCTGATTTTTGTGAAAAGATTGTTGAGGTTTTCATGGATGATTTTTCTGTTTATGGAACTTCTTTTGATGATTGCTTGAGCAACCTTGATCGAGTTTTGCAGAGATGTGAAGAAACTAATATTGTCTTGAATTGGGAAAAGTGCCACTTTATGGTTAATGAAGGTATTGTCTTGGGGCATAAAATTTCTGAAAGAGGTATTGAAGTTGATAAAGCTAAAGTTGATGCTATTGAGAAGATGTCGTGTCCCAAGGATATCAAAGGTATAAGAAGTTTCCTTGGTCATGTCGGGTTTTATAGGAGGTTCATTAAGGACTTCTCAAAAATCTCTAGGCCTCTGACTAACCTCTTACAAAAAGATGTTCCTTTTGTTTTTGATGATGATTGTGTAGAAGCATTTGAAATACTTAAGAAAGCATTGATTTCTGCACCTATTGTCCAGCCTACTGACTAGAATTTACCCTTTGAAATTATGTGCGATGCTAGTGATTATGTCGTAGGTGTTGTTCTAGAACAAAGAGTTGATAAGAAATTAAATGTTATCCAATATGCTAGTAAAACTCTAGACAATGCCCAGAGAAATTATGCTACTACTAAAAAAGAATTCTTAGCAGTTGTATTTGCGTGTGATAAGTTCAGACCCTATATTATTTATTCTAAAGTAACTGTTCACACTGATCATGCTACTATTAAATATCTTATGGAAAAGAAAGATGCTAAACCTAGACTTATTAGATGGGTTCTCTTGCTACAAGAATTTGAATTGCATATTACTGATAGAAAGGGAGCTGAGAACCCCGTTGCAGACAACTTGTCTAGGTTAGAGAATGTTCCTGATGACCCACTACCCATTGATGATAGCTTTCCTGATGAACAATTAGGTGTCATAAATACTTCTAGAACTGCTCCTTGGTATGCTAATTATGCTAATTACATTGTTGCTAAATTTATACCACCTAGTTTCACATACCAGCAAAAGAAAAGGTTTTTCTATGATTTAAGACATTACTTCTGGGATGGCCCATACCTTTATAAAGGAGTAGATGGTATTATTAGACGTTGTGTACCTGAGCATGAACAGGAACAGATCCTACGCAAGTGTCACTCCGAGGCTTATGGAGGACACCATGCTGGAGATAGAACTGCACATAAGGTACTGCAGTCTGGTTTTTATTGGCCTACTCTCTTCAAGGATGCCCGTAAGTTTGTCTTGTCTTGTGATAAATGTCAAAGAATTGGTAATATTAGTAGACGTCAAGAAATGCCTATGAATTATTCACTTGTTATTGAACCATTTGATGTCTGGGGCTTTGATTATATGGGACCGTTTCCTTCCTCTAATGGGTATACACATATTTTAGTTGATGTTGATTACGTTACTAAGTGGGTAGAAGCTATTCCAACTAGTAGTGCTGATCACAACACCTCTATTAAGATGCTTAGAGAAGTTATTTTTCCGAGGTTTGGAGTCCCTAGATACTTAATGACTGATGGTGGTTCACATTTTATTCATGGTGCTTTCGGCAAAATGCTTGCTAACTATGATGTTAATCATAGAATTGCATCTCCTTACCACCCACAGTCTAGTGGTCAAGTAGAACTAAGTAACAGAGAGCTGAAATTAATTTTGCAAAAGACTGTTAATAGATCTAGAAAGAATTGGTCCAAGAAACTTGATGATGCATTATGGGCTTATAGAACTGCATATAAAAATCCTATGGGCATGTCTTCGTATAAAATGGTTTACGGAAAAGCATGTCACTTACCTCTTGAGCTAGAACATAAGGCATATTGGGCTATTAAAGAGCTCAATTATGATTTCAAACTTGCCGATGAGAAGAGGTTATTTTACATTAGCTGGCTTGATGAATGGAGATCCCAGACCTATGAAAATGCCAAACTGTTTAAAGAAAAAGTTAAAACATGGCATGACAAAAGGATACAAAAGCGTGAGTTTAACGTAGGTGATTATGTTTTGCTATACAACTCTCGTTTAAGATTTTTTGCAGGAAAAATTCTCTCTAAATGGGAAGTTCCTTACGTTACCGAGGAGGTTTATCGTTCTAGTGCCATAAAAATCAACAACTTCGAAGGCACAAATCCAAAGGTGGTAAACGGCCAAAGAATCAAACATTATATCTCAGGTAATCCTATAAATGTTGAAACCAATGTCGTTGAAACCGTAACCCCGAAGGAATACATAAGGGACACTTTCCAGAACGACTCAGACTCCAAAAAGGAAGAGGTATGTGGTACGGTAAGTAAACCGACTCCAAAATAGTTTTAATGGCAATTTTTCCCTGTTTTGGAATATTTAAGAAAATAGGAAAATAAGAAGTAGTCCAAAAGGGACACGAGGCACCCACGAGGGTGGAGGGCGCGCCCTACCCCCTTGGGCGCATCCCCCTGCCTCGTGGGCCCTCCGGACTCCGATTTCATGCAGGATACTTCTTTTGTTCGGTAAAAATACATTGTATAATCTCCCAAGGTTTTGACCACGGTACCACGACAAAATCCTCCGTTTTTGTTTCGAGTTGTTTCTGTTGCAGATTAGAGCAAGATGTCTTCTCACGAGTCAGTTGGAGAGAGTAGGGTGTCTCATCCGACACCGGGACCAGGATCAAACAGTGATGCTGACCACTTTGGGCCATCAACAGAGGAGGAGATGGAGGCTGACTTGAAAAGGATAGATGCCATGGAGGAGGATCAAGAAGTTACTTCTCATTTTCGAGCCGGGTTCACGATGGGGGGAACTATAGAGCTCAGCTATTCCAAACTCGGTCATTCCTTCCAACGTCAGGTTTCTTTCTTATGAAAATATGAAAAAGAGTGTTACTTGTTCTCCCGTGGCTATGCAACATCCTTGGGTGAAAGGGGCTTTGGCCATCACGGGCAAGCTCCGCAAGGAAATAATGGACCTCAAGCAGCAAGTTGACAAGCTCGAGGAGGAGAATCGTATCCAGAGAGGTATCATCACCAAGAATATCACATCACTGCCTCCGAAGAAAGAGACATAAACACATGGGTATGGGCACTCCCCTTGGCAACTGCCAAGCTTGGGGGAGGTGCCCCAGTATCGTATCACCATCACACTTCTATCTTTACTGGTTTTCTTAGTTCGATCCTTTTGGTTATATTTTGATCTAGTAGAATAAAGTTTAGTATGATCTAGTTGTGAGCTTTGCTTTATGATCCTTATCTATGTAATTGAGTATGTGAGCTATATATAATAAAGATTAGTTTTGAGTCAAGGGCTTGATTATCTCACTATGATTGTGAGAGAATAAAAGAAATAATAAAAAGAATCAAAGAGATCATATTGATCTTATGGAGAGTAATGACTTCACATATAAAGAGTATGATGAATAAAAGTTGTTGAGAGTTGACAAACATAGTTTTGGTCATCGTTGCAATTAATAGGAAGTAATAAAAAAAGAGGTTTTCACATACAAATACACTATCTTGGACATCTTTTATGATTGTGAGCACTCATTAAAATATGGCATGCTAAAAAGTTGGTGTTGGACAAGGAAGAGAACGTAATGGGTTATGTTTTCTTATATCTGAAATAAAGTATATTGTCATGGATCATCCAACATGTTGAGCTTGCCTTTCCCCCTCATGCTAGCTAAACTCCTTGCACCAAGTAGAGATACTACTTGTGCTTCCAAATATCCTTAAACCCAGTTTTGCCATGAGAGTCCGCCATATGTACCTATGGATTGAGTAAGATCCCTCAAGTAAGTTGTCATTGTTGCAACTCTCTAAATATGTATGATCTATTAGTGTGGAGAAAATAAGCTTTATACGATCTTGTGATATGGAAGCAATAAAAGTGACAGACTGCATAATAAAGGTCCTTATCACAAGTGGCAATATAAAATGATGTTCTTTTGCACTAAGATTTTGTACATCAAACCATAAAAGCACATGACAACCTCTGCTTCCCTCAGCGAAGGGCCTATCTATTGTTCTCACCTTATACAAGAGTCAAGGTGATCTTCACCTTTCCTTTTTACATTTTATCCTTTGGCAAGCACTTTGTGTTGGAAAGATCCTGACATATATACCCAATTGGATGTAAGCTATCATGAACTATTATTGTCGACATTACCCTTGAGGTAAAAGGTTGGGAGGCAACACTATAAGCCCCTATCTTTCTCTGTGTCCGATTAAAACTCCGTACCCATAAGTATTGCGTGAGTGTTAGCAATTGTGAAAGACTAAATGATAGTTGAGTATGTGGACTTGCTAAAAAGCTCTTATATTGACTCTTTCTGATATTATGATAAATTGCAATTGCTTGAATGACCGAGATCATAGTTTGTTAGTTTTCCATGAAGTTTCTGATTCATACTTAACATTGTGAATGGATTGTTACTTTAGCATAAGAAATCATATGACAATATATATATATTATGTTGTTATAAGAATGATCATGATGCCCTCATGCCCGTATTTTGTTTTATCGACACCTCTATCTCTAAACATGTGGACATATTTTTTGATATCGGCTTCCGCTTGAGGACAAGCAAGGTCTAAGCTTGGGGGAGTTGATACGTCCATTTTGCATCATGCTTTTATATTGATGTTTATTGCATTATGGGATGTTATTACATGTTATGTCACAATACTTATCCTTTTCTCTCTTATTTTACAAGGTTTACGTGAAGAGGGAGAATGCCGGCAGCAGGAATTCTCGGCTGGAAAAGGAGCAAACATTGGAGACTTATTCTGCACAACTCAAAAAGCCTTGAAACTCCATGAAAGTCAGTATTGGAATATATATATATATATATATATATATATATATATATATATATATATATATATCGTGCGAAGAAAGCACCAAAGGGGGGCCACCCACCGTCCACGAGGGTGGGGGGCCCGCCCTACCCCCCTGGGCGCGCCCCCTGCCTCGTGGGCCACCTGGCAGCCCCCCGATGCCCATCTTCTGGTATAAGGTGTCTTCTGCCCTGGAAAAAATCATATGGAAGATTTCTGGACAAAACGCCGCCGTCTCGAGGCGGAACCTTGGCGGAACCAATCTAGGGCTCCGGCGGAGCTGTTCTGCAGGGGAAACATCCCTCCGGGAGGGGGAAATCGTCACCGCCATCATCACCATCGATCCTCTCATCGGGGGGGTCAATCTCCATCAACATCTTCACCAGCACCATCTCCTCTCAAACCCTAGTTCATCTCTTGTATCCAATCTTTGTATCAAAACTTCAGATTGGTACCTGTGGGTTGCTAGTAGTGTTGATTACTCCTTGTAGTTGATGCTAGTTGGTTTATCCGGTGGAAGATCATATGTTCATATCCATTACGCATATTAATATCCCTCTGATTATGAACATGAATATGATTTGTGAGTAGTTACGTTTGTTCTTGAGGACATGGGAGAAGTCTTGCTATAAGCAGTCATGTGAATTTGGTATTCGTTCGATATTTTGATGAGATGTTGTCAGGCCCAAGATGCGATTCTATCCCGATCACGTGACACTTACGTGATTGGGGCACCACCGCATTTCGGGCGCTTAGCAAGATGGATATCATTACATCGTACCATTACATACATACATGGGGGATACAACAATACATACAAGTCACAAGAATACAACATCATCAATACAAGGCATCCCACTACGGATGCCAACAATGAAAGGAACACGACATCCATCTGCTATCCCAGGCTGCCGACCCGGAACCTAACCCAAGACTGAAGAAGAAGAAGAAGAAGAAAGAACTCCAAACAACGATCAACGCTCTCACATCAAGTCATCGGAAAACCTGCACCTGCAACTGTTGTTCTAGTATCTGTGAGCCACGAGGACTCAGCAATCCCATAACCATGGGTAACAAGACTATCAAAGCTTAAAGGGTAGGAAGAGGTGAAGTGGTGAGGTTGCAGCAGCGGCTAAGCAATATATGTGGTGGCTAACTTACGAGTACAACAATAAGATGAGCATCTACGCAAAACGGTAGCAACTAGTAGTGATCGCTAAAGATCCTGAACTACTTACGAGTCAAACATAACCCCATCGTGTTCTCTTCTCAAAGTGAAAAGAGACAGTCACGGTTACTCACACAGTTGTGTGTTTTACTTCGGATCCTCTGTCAAGTTTTCTACAACCGGACATGAACAAATTCCAATCTGCCACATAACCGCGGGCACGGCTTTCGAAAGATCATAACCCTGCAGGGGTGTCCCAACTTAGCCCATCACAAGCTCTCACGATCAGCTGAAGTGATAAATATAATATTATCACCCCTTATCATAGGGAAATCCGATCAGGCTCGGCATCCCGGTGCACAAGACATTTCGACAATGGTAAAACAAGTCCAGCAAGACCTCCCGGCGTGCCGACACCCTGATAGTAGCCGCGTGTATCTCGTCTCAGGCCACGTCCGGATGAGCAATACGTACAGTAACCGAAGACCCCAGATAACTGGGTGCCACCGCAAGTGGCTCTAGTTTGGGACCAACACCATCAGCACTGGCCCCCCCTTCTATGTAGAAGAATCCACGAGGGTGCGACCCCCTATGCAAATTTAATTAATTAATTAAGTTATTATTATGTTGCAAATTAAAACCAATGCTGGGCCTTGCTGGAGGAGTTTTATTCAAAGACGAACTATCAAGGGGTCCCCATATACCCAACCGTGTAAGGAACGCAAAATCAAGGAACATAATGCCGGTTTATCGGCTCCTAAGGTGGCATGAGTGGAACAAAACACCGAGCAAAAGGCCAAGCCTTCCACCCATGCCCAGTATATAGGTGTGCTAATAATAATAATAGATATTGTGATATTCCAACAACAAGTTCCCACCTGGAACGATCTTCATCTTCACCTGCAACTAACAACGCTATAAGAGGGGCTGAGCAAGCGGGTAACATAGCCAAACAATGGTTTTGCTAGGAAGGTTTCAAAGGTTAGAGGTTTCATGGCAACAAGGAGAGGGGCTGACAATAAGATGGGTAGCGCGACATATAACGATAGCATCGAGACACTAAGCATGGCAATGATAGTAAAGGTATCCAAGGGTATGGTCATCTTGCCTGAGATCCCGCAAGGAAGAAGAACGGATCCATGAAGAAGACGAAGAAGAAGCCTTGAAGAAGAACCACGGTAGACGAACGAATCCTCACGAACGCAACGGAACAAGCACTAACGAGAAGAAGCAAGCAACACGGTAAACACACCACACGAGACATGACAATATGCTCAACCAAGTATGATGCAAGACAGTTCTATATAGGATGCACTACAAGTCTATACAGGAAGCAAAACATGGCAAGGTAGGAAGAACAGAAAAACAACACAAGTCTATATATGATGCAATACATGGCAAGGTATGATGCATGACAAGTATATACAGGAAGCAAGATATGGCAAGGTAGGAAGCACAGAAAAACAACACAAGTCTATATATGATGCAATACATGGCAAGGTATGATGCATGACAAGTCTATACAGGAAGCAATATATGGCAAGGTAGGAAGCACAGAAAAACAACACAAGTCTATATATGATGCAATACATGGCAAGGTATGATGCATGACAAGTCTATATAGGAAGCAATATATGGCAAGGTAGGAAGCACAGAAAAACAACACAAGTCTATATATGATGCAATACATGGCAAGGTGTGATTCATGACAAGTCTATACAGGAAGCAACATATGGCAAGGTAGGAAGCACATAAAAACAACACAAGTCTATATATGATGCAATACATGGCAAGGTATGATGCATGACAAGTCTATACAGGAAGCAAAACATGGCAAGGTAGGAAGCACAGGAAAACAACACAAGAACATGACAATATGCTCAACCAAGTATGATGCAAGACAATTCTATATATGATGCAAAACATGGCAAGGTAGGAAGCACTCAAAAACAACACAAGTCAACAAGTTTAAATGAAGCCGGAAACTACATATAATAAAACCGGTAAGCCCTCATATGCATAGTTTGAAATTAGTCCAGATCTGAACAAACCTTATGTTCACATTGTTAAACAGCAAGTTAACATGCACCATCATGATCTACACGAAATTCTAGTCAAGTTTCATATAAAGTTTTTTTAATTCGGAACTACGGTCTAGAAGATATGAGCAAAACAAGTTAAGCATGGCAACGGTGCAAGATGCACCCAAACATCAAGCAAACATACTCCAAACATGAAAACAATAAGATATCATGATTCTACATGCAAAATCACACAAGTTTCATATAAGGCACACCCAAAACGGTGCAACGGGCTAAAAGATACACATGAAACAAGATAACAATGCCAGCTGAAACTAACAGCCACATAGCAACTTTGGAGCAACAGAAATATACTCTAAAGCACTCAAACATGGTGACAAGAAGCATGGACATGAAGTAGACATATCCTACAGCAAACAACTCCATTGGAGCATCTCCATAGGAGGCATGGATCAACAGAAACAAGCTACAACATTTTGATCATGACATTAAAAACCTGACAGTAATATTTTATAGCAACTTGGGAGCAAGAATTAAATAAGCTACGGCAAGCCATATGAGCAAGTGAAGGCATGAATGGATAGACAACAACATATAAAACAAGGAATGATCAATGGCCACCCCAAAACTAACATGGATTTACCTAGGGCATCAAGCAAACATAGCATCAGGATATGACAGATTCCAGACTTAGTGAAATTTCACTAAGTGTTAAAACAGTTAAGTTGGCTTGGCATGTTTGCAAGCATGTTTAAGTCACCTCAAGGCATATCATGGAAAGTTAAATGCACCACATCAAAGACCATATTATGGTGCTTCTAAAACATCTAAACCTGTGGCATAAGGACAAACACATCAATAGCAACAAGCTCTTCAAATCGGCATCTCATTACATGTTACAAAACCTAACAGCCACATGCACTTTTGCAACAGAGATATACATGGCAATATGAACTCTAACATGCATGCTATAGCAACCAATATGTAGAGCATCTCATGATGAACATTTTGACATATCATATGCATCATTTGGATAAACATGCACGAAGTTATCATATCTCAAACATGGCAACAAAATAACAAGTAGCAGCAGTTTATAACAAGTAGCGCTCTTGCAACAGAGATTAGAGCATCTAGATGAACTCAAATGAGCATGGCACAATGGAACAAAGTGTAGAGCACATCACCACGATCATTTTGACATATTATACACTCAATTTGGATAAGCACACAAAAAGTTATCACTATGCAAACATGCACATAAAAATTACACAGAAAAGGACTTAGCAGAAATTTTGACTATGGGAAAAAAACGGGCGCAGTAGCTAAGTGACGCCCGGGGCGGGATATAGGGTTCTCACCCATGGGCTTCGGCCCAACTAGAGAAGGAGGAGGCAGGCCGGTGCTGGAGTTGGGTCGAGGCAGGCTGTGGTTGGGCCTGGCCCACGTGGCCGGGCGAGGCCGGGCCCGAGGAAGCGAGGCGAGCGGGTGCTCGACCTCGTGCCCGAGCGAGGAAGGGGCGGCGGCAGAGGAGTCACCTCCGGCGGGCGGCGGAGGAAGCCAGGGCCGGCGAGGTCACGCAGATCCGGACGGCCGATGCCGGATCCGGTGGCGGAGGAGCTCGAGCCCGCCGGATCTGATGGCGGCGGCGAAGGAGGAGGTCTGGGCGGCGGGGCGGAGGCAGGCCGGCGGCGAAGGCTGCGGTGGTGATGCTGGCCGGCGGCGGCGGTGGTGCTGGCCGGCGGCGAGCAGATCGGCGGCGGGGCGCAGATCGGGAGGAGCGGCGGCTCGAGGGCGCGGATCTGCGACGGCGGCGACCGGGCTCGCGTGGGCCCGCGACGGGCCTGGCGGGCTGCGGTGGTGGGAGGCGTGGTGGAGGCGATGTGGCGGCGGGGGATTGGCTGAGGGCGCGGCTGGACATGTCCGGCGCGCGGAGGAGGAAGAGGCTAGGGTTGGATCTGCATGAAAAACGGGGGAAGACACATATTTATAGCTAGAGGGAGCTAGGAGTGTCCAAATGAGGAGCCGTTCGCGGCCACGCGATCGTGATCGAACGGCCAAGAGCATGGAGGGGTTAGAATGGGCTAGGTGGGCTGTGTGCAAGGGGTGCTGGGCCAAAAGACAAAAGGCTTCTGGCGGTTAACACGGTTAACCGTTGGACTATCAAACGAGCTCCGAATGCGACGAAAATTGACAGGCGGTCTACCTATGCTATAATAAGACCACACGCCAAGTTTCAACCCATTCCGAGAACGTTTTTCGGCCACTCATAAAATAAATATTCGGAGGCGCCGCGGGCGCGTGTGAGTGTGTGTGGGCTCAGAACGGACAACGGAAAGAACGAGGGAACTCGGACGGATGCAAGTTTTGAAAACATGATGATGCAGCACACACAATGACATGGCAAGATGCAACACGCAAGCAGATGACAAGGCAATGACAACGAATAACTGGCTGACACCTGGCGCACCGGTCTCGGGGTGTCACAACACTCCCCTACTAACAAGAGATCTCGTCCCGAGATCTTAGGAACGAGACGGAAGAGAAAAAGGAAGAACAAAGTTCTTCAAGGACAAAAGAGTGAAACCAAAGAAACTTGAGAGGTTGAACAATTTGAAAGAAAGGATACAACGGAGATGAACGAAGTTGCAAGGACTTCGTTAAACAAGATGAGCAAGGAATACAACGAGAATCAAGGAGGTTGAAAGGCACGAAAGACGAGCTGAAGCAACGAGAATGAATTCGAAACCACTCCGGTTAAGAGAGATAGAAAAGAAATCCGAACAAAAGAATTCGGGTAGCACTCCGGCTGAAACTGGAAGAAATAGCACACCGGTTGAACATGAATGGAATGGAACAAGAACTTGAGAAGATGGAACGATCCATGACGGGATGAATAAGAAAAACCTCCGAAAGAATTTAAAGAGAGTGGAATGAAAGAATGAAGAAGAAGATGACAACTTCCGCCACGAATGACTTTGAAAGCATCCTTGCGAAGAAAGGATGAACGGAGTTGCTGAAAACTCAACAACGAAAAGAATAAGCTTGTTGTGGACTTATTTAAACATCTCAAGCTTGAGGTGAATTATGCCGCAACCACAAAATTGATGAGCTGAGAATAATGAAGAAATGCAAAACTCCACTTCAAAAGGATACGAGAATTATTTGCATCTCGGGACACAAAAGAATAAAGTTTGAGCTGCTCCAGAAGAATTAGCTGAACGTTTGAAGAATGAATTAACTGATGAAGAACCAACATGAAGAACTCCGTAACGAAAAGGATGATGAGATATAATTGAATGATCACGAGAATAAGATCAAAGCCTTGCGATGATTTAGACGGGGTTCCGTCGAGATAGCCGAGAAAATTTTTAACTCCGGAAGAAAAGATTAACGCACTTGGAACTAGAATTTATTCATCAAGAATAAACTCCGAAGGGAAGGATTAAATAGCTTGATGAAAAACGAATAAGAATTATGTTATGCTTATCCTCCACCAATTAAATTGATGAGAAGCAATGGACTCGCATACCACTTATTCTCGATGAAATTGATAAATAGCGCAAAACTTGCGAAAATCTTCATGAACCACCGGTAGAATTGGAATAAAAATGAATGGATTGATATGATAACACCGGAAAAGAACTGTTGGGCGAATCACCGTAAGGAATTAAAGCCGAGTGAAGAAAATGAACGAACCATCGGGAAGAATTAAAATCAAGTGAAGAAAGAGAATGACCACCGTAAGGAATAAAATTGAGTGAATACAAGAGAATGAATCTCCGTGAAGAATAAAGCACTTGAGGACAATTAGAATGTCGAGAACGAAGAGATTGTGAACTGATTAAAGAATACTTGAACAAGCACCGGAAGAATGTGAGACGAACGAAGAGGCATCAATGAAGAATATTTGGAGGACGAAGTTGAAAACTGAGAACGAAGAAATCTTCTGAAATGATGGCCTTCGGAGGAACACAATGAAAAGAATTCAAGAACTACTCCGGATGAAGAAAGGTTGGACCAACGATGGAAAGAATTAAAAGCGATCTTGAAGAAGGCATATGACTGATGGAATCCATACTTATGTCACATTTGAAAAGAATTTCAGAACACTCCGGGAAATAAAAGAGTCAGGTAAGATCCTGGGAAAAAACTTGTGGGTTATGAGCCCACCGAAGAGAAAACACCGTTGAGAATTGATTGAAAAGAAGATAATGCACCAGAATGATTGAAAAACTCGAATGAGGTGACAACCTCGAATTAATTGGAACACAAACAAATCTCTTGAGAATGTCTTTGGAACACCGGAACAATTAGATGGCGAGAGGTAAACGAGCAAAGTGAAGCAATTGAGCCGAGGAAAAAAAGAATATGATGAACACCGAATACTAATAGAATTGGAACCACCGGAAAGAAAAGAGATGAATAATATCAAACAAGAGGAGAATTCACCGGAGAATAAAGGAGATAAATGATGACGAACTAGACGAGAATTCACCAATTGAAAAAAATAAATGAGGAAAGAATGCAAAGGATTCACACGAGTAGGATGGATACTCGATTAAGGGCTCCGGCTCCGAGAAGAAAAAGGGTGGGCGGGTGGGAAAAAAGAAAGACAACTTCGGACGGGGAAAACACCGTTGGAAGGAAAAGAACTGAGGGTTGAACTTGCAAGGAAGAAGAGGGTCGAATCCACTTGACGAGAGATGCACCAGATGAAAGAACCGACAACGCAACACATGAAAGCTAACCACGTGATCCTAAAAAAATTGAAGGGGAAGAGGAGTAATTCAAAACACCTGCGCCAAGATTCCTCACCAGAGCGACGAAGGGACAGGGGAGTAAAAAGAATTCCTACTCTCCGATATAACTAGACTCTGAAAAAGTTATATGCTAGACTCAACAACGGCCAAACTACGATCAATCAAGGGGGCGCCTATTGTCGGTCGAGGCTCTGATACCAACTTGTCAGGCCGAAGATGCGATTCTATCCCGATCACGTGACACTTACGTGATTGGGGCACAACCGCATTTCGGGCGCTTAGCAAGATGGATATCATTACATCGTACCATTACATACATACATGGGGGATACAACAATACATACAAGTCACAAGAATACAACATCATCAATACAAGGCATCCCACTACGGATGCCAACAATGAAAGGAACACGACATCCATCTGCTATCCCAGGCTGCCGACCCGGAACCTAACCCAAGACTGAAGAAGAAGAAGAAGAAAGAACTCCAAACAACGATCAACGCTCTCACATCAAGTCATCGGAAAACCTACACCTGCAACTGTTGTTGTAGTATCTGTGAGCCACGAGGACTCAGCAATCCCATAACCATGGGTAACAAGACTATCAAAGCTTAAAGGGTACGAAGAGGTAAAGTGGTGAGGTTGCAGCAGCGGCTAAGCAATATATGTGGTGGCTAACTTACGAGTACAAGAATAAGATGAGCATCTACGCAAAACGGTAGCAACTAGTAGTGATCGCTAAAGATCCTCAACTACTTACGAGTCAAACATAACCCCACCGTGTTCTCTTCTCAAAGTGAAAAGAGACATTCACGGTTACTCACACAGTTGTGTGTTTTAATTCGGATCCTCTGTCAAGTTTTCTACAACCGGACATTAACAAATTCCAATCTGCCACATAACCGCGGGCACGGCTTTTGAAAGATCATAACCCTGTAGGGGTGTCCCAACTTAGCCCATCACAAGCTCTCACGATCAGCTGAAGTGATAAATATAATATTATCACCCCTTATCTTAGGGAAATCCGATCAGGCTCGGTATCCCGGTGCACAAGACATTTCGACAATGGTAAAACAAGTCCAGCAAGACCTCCCGGTGTGCCGACACCCTGATAGTAGTCGCGCGTATCTCGTCTCAGGCCACGTCCGGATGAGCAATACGTACAGTAACCGAAGACCCCAGATAACTGGGTCGCACCGCAAGTGGCTCTAGTTTGGGACCAACACCATCAGCACTGGCCCCCCCTGCTATGTAGAAGAATCCACGAGGGTGCGACCCCCTATGCAAATTTAATTAATTAATTAAGTTATTATTATGTTGCAAATTAAAACCAATGTTGGGCCTTGCTGGAGCAGTTTTATTCAAAGACGAACTGTCAAGGGGTCCCCATATACCCAACCGTGTAAGGAACGCAAAATCAAGGAACATAATGCCGGTTTATTGGCTCCTAAGGTGGCATGGGCGGAACAAAACACCGAGCAAAAGGCCAAGCCTTTCACCCATGCCCAGTATATAGGTGTGTTAATAATAATAATAATAATAATAATAATAGATATTGTGATATTCCAACAACAAATTCCCACCTGGAACAATCTTCATCTTCACCTGCAACTAACAACGCTATAAGAGGGGCTGAGCAAGCGGGTAACATGGCCAAACAATGGTTTTGCTAGGAAGGTTTCAAAGGTTAGAGGTTTCATGGCAACAAGGAGAGGGGCTGACAATAAGATAGGTAGCACGACATATAACGATAGCATCGAGACACTAAGCATGGCAATGATAGTAAAGGTATCCAAGGGTATGGTCATCTTGCCTGAGATCCCGCAAGGAAGAAGAACGGATCCATGAAGAAGACGAAGAAGAAGCCTTGAAGAAGAACCACGGTAGACGAACGAATCCTCACGAACGCAACGGAACAAGCACTAACGAGAAGAAGCAAGCAACACGTTAAACACACCACACGAGACATGACAATATGCTCAACCAAGTATGATGCAAGACAGTTCTATATAGGATGCACTACAAGTCTATACAGGAAGCAAAACATGGCAAGGTAGGAAGCACAGAAAAACAACACAAGTCTATATATGATGCAATATATGGCAAGGTATGATGCATGATAAGTCCATATAGGAAGCAATATATGGCAAGGTAGGAAGCACAGAAAAACAACACAAGTCTATATATGATGCAATACATGGCAAGGTATGATGCATGACAAGTCTATACAGGAAGCAATATATGGCAAGGTAGGAAGCACAGAAAAACAACACAAGTCTATATATGATGCAATACATGGCAAGGTATGATGCATGACAAGTCTATATAGGAAGCAATATATGGCAAGGTAGGAAGCACAGAAAAACAACACAAGTCTATATACGATGCAATACATGGCAAGGTATGATGCATGACAAGTCTATACAGGAAGCAATATATGGCAAGGTAGGAAGCACAGAAAAACAACACAAGTCTATATATGATGCAATACATGGCAAGGTATGATGCATGACAAGTCTATACAGGAAGCAAAATATGGCAAGGTGGGAAGCACAGGAAAACAACACAAGAACATGACAATATGCTCAACCAAGTAGGATGCAAGACAATTCTATATATGATGCAAAACATGGCAAGGCAGGAAGCACTAAAAAACAACACAAGTCAACAAGTTTAAATGAGGCCGGAAACTACATATAATAAAACCGGTAAGCCCTCATATGCATAGTTTGAAATTAGTCCAGATCTGAACAAACCTTATGTTCACATTTTTAAACAGCAAGTTAACATGCACCATCATGATCTACACGAAATTCTAGTCAAGTTTCATATAAAGTTTTTTTAATTCGGAACTACGGTCTAGAAGATATGAGCAAAACAAGTTAAGCATGGAAACGGTGCAAGATGCACCCAAACATCAAGCAAACATACTCCAAACATGAAAACAATAAGATATCATGATTCTACATGCAAAATCACACAAGTTTCATATAAGGCACACCCAAAACGGTGCAACGGGCTAAAAGATACACATGAAACAAGATAACAATGCCAGCTGAAACTAACAGCCACATAGCAACTTTGGAGCAACAGAAATATACTCTAAAGCACTCAAACATGGTGACAAGAAGCATGGACATGAAGTAGACATATCCTACAGCAAACAACTCCATTGGAGCATCTCCATAGGAGGCATGGATCAACAGAAACAAGCTACAACCTTTTGATCATGACATTAAAAACCTGACAGTAATATTTTATAGCAACTTGGGAGCAAGAATTAAATAAGCTACAGCAAGCCATATGAGCAAGTGAAGGCATGAATGGATAGACAACAACATATAAAACAAGGAATGATCAATGGCCACCCCAAAACTAACATGGATTTACCTAGGGCATCAAGCAAACATAGCATCACGATATGACAGATTCCAGACTTAGTGAAATTTCACTAAGTGTTAAAATAGTTAAGTTGGCTTGGCATGTTTGCAAGCATGTTTAAGTCACCTCAAGGCATATCATGGAAATTTAAATGCACCACATCAAAGACCATATTATGGTGCTTCTAAAACATCTAAACCTGTGGCATAAGGCCAAACACATCAATAGCAACAAGCTCTTCAAATCAGCATCTCATTACATGTTACAAAACCTAACAGCCACATGCACTTTTGCAACAGAGATATACATGGCAATATGAACTCTAACATGCATGCTATAGCAACCAACATGTAGAGCATCACATGATGAACATTTTGACATATCATATGCATCATTTGGATAAACATGCACCAAGTTATCATGTCTCAAACATGGCAACAAAATAACAAGTAGCAGCAGTTTATAACAAGTAGCACTCTTGCAACAGAAATTAGAGCATCTAGATGAACTCAAATGAGCATGGCACAATGGAACAAAGTGTAGAGCACATCACCACAATCATTTTGACATATAATACACTCAATTTGGATAAGCACACAAAAAGTTATCACTATGCAAACATGCACATAAAAATTACACAGAAAAGGACTTAGCAGAAATTTTGACTACGGGAAAAAAAATGGGCGCAGTAGCTAAGTGACGCCCGGGGCGGGATATAGGGTTCTCACCCATGGGCTTCGGCCCAACTGGAGAAGGAGGAGGCAGGCCGGTGCTGGAGTTGGGCCGAGGCAGGCTGTGGCTGGGCCTGGCCCACGTGGCCGGGCGAGGCCGGGCCCGAGGAAGCGAGGCGAGCGGGCGCTCGACCTCGTGCCCGAGCGAGGAAGGGGCGGCGGCAGAGGAGTCACCTCCGGCGGGCGGCGGATGAAGCCAGGGCCGGCGAGGTCACGCAGATCCGGCCGGCCGGTGCCGGATCCACTGGCGGAGGAGCTCGAGCCCGCCGGATCTGATGGCGGCGGAGGAGGAGGTCTGGGCGGCGGGGCGGAGGCAGGCCGGCGCGAAGGCTGCGGTGGTGGTGCTGGCCGGCGGCGACGGTGGTGCTGCCCGGCGGCGAGCAGATCGGCGGCGGGGCGCAGGTCGGGAGGAGCGGCGGCACGGGGGCGCGGATCTGCGGCGGCGGCGACCGGGCTCACGCGGGCCCGCTATGGGCCTGGCGGGCCGCGGTGGTGGGAGGCGCGGTGGAGGCGACGTGGCGGCGAGGGATTGGCTGAGGGCGCGGCTGGACATGTCCGGCGGCGGGGTGGACATGTCCGGCGCGCGGAGGAGGAAGAGGCTAGGGTTGGATCTGCGCGAAAAACGGGGGAAGACACATATTTATAGCTAGAGGGAGCTAGGAGTGTCCAAATGAGGAGCTGTTCGCGGCTACGCGATCGTGATCGAACGGCCAAGAGCATGGAGGGGTTAGAATGGGCTAGGTGGGCTGTGTGCAAGGGGTGCTGGGCCAAAAGACAAAAGGCTTCCGGCGGTTAACACGGTTAACCGTTGGACTATCGAACGAGCTCCGAATGCGACGAGAATTGACAGGCGGTCTACCCATGCTATAATAAGACCACACGCCAAGTTTCAACCCATTCAGAGAACGTTTTTCGGCCACTCATAAAGTAAATATTCGGAGGCGCCGCGGGCGTGTGTGAGTGTGTGTGCGCTTAGAACGGACAACGGAAAGAACGAGGGAACTCGGGCGGATGCAAGTTTTGAAAACATGATGATGCAATACACACGATGACATGGCAACATGCAACACGCAAGCAGATGACAAGGCAATGACAATGAATAACTGGCTGACACCTGGCGCACCGGTCTCGGGGTGTCACAGATGTATGTTGTCTTTCCTCTAGTGGTGTTATCTGAACGTCGACTACATGAAACTTCACCATTGTTTGGTCCTAGAGGAATGCATTGGGCAGTAATAAGTAGATTATGGGTTGCTAGAGTGACAGAAGCTTAAACCCTAGTTTATGCGTTGCTTTGTAAGGGGCTGATTTGGATCCATATGTTTCATGCTATGGTTAGGTAATCATAAGTGGGATCCTTGTCCAAGTCAGGGCAGCACCCAAGCACCGGTCCACCCACATACCAAATTATCAAACTAACGAACGCGGATCATATGAGCGTGGTGAAAACTAGCTTGACGATAATTCCCATGTGTCCTCAGGAGCGCTTTCCTTTATATAAGAGTTTGTCCAGGCCTGTCCTTTGCTACAAAAAGGATTGGGCCATATTGCTACACCTTATTTACTTTTTCCACTTGTTACTTGTTACAAATTACCTTATCACAAAACTATGTGTTACCGATAATTTCAGTGCTTGTAGAGAATACCTTACTGAAAACTGCCTATCATTTTCTTCTGCTCCTCGCTGGGTTTGACACTCTT
>LR738715.1:466785157-466824805 GCA_902687465.1 Secale cereale | reverse complement strand
CAGGCCTGTCCTTTGCTACAAAAAGGATTGGGCCATATTGCTACACCTTATTTACTTTTTCCACTTGTTACTTGTTACAAATTACCTTATCACAAAACTATGTGTTACCGATAATTTCAGTGCTTGTAGAGAATACCTTACTGAAAACTGCCTATCATTTTCTTCTGCTCCTCGCTGGGTTTGACACTCTTACTTATCGAAAGGACTATGATAGATCCCCTACACTTGTGGGTCATCAATTAAACACATAGCTACTCGTACAAACCTTCAGCCCCGACGGTGGAGTACTCCCTCCTCATCACGGTGGCAGCCGGGATGATGAAGATGGCCACCGGTGATGATTTCCCCCTCCGGTAGATTACCGGAAATGGTCTAGATTGGTTTTCGGTGGCTACAGAAGCCTACGGTGACGGAACTTCTGATCTAGGGTTATTTCTGATGGTTTCTCTATTTATAGGAATTTTTGGCGTCGGTCTCACATCCAGATGGGCCCCGAGGTGAGCACAACCCACCGGGGCACGGGCAAGGGCCCAGGCGCACCATGATGTCTTGTGCCCTACTCCTTCACCTTCTGCTCCATCGACGAAGCTTCGGGAGCCTCTTTTGTTCCACAAAAAATCATCAAAAAGTTTTAGCTCATTTGGAGAACTTTCATTTCTGCACAAAAAACAACACCATGGTAGTTCTGCTGAAAACAGCGTCAGTCTGGGTTAGTTCCATGCAAATCATACGATAACCATATAAAATTGTTATAAACATGGCATGAATACTTCATAAATTATAGATACGTTGGAGACGTATCAGCGATCGTATTTCATAAAATAAAGAGACAACCATAAGGCTCCTGCCGGTTACCGATAATTTACAAAACATAATCATCTCATACAATAACGTATAATTCATCGCGTCTTGACCATATCACATCACAACATACCCTGCAAAAACAAGTTAGACGTCCACTATTTTGTTGTTGCAAGTTTTACGTGGCTGCTACGGGCTTCTAGCGAGAATCGTTCTTACCTACGCATCAAAACCACAATGGTGTTTCGTCAAGTTTGTTGTTTTAACCTTCAACAAGGACCGGCCGCAGTCAAATTCGATTCAACTAAAGTAGGAGAAACAGACACCCGCCATCCACCTTTATGCAAAACTAGTTGCATGTCTGTCGGTGGAACCGGTCTCATGAGCGTGGTCATGTAAGGTTGGTCCGAGCCTCTTCATCCAACAATACCGCCAAATCAAAATAAGATGTTGGTGGTAAGCAGTATGACTATCGCCGCTCACAACTCTTTGTGTTTTACTCGTGCATATCATCTACGCATAGACCTGGCTCGTGATGCCATTGTTGGGAACGTAGCATGCAATTTCAAAAAAAAAATCCTACGATCACGCAAGATTTATCTAGGAGATGCATAGCAATGAGAGGGGGAGAGTGTGTCCACGTACCCTCGTAGACCGAAAGCGAAAGCGTTTGACAACGCAGTTGATGTAGTCGAACTTCTTCTAGCTCCGACCGATCAAGCACCGAACGTACGGCACCTCCGAGTTCTGCACACGTTCATCTCGATGACGTCCCTCGCCCTCTTGATCCAGCAAAGGTGTTGAGGAAGTAGATGAGTTTTGTCAGCATGACGGCGTGGTGACGGTGATGGTGAAACGATCCGCGCACGGCTTCGCCTAAGCACTACGAGAATATGACCGGAGGCGTAAACTATGGAGGGGGACGCCGCACACGGCTAACAATAGTTGTTGTGTGTTCTTGGCGCCCCATTCCCATGTATATATAGGTTGGAGGGGTGGATAGGCAGCCAAGGGGCGCGCCCCAAGTAGGAGGAATCCTACTTGGGGTCCTCTCTCCTATTCCTATCCGGATTAGGAAGGGAAGAGGGGGAAGGGGAAATCCTATTCCCTTTTTCCTTTTCCACCTTCCCATTTCCTTCTCCAAATTGATCAGCCCATATGGGGGGGGCACCAGCCCCTTTGTGGCTGGTGTGTTTCCCCTCTTGGGCCATAAGGCCCATATCTTTTGTCGAGGGTGCCCGGAACCCCTTCCGATGACCCGATAAGTACCTGGTGCATACCGAAACACTTCCGGTGTCCGAATACCATCGTCCTATATATCAATCTTTACCTCTCAACCATTTCAAGACTCCTCGTCATTTCTGTGATCTCATCCGGGACTCCGAACAACATTCGGTCACCAAATCACATAACTCATATAATATAGTATCGTCATCAAACGTTAAGCGTGCGGACCCTACGGGTTCGAGAACTATGTAGACATGACCGAGACACTTCTCCGGCCAATAACAAATAGCGGAACCTGGATGCTCATATTGGTTCCTACATATTCTACGAATATCTTTATCGGTCGAACCGTTATGACAACATACATTATTCCCTTTGTCATCGGTATGTTACTTGCCCGAGATTCGATCGTCGGTATCTTCATACCTAGTTCAATATCATTACCGACAGGTCTCTTTACTCGTTCTGTAATGCATCATCCCACAACTGACCCATTAGTCACATTTCTTGCAAGGCTTCTTATGATGTGCATTATCGAGAGGGCCCACAAATACCTCTCCAATACTCAGAGTGACAAATCATAATCTTGATCTATGCCGACCCAACAAACACCTTCGGAGATACCTGTAGAGCATCTTTATAATCACCCAGTTACGTTGTGACGTTTGATAGCACACAAGGCATTCCTCCAGTATCCAGGAGTTGCATAATCTCATAGTCGAAGGAACATATATTTGACATGAAGAAAGCAATAGCAATAAAACTAAACGATCATTATGCTAAGCTAACGGATGGGTCATATCCATCACATAATTCTCCTAATTATGTGATCCCGTTCATCAAATGACAACACATGTCTATGGTTAGGAAACTTAACCGTCTTTGATTAACGAGGTAGTCTAGTAGACGCTTACTAGGGACACGGTGTTTTGTCTATGTATCCACACATGTATCAAGTTTTCGGTTAATAGAATTCTAGCATGAATAATAAAGATTTATCATGATATAAGTAAATATTAAATAACAACTTTATTATTGCCTCTAGGGCATATTTCCTTCAGTGTCATGGTTAAGTCAATGTTGGATAGTCTAGTTGATTATGATTTCATCCTAGACTATTTTGACTAAATATGATTCTAAATCTGTAGGTAAACAACTTCTTGACAGAATTTTCAGTATAGATACATCATTTTCCGTGGCAGTTAACGCCTTTGCCAGGTTTTGGTTAAGCTAACGAGTTCTTCTGGGATACACAGGCACACTGATTCGGTAAACTTCTATTGTTTCCGATCTAGCAATTTTTCCTTTGTGATGTTTATGAATTCTTAACTTGAGTGTATATGATCGTTCTGAACCTTGTTTTACCTATATCCATTAAGTAATGAAACAGCTGAAACAAATGATGGCTAATTGCCAAGGCTGCACTGAATTCTACAAACAACAACGACAAAGTCTTTAGTGCCAAACAAGTTGGGGTAGGCTAGAGGTGAAACTCATAAGGTCTCCCAACCAACTCATGATTCTAGCACATGGATGGCAAGTTTCCATGCATCCCTATCATGGATGCACTGGATTCTAAATAATTATATAAAAGAAATCATTTCATGTTGTGAGCCATGTGCGTAGATGAAAATTCCTAATTAGAACCTATTGGATTGATTAAAGATAATGTAAATACCCTCTCAGTAGAGACAATTTGCATTCGCTCCACTGGTTCACGGAGTATATCTCGATCATCTTTTTTCTTTTTGTTAGTTTAAACTATGCAACCAGCTTCATACCATTAGATGTCATATTTGGCTGCGGAGCACCATAGCCACCTCTTTTCTTCGCTGGCTCGTGAGTGTCCAGTTGATTTTGAACCTCAAGATCATTATCCCCAGTGCAAATCCTTTTGGTCCTGCAAGCATCGTATATTCTTCTTGATCAATTGTTTGGGTTCCTAATTTTTAGAGCCTGCTTGAATTTAGTATCCTCCTGCACAAGGTATCGATGATAAATAGCATGCCAAAAGGCATAGAACCATAAATGGTTCCACTATGACAATGTAATAGTAGATGACATGTGAGAATAACCTTACTTACTAAGGGGACACATCATCATTGCATTGTTTTTTTGTCTGATGCAATTCTACTAATGGCAGTGTCTATCAAAAAGACCGAAATTTCATAAAAAATAATATTTGCTAAGAATGTTGACCTTCATGTTCATCGTACTTAACTCAAATGATTCTATAAAATTCAAATTTACCATGTTAGGGTGAGGATAAGTGCAAAATTTGACATACATAAATATAGTAAATGATGATAAGTAAGATTGTTATGTTTTCGGTGGGCGTGGCTAACGCGCGTGCGAGCGTTGGGGCGCTCGATTTCCAACGATGATCATTTCCCTAATTAAGTAGTTGGGTTTCCTTTTTAGAAAGAGAGAGATTAAGAAACAAAAGAAATGCCCCCACCCCACCCTGTTGAATCGGGGGGCGAGAGATTAGGGGTTACCCGAGACGGAGAAGGTGGAGGGTCTAGATGCTTGCATGTACTGCTACCTTCCTTGCATGGCTCCTCCCGCTGGTCGCATGGTGGGCCAGCTAATGATTACACTGTCGCTCAGAAAAGTGTTAGAATTAATTAATTATATTCAATTAACAATATAATTAATAGGCAATCTACCCTTCTAGAACCGTCGTGTGTTTGCATCCCTTTGTTCTCTAAACGTTGCCTTGGTGTGAACTGTCGCGACCTGTGCGACGCGTCTCCTCAGATCATATATAAGTGTACTCTCTTTGCCTATCAATACACTGATTGATTTCATTCAAAACATGTTATCAGCACACGCTCTGCCGAGAGCCTCGCCGACTGTGAGATGCATGCCTCACCTCTTTCTTCCTCCGCCTCACCAGGATGGCCGCCGTCGCCGTTTCACTGCCCGTCGCCATCATGGAGTAGGCGGGCACCATCGACTTTGCCGGGCCGTGCACCGCCTCCATCGTTTTGGACGGTGTGGCGCTGGACAAGGCCACCATGCCGCTGGACATGGTCCTGCACGTGGCATCCGCGTCCCTAGACACGGCCATCGCACCGCTGCTCGCGGCGACCACGCGGTGGCCGGCCCCGTCCGCGCAGGAGATGGCATCCCCGAGCACGGGCTCGCGGCTCCCCTTCGGATTCCGCCTCCGCCTCCGGCGTTGGCTGATGAGATGGGGTCCTTCGTCTTCGTGTCGTTCCCCAATGGCGCTGCAGTGACGACCCAAGGTGTTGGGTCGACGCTGGTGGCGCCGCCTGCAAACGAGGGCGCCGGCCTGAGTCGTGTCGCCGCTGAGTCCTCACGTACGCCAGCCCGACCACGCCTCCTGGACTCTGCAAGCATGGAAGGTCTCCGCCCCCTTTTCGGTCGCGCTATCGCTGCCATCGACCGCAGCCCAAGTCGCCCCTCCGGCCTCGCCTCCAATCTGCCAAACGGCGTTCCTGCTGGTGTCGTCTACATCTCCTCATCCAAGGAAGAAGGAGGCGTGCTGGCGAGCAGCGATGAGATGTGTGGGGTGGCGGCGCACGGGAGTTGGTCACGGGGATTGGGATAGCTCGACCCCTAACCACCAGCCGTATAAAGCCAGACGACCACCCCCACTCCATGTGGGCTTTGGGCCTGTGCCCAGATAGTCCCTGGCTATGGGCTAAATTGCTAAAATCTATTTTTCCTAGATTTTCTTCTTTTATTTCTTTTTAACAGTAGTATAGCAGTAATTACGCATTGTTTTAGTATTGTTTAGCCTCCGTACATATGGTTATTTACATTATAGTCTGGTATTTATATTTACTCTATTTTAGGACTTGTGTAAATATTTGTAGGCGTGTGTTTACATTATGTAATGTATTAGATAATGTAAATATAGGACCAGTATTATCTAGAAATGTC
This sequence comes from Secale cereale, assembly GCA_902687465.1. NCBI lineage: Eukaryota > Viridiplantae > Streptophyta > Magnoliopsida > Poales > Poaceae > Secale > Secale cereale. The sequence goes on along the minus strand of LR738715.1, from coordinate 466,818,865 downwards.
ATGTTCAATGTGTTTACCACATTCCAATTTTCTAGAACATGTTCCAACGATTGAGATTAATTTCTCTCGTACAACAAACTTGCAAAAAAAAAATACAAGCCTCCCTCATTATATTTGGAACCACAGTCTACGTTTTGTCCATTTCGACAAATGATTATCTCCAACCTGTACTTTCTTATATTTAAACTGATAACATATGCAAGGTAATAGAAACAAGCGCATCTACTGACATTGTCAGATTATGTAGCCTATTACTGTGAGATCCATGCGATCTTTGACGTGTTATGTTTAATCAATTGAGGTCTACATTATTCGAGTTCTTCACTTGAGTATCAAATCTTACACCATTATTACAATACAACCATGATAGTTTTTAATTTACCCTCCGTAAATTAATTATCTCTGGTTCATCCATGTAGGTAAACGATGACCACAAAAGAATTTGAGGAGCTTACCCTCAATAGCCACAACTACCCTACATGGCCATGGACGTCAAGATCGGTCTTGCTTCCCGTGGGATAGCGCGTGCAATCCAGGACCCGAAGACTCCTCTAACGGACGGAACCACTTCGCTGACAGAACAGCAAAACTATGCAGCTTTACACATCATAAGGCATCATATTCACCCAGATCTAAAGTCTGAGTACTTAGAGGAGGAATCTCCCAGTACTCAGTTTCCAGCCCTCAAAACGAGATATGAACAGCAGAAGGCAGTTGTCCTGCCAGAAGCGCTCCATGATTGGACTCACCTTCGTCTTCGGGATTTCAATTCCATCGGTGAGTACAACCACAAGGTTCATAAGATAAGTTCCAAATTGCGCTTTTGCAGGAAGGAACCTACTGATGCGGAGAAGATAGAGAAAACTTTATCTACTATGCTCCTTTTGGAGAGGATCCTCCAACAGCAATACCGTGCTCGCAACTATATTGTCTATTCGGAGCTTATTCATATGTTACTTTAGGCTGAAAAGCATGATGAGCTACTTGCTAAGAATGGCTATCAATGCCCAATTGGGGCACAACCTTTACCTGAAGTTCATATGAATGTCGCAAATAGACAAAAGTTTGATGGTGCCTTTATGGGCAATCAATCAAATTTCCAGAACAAGTGAAAGCGCAATAGGAACAGGAGGTCTACGAACTTAGATAAGGGAAAAGGCACTGCAAAGCTCAAGCATGATAAATCTCAACTTTGCAACAAGTGTAGATGCTACACGCACCCCACCGACAAGTGCAAGATCCCAAAGCATCTGGTTATGTTGTACCAGCAATCTCAGGGACGCAAAGCACCTCAAGGCAAGAGGTTCGAAGCCAACTTCAACCTTCATCCAGACAGCGCCAATGGAGCCGGTAGTTCGCACGACGTTCCTCCTGGACCGAGCAACACCATTCCGTTCCATCAGCCAGAGGACCTTGCTGACACAGAGAACATGATGATTGAGTATACCTCAAACGATGTGTTTGGAGACTTCAACTAGTCCCACAGTCTCCTTAGTGATTTATTTAGCTATTTCCATTTGTGATGTTGTAATAAGAACTTAAGTATCATTGTTGTCTTTATATTGTATCGGCACATTTGATATAATAAGATTGTAATTGTACCAACATATTTGATATAAATAAGATTGTATTTTATGTATTTACATGAGATTTTCTTATTGAAAGTTCTTTGTCTTATATATATTTCTCTACGGTGACAATCTGGTGGAAGAGGAATTATGCCTTGTGGATAGTGCAACCACAAACTCCATGCTGAGGGAGATGAAATATTTTCAAACTCTTAAAAAGATGAATGGGGATATTCGAACTATCGATGGACGGGATACGGTAATCGTTGGCACTGGACGTGCCATATTTACCCTCCCAAGCGGTACACAAATGACAATCGAGGATGCTTTATTGTATCCCGACTCATCACATACCCTGCTCAGTTATCGAGATATCCGTAAAAATGGCTTTCACATTGAAACCCATGAAGATAACAGAGAGGAGTATCTACTCTTCACCAAAGATCATGGATATGGCAAGCAGGTACATGAAAAAAATCCTTCTCTATCGTCTGGTTTGTACTGTATGTACATCAAACCCGTAGGACATCTTACATACAAAGTAATTTTTCAAAATATTGACGCATTTCAAACCTGGCATGATCGCCTAGGCCATCTCGGGATAGGGACGATAGAAAAATTACTAGCAATTCCATTGGTCATAATTCGCTTGAGTTAAAATTTCCTCAATCTTCAGACTTTGTGTGTACATCTTGTGCCACTAGAAAGCTAGTTTTGAGACCCTCGCACCTCAAAATACAAGCCGAACCGCTTCAATTTCTTGAACGTATTCAAGGAGACATTATGGTCCCATCCAACCATTATCTGGACCTTTCCGGTACTTCATGGTTCTAATTGATGCATCTACATGATGGTCACACGTGTGTCTTCTATCCACGCGAAACCATGTATTTGCCAAGATAATGAGGCAATCATTAAATTATAAGCCCATTATCCAGAAAGTCGAATTAAGACAATTTGCATGGACAATGCTGCAGAATTCTCCTCACGTGCTGTCAATGATTATTGCATGGCCCTAGGGATTGAAGTTCAGCACTATGTTCCATATGTTCATACACAAAATGGTTTGACTGGATCATTGATTAAGATGATCAAACTCATTGTGGGACCATTGTTACTGAATTGCAACTTGTTAACCACTTGTTAGGGTCATGCGGTTCTACACGCTGCTGACTTGATACAACTGAGGCCTACTGCATATCACAATACTTCCCCTCTACAATTGGTATGTGGAAATCCTCCTAGCATTTCCCATCTACGTAAGTTCAGATGTGTTGCATACATCCCGATCTCACCACCACAACGGACATCCATGGGCCCACATAGGAAATTGGGGATCTACGTGGGGTACAAATCGCCGTCGATTATTAAGTACCCGGAACCCCTTACTGGGGACCTATTCACAGCCCGTCATGCTGATTGTATATTTAATGAGGAACACTTTCCGGCATTAGGGGGAGATTTCAAGTACCAGAAAGAATGCCTGGAAATTGATTCGAATGCTCAAGCCATTTTGTCCTCTGATCCATGTACCCAAGGGACTGAACTCCTAGTTTGGAAAATCTTAATTTGCAACATCTTGCAAATAACCTGCCAGATTCATTTACTGGTCTAAAAGGTGTTACAAAGTCCTTCAGTCCGGCCGGAAATGCGCCCAAAAGAGTGGAGGTACCAATAAAAACCACTCAAATCCCTATTCCTGAAAAGAGGGGGAGGAGTACGGCCACTGACATGGAACAAGCTTCCAACAAACAACAAAGGAAATTGAGGAGAAAAACCTCAGAGTCTGTAAATGCAAGTGAGCTCGACGTTGACAAACACCTTATGGGTAGTATACACCCAGTGGAAGGGCAACCTCCGTGATCCAGCTTCAGTTTTCACACACTGGTTGGGCCATTGGAACACCTAGACTCACACGTATTGGGAAATCATGAAGAGTCACTAGGGGTGCAGGAAATTTCCATCAACTATATCAATTCTGGAGAATCTTTCGATCGTACGTCTACGAATGTTGACATTTATTTTGCTGGAAAAAATGCAGATATCCTTCTCACTGATCATGATCCAAATACTATCGTGAGTGTCAAAAGCGCTCCGACTGGCCTAAATGGAAGGATGATATACAAGCAGAAATTGCCTCGTTTAACAAAAGAAAGATATTCACTGAAGCAATACCGACACCTCCCAATGTTTTCCTTGTGGGATACAACTAGGTTTTTCTCTGGAAACGGAATGAGAACAATGAGGTTGTGAGATACAAAGCAAGGGTCGTAGCACAAGGGTTCACGCAGAGACCGGCATTGATTTCAATGACACATATTCTCCCGTAATGAGTGGAACCACTTTTTGATACCTTATATCTTTGGCAGTACAAGATCGTCTATCTATGTAGTTGATGGATGTTGTGACCGCATATCTTTATGGGTCACTAGATTCACATATGTATATGAAGGTTCCTGACAGAATCTCTATCACGAATACAAGTGCAAGGCACAACATGTATTGTGTAAAACTGAAAGTCATTATATGGCTTAAAACAGTCGGGACGGATGTGGTACAACCGACTCAGTGAGTTCCTTCTGGAGAAATCTTACTCCAATAGTAGTGATTGCCCATGTGTCTTTATAAAAGTCCTCTACAGGGTTTTGCATCATTTCAGTGTACGTCGATGATCTCAACGTCATTGGTAACACACAAGACAATGATGAAGCACGCAATCACCTAAAGATGGAATCTGAGATGAAGGATTTGGGTAAAACCAAATTTTGCTTAGGTATTTAACTTAAGCACCTTCCCTCGGGAATTATGGTACACTGCCTATATCCAGAAAATATTGGTGAAATTCAATATGGACAAATCCTACCCGTCTAAAGCTCCCATGCTGGTTCGCCCTCTAGACGTAGAGAATGAACCGTTTAGTCGAAGGGATGATGAAGAAGAAATGTTGGGACCTGAAGTTCCATATCTCAGTGTTGTTGGAGCGCTCATGTATCTTGCAAATTGCACGAGACCTGACCTCACATTTAAAGTGAATCTACTTGCCAGACATAGCGCAGCTCCCACCAAACGCCATTGATTTGGAGTGAAGAATATCTTGCGATATCTCCAAGGCACAAAGGATCTTGGCCTATTTTTCATTTCCACAGAAATTGGGACTCTAATATGATTGGATACGATGATGCTGGCTATTTATCTTATCCCCATAATGCCAGATCACAGTCCGGCTTTGTGTTCCTACATGGTGGAACTGCCATATCGCACTATTTCTCTTTGTGAGTTTATATTTCAGGTTCTCATCAAGGATTTCAATGAGAAGCTTTTGGAGGAGAATCTTTTCAAGATGGTGATTCTAAAAGATGATAATACTACAATGGACAATCTTCAAGATGATGATCCTACTAGGACAAGCATGTGGAAAATTCTACATCGTCAAGTGTAGATTAGGAGGGTGTTAGAATTAATTAATTATGTTTAATTAACAGGGAATCTACCCTTCTAGAACAGTTGTGTGTTTCCTCTGTATAAACCGACGCATCCCTTTGTTCCCTAAATGTTGCCTCTGTTCGAACCGTCGCGACCTCGACGCGTCTCCTCACACCATATATAAGAGTACTCTCTCTGCCTATCAATACACCGATTGATTTCATTCAAAACAAAAAGGGAATAGGAGGGAGATAGGGTGTTGTCTGTTCGCACGTTGCAACGCACGCGTGCAAAGGAGTAAATCTGGTTTTCAATTCAGTTTAACTTGTCTGCACATCAGGGACTCCTTTCTTCTAGTGTAGTACACTCAATCAATTTTGGTAGATTCTGATAAAAAGGAAAGGTCGGGAAAATAATTTTGTTGGATAATTCAGATTATTAAACTTGAAGATTTGGTTGTTCAAGAATATTACATCATGAGAAATTCTCCGGATAGTTTATGACCACAATCTGTTTAGTGTGGCCACATATTCGGTAGTAGTAGATGTCTGCCATGAAATACACAGGCTGCAGATTTCCATGGCCAGATGAAGCCTTATCATAGTAGCACAGAGTACTATGTCACTGATACATCCTTCAGCAATTTGATAGACCCGTTCATCCATGAAACTAGCCTTAGTCAAAATAAACTGGTCCCAAAAGATGCTAAGGGACACATTCCACCCATCGCAGTAGCCAAAAGGAGAACATACCACCCATCAGCGCTAACCCAATTGGCTGACCCCATGGAGACACACACATCAACTGAAATGATTAGATAAACTGCAAGGCCGTGAGTGCACCAAGCATGAGCCACCAATTGCATGAAATTTCAGTTTCGATTATTGAAATGCGACGACTTTGGGACTTGCAAGTATCGGGGGGGCGTCTCCTTGAATTATTCATGTTTAAAACGTCATATTGCACTGTTTCTATTTGTGAGTTTATATTTCAGGTTCTCATCAAGGATTTCAATGAAGAGCTTTTGGAGGAGAATCTTTTCAAGATGGTGATTCTAAAAGATGATAATACTACAATGGACAATCTTCAAGATGATGATCCTACTAGGACAAGCACGTGGAAAATTCTACATCGTCAAGTGTAGATTAGGAGGGTGTTAGAATTAATTAATTATGTTTAATTAACAGGGAATCTACCCTTCTAGAACAGTTGTGCGTTTCCTCTGTACAAACCGACGCATCCCTTTGTTCCCTAAATGTTGCCTCGGTTCGAACCGTCGCGACCTATGCGACGCGTCTCCTCAGACCATATATAAGAGTACTGTCTTTGCCTATCAATACACCAATTGATTTCATTCAAAACAAAAAGGAAATAGGAAGGAGATAGGGTGTTGTCCGTTCGCACGTTGCAACGCGCGCATGCAAAGAAGTAAATCTGGTTTTCAGTTCAATTTAACTTGTCTGCACATCACGGACTCCATTCTTTGAGTGTAGTACACTTAATCAATTTTGATAGATTCTGATAAAAAAGAAATGTCTTTTTATGTTGAACAATTCAGATTATTAAACTTGAAGATTTGATTGTTCAAGAATATTACAACATGAGAAATTCTCCGGATAATTTATCACCACAATCTGTTTAGTGTGGCCATATATTCGGTAGCAGTGCCTGCCATGAAACACACAGGCTGCATATTTATCACCAGATGAAGCCTTGTCATAGTAGAGATTTTCATGGCCAGATGAAGCCTTGTCATAGTAGCACAGAGTACTAAGTCACTGATACATCCTTCATAGTACCCGTTCATCCATGAAACTAGCCTCGATCAAAATAAACTGATCTCAAAATATGCTAAGGGACACATTCCACCCATCGCAGTAGCCGAAAGGAGAACATACCACCCATCAGCGCTAACCCAAATGGCTGACCCCATCAAGACACACATCAACTGAAATGAGTAGATAAACTGCAAGGCCCTTAGTACACCATGCATGACAGCATGAGCCACCAATTGCATGAAATTTCAGTTTCGATTATTCATCAGAACCAAAGGACACTGGTTTGTTTGGTACTAATGGGATCTTTTATGGGAAAGAAATATACTCTCTCCGCTTCCAAATGCAAGTCTTTGTAGTGACTACATACAAAGCGATTTCCAAATGCAAGTCTTTGCAGTGACAAAGCGAAATGAGTGGCAAAAGTCTCCATACATCCGTATATTATTCGAAATGCCTATAATATAGGGATGGAGAAAGTAGCAAAAGAACAGAACTTGCCGAACGAGAACAAATGAGGCAAAAAAATAATGGGTGTAACACATATAGTAAAATTCTGGCATTACAACATAGAGCGGCGAGAAAATACTACAGACAAATGATACTAGGTCCACTAGGACAATGGGAAAACACGGTGATACAGTCGTCCAGACACGCGGCAGTTGCATCAGACCATTTTGCGGCTCAAAAACTTTCTAATCGTCACCAAATGTTGTCTTCTTCCCTGCAAGGCATAATGTACAAGGAAAGAGTTGCTCAGCAAGTCTATACAACTGCGGAAAGAACAACCAACGTTTGAATGCTAGTCTTTTCCACGCTAGACCGACAAATTTCTAGCATGCATCAAACAAGTTATGTACTGTATTTGTTACGCGACGGGACTGGTTTCTTACCTGCGCTAGCTGTGCCAGCACTCTGTCTGCTCTGAAAGCCTCGGCCACCTCCCCTGCCGCCATCACGGCCACCAGAGCGGCCGAACCTGCCACCGCCATCACGGCCACCAGACCGACCAAACCTGCCACCGCCATCACGGCCACCAGAACGGCCAAACCTGCCACCACCGGAACGACCGCCATCTCTGCCACCAGATCGACCACCGCCACCACCAAATTGACCCTTAGGCTTAGCTTCAGCAACATACAAGTTGCAGCCACCTAGGTCAGATCCACTAAGCTCAAGGGCTTTCGAAAAGGAACCCTCATCAGTAAAATCCATGTAAGCTATCCTGCAGAATTCACAATGCAGGAAAACACAATTATCAAGAGAGTATAATCTGCCAATTTAGAAACACTTAGGACAAGACCAGGTCGTTCATTTTAATTCACGTAGGATATAATGTTTAGAGAAGGTTTGCACTAAAGTATCTCTTGATTTATCCAAGTTACATCAAGAGATTATAATTTGTCAATTGTGTTCTTGTTAAAGATACAATGTTTAGAGAAGTTTAGTGCTGAAGTACCCTTTGCTTGCACCATTCTCATAATCCATCGGAACTGAGACACGTGTGATTTCTCCACATTTCGAGAAGTGTTCTTGAAGAGAGCTCCGAATCTAGAATTCACAATGAGTAACAGTTCAGAAAAGGTAGGAACACAATTGACAAAATACTGAGAGGCTGGGACAAGATAGCCAAGAAATTACAGCTTCCTCCTGTTGAGATGAATCAAAACCCTTGACAAATACTGAGAGGCTGGGACCTCCACTTGGCTTTCCAAAAGAACCACCATCCCTGCAGTCCCACAAAAATTTAAACATACAAAAAATACAGATTTCAGAGGAATTCAAATAAATGTTTAATTTTAAGTAATCATATTCACACATACCTGGTGCGAGGAGCGCTTGCACCTCTTTCAGCTGCCATGTCAAGTCTCACGGGACGGCCCATTAGATCTCCACCATTCAATGAATCAAGCGCCTGAACGGAAGAAACAGAGATTTATTAGCTCAAGTAATGTGTCTACTTTGTTGCTGAAGTGGCATACAAACTTGGATATCTTGAATCCATTGGTGCCCGTGTGGCTTGAAAATGTACACTATTTCTGTCAAAAACAACTAGTACTTGAAAACAGAATGTCCGAGAAATAACGCATATAACTAGATACTAAAGCACTATAACTAGATACTAAAGTGTTAGGCAATAAGCCGCGGCGAGGCGTCGAACGAGCCGGGTGCGTGTTTGGGCGCGCGCCGGGCACGTTGGACGCGTCGGGTCCACGGGCAAAGTAGTGCGTGTGTGCGTGCGTGTGGTGCACGGGGTGATCGTGCAAGTGTACACCGTAGGTGTGCGTGTGTGTGTGTGTGTGTCTGTTGGCGCGCCGCACGGCACGGTCGGGCCGGCTTAGCTGGTGCTCACCGCGAGAAGCGCGCGTACGGGCGTGGCGCGGGCGCGGGCAGAGCGAGCAGGGCGGGGCAAGATCGTGGGCGAGTGGAGGCGTTGGGTGCGTGCCCGGTGCGCCAGCGCGGGGCTATAAAGCCGTGCGGTGACCGTTGTAACAGGAGACACCATCGAGTTCGTGCTCGAGGAAGGAAAGGGGCGTTCTCCCTCCTCTGATCCTCTTCTTCCTTGGTTTGTGCCACGGCGACAGAGAGAGCTAGGAGGAGCGAGGCGAGGGGCTGGCGGTTCCAACATAAAGCACCATAGATTATGTATAGATTCTAAAAGTAACATAAGGAGGAACTGATGTCAAATACCGACTCCGTCCCACATTAATTAATTGACGCTCAAAATGGATGTACCTAGCACTGAAATATGTCTAGATACATCCGTTTCCACGTCAATTGATATGGGCTGAGGGAGTTGGAACAGAAACATTTACCTTCTGAGCATCTTCAGCCGTAGCAAACTCGACATGACCAAATCCCTTAGGATGGCCATCTTCATGGGTAGCCAGGCGAACATCAACTACCTCTCCAATTTGTGCAAAAAATTGCTTCCTATAAACAAAAACAAGAACATTAACAATTATGAATGTTGGAAGAAAAATAATGAACATATCTGCTACAGGGAACTTACACTTGATCATACTCAATATTGAAGGAAAGGTTCCCCATCCAAAGGGTCTTAGACCCTGTTGCCTGACCTTTGTTGCTAGCAGGAGTTTTAGGCTGTAATATATATCGAAACATACATCACATGTACATGAGAGGCTAAAGGATAAAATCAGGTCCACGGGTTATACCTCTTCCTTCTGTGATTTTGTGGCAATTGTTACTTCCTGCAAAGTTTCACACAAAAACATACACAAAAACATGTCACTAGGGCAGTCATGCCAATTCAGATGAAAACTTGAAAGAATAAAGAACTTAAGATAAGACATACAATAAAAATATGAGAAATCACTGGACTCCTACTTCCTTTTAGCAGCTGGACAGCAGCACATTGTTATGCTACATACCTATTCTCGACATTCTAAATTTTCTGAAATTCCCAGCTTACCCTTTTAGGCTCATCGTCAGAGCTTTCATCAGAGCTGTCATCATCACTGCTGCTGTCCTTTTTGGCAGACTTAGGAGCAACCTTCACAGCATCCTGTGGAGGAAAAATGTGTAAACAACGGAGTAATAGTGTACGAAATTAGTAAAGAAGCAAAAGGAAGTAAAAAAATGAATAGAACCAAGCAGTAGAACCTTCTGCTTTTTCTGGGGAGGCTCTTCATCACTCTCATCACTGTCTGAGGAATCACTGGACTCATCCTTCCTTTTAGCAGCTGCAGGAGCTATCTTGGTGGCATGTGCAGCTTTCTTGGATTTCTCCTACAAAGTTTGAGAAAATATGTCAATAAAATTCATGAAACAACCAATGAAGACTTCAAAACATAAGTACTGCATACCTCATCCTCAGATTCACTCTCTGACTCGGAACTGTCTGAAGAATCTGCCTTCTTGGCAGCGGCAGCAGCAGCAGCCGCAGACTTGGCAGGAACACCCTAAAGACATTCAGTCACAGCACTGCAACCATGCACAGAAGAGAAAAGCAAGAAAATAGACCACACGTGCACTAACCTCATCTGAGCCATCATCTGAGTCACTCTCGGAGCTGTCAGATTCATTCACTGGTGTTTTCTTTACCGGAGCAGCAGGTTTCTGGGAAATGGAGAGACCAGCATTAAGCAGGTAAGAAACTAATCATAACCACAGCAATAGAATAAACATCCTATTATGGCCTGGCCAAATACATGTGGAAGTGAAAATAGTCGAATTTACTTGTTTGAAGAACTTTAAAATGAAATTAACTAGTAGAAGAAAACAAAAACTTAATGGTGAATATTCACCTCGTCGTCATCGGACTCATCCTCGGAACTGGAAGAGCTGCTCTCAGGCTTGCCTTTCTTTGAGCCGTTGCTGGCAGCTGAGATCACAGGTTTGGCAGAAGGCTTCTTCGCAGATTCCTTGATTAGCAGGAAAAAAGAAGATGATTAGGATGCGTCAAATAGAGACATCTTTGAGTTGGGACAGTGACGTTATACCTCGTCAGAGGAGGAATCGTCGCTGCTGTCATCTGAAGAATCCTGTTTGACAGGCTTGGCAGTCTTCTTAGCAACCTGATAATACAGAGCTCAGTAGCTGATGTACTAGTGCTGAAGCATGGATAGTTAATACAAACCAAATCATAAAAGGGTAGTAGTATTCCCCACAATTACACGCAGTAGTATAATATTTATCTGTAACGGAGCAATAGTACTTTGACACTAGAGAGTCACCGATGGCCAGCTGATGTTACAAAATTATTGCTCAGAACCTATGCCACGTCCAGAAATTAGTACTACATCGCACCGAAGATTAACCATGATACACGAAATGTTGACCAAACAAGCACACATGAGCAGAACAAAGAGGAAACAGCAAAAGTAGGAAGCGGCAAATATGGCAATACCTCCTCATCCTCCTCAGACTCGGATGAATCCTCCTCAGAGCTGCTACTCTCAACCTTCTTGGGCGGCGGCTGCTTCTTGGCCTTCTTGGCGGCCTCTTTGGGCGCGAGCACCGCCTTTGCCGGCGCAGCCTTCTGCTTTTTGGCGCTTACAGCCTTCTCGATCTCGTCATCGGCTTCGCGCTTCTTCCCGGCCTTCACCTTGGTAAGGACGGCCGCCGGCGCCACGACTGTAGGGGCCGCGGACTTCTTGCTTGACTTGCCCATGGACCGCTGGCGGCGTAGAGGCGAAGAGGGAGTGTGGGGAGCGGAGTGCTAGGGTTTTAGAGAGGGTTTGCGAGACGTGGCGGCGGAGGTGTTTTATAGCCTCGAGTGTGAGCTAGGTTTGGCACTGCTTGGGCTGCTCTGAGGCTTTGTGGATGGACCTGTGCCCGTTACCGGCTCCGCTCCTCTTATGGATGTAGCCCATGAATGAGCATCAGTGTAGCATTTTGCGAGTGCAACGCCTTAAGCGAGTCCTAATGGGCCGGCCCACTCTGGCGTGTTCAGTTGCTTTTTTTTCTCTTTGCTTTTCTGGTTCGGTTTTCTTTCAAATAAGAAAATGATTGTTGCAAAAACGTGAGGCGGAGATAAGGTGGCGCCTCTCCTCCCTCACCACCGTTTGACGGGAGCTCGCGGCGAACGACCGACGGTGCATTTTTCTTGCAACATGCTCCCTCATGCGAGAAAGATTTCTGCAACACCACTCATGTTGCAAAATTTCTTCCATAACGCCTATATAAAGGTGTAGACAAAAACAATTTCTACAACATTAGCTCTATTGCAAAAAAAATGCAACAATACCTCACTTGCAAAAGTTTGGCAACATGAACTATGTTGCAAAACATCTGAGCGCAACATCATGCTTGTTGTGAAGCTGAGAGCTAATCTGACAGCATCTCGCATTAAATACAATGGCTCACGAGGCGACGAAACTTTTAAAAAGATATGTTGATCATAGCGTTGCGCATAAATAAATACCTATTTTCATATAAAAAATATGATCAATGTCTATCTTTTAAAAATTAGTGTGTATTAGAACACAAGCGTAGTGTAAAAGAGCGAACATGACCACTGATCGGACCGAAAAAAACCAAAACCTAACACTTTGTCGTTTTCTTAGGGACCACGAACCATCGAGCAATTGGTCCAGGAAACCTGTTCAGACCGGCTGATTTTCATGCGAACCAGATGTAAAATCATAGTGGTTGTACCGGTCCTATCCATGCGCGGTAAACATCACGCATTTGGTGGAAATCGAACAATGGTGCCTTTGCTACGGGCTAAACTAGGTCCGCTAGCCATAACATGCAACCCTGGTTTGTGTATAAATAGAAGGAAATACTCCTTTTGACCCTTTATCTCTAACAAGCAAACATGCTTGCTTATTGTAACGGGAGAAAAAAACATTACACAACCCTAACGCAAGAAAACATGACTCACCCCCACCTCCGGACACATACACACACAGAGAGGTGTCCACTATTTCAATATGACACCACACATGTCATGCAGAGCATCCTATGGTCATCCCTATGGACCTACATATATTTCCCAAAGCGCCAAGTGGACCCATGACAAGAGCTCGTGCACGCGCTATCGAGACCAAGGTGAACTCGCTCCTTTCCGAACTATCATTTGATGCATGTGAGACATGTCTACTATCTATGGCGAACACTCTATGCGTGATCAGGTATCGAGAGGATGGACGTGAAGATGTTACGGCGAGTGGACAAGACAGCGAGGACAAGTTCAAGGACCAAGAGAAGAAGCTGCCAGAAAAACTACAGCCACCGGACGATCGGTACACACCGGACGTCTGATGCCTGAAGCTCCAACTAGCCCAAGTCCCAGCCAACGAATGCTATAGCGTCCGAACGACCGACAAGGACCGGACGTCCAACGACCTCGAGCGACCGGACGTCTGAGACCCACCGGACGATCGGCGACCGGACGACCGAGCTCCTCCGGAAATCCGGTGCCACACCATAGAAGAAAATTACTGGAAGTCTGAGCCCTCCGGATGTCCGGACCTTCGCAAGCCACCGGACGTCCGGTAGCTGCCGGTCTTTCGACGCTAGTCAATGCACGACGTGTTGGGCCGAAGCCCATGTACCCATTCGCCCACTTAGACTATAAATACTCTCCCACCTCCTCCGAGCTAGGGTTAACAAAGTGATAGAGGCAAAGATGTCTTGTCTTTCGATGAGATGGTGATTATCGTTTTCGGAGAAGTAGACTTTAACGATCTGACTACGAACATGCGATGATGTGGCGCCTTAGCAATCGCTAAACCAACTCCGAGAGATTATTGACCACGCCGGAGCATGATCAACCTGACCACGAGGGTCTATTTCGTGCAAGCAAACGAAGAACAAGCAAGAAAAACTGAGATTGCAATCTGGATATTGCGAATATAAGATGAAAGCTTTATTGATCAAGGTGGGTTCTATGACGCCTTTGTCTGGTCGTTGAACACAAACGAAGTACGCGAAGTTGCAGCTATGGCGAACTTTAATCTAAACAAAGCCCAAAGTCTAAACGATGCCCTAAGGGCTATATATATGGAGGAAGAGGGGGGGATTTCGTGGCCCTTGGAGGAGGGGTCAGAAACCAACCCTAACTCTTGTTTCCCCACACATACGGACTCTAAAAACAACCTATACTATTTTGAAATTACATGGGCCTAGCCTAGTAATAATGTGACGCGGCACCTATAATAGCCTCTGGACAAAATTTATGAAGTGGCATCTTGTATATTTCGTCTAAGGCTTCATGCACTCATTATGGTGGCTTCAGAGGCCTGAAATCATCACTTGTAACTATGTTTTTGTTCCCCTATGAAGAATCAAGTTAATCTATCTAACATTTTTTATGGTAAACACTGGTGACGCTGTCCTTCACCGTGGGTGGCCCTCCCAGAGAAGCCTGGCCACAGTGCCCACTAGGGGCCCACCTGGCCCGTCACAGAAAGGGAGCCCTAAAAGAGCATCAGAGATCTTCGTTCCCCCAAGACTAAGGGTGGCGGTGCCCAGATCGCATCTACCACCATGTAAACCCTAGACCTCCCTGCCTATATAAAGGAAGGTCGGGAACCCCTCCAGATCATCTATTCTTAGATGGGCATACTCTCATTATCAATCTCATACACCATTTTAACCCCTCGCACGAGGTATCCCTCCACCATGAATAGTGAAAGCAATCAGGATGTAGAGTATTACTCTCTGGAAGCCCAAACCTGGATAAACTCTCCATGCGACCTCCGATCTAAGACTTCCACCTGCGCTTGGACCCCTACCGAGGGATTTAACGGTATTTCGCACTGCCAATTGGTGCTTCAGGAACGGGTGACGTCGGTTGGAGACCGATCTTGGATCGGATCTTCTTCTACTTTAGATGGCCTTCCGCCAGAAGAGAGCCTAACTTCCGGCTCCCTCATGTTCACCGTTGACGGGGCGGGTCAGGTCAACATTAACCAATCGACACATCCTGCACGCACCATCTACGTCGGCAGCGTCACCATCACCACCCACGCTCACGGCGATCTCAACAACCTATTAAGCGCAAGACACGGGACATGTTTCCGATCTCGGCAACCTTACCATGTGGCCTCAGTAGCCTCTTCCGTTTGGACTAAGGAACTCGGGTGCTTCATATCAGTAGGAGCTCCATCAGCACCTCCACAAAGACATACAATTCGTGCCCATGGTCTGCGACTAGTGCCACATCAACCATGAACCAGATGATTGCTTCCTTGATGACACAATCTCATATTGCAGTGTCAACACAGCCGAACTATTCTTGTTCTCCGGTCACAAGGACGTTAAGAGTGAACCAGCCTTACAGGAGAATGACGTGGCCGGTGCAATTGCAGCTTCACCAGCCAAGAGCGGACCTCCAGGACATGGAAGCCCCAGCGAACCACAGAAGGGCACCAGACACCTTGCGGCAGACCACGAATGGGATCGAGGAGTACATTCCACAACGGATATCTGTCGGCGTCCTGGGAACGGGGGTACCCAGACTTGCCTGCCCGCGGCCCGTGACGTGGCTCCATCAGTGGCCTGGTGCGGCCAACTTCATCTACTGCTACTCAAGACCATCGCGAGAGGCCAAGCCTCGCGAGGCGGGCGACGGCAAGACCTCCCTGGGGGCAGTCTCTCTTGGCTGGCTCTGGAGGAGCGGAGATATCTATGCAAGGAGTACCTCGCGAGGATCACGTGACGTGAGCCATGACGACCAGGGCCAGGTGGGCGCCAGCGGGCGCAATGTGCGAGTTTCCTCTTTGGTGCTAAGAGGGCAAGCACAGGCGCGAGGTCCCGAGGGATCAGGCAAAGGTTTCCATATCGGTGCAACAAGACCAAAGACCGTCAAGGCTGCAGAATGGAGGTCATCGTGGAGCCCGGCGCAGCGTCACCACTAGAGCCTTTGGCAGGCGAAGGCTGCTTTTGTCAGGATAACTTGTACTAGTTGTTCCCCTTCAAATTTGGTCGTTGTGGGATCCCTTCCCGTCGATATTTGGGAAGAGGACCAATGCCACTATAAATAGGACCTAGCCACCACCATAGATGGGATCTCGTTTGGAGCTAGTTGGGATCGGATCCATTCCACCCTACTCACACCACAAGCTCATCCGAGCCCAAGAACACCTCTCCTCCGGAGGCTGTTCATCCCTTGTACTAGTTCATCCTCAGCCGTACTACGGCAATCCACCACACACACTGGAGTAGGGTATTACACCACAAGGTGGCCCGAACCAGTATAATTCTCTATGTTCCCTATTCTTTGAGTACGACGAGCTAGGCCGCGGAATCGTAGGGTGAGCGCGCTGCGGAGGGAGTGTTCTTCGTGCGCACCGCAACAACCAGGAGAAACTTTGCAGAAGTTCGTCCAGCGCTTCAACAGCGTTCGCATCAAGATCCCCAAGGTCACAGACGAGGCCATCATCTCAGCTTTCTCCGATGGCATCCACGATGTCAAGATGAAGGAGGAGCTCACCATCCATGAAGATCTGTGCGTGACCCTGGAGATGTTCAACCTCGCGACCAAGTGCACCAGAGCTGAGGAGGGGTGCCTCTCCCTCGTCGAGCTCCCCACCGCTGACCCTGAAGACAAGAAGGCCAAGGCCAAGGACGTGAAGCGCAAAGGGGTGTCCGTGCTCGCGGCCGAACCAGAGATGAAGCATGGTCGCGACCACCCGGAGTCATCCAAGAGCAGTCGTCCGTTTTGCGCCTTCCACAACGTGCACAGCCACAACACTAATGACTGTCAAGAGCTCATGGCCATCTGCGATGGGCGCATCGGGCGACGCCCCGAGCACAATGACCGGGGCTACGTCCATGGAGGAAGCTAGACCGGGGGGCGCTGGGACGACCGCGGCCCCTGTCAGGAGTGGTGTGATCAACCTCGTGAGGACCGCTGGCATGATCAGCCTCAAGAGGGTTCCTGGAGGGACCAGCCTTGCGAGGGTGCCTGGAGGGACCAGCCTCGCGAGGACCGTCCTCAGGGCAAGGTCGGCCTCCCTCCGCTGCCACCACCAAGGAGGAACGACAACCAAGACGAGTGGGCTGGGGGCTTCCAGGAGCCTCGCACCATCGCTTGTATCTTGGGCAGTGTGCAGGCTCCAGCCTCTCAGCGCCTCTTCAAGCAGTTCGCCACAGAAGTAAATGCAGCTCTCCCCAAGATAGAGGCCACGCGACCGCTCAAGTGGTCCAAGTGCGCCATCACCTTCTGCTCTACTGATCAGCTTAAGTGCGCGGCAACCGCCGGCGCTCTCCCAATGCTCTGTTCACCTGTCATCAGCAACTTCCCAGTCACCAAGACCCTCATCGATGGCGGCGCAGGGCTCAACGTCCTCTCCGTCGACACATTCGACCGTCTCCAAGTACCTTACGACCAGCTGCAACCTACCAGGCCTTTCTCAGGAGTGACTGGCGGCTCAACCACCCTAATCAAACAGATCCGCCTCCCCGTTACCTTCGGCACCCGCGACAACTACCACACACAGCTCATCGACTTTGACGTCGCTCACATCCGCCTCCCGTACAACGCCATCCTTGGGTATCCAGCCCTAGCCAGGTTCATGGCCGTGACCCACCATGGCTACAACGTTCTCAAGATGCCAGGGAGCCGGGACATCATCACCATCGCTTGCGAAGAAAAGGATGCGGTGTGCTCCCTCGAGTGCGCTTACCAGGCTGCGGCGATTGAAGACCCCGACAACAAAGACACTATCTACCCCCCTGAAGCTATCCCGAAGAAGAAGAAGCAGCCGCTCGCCCTGGAGCCCCACGAAGATGCAGCACCCAATGGCCGTGCTTCACGACCCATGCCCATGGACGGGGCGCTTCCCTTCCTCGCATAGGAAGGCGCGCTCGGCGTCCCCCTCAGGCTGGGCTCGGGGGCTCTCCTCCGGAGGGCCTCAGACCTAGCCAATGTCTCGAGGGAGGCGCTCGGGCACCATGTGGAGGCGTGCTTCTCCACACGCTTCCCTCCGGAGGCCTCAAGGCGTGAGGCACCAAGCGCTCAGGAGTTCATCAATCAGACGATCGAAGACTTGCAGGTGCCAAGGGCAATGCGGGGTGAGCGCCGCCCGGCACCCCGGAGTGCAGCTGTCGTCCCCGGCTCGGGCGAAAAGCTGCGCATCTGCATCAATGTCCCAGGACTCAACAGGATCGTGTCTCATGAGCTCTACTAGCCATCTCAGGTGGGTCGGTGTGAGGGCCCCCCTCACAGCTACGTTCACATGCCCTTTAGCTTGCCGAACCAGGCGGCCTTGCACCAGCGCCACATGTGGGATGTCATGGCGGCTCCCGAGGCCAGGCATCAGAGATCTTGTCGGAGGTGGCCTCGGTTATTCGCGAGCTCTCGGAACCTCCGGAGCCTTGCGAAGCCCCGGAGTCTGGCGGCTTGTGAGGAGCGGCATCTCCAGCAAGCGTCCTCAGCTTCATCAGCACCACTCCAGCATCAATGCCAGGTGACTTTGTTTTAGTATGTTCGGTTGGGGGCGCCCCTCGGGCTGCATCATCCCCAAGTCGCACGGGCCTGCCCCTGCGACGTGTATCCTTTTTGCATATTTAGCTTGCTCTCTCGGAGGCGCCCCTCGGGCCGCACCATCCCCAGGCCACAGGTGTCCGTCCCTATGGCATGTATCACACCAGCATAACCTAAGCCAGTTTACCCATTTCCATGAGTCTACTTCATGATGCTTATACCTTCCCGAAACCAGATACTTCGAATATCGTACACCTCAGCGCCCCTCCACCACGGGAGCTGAGCGCCGTTTGTTTATCATCAGGATCAATCACATGAGAAGACTGAGCATGACGTCTGTGCTTGGGTCCGTCCCTGCAGCGTCGACAAATCCAACGACTGAGCTCTATCTGGCGGGCCAACCCCGTTCACGTCACCTCCTAGGGTCGTTGGTGTCCAACCTTCTCATGTGATCGCCTCAGGGAATTCATTCGGAGCATGTTACCTAACCATCTCGCAGGCCCCCCCGCAGCTACCAAGGACCAAGACCACGTGCAACCCGCCATGAGGTAGGGCCCCGTGAGTCCCGCGCTGGCTCACGGGTGCCCAGACACACCTCGTCTGCCCTGTCGTGCAAGCCACGTGTCAGGGCGAGGCTGTACATGCCCCGGGGGCTCCACTCAGAGGGAACTCTCACCCACGCACCAGTGGAAGCACCATGCTTCGCGCTGGCAGTCGACATGGTCGAGGAGCGGCTATGCCCGTGCAAGTGCGGAAGCGCCATGCTCTGCACTGGTGATAAACAACCGAGGGCGGCCCCTTGGCCGCACCAACCTCGGGAAGCCAGCAGGCTCGATGCCAGGCCCCATTGCAATGCCTCCCCTCGGGAGAGCCGCGTAACAAGGGTAGAGCATGGGGGCTCCGCGCAGGTCACGCCTAGCGTGCGCCCCACCAAACAGGTATGAAGGTCTGTTCGTACGTCAAGGGGGACCCCTGAGCATCGCGTCTCAGGGGCCTAACTAGCCACATAGCCCCTCACTCCATGGTCTTGTCCTGGTGATCCGGACAAGCCGGCGGCAGCTGAGGTATGCGTGGGGTCGGGCTCTGCCGACGCGGAACAACGAGGCCTAGCTACGTATTCTCACCTAAAGGCCCGTTTGCATGTCAAGGAGGACTCATGTGCATCACGTCTCAGGAGCCTAACTGGCCACATAGCCCCTTACCCCCTGGCTTGTCCTGGCGATCCGGAAAAGTCAGCGGTGGCTGAGGTATGCACGGGGTCGGGCTCTGCCAACGTAGAACACTAAGGCCTGGTTTCATGTCCCCTTCCCGAAGCCCGTTCGTACGTCAAGGGGTACCCCTGAGCATCCCGTCTTAGGGGCCTAACTAGCCACGTAGCCCCTGACTCCCTGGTCTCGTCCTGGCGATCCGGACGAGCCAATGGCAGCTGAGGTATGCGCGGGGTCGGGCTCTCCGGACGTAGAACGCTAGGGCGAGCGAGAAGATGGACGCAAAATCCTAGTAATTATTACAAGACATATTGTTCTTCAAATACCCGGGCAAGAGTTTAAACGCCTCCACGAGGCACGATGTCTGTTGCAGGAAGTAAGAACGGAGGAAAGCAATACCCGCGGGACTCATCTTCAGCCTTGGACACCATCGGCTGCAGCCGCGGGAGCGGCGCCGTCACCAGCAGTAGGCGTAGGGTCAACAGCAAGGAACTTTTCCAGTAGGGCATCCACCAGGTCCTTCACGGCTTCGGCGGTGGCCGCGCAGCGCTCTTTGTCCACAGGCTCGAGAAGGGCCCTGAGGTCGGTGCTCGGGTCGCGCAGGTGGAGGTGGCTGAAGACACGCGTCAGGGCCGAAGCAGAGAGTGAACGGGCTTCTCCTTCCACCATTTGGCCGATCCCGCTGACGACTCCCTCATGCGCCTTGACGAGTTGGGGCAGCATCTCGGCGGGGCCTTCCTCAGCGTTCACGAGCGGCTCCTCCATGCCCTTCCCATAAAGCTCCCGCAGGGCCTTGCGGGACTGCAGCTCGAGGGACTCGAAGACCATGCGGTCGCCGGCCAGAACCTTTGCATTGGCATCTACCTGAGCCGTCTTCGCCTCTACCTCACCCTCCAGCTTATCCAGGCAACCGCGCTCCATGGCCTGCCCCCGTGCCAGCTGCTCCAGCTTGGTGTCATGGTCGGCGACCGCTTCCTCCCAGGCCTTCAGCTTCTCCTCGCGTGCCCTGAGCTGGCGGGCCTCAACGGGTTGCTGGTCGCGAAGGGTCTTCAGCTCGGCCTCCAGCTCCCGGCAACGTCCCTTCGCGGCCTTCGTGTCCTTCAACATCGCGTCACGATCTGCCGCGGCTACACTTGTGGCTCGTCCACCTTCCTCGGAGGCTTTGGCGGCCTGGCTCCAGGCTGCACGGACTGCTGCATCAGACCGCAACCACCCTGAGATTAGCTCCAAGCGCCTCGACGCTGGGCGGTGATCAGGACCTTGGAAGTCATCGCGAAGCTGAGTCAGCGCAAAGATGGCCCTCTCTAGGACATCGAGCGAAGCAAGAAGGTCACGGCCCGACAGCTCGACAGAAGGAGGAGGGGGCAGCGCTGGCGCTAAGACTTGCGAGACGATCGCATCAGAAGAGACAAGAGGCTCCTAAGCCCTCAGAGCTCCGGAGGAAGGGCCGGGGCTGGCGCCTCCGGGGCCGGTTTGAACACAGGGGCCACCTTCTCCTAACATGTCTCGGGACCATGCGGGGGTGATCCGGTGGCTGTGGCAGGGATGCCGCCCCCGCCTCAAGGGCGGCGCGACCGCAACAGGCGGTTGAGCCGGAGGAGTCACCACTGATCCCTCCTCTTCTTCAATGCCGACGCTGGCCTAACAGTGCGGGGGAGAAACATCAAGAAGCAGCAATGAATACAGGGACAAGGGTCAAGGTGAAGCACTTACTGGTCCACGGCGGCATAACCCCTCGCCCTCTTCTGGAGCACAAGGTGTGAGAGCCTCGAGGCGGGGGGCACGGGCGCTTGAGCCCCCAGAGCAGATCGGGAAGCGACATCCGAACTCGCCGCGGCGCCAACCGGAGTCGAAGCAGAGGTACCACCCTAAAGAACTAGTGAAGATCGCCCCTTCTTCGGGATCCCTATATGCGGCCTCTTCGGGGAGGAACCCTTTGACCTTGTGGTGACCCCGATGGGGTGCAGTGGCTCCTCAGCTGGCTGCTCGCCATCGTCGTCATCATCGGGAAGAACGCGGAGGAGTGCAGACTGGCATGGGGAGAATACTCTCCCACGCCTTCATGGGTCACCTCCGAGTCCGTCTTACCCTCCCCCATGCCGGACTCACTGGAGGATAGCACCACCGAGGCCCCGATGGGCGCTGGCGACAAGAGCCCGCGCTCGCTGAAGGCGGACATAGCGGCAGCAATTTGGGCCCCGTCCGGGCGGCGGTACAGAGAAAGATGGGAGTCACGAGAGTACTCTTGGTCCTCCGACACCAGAAGAAGGAGGATCTGGCCCAGCTCCCTATCAGGCAAGGCATCTGGGTGGAAGCGGAGGCCGTCGCCTTCTTCCATCAGCCTCCGCTGGGGGTGCGAGTGCGCTTGGAGTGGAGCCAGGAGTCGCATGAGGCACTTCTTGATAATCATGGCCCCCGTCAGCTTCTCCGCCTTCGGGTCGTCAGGCTTCAGGTCAGCTATCATCCTTGCCAACAACAGCTCAGCCCGGGGGTCACTAAGCTTCGCGCTGTTCGACCCGTCATGGGACTCTGACACCTTTGTCGGCGGCACCAGCAGAGGGTGGGAGGTCTTCGCATTGATGAGGATCCACTTGCTCATGAAGCCCTCCACCTTCTTCCCGGATCTCGAGATTGCATTGGCCCCATTGGCCACAACAAGGTGGGTGCACCCCGAGCACTGGCCCTCCTTGATCCGGAGGTAGAAGAAGTGGCGAAACGAGGCCACAGACGGCATCACTCCCACGAACGCCTCACAGTAGAAGGCGAAGATGGACAGAAGAAGGACGGAGTTGGGGTGAAGATGAAGAGCGTGGAGATTATAATTGCGGAGGACGACGAAAAAGAAGTCGGAGAAAGGGGGAACTAGCCCCGCGAGGACGTTGTGCATGAAGAAAGGGTAAAAAGTGATGCCTAGGGGCTCCGGCACGGCGGAGCCCGCCCGGAGCCCAGGCTCCTTCCCCTCGTCGCCGCCACCCGCCGCCATGAAGCGCGCAGTGGCGAACTTCTTCTCTGAGACCGTCAGCGCGCTCAAGGCAGGCTCGAACCAGGAGGATGAGCGAGGGGCTTTCACCTTGACCAACGCCATCGATTATGGGCTCAAGAGAGAAATCAAGCGGATCTGTAGACTCCGGGGCAGGAAGGAGAAGGGGACCTGGAGCAAGGCGAAGGAAGGTAAGAGAAAACCTAACAACACTCGCTAGCCTTCTGTCAGATTGGGGCAGTTGCCAAGGCAGCGTGGGGAAGCGGCGACGCCCACGTCCCATCAAGTCGCCGCGCGTCGACCGAGGCCGCACGTGTTTGGGGCCCGCGACACTTCGCCCTTGCACCTTTGGCTTTGCCTAGAAGCCAAGTCCTTGCACGCCTTGGGCCCGGGGGCTACTATTGGCGTCCTGGGAAAGGGGGTACCCAGACTTGCCTGCCTGCGGCCCGTGACGTGGCTCCATCAGCGGCCTGGTGCGGCCCAACTTCATCAACTGCTGCTCAAGACCCTCGCGAGGGGCCAAGCCTCGCGAGGCAGGCAACAACAAGACCTCCCTTGGGGCAGTCTCTCTAGGCTGGCTCCCGAGGAGCGGAGATATCTATGCAAGGAGTACCTCGCGAGGTTCACGTGACATGAGCCATGACGACCAGGGCCAGGCGGGCGCCAGCGGGCGCAGTGCGCCAGTTTCCTCTTTGGTGCTAAGAGGGCAAGCGCAGGCGCGGAGTCCCGAGGGATCAGGCAAAGGTTTCCATATCGGTGCAACAAGACCAAAGACCGTCAAGGCTGCAGAACGGAGGTCATCGTGGATCCCGGCGCGGCATCACCACCAAAGCATTTGGCAGGGGAAGACTGTTTTGTCAGGATAACTTGTACTAGTTGTTCCCCTTCAAATTTGGCCGTTGTGGGATCCCTTCCCGCCGATATTTGGGAGAGGACCAAGGCCACTATAAATAGGACCTAGCCACCACCATAGATGGGATCTCGTTTGGAGCTAGTTGGGATCGGATCCATTCCACCCTACTCACACCACAAGCTCACCCGAGCCCAAGAACACCTCTCCTCTGAAGGTTGTTCATCCCTTGTACTAGTTCATCCACAGTCGTACTAAGGCAATCCACCACACACACTGGAGTAGGGTATTACACCACAAGGTGGCCCGAACAAGTATAATTCTCTGTGTCCCCCTGTTCTTTGA
This sequence comes from Secale cereale, assembly GCA_902687465.1. Lineage (NCBI taxonomy): Eukaryota > Viridiplantae > Streptophyta > Magnoliopsida > Poales > Poaceae > Secale > Secale cereale. The sequence goes on along the minus strand of LR738715.1, from coordinate 466,794,814 downwards.
GGACAACGAGCTAGGCCGCGGAATCGTAGGGTGAGCGTGCTGGGGAGGGAGTGTTCTTCGTGCGCACCCCAGAGTTCGAACCTCTCAATGGTTTGCGGAACCCGAAATCCTAGAATATCACTTCACAAGGTGATGGTTACAGAGCACGAGGGCGAGGCAAGCGATAGCATGCCGCGGTCGACCAGAACAATAGTTGCACCAGTAACGCAAACAGAGCTCTCACCTCCATCAACTCAGACCAGTTTCCCGCCCGACTCACACCGACCGGAGGTCGAGCACCAGGAATTATTCACTCCGGGGGCTGCCGGATACATGTTGGGTCAGGCAGCAACATCATCCCTAACAGACGGCATCCAACGCCATTAGGCACCTCGCGACGCCCATTGAAGGCAACAACCCACAGACACTATTAGGAGAAGCAAAAAGGTGTGCACATTGAAGCGACATGTGCGGCTCCAACAAGATAACATAGAAACCATCATGTGAGAGCAAGCCGACCTCCACCTGGAGCTCATCTGCTACACAAACTGACAGACCCAGAAGGTAGCCACCAACTAGGAGGGCAACAGGAGCCTCTTAGAATGGAATGATTTGACAGAACATCTTTCACCAGCCTAGAGCATCGAAGAAGCAATAGCATTGGGACAAATTAAATGTTGCACCCACTAACCAGGACCTCCTAGGGGAGCTCACCAAGGTCATACACAGGACGTCCAAGCTTTAGGGTAAGGCAGTCACGCAAAGGAATGACCAGTTGGAGACAAAGAGCATCACGTCGCCACCCCACGAGCCGCTAGCTCACCAAGGTCAGGAGCCCAATAGAGCATGGAAGGACGATATAACACTTGATGTTGACGACCTCTGCCACACGATAAAGGTCGCATAAGCAAGAAACTAGGGGGCATCCATCCGCGACCATCTCGATCCGCCTAGATCTTCGCGACCACTAATGAGCTCGCGCGATGGAGCGTTGCAGGCCAAATTATGAAGCCCCAATACCACGGCTAACATTAGACATTGCACCACCGTGCTTTGGCTACGAGGTCATAACTCATTAGTTTCTACAACATGGCTTTGAGAAATACACAAGCGACACAAAGCCCAAACTCCGACTCAGCGACTACCTGATGCCGTCCAAATGTCTCACAACGACATCGGCATTGCCCTATTCCATGTTCCACTATGCCTATCTGGATCTGTGCGATCTTGGTTCGATGGGCTACCCCCGAACTATATCCACACATGGGTGGATTTCAGCCATGAATTACTCAACAACTTGAAGGGATCATCACAACATAATCCAAGGAGAGAAGGAGTCAGTCCGCAACTACGTCGCACGCTAGGTCAAAAAGAAAAATACCATATCCAATATCTCCAACGAGACGACCATTGAAGCATTTTTCAACGAGGAACTAGACCCCATGCTTAGGCATAAGCTCGGGAGGAAGAGGGCCAAAGGAAAACTACCGAGCATGGGAGGCCAGATGAAGGTCGCAAATGAATTTGCCACAGACGATTAAAGCACCCACGCAGGTTGCCCGTGCAATCGACCAAGAGAGCAAGAGGACCTACACGACGACGAAGGCTGTCATGGCCAAAACTAGAACAAAAACCACGACTGCAAGCGAAAAGAAAGGCCACATGCCAACCTGATGGCCGCCACACGGGAGGCTAGACAAAGGAGTAGCGAGAACAAAAGGGGCAAGGACAGACTAAGGCGCTCATCCCGCTCATAGAAGGAGATCATGAGCGGTCCTTGAAAGTACCACAATAACGGGGTCTACAAGGCAGTTCACTCAATGCATGACTGCCACCTCAATGAGCGACTCACCAATGATAAGAACGCCAGAAACAGGGCCAGAGAAAGCTGAGACTACGACAACGATTACCTCCCTCGGATGATACAAACTGGAATAGCCTCCAAGAAAAAACAATGGAAGCTGGGGAAACAAGAACATGGAAGCACAAACAATGCACATGGTCTTCCGAGGCCCCGAGTCCAAAAGGGCCTAAAAGCATACCTTGCAGGAGGTCTACTATTGGAAATATGCCCTGGAGGCAATAATATTGTATTAATATGTTTCCATGTTCATAATTAAGTGTTTATATTTCATGTTATAACTGCTACGATCCTAGAATATGAAATTCAGTGGAAAACTCATATGCACATGTGAAGTGATAAGCGGATAAAATAAAGGTTCCTAGTCTGGCCTCTAAGACTGGACATCCTCGGCACATTTCCTCGTGTAACCGGGGGCTTTGAGTTCTTGTATGTCACAATCGACAAGTCCACAAAGTGGCCTCAGGTAGAGCCAGTAAGGAAGGTGATAGCGTAGTGGGCTATCAAGTTCTTTCAAGGGATTGGCTGCTCGTTTTGGTGTACCTAACATGATCACCACTGACAATGGCACCCAATTCACAAGCCACGCCTTCATGGCATACTGTCAAGAACTTGACAAGAAGATTTGCTATGCCTATGTTGCTCACCCGAGAAGCAATGGACAGGCTAAAAGAGCCATTGCTGAAGTGTTGCGAGGTCTCTAGACCAGAACTTTTGATAAGCTGCACAAGTGTGGAAGGTGCTGCATGGAAGTGTTGCGATAGTTCTTTGGTCACTCAGAACCACACCAGACCGAGCGACTAGCCAGACACCCTTCTCCCTAGTTTATGGTGCAGAAGCGGTGCTCCCCAGAGAACTCACATACGGATCTCCTCGAGTCCAAGCTTTTTTTGAAGCAAATCAGGAAGAAAGGAGGCATGATGATGTTACACTCTTGGAGAAGGACGGTTTCCAGGCTGTTGTATGTGCTACATGGTACCAGCAAGCTTTTTACTGCTACCATAGCCGCAAAGTTCATGTCAGGAAGCCTGAGGAAGGTGACCTTGTTCTTTGGTGGATCAAACCACGAAGGGATCAAACAAGTTGACACCAAAGTGGGAAGGACCTTTGAGGGAGTCCTGCACTAGGGGGTCCTCGGGGTGGCGGCTTGTCTCACTTGGGCCGAACTGGTGGGCCGCACTATATCCGGACCAAAGACCTTTATGCCTTGGTGTGTACCCCAAGTCAAGATGGAGGATCCGGAGTTTCATTGATGTAACCGACTATCTATAAACCCTAGTACCCATGGTGTCTATATAAACTAAGAGGTTTAGTCCGTAGAGGCTAGGAGAACAATCACCATCCTACTAGTTAGGGTTTAGTTCCTCTGATCTCGAGGTAGATCAACTCTGTAACCCCCATATACCCAAGCAATACAATCAAGCAGGACGTAGGGTATTACCTCCTAGAGAGGGCCCGAACCTGGGTAAATATCATGTTCTGCGTCCCTTGTTTCCATCGATCCAAGATCCACAGCTCGGGACCCCCTACCCGAGATCCGCCAGTTTTGACACCGGCCTTGGTGCTTTAATTGAGAGTTACACTGTTGGGTCGCCAAAAGATCGATGCCTCACCTAATCATAGGAGATAACATCGCCACCGGGGACATTTTCATCCTCGGGTAACTTTTCGCGTTCGGTAGTGTGGTTCTGCATGCCGATTCGACCGACCACCTCAACCAGGTCGACAGCTCCGCCCCTGAGCACCAAATCAGGTTCGGTAACTTCGAGTACGCCATCGACGCTCGGGGCAATCTGATCTTTACTGGTTTCTCAGTCCCACCTCAGATGACCACCGCCTCCGAAGCATTAACTTTAGGGGCCCTCCCCGATCTGATATCCAGATCGGCTCTTGTCACACTGTCGGCTTCGAGCTCGGGAGCAACCCTTATCTCCGAGGATCAGGAATCAACCCTATCTAGACCCATCCATCTTACCTCGAATCCGGAATGAATTTTATGTCCCACCCACCACCCACTTAATAGCCACCGTCGAAGACTTAACTGACATGCTGGACTATGCCTCCGAGGAGGCCGACGACATGGATGACGACGATGAGGCCATGGCCCACACGAACATAGCCCCTCCGGTCACTGGCCGATGGGCGGCCACATCCACTTACAACATACATGGTGGACACCCCCAAGGACAGACGCCGACACCAACGGGGACGACACCCCCGGAAGGGATAGTAACAATCCCGGAGAGGAGCCCGCCAAACGCCGAAGACAAAACCGATGGTCCACGGGGCGACGCAACAGGGAAAGCAACACTGGTGCCGGAGAAGACGATACCCCGGAGAACGCGGAAAACCTCGGTGATCCAGCCCCCGAGCACCAGCCTGACGACTTAGAAGGGCAGAAGGATCAGTATAATCCCAAGGACCCCGATGATTCCAAAGATAGTAACGACATGCCTCTCTCCGAAGAAGATATCAGCCTTGGAGCCGAGGACTTCATCATCCTAGAAGATCCACTAGAACAGGAGCGATTCAAGCGACAACTCATAGCCACTACACGAAGCTTGAAGAAGCAACATCAAAAGATAAAAGCCGAACAAGACACCCTCAACGATAGATGGACGAAAGTCCTAGCAGCCGAAGAAGGGTACGACTATGAGCGATAACCAAGGAGCTACCCTAAGTGCAAATTGTTGCCGCAATTCGACAAAGAGGCCTTCGAGCCCGCACCTCCCGGACGAACCCAAGGCAACCAGCCAGATCGCCCCCCTCTAGGATGAGATAGACCGGTTGGCGAGGCCGAACACCCAGCCGCCCTCCTCGCCGTAAAGGCAAGGAGGTGGCACAACCATAATACCAATACAATCTTTGACAGGAGCTGGCTGCCAGAGCTGGTAAATCAAGGTCCATTTATGGATAAAGAGACTATCCCCCATTAGAAGAGACATATACCAGGCATGGCTTGACCGAAACAATAGAGTTCGAGGATCAACATAGGTCCAAAATGGAATCCGAGGTATGACCTGACGCAACCTGAATAAGGGGCGCCACTCACCCAATGTGCTTCACTGATGAGGTGATGCAGCACCAATTCCCAGAAGGGTTCAAACCCGTGAACATCGAGTCATACGATGGAACCATGGATACTGCCATAGGGGTTGAGGATTTTCTTCTGCACATTCTTATGACACGAGGAGATGACCTCCACGTCATCAAGTATCTGCCACTAAAGCTCAAGGGACCAGCCCGACATTGGAATACCAAACGAAGTCCAAATGAGTTGAAACTTTATGATGATTTTTTATGGACTAGGAGAAGTTCACGGAGTATCGGAGATGGACCAGAGGAGCCACGAGGCATCCACAAGGGTGGGGGTGTGCCCACCCCCAAGGGCGTGCCCCCTGCCTTGTCATCACCTCGTGGACCCCCCTGACTTGTCCCCGACGCCGAAAAATCCTATAAATAGAGAAACCCCCCAAAAGAAACCTAGATCGAGAGTTCCGCCGCCGCAAGCCTCTGGAGCCACGAAAAACCCAGCCGGGAGCCCGTTCTGGCACCCTGCCAGAGGGGGAAACCATCACCGGTGGCCATCTTCATCATCCCGGTAGTCTCCATGAAGAGGAGAGAGTATTTCACCCTCGGGGCTGAGGGTATGTACTAGTAGCTATGTGTTTGATCTCTCTCTCTCTCTCTCTCATGTTCTTGATTTGGCACGATCTTGATGTACCGCGAGCTTTGTTACTATAGTTGGATCTTATGGTGTTCTTCCCTCTCTACCTTGTGATGAACTGAGTCTTTTCCATTGAGGTTTTGTTATGTCGGGTTGAATCTTTGGATGTGAGAGCACTTGATGCATGTCTTGCGATAGGATATCAGTGGTGAGAATGGGATGTTCTATTGATCCACTTGATGTATGTCTTGGTTATGAACTTGTGGATTCCCGTGGTGACATTGGGGTTATCTATGCATAGGGGTTTGTAATGCCAGTATGCGACTATGTCTCCTACGTGTCAAGGCACGACTTAGAGACATAAGCGCATACTAGAATGATCGCAAGTATGGTATCTTTGCACATCTCATGTAAAAGTTCGGGGATGAAATAGAAAGATAGCTGGCTTACACTCGCCACGTCACACAATGAATACAATAACATACATTCATCCAATAACACAGGGTCCGACTACGGACGTAATCCAAACGAAGAAAGATACCATAAACACAAGCCCGGATCCTCCTAGTAAGAACCACCACTGATCGTCGGGATACAAAACATAGTGACGACCACGCTCTTCATCGAACTCCCAGTGAAGTTCTGATCCATCTCCTGCATTGTTCTCAGCGGTACCTCCATCTGGTGTGTGCTGAATCTGTGAGCCACAAAGGACTCAGCAATCCCGTTCCCGGGTATCAAAACTACCAAAGCCTTAGGTGTGGAAGGGTAATAAAGTGTTTGCAGCAGCACTAAGCAACTAGCTTACGAGTTTAGAGCGAGATGAGAAAAAGTGCCAACGATTGCCAAGTTGATCGAGAAGTGATCCTAGCTACTCACGATCAAACATAACCCCACCGTGTTCACTTCCCGAAGCCCTTCAGAAAGAGACCATCACTGTTACTCACACAGGTAGTGTATTCTTAAGGATAAGGTGCCAAGTTATCTACAACCGGATATTAACAAATTCCCATCTGCCACATAACCGCGGGCACAGCTTTTGAAAGATCAAAACCCTGCAGGGGTGTCCCAACTTAGCCCATCACAAGCTCACGATCTGTGGAGTCGCAACTCCAAAGTGGGAAGACCCGAGTATCCTCGGAATCCCGTGCTCAAGATATTTCGAAAAAGGTAAAACTAATCCAGCAAGACCTCCCGGCGTGCCCACACCCTGATAGTAGCCGCGCGTATCTCGTCTCAGGCCACGACCGGATGGGACAAGCTACGGGTGTATACCAGACCTCGGGTTTCCCCAAGGTGGCCCCGCAGGTTGCCTAGTTTAGACCAACACTCATGAGGAGCACTTGTCCGGGTTGTTAATTATGAACTCGGGTTTGCAACGCCCTATGCAAGTTTTAGTTATTAGGCAAATGTAAAACCAATGTTGGGCCTTCCTGGAAAAGCTTTAAGAAGAGCGAATTATCAAGGGGGGGCCATAAACCCCAGCCGTGTTAGGAATGCAAAATCAAGGAACATAACACCGGTTTATCGGGTCCTAAGGTGGCATGAGTGGAACAAAGCACCAAGCAGAAGGCCAAGCCTTCCACCCATTACCATATATATATATATATATGCATTAAGTTATTCAAGATAATATTGTGTTATCCCAAAAGATAAATCTGAACACGGAGCAATCTTCAAAACTTCACCTGCATCTAACAATGCTATAAGAGGGGCTGAGCAAAAGCGTACTTAGCCAAACAACGGTTAGCTAGGAAGGCGGTTAGAGTGTTTCATGGCAACAATAGGAGGCTGACAAACAGGAATAGGCATCGAGGCATATCTAAAGAACGAGACATCTAGCATAGGCAAAGATAGAGGTGATATCGGGGAATTATCATCTTGCCTGTTAAGTCCACGGAGGGATCGTAACCTTGCTGCTCAAACTCAGTCTCGATAGGAACCTCGAGCTCCGAATTGTCACCGGGCTCTAACCATCACAACAATACAAACACCGGAACAACCATCAATCATCATGCAATGCTCATACACATGATGCATGATATGATGCATATGAATATGGGTGGAATATGATGCAACTCCTAGGGGCAAGATGAGTGCACAAGTAACATGGCAATAAACAAGACCACAACACATGTAGGAACACAAGCAAAAGGAAAACAAAAACTAACATAGTCATAAGTGGTTATGTAGTTGAATTAAACAAGCACCCAACAAGATTTATAAGTTTCTTAACATGGCAAGGGGTGCAACTAGGATCAACAACATCATGCTAGCATTTTAAATGGGCCGGAAAGAACAAACAACAATTTTCGGAAACTCCCATGTTCATAACAACACATATAGGACAGATGTGAGAAAGTCATATTTTAGAGTTGTTAAACATGCAAAGTAACAACACCATCTTAATCTACACATTTTCCACCCCAAATACATATAAAGTTTGTCAAATTTGGAGCTATGGTTATTTAGTTATGAATTTGCAAGTTTGAACATATTTTAAACTCCAAATAATTCAAACAACAGTTTAAATGTTTTTAACATGGCAACAAACTGCATATAAATATTCTAAACTAAAAACTAGGCAGTTTTCATATATAAAGTATTTTCAACAGATGCATATATTAAAAGATATAATTATGCAAAAGAAAATGCAGAAAACTGAAATTAAAAACAAAAACAGAAAAGGAAAAGGGCTAAACTGACACAGCCTGGACTCGCCCTAGTCACTGACTAGTGGGTCCAGGAGGGAGCTGAGGCGGCGCTGCGGGTGCGGGAGTGTGTGTGAGGAGCTGGGTGGCTGCCAGTGGGGCCGGGCTATCAGTGACACAGAATTAACAAAAAAGGGGGCTAACCCACTGCCCCGGCGGGGAATCGAACCCGCGCTGCCTGCTTACTGAACGAGAGACACACCACTAGGCTATCTGCGTGCATCTGACAAAGAAGGGGGGACATGGCCATATGAGTAAACTGAAGAAGCAGAGCGGAGGGAAAACAGAGCCGACCGGAGGAGCTCGTCGGAGCTGCTCCGGCGACCAAAACGGGCGGCAGAGGCGTGCGGTGTGATCCTGGAGGGATTCCGCACCCTCGACATGCACTAGCAGAGCCTAACGACGACTACAGCGACGCCGGCGGCAACAAACAGAGGCGGCGGCGACGAACTACGGCATGACAGCTACGGACCCTAACGGAGCGGCGAGAGTACATATCAGACCCTATGCGACACGGCGAATACGGTGGACATATGTGGAGGAGCAACGATGGTCGGAGCACTCGCCGGAGACGAGGTCCGACGGTGACGAGTTCGGGTGCGCGTGTCTAGCATGGCTAGAGCATGCAAACAAGGAATAGAAGGGATCGGGGAGGTGCGGAAGCTCACCACAAGCACAGAGGTGCGCTTGGTTAGGCGAGAGGAGGCCGGAGACGGTGGAATCTTGCCGGAGTTGAACAGAGACCGACGCGGGGGGAACACGATGAGGAGGTAGTCGAACTTGGCATCCCTCGGGGCCGTAGAGGTAGCATGGGACGTAGTCGACGACGGCGAACTTGCCAGACACGATCTCCAGGGCGTAGGTGGCCGGAGAGCACGTCGGCGACGAGGACGAGCACTCTGATGTGCGCGGGACGGCGGTGGAGCGGCGAATCTGGTGGACTAGGTGGCGTGGCGGCGGTTGAGGAAGGAGGAGGGAAACCCTAAAGGGTTGGTGGACACGGAGGGGGCTTAAAAGAGGGGCCAGGGCGTCGGAATGGAGCGGCGATGCTCTCGTGCTCGCGGTCCCCATGACGACGGCGCGAGGAGGACGAAAAGGTGGGTGAGGCGAAGGATGCGGTCGTTGACGCGCGGGCCCATCCTGGCCACGTGGACGCGATGTAGAGGGGGTACATGGGGGCCTGGGTGAGAAACGACGAGAGGGACACGCGCGGGCTGCTAGCTGGGCTGCTGGCGCGCGCGCCAGCTGGGCTGAGGGGGAGAGGCCAAGCCCATGCGCTGCTGGGCTGCGCTACTGCTGGCTGCAGCTGCTGATTGCTTTTCTTTTTCTTTTTCTTCAGACATAAAAACAAAATGAAAAGCTTGGGCCAAAAGAAAAGGAATTAGGAGAGAAATAAAATATTCCCTAGCTCCTGGAATTATGCCTTATTTTATAAAAAT